>CM033687.1:35880082-37080082 GCA_019514585.1 Dendrobium officinale
TGTTTCACCTGTTGAGATTGAAGACCACCAAAGTTGCCTGAGTCAGTTGTTGATTGGTCCCTACTGAGGATCAAATTATTTTGAATAGGGTCATATTTTCTGGGCATACCTTTTCAACTAAGATCGAGAAGAATACTTACGGGACTTAGAAAGAATATCTCTAAGGCTAAGAGAGTTGACCCTTTAAGATCCTTAGCTCAAGTAGAAATTAGGCTGATGAGGAGCTTACCTATTCCTGCATCCCTCTCCCCTTCTGAAAGGGTTTCGCTTTTTCCCCTTAGCTTCTGCTCAAGGGGAGGAGAGGATATCTAGGATAGCCCGTTCCCCACCATGCCCAGTCGACTACTCGACTAAGAAGACTTCAAAAGAGAAATATTTACAGAAGACTAGAGCACTAAGGAATATAATTCATACCTGTGCTGCACAATCTGGACAAACCAAAGAGCAGTACTTGAGCCAGCTGAAGGGAGTGATCTCCCATCGCTTCCAGAAGGAAGTGTTGAAAGAAGAGGCATCTGAGGCTAAGAACCTAACTCCACAACATGTTAGGAGAAACAAGAAATATGTTAGGCAGCCTGCCACTTCTGTGCTAGTTGATGGATATCACTGGGCGCCACGCCCTCCTTCTTCCAAGACGGAGGGTATTGTGTTGACTGGGTCCGAGAGAGGCCGCCATCCTCATGGAAGACCCCTGGTACCCCCTCCCAAACTGTAAGGTTGGCCTCAGTGATTGTTAACCCCAAGGGGAATGAAGCGTTAAAACATCTGGACGTTAAAGGGAAAAGACCCAAATCTCCTGAAAAGAAATATGTGCCAAAGAGGACTAAGTTGGAGAGTCTGCCACCACCTCCTAGAACTTCTAAGTTCATTTTGCAGCTCCAACGAGTTCCAGCCAACCCCACTCCGGTTTCAGTTGACTTGATGGATGTCCAGACTAGTACCCCAGTTGTTACAGTTGACAGTTCTCCCACAGCCAGTTTAGTTCAAGATTCAATAACTACCACCCCTGTTGCCCCAGTTGATGATCCCCAAGGTCCGAGTGTCATTCCTAGGCTCCTTAGTCACGTGTCTGAGGACCTTACCTTGCCAGATGTAGGAGCTATCACTTTACAAGCTCCTGCTTCTCCCCCCGAGGTATATGTCCCTCTCCCCGTAGAGGATGCCACTCTTCTGACTACCAGTTCTGGGATAGTCGAAGAGGAGAGAATTGACCAGGATCTAGAAATGGAAGGTGAACCGGATACAAAGTCTCAACCAGATCCTAATCCAAAACTTACAGAAATCATTGCCCGCCTGGATTCTGAAGAATTATTCGATATGGCTGAGTACAAAGGATACCTACCCCTCGATCCTAAGGCAATTGGGGATAGACCGGTTGAGGAGGTAGTTCAAGAAATAAGAAATATTTTGTTGAATAAAGAGGGAATGGCCTCTTTTGACCCTGAGCTGGATGATCTCCTTGGAGATGAAGATGATTATGTTGGTAGCATTCATATGGTTGAGACTAGGGGATCTAATAAAGAAACTGAGCCCAGCAAACGTCGATTTGTTAAAGATGATGATTCACATGCTGCCGAGTCAGATTCAGATGAGTCTTTAAAGGCCAGAGATGAAGAGCACATAAAAAACTTGGAGACTCAGCTTGCAAGCATGATGTCACAAGTTAGGGAGATGCAAGAAAAGTTGGATAAGTCACAGCAAGAGTCTCTTAAAATCCAGCAGTCAGCTCGAGAACTCACGGAAAAGGCCAAAAAGGCAGAATTTAGTTCCAAACCTCTCGAGTCACCACCTGTGACCCTTCCTTGTCCAGTAGAAGCACCTCCAGTTTACCCCACGGTTTCCACCGCTCTTCCGATTCTGCCTCAGAAGGATATTAAGCAATTAATTGAGGACCAGGTAAGGGAGGCCTTAGCCCTTTCGCAAGGAACCGTGTCTATTCCAAAGGGTAGACCTTACCCCGAAGAATATGACTTAGTTCCTTACCCAAAGGGCTTTGTGCCACCAACTTTTAAAATCTTCACTGGAATTGAAAATCCGAGACAGCATCTGGCCCACTTCCGAGCAAGCTGTTGCAATGCAGGGGGGTCAGATGCTCTACTATTTTCGCCAATTTGTGAGTAGTCTATCCGGCATTGCTTTTGAATGGTACGCCGATCTGCCCAATGGTTCAGTTAAAACTTTTAGCGATCTAGAAAATCTTTTCCTTAAAAGATTTTCTGGAGCGCAACAACGAACTACTGTGGGCGATCTTGTTGTTGAGAAACAAAAGCCGGGAGAGTCTCTGGTTGAGTACATCTTGAGGTGGCGAAACCTCTCGATGAAGTGTGAACCCCAGTTG
The DNA here is from genome assembly GCA_019514585.1 of Dendrobium officinale. Taxonomy (NCBI): domain Eukaryota; kingdom Viridiplantae; phylum Streptophyta; class Magnoliopsida; order Asparagales; family Orchidaceae; genus Dendrobium; species Dendrobium officinale. The sequence goes on from CM033687.1 coordinate 35,882,421, forward strand.
CAAGAGCAACATGCGGTGGAGATCCTTCTTAAGAATATCCATGGCCCTGTTGCTTTCCTCCTGAAGGGTTTCACCATTAAAACTTTTGAAAAACTACTTAATAAAGCTAGCAATCTGCAGGAAGAGGCTCATAAGATGCCATTCCTACGAGAGCAGTCTGAAGACAAAAAAGGTCCTAGATTGGTTAAGACTTTTGAGAAGAAGGCAGTAGTGTCGGCAGTTGACAAGGGAAAAAGGCCAATGACTAGTCAGCCCATTGTTCCTCCACCACCACCGCCACAGCCAGCTCAGAAGCAGCCCTTTCAGATAGTTCCTCAACATACTAGAGATCCTAACTTCATCCCTTTTAGAGAGAGATTGGCAAAGCCTTATCCATTTAAAAGGGAGTCAGTTAAGAAGATCTTCAAGAGCTTGTTAAAGAAACCTGATTTTCAGTTGCCAGAGGCTAGGAGACCCGAGGATGAGGCTAAGAAAGACGATCCTAAGTATTGTCCATACCATCGGATGCTTAGTCACCCACTTGAGGACTGTGTTGTGTTCAAAGATTGGCTTGAGAGGAACTACACCCACCCAAGGTAACATCATAATTCCTAAGGAATACTTGGTCGATCCAGAAAAAAGCTTCCATTAAGACCATTTCAGGTAATTCTCTTAACCTTCCTTGTTTTGTTGAAGATGGTTGGGACATCGCTTTGTCCCGGGCACTTAAAAAGTCGATTAACAAGTCTTTTCGTCTTTCTCAACAGCTGACTACGATAGCCCAGGCCCCGGCGTGGAAGGTTGACCTGGATGCTTCGCAGAAGGATGTTGAGCCACTTCCCTCTCCAGTAGTCGTAGGAACTACTGAGAAAAATATAAAAGAAAAGAAATTTAATTTTGTAGAGAGGAGGTGTGTGTGTGGATGAGAGATGTATTAAAATGGCGGATGGTGGTGTTAAAACCCTTTCCCCTCTTTTGTTATCTGACTTTTACTTTGCCCCATCAAAGGCGAAGGGTCAAAAGATGAATAAAAAACATCCTTCTACTTCTGTCTTGATGATTGACCATGAATCTCAAATGCAAATTGATGACTCTCCTGTTTTAAATCAAACTCCTAAAGAAATAAATCTTGATGTTAATCAAACCGACCTTCCCGAGTCGACTACTCAAGAAGATGTCGAATGTGAAGCCTTATCAGAAAGTGATTTCCCCCAATTTGATTTTCAGGGAAGTCCTATCGAGATAGAGTTTTCAGATTCTGACTCTCTTTCGGGAAACGACGATCCAATGCCTACAGTGAGTGTAGACACCGCTCTAGTTTGCCCGCCTGAGGATATCGAGCAGGTGCAACTCCGTGGCGGTAAAGTCTTACCTCCTAGGTTACCCCCTCAGGACAAAGGCAAGCAATCCCCGTTCGAAGATTTAAATCCAGATTCTCCACAGCAACCAGAATTTCCTTTAATTCCTCCGGGTTTCGAGTCTGTCGTTCCTAAGGTTGATTACAATGTTCTAGCCCACCTTAGGAAGTTGCCAGCGAAATTAAGTATTTATGACGCCCTCCTTCTCTCCAAAGAAATGAGGGAGTCTTTAATTAAAGCACTTCTCGACCCCGAGATTTGTTTAACACAGTTGGCTGCAACTTCAAAAGGTGAGGCTCTCTACTTCAAAGAGGTTCCCGGGGTTACCTTTTCAGACGAAGATTTACTTTTGGGAACTGCCGACCATAACCCGCCCCCTCTACATTACCGTAGATGTGGGAAATTTCAAGTTATCAAGAGTCCTTGTTGATCCGGGTGCATCGGTCAACGTGATGAACATAAAGACTCTTGCTTATCTCAGAGTTGATACTAGCAAGCTTTCAACCGACAGGTTGGTGCTTCGTGGGTTCAACGAGAAGGGCGAGAGGGCTTTAGGTTCAATCACTTTACTCCTAGAAATAGGAGGGTTAAAAAACTGAAGCTAAATTCCACATAATTGATTCGACTACGTCCTTTAACGCACTTCTAGGTAGACCTTGGATTCACGAATATAGAATGGTTCCATCTACCCTGCACCAATGCGTTAAGTATCAACGAGACGGCATTGAACAACATGTGATTAAGGGTGATCTACAACCATTTTCAATTCAAGAAATTGGGATCTACGAAGATGCTGCGTATTTAATACCAAAAGGGTACTCGTCCCGTTCTAAATTGGAGATCAAAATTGAGGAGAAAATGGTTGGACAAAAATTCAACCAAAAGAAAGAAAAAGACAAAAATATCGATCAAGAAATGACTCAATCGAGTAGTGAAGATGACTCTGATATCGTTGTCCTTAGGCCTCCAAGCACATTACCTCAAAGAGGTGGGAGGATGGCTTTAAGGGCACGAGGTCGAGGCCGTGCTTCATTAGACAGGAGAGCAGCACCTGTGTATATTGATTTGGAATCAGACTCTGACGATGAATTAGAAAATCAGGGTGCTGCCCTCTCTCTCGATTACCAAAACATAAATACTCCTCCAAAATTTTGATCTCACCTTAGACAAGGACAGTGACCCTGAGGCAGATATCTCAAAAGTTAAAAGTGACGAGCCTGAATTAACAATGTATGAAAAGCTCAGTAGAAGGATTGAGGCCCTTTCTCTGACCCCACTGTCGGCAGGCAGGATTGTAGGGTTAGAAGTCAAAGTGGCCCCCAACTTGGATGGTGAAGTTAAGAAAGTCCAGAAATTCTTCCCTGGCTCCTCCTCCGCAAGGGACGAAGGTGATGTAACCCTTGAGGAGGCAGATTTCAATGAATTAATGGAATTACCTTTCGGCTACTTCCCTGTTTGTGTAAAAAATACTTTTTCTAAGGGTTCTATACCATACCGATGGACTAAGGGTCAAGCCAGATACCATGAAAATATTTGGCGAACAAAGATAAATAAAAATCCAACAAGTGGTATTGGCTTTGGAACCGTTAGTTCATTTGATGATGATGAGTATTGCCTAATGATAACTTACCATCTCGATTCTCCAAATGTCCCTACGGATCCCTCCTGTCCTCTAGATGGGCTCTGTTTGGAGACTTTAGACGATCCCGATGATCTTCAGGTTCGGGATGCACCCCCTGAATTTGAAGAGGAAATTAAATCTACAGTCGATGAGTTAAGAGAAATTAACCTGGGAATCGATGATGACCCCCGCCCGATTTTTATAAGTACTTTGTTGAGCGAGGGTGAAACCCAAGACTTAATTCAGTTGTTGTCCGAGTTCAGGGATTGCTTTGCCTGGACATACGACGAAATGCCAGGTTTGCCTGCTGAGGTAGCAGTCCACAAACTTGGAGTTCGGCATGATGCCATTCCTATTAAACAAGATCCTCGACGCATGCGCTTAGAAATCGAGCAACAAGTTGTTTCTGAGGTTAAGAAATTGGCAGAAGCCGGATTTATTCGAGAGGAACAATATCCCTCTTGGGTGACCAGCGTCATGCCAGTTCGAAAGAAAAATGGTCAAATTCGGATCTGTGTCGACTATAGGGATCTGAATAAGGCATGTCCTAAAGATGAGTTCCCTCTACCAATACCAGAACTCATGGTGGACATTGCCTCCTCACATGCCATTTTCTCATTTATGGATGGCTCATCGGGTTATAACCAAATCAAGATGGCCCCAGAAGATGAGAGAAATACGGCGTTCAGAACCCCTATTGGAATCTTTTGCTACAAGGTGATGCCATTTGGCTTAAAAAATGCCGGAGCAACCTACCAACGGGCCATGACCCGTATCTTTGACGACTTAATTCACAATCAAGTTGAGTGCTATATTGATGATTTAGTTGTCAAGAGCAAGGTCAAAGAGGCTCACCTTTATGACTTAAGAGTTGTTTTTGAGCGGTTGCGCCGTTACGATTTGAAAATGAACCCCTTGAAGTGCGCCTTCGGCGTCGCCTCAGGAAAATTCTTAGGATTCGTAGTGAGGCACCGCGGAATCGAGATCGATCCTGCTAAAATTGAAGCCATCCTAGATATGCCATCTCCTAAGAGCCTTACCCAGTTAAGGTCTCTACAAGGTAGATTGGCGTATATAAGGAGGTTTATTTCTAATCTTTCCGGGAGATGTCAACCCCTTTTTCTGTCCTTGCGAAGAAAGATGCTAAGTTCGTATGGGACGAGAAGTGTCAAAATGCTTTCGATGATATTAAGCAGTACCTTTCCAACCCGCCAGTTTTGGCAGCCCCAATTCCGGGAAAGCCGTTAATTCTCTACACCGCAGCCTTAGATGAGTCTTTAGGTGCCCTGTTGGCTCAAGTCAACGACGAAGGGAAAGAGAATGCTCTCTATTACCTCAGTCGGAGACTTCTTCCTACTGAAATTCGATACCCGTCAATTGAGAAGCATTGTCTTGCTTTGGTTTTTGCAGCTCAGAAACTGAGGCATTACATGCTCTCCCACTCAATTAGTTTGATTTCAAGAGTTAATCCTTTGCAATATCTTATGACCCGGCCTACGTTGTCAGGACGTTTAGCTCGTTGGTCTATGATATTACTGCAATTTGAGATTACTTTCACTCCTCTTCGTGCTGTGAAAGGACAGGCTGTCGCCGATTTTTTGGCAGCACACCCGCTGCCGGTAGATTCTCCTCTGAACGATGACCTACCCGACGAACAAGTCATGAGTTTGAGGGAATCTGACGAGGCTGTCTGGGAATTGTATTTTGATGGAGCAGCATCCTCTCGTAGGAATGCAACCCAACAATCTATAATTCCCGGAAAGGCTGGAGTCGATTTAATTTTTTATAACACCAGAAAAAGGAATGATGCACTTTTCCTACCATTTATCGGAGCCCTGCACAAATAACGAAGCTGAATATGAAGCTCTGTTAACCGGTTTGGAACTTGCAATTCTAATGGAAATTAAGGAGATTAAGATCTTTGGAGATTCCCAGTTGGTGATTAACCAAGTGGCCGGAACTTATAAAGTATTGAATCCTAATCTCCTAAAATATCACCAGTACACACTTCACCTGTTGGAACAAATTCCCACCACTACTTTGTATAGGGTTCCCCATGGAAGCAATTCTGCAGTAGATGCCTTAGCAAAACTAGCGAAAGAATTTGCCTGTCCTGAGGAAGATTCCATCCCTATAGAGATTCAGGGTCGTAAAACCCTTTCTCTTATAGATTTGAACACATTAGTAAAACTCCCCTTCAGATCCTTTCTGCCTCTTCAACGACCGAAAAAGAAGGCGATTGGAGACGACCCTTAACCGACTACCTTAAGGAAGGGAAGCTTCCCCAGGATAAATCACTCTCCAACCAGATTAAGAAACGTGCCCTGTCATATGCACTAGTTAATAATTTGCTGTACCGTCGGTCCTTCGATCACATGTGGCTGCGCTGTTTGGGTCAGCGAGAGGCCCTGAAGATTGTTAATGAAGTCCATTCAGGACTGTGCGGTGCACATCAATCGGGTCCAAAAATGAAATTGAGGATTAAAAGACTTGGATACTACTGGCCTACAATGATTGACGATTGCATGAATACTGCAAAGCACTGTCATCAATGTCAGGTCCATGGTGTGTGGTTTTACATCAGCCGCCTAATGTGTTACACCCTACGATAGCCTCGTGGCCCTTCGAGAGTTGGGGCACAGATATCATTGGGCCGATTGACCCTCCCTCCGCGAGGGGTCATCGTTTCATATTAGCAGCGACTGATTACTTTTCAAAGTGGGCGGAAGCAATTCCCCTACGCAACGTAACATCACACCATGTCTTAAAATTCTTTCGTGACCATATCGTATATCGATTCGGCGTGCCCCGCAGAATCATATCCGATAATGGGTCCGCATTCAAGTCTACAAAAATCAACAGTTTTGTAAGGCGCCATAATATTGATTGGAGATACTCGACGATCTATTACCCTCGGGCGAATGGATTGGCCGAGGCCTTCAACAAAACCTTGGTGCAAATTGTTAAAAAGACCCTTGATGATAACAAACGACAGTGGGATGAGCGGTTGGTGGAAGCTTTGTGGGCTTACCGTACCACTTATAGAACCCCGACCCAATCCACCCCATTTGCACTAGTGTATGGATCTGAGGCCGTTTTACCCTTGGAAATACAAATCCCTTCGCTCAGGATTGCAGTTCAGAATCAAATCACAAACGAACAAAATGCAAAACTGCGGTTGGAAGAACTCGAAGGCCTTGAAGAGCGACGTCTCCAAGCTCAACAAAGTTTAGAGTTATATAAGTCCCGTATGGTTCAAGCCCATGATAAACTAGTGCGACCTAGGACCTTCCAAGCGGGAGACTTGGTGTTGGTCCTTCGGAGGCCTATTTTAGCCCATCGAAAGTTGGGAGGCAAATTTGAACCTACGTGGGAAGGACCCTTCGTTATAGAGACTGTCTACGAAGGAGGCTCGTATCAGTTAGTAGATTGTAAAGGAAACCACCCAATGCTACCTATCAATGGGCGTTTCCTTAAGAAATACTATGCTTGATGTAGCTCATTTTATCAATTAATAAAATTTCCCTTTCTCGATTTGCAACTTGATTCTTCTCTTTTTAAGGCTTTTTTTTTTAAACGCTCTTCGCCTTCTCCTTAGGGCCAAATCATTCCTTCTCTTAGGATCACACCTGCTAGTGGTGGAGTACGCCCTCCGTGGCACCACCCTGGCATTTGACTTGGGGATTAGTGGTGGAGTACGCCCTTCGTGGCACCATCCTGATTCTCACTCGCTAGTGGTGGAGTACGCCCTCCGTGGCACCATCCTGGTTTGCCAGTTTGGGATTAGTGTGGAGCAAGTTTCCTCCACCATCCTGATTCCACTCGCTAGTGGTGGAGTACGCCCTTCGTGGCACCATCCTAGTTTGCCAGTTTCGGTCCTCTGTGTGGAGCAAGTTTACGCTCCCCACATCCTACCATTCCTAGTGGTGGTGGAGTACGCCCTTCGTGGCACCATCCTAGTTTGCCAGTTTCGGTCCTCTGTGTGGAGCAAGTTTCCTCCCCACCTGATGACCATTCGCTAGTGGTGGAGTACCCATTGGTTTCATCCTAGTTTCTACTAGGAGTAAGTCTTCTATCAGCATCCTATAGACCTAAGGTTGGGTGATTACCCCTTCCTTAGACCCAAGGTTAGGTATTCCTACTTGGTTTCCAGTTGATGTATTCCTATTTGAGTAAGTCTTCTAAGTCAGCATCCTATAGGCCTAAGGTTGGGTGATGCCCTTCCTTAGACCCAAAGGGGTATTCCCTACCTTTGGTTTCCCAGTTGATCTGCCTACTTGGAGTAAGTCTTCTATCAGCATCCTGTAGGTAAGGTTGGGTGATGCCCTTCCTTAGACCCAAAGTTAGGTATTCCCTACTTTGGTTTCCCAGTTAATTTGCCTATTTGGAGTAAGTCTTCTATCAGCATCCTGTAGGCCTAAGGTTGGGTGATGCCCTTCCTTAGACCCAAAGGCTAGGTATTCCCTACCTTGGTTTCCAGTTAATCTGTCTACTAGGAGTAAGTCTTCTATCAGCATCCTGTAGACCTAAGGTTGGGTGATGCCCTTCCTTAGACCCAAAGTTAGGTATTCCCTACTTTGGTTTCCAGTTAATTTGCCTATTTGGAGTAAGTCTTCTATCAGCATCCTATAGGCCTAAGGTTGGGTGATGCCCTTCCTTAGACCCAAGGCTAGGTATTCCCTACCTTGGTTTCCCAGTTGATCTGTCTACTAGGAGTAAGTCTTCTATCAGCATCCTGTAGACCTAAGGTTGGGTGATGCCCTTCCTTAGACCCAAGGTTAGGTATTCCCTACTTTGGTTTCCAGTTCTCTTGCCTATTAGGTGTAAGCCTTCTGTCAGCATCCTATGGGCCTTAGGTTGGGTGATCCCCTCCCTTATACTTTTAAGATCCTACTTCTATTCGGTCAACGCCAGTGTGCACAGCAGAAGTTCCTTCTACCACACACATTGGGGGTCCATTTGTTGACCTCATTTTTGTATGAGGTCACTAAGACCCTTCCAGAATCCAGATCCGATCCTAGACCCTAGGATCCACTCTAGACTTTAGGATCCTTCCTAGAGCCAGACCTTAGGATCCTTCTAGATCCAAGAACTTAGGGCCTACTCTAGAGCTTAAGTTTTTTTTTTCATATCCAAATCCTAGAACTCCTCTAGATCCTAGGATCAATCCAGACTTCAAATCAATCCCCACCCTTGATCAACCTCAACCTCAAATCAATTCCTACCTTTCATTAACTCCAACTTCAATTTGATTCAGCCCTTGATCAATTCAAATCTCAAACTTTATTCAACTCAAATCCCAATTAATTCAAGCTTCAAGCACATCCAAACTTTGATTCAATCCACTTGAAAATCCAAATTCCCACCTAGACTTTGATCTACCTTTGATCTAGCTTTGACCTTATCCATTCATTAACAATCACCACATGATTGTAAATGATTTGGATACCCCAATATTGATCATTCAAATTTGAAATCCATTCCAAATCCAGAAAGCCAGACTCAAATCCAAAGCCCTAAGGCCTTGTCCTGAACACCCTTTTCAGAGATTTTTCAAACATTTCAAAACCCAGTCAAATGGTCTCTGATTCAGGGTCTATCACTTACAAAGTGATAAGACATGTATCTAGAGGTTACCCTCCAACTTTGAGCTCATTCTGAGGTCTCTAACCCCAGAATCTGAATTAAAATCCAAAGGCTGTAAAACCTTCAAATATTTACAGCCTATGCCACTGAAGCTAACCCTTTGAAGATTTTGATCCTGGGGCCCTTATCAAAGCCTCCAATCACTTCCAGGCTCATGATTTTAACCCACTGAGCAGTAAACTGCATTTTCCAGACCCATCTTTGAGCCCAGTTGACCAATGGGTCAAAATTGACCAAAATACCCTTATGGGATTTCAAATGGCCATTTTAACTCAAATCAATTCCAAAATCTTTGAAACCACTTTCAATGAATTTCAAATATCAAACCCAACTTGTTGAACTCAAACCCAAACCTTGGGTCAACCTGGTTGACCAAGTCAACCAGGTTTGACCCATGGACCCATACACCCTTCCTCTTTCAAAATTTTGAATCTAGTCCATTCCAAGTCCTTTGAATGTATGGGATGACCCCTTGGCTACCCAAGGGATCTTTCTTGGAGGCCCAAGCCTTGGGCTCACTTGGGTTAGCCATTTGGCTTGACTCAAGTGAACAAAGAGAGGTCTCCCTTGAGCCATCTCTCAACCTTAACCAAATTGAATCCAAATCATGGTGCCATTGGGTTCCCATCAACCCAATACACCTTCCTTGACCAGCCCAACCCTTGGGCCAACTTGGGTCAAGAGTTAGGCTAACCCAAAGTGTCCAAAACCACTTGGGATTGAGCCAATTCTTGACCTAATTCAAATTGAACTCAACCAACACCTCCCATAGGTGGCCTTGAGTTCAATACTTCTCCTCCAGCTAGCCCATGCCTTTGGCTAACTTGGTTCAAGAGTTAGGCTAACCCAAAGTAGCCAAAAACACTTGGACCCGAGCCACTTTCCAGCTCAGATCAAATTGGACCCAATTTCCACTTGCATTGGGTGCACCAGACCCAGGCCTGCCTCCCATACCGAGCCCAGGGTCTGACCTGACCTGGATCGAGCTCAATTCGACTCAAACCAAGCAGGTTTGAGCCCAACCGAGCCTCCGGATCGATCCCAGCTTCCCCAAGCTAATTTGGCTCCACTCCCAGCTCCAGTGTGTCCCCATCGGCCTTCCCTGGTCAACCCGACCCAGACCATGGCCGGCGGCGGTCGGAACCAATGGAGAGCAAGCTCCGGTGGTCCCCCCAGGCCGAACCTGACCGAAAGCCTTCCAAAGGCTGTGGCTCGCCGGCTTGAGGCTCACGAGCTCTCTGGAACGGTGCCCCTTTCCACTTGGCATCAATCCGAGACCCCCTCCGATTCAATCCTGGCCGTCCGAGCTCGCGGGAGGAGGCTGAATAGGCTGGTGCTCCCCAGAGCTCAAGGATCGATCCCAGTGTTTTCGGAACGACTCCCCAGAGTTCCCCCAATCTCCCAGCATCTTCCCTCGAGCTCCAAGACCTCCCCTTCCATTACTTCGAGCGAACTCCGGCGAAAGGCTTCGGCGTCCCGCTCAAAGTCCTACCTCCGGCCATCCTCCAGTCGCGGCCTCTGAAGGAAACCTGCTCGCCTTCGTCCCCTGAAGCTTCCAGATAGAGAAGCTCATCCGTTGAGGCTTTCTCTGCGGTAATTCCTTCATCCCGAGCTCCCTAGCTAGGTAGTCCGGTCAAGTGTGAAGGAAACCTTCACCCCAATGGATTTCCACCGTTGGATTGAAGGTTTTCACCCCCCTGATCCTCCCTGTGAAATTTCGTCGAAGTTCGCCGGCGGGATCACTCGGATCACGCCGGAGAAGGTTCACGGCCTCGGATAAGAGCGGAGGTTGAAGACGAAATCTCAGCCGTTGATTCCGATCAACGGCTCGGATTAGATCCTGCTATTTCGGAGCGCGTCTTATCCCAGTCGTCCGATCCGCCATCCGACGGCTGTGGTTAATCCGACCGTTAACAGTTAGCGCCAATGATTGCCAAGCCAATCAGCGCGCGGCGCGTGTAAAGGGAGCACTGACTGTGTAATGGCCGAATTAATAATTCCAGAAATTCAAGGGAACTTAGGAAATTCATATCTCCCTACACACTTGTCCAAATTAGGTGTTCTTAGGCTCATTGGAAAGGTCTCAGGGAGACCTACAAAAGCCCTATGGTTTCATGCCCTGGTTAGGTCAGTGTTAGGTTTAATTTAAGTTTGAGCATTTTGTTAATTTCTTTAATTATTCTTTAAATGCAAGTCCATCAGGCATGGAATTTTGGGAGACTGAATTTGAACATGTTTTTGACATGTCAAAATTTTATCTCCCCTTTTTAAGATGTTCAAGGGCATTTTCCCCAAATTTTAAGTTTAAGGGTCATGGTTTGACCCTTAAACTCAAAATGGGGTATAGACCTATCCAATGGGATTTAGGGTGTGATGTTTTGTGTGCTGATGATGTGTAGGATAAGGAGTGTAGAGTCACTGATTTTGCCCCAATCCAAGCTTAGGATAGACCCCTATAGTGATTTGAAGGTGACTTAGAGCTCACCTTGGGTGGTTTAGTTAACCACCTTAGAGTACTCCATTTGAGCTCAAATTTGGTGGGTTTAGTCCTTATGGTCAGGTGATCCTATGGTCCAATTTTCATCAAATTTAGAGTCCATTTGGTTTCCCAAGTAGGAACCATAATAATCCCCCTTAGAAATAACCCCTTTAGTCTTAATAAAATTCTAATAAATCTGATTTAATTCTTAAAATTCCTTAAAATCCCCCCCCCCCCCCACTTCATTTCAACTCTTAATCAGTGAAAATTGAAATCCCTTTAATTTGACCTTTAAATATATTCTAATTTAATTTTAATCAAAATTAATGTTTAATCAATTTTAATTAATTAAAAATTATTAAAAATCCCAAAAAATGTTTAAACACTTGATGATCTCTCCTTAGATCTTTTCTCATCTTTGTAGTTGATTTCAAGAAGTTTAGGACTCATTTGGATTCAAATCATTAAAATGGCCCTTAATTGAAACAATTTAATAATTCCAATAAATACCCAAATTTCCAAAATTCATAACTAATTGTAGAAAATTCTAAATCAATCAAACTCAGTGGCTAATAACTCTAATTAAAATGTAGTATTTTCCAAAAATATTAAACCCCCAAAATCTGGTCAAAGTCAAAAAAGTCAACATTTTGGTCAACTCTAGGTCAAAACCGGGTTAAAACTTCTACAAATCATAAATTTTGATAGAAAACTCCAAATTGAGTGTACCACCTGTCTAACAACTCATAATTAGGTCTAGTATTTATTAAAAATTTGAAACCCTTAAGATTAACTCTAATTTTGAAAGTCAATTTTTGACCCCTTAGTTAGCGTATCCGGATACCCTCTAAAATTCATTAACTCTCCCAAATTCCAGAATTTTCTTAATAGGTTAATAAAATTCTCAACTAATCCATTAAAATCAGTAACCAACTCTCTTTAATATCAAACCACTCTTTTAATTCCAACCAATTTAAATCAACTTAATCAACCCCGATTGCTACTAGGTAACCCAGGCCTACGAGGCTATTAGCTTAGCCCCAAGGAAGGTGAAATAAACTTCACGGCCTCGGTGTGAAACAAAGGTAGTAATCAATTAACTTTTAAAATATGTTTAATTAAAATTCTTAATTTATTAATACTTAAATTTTAATCTAAATCCCCTTTTTTAGCCTTAACAAACCCAGACTTTTAGACAACTTCAACTAATAACCCACTTTAGGACCTACCCCAGCCACACGACCTTTCTCACACACTTTAGATGATGTGCTAGGACAACCAACTCTAGATCTAGGTTAGGCCGGTGTTTACTTTACTGCTGTGTGCCGGATTTTTCGTAGTTTTCACTGCATGTTGTGGATGAAATTGCTTTGCTGTGTCTGCTTACTTTTTCTATACTCTGTGGATGGATTGATGCGTTTGGAGACTAGATTACCCTTAGGTTAGGTACGATCTGGATGTTGACATAGTTTTCTGCAGGTGGCCACGCTCATGCAGGGCAATATAAAAAGGGGGCAAATCAAAAAAATTCATGAATATTATAAACTCTTTACACAAGTTCTTCAGCTGTTAAAGCCCCCCCAAATAAAAAAGAGCGTGGCCAGTGTGTTTACTTTCTTTTCTGCTCATATACAACTGCTTGGGAATAACTGCTTTTTATATATTAATTGCCTAGGATAACCCTGCAGGTGAGTCTAGATTTTTATTTTGATATCAATGTAATTTGTGTAAGTGTCAAGTGTTGTGAAAGTTGATTTTGAGTTGGGATACATAGATCCAAAGCTTGGATTCCAAAGAGGAAAGGATACCCCTTTAGGGAACACTCCTTTTCCATTTGGAAATCCAAATTTGGATCATACCTCCTCCTTACCCAAAGAGGAAAGAGTGGCTTTCCCCCTTAGAGGGAAGTGCCCTCTTGTCCATTTGGGTAATCCACTACGAAGATTCCAAGAAGATTGAAGAAAAGGAGTCCAAAGAAGAACGAGATTGAAGATTTGAAGATTTGAAGACTGAGAGTATCCCACTCAAAATAACTTGCGTCATTATTAGTTTTGAAATCCAGGTTATTGTCAGTGGTGCCCGGCCACTTTACTTTCTGCAAAACTCTGGTTTGTAATAAGCAAGGCAATTCTGCTTATGGACATTTATTAATTAATTTATATTTGATGTGATGATTTGATTGCCTTTAGGATTACTTGCTTTTACTAGTTTTTTGGCGATTGTATGCCGCTTTTTGTTTTCGCCTGGATACGTGAGACTCGTGAGGGTATGAAAGTTTTCTACTCATAACCTTAAATGTCTAAAATTTTAGTGAGTCTAAATAACATAGAAAGATAACGAATCTAGGGAATTAGCCGGGGATCGACCCCGGGGTCGCATGCATATTTCTGCACTTCTTCTTTCCTTGTTTTAGACCCTTCCCCGCCTGCGGGTAGAGTCCGGATAGTCTGACCTATGAGGACGAGGTGCCGGACCTGGGGAAGTCCAGTCTTCTAAAAAATTTATTTTATAAGCCTGTTTTTAAAAAAAATTTCAAGCATACTTGATTGGAAGTTGTTAGCTAGCATGCATTGCATTAGATACAAACTTAAAGAGTCAAAATTTTAATTGCATCAGTTTAGCATTTTAGCACCCAACATAAGTTGAAGGGGCCAATTAGAGAAATCTCTAGATGTCGGCCCCAACTCTCCAAAACTTTAATTACAACGTCCCTACCACTCTTTCATAAAAGACCGGACTCATCTCTTTTAAATCGACTAGGTGGTTAGCTGGCTCCCCAATCCAGGCCGGGTTAAGTCCAGACCTTGCACTGCATTAGTTAGGATCGGACGACTGTGGTCCAGTGTCCAAAATAGATTTAGGATCAGGGGCAGATCTTTGATCATAAGACCCCAAATTTCGGGAATATAATCCCAAATTTCTAATAAAATGCTCAACTCTAATTAAAAATTCCTTTCAGTCCTAAAACATAAAGCCCAACACTTAGATTAAGTTGGGGCACCTCCGGATGGTTCCGGAATCTCAAAGTGTCCCCTACCTCTCTTCCTTTGAATCTGTTAATAACTGCTCAATCTTGATCCATTCCCTTTTGATTTTCCAATAATTATATTCAAGCTTTGATATCACTCATAGAAAATCTAACAAAATTTCATTCTTATTCTAATCGAGAGTTTTCGTAGGGGACTTTGTCTCCCTACGATGTAATTAACTACGAGGGCTTGCGCTCGTAGGAGGTTTGGAACCCCACACACCTTATTTTAAAAACTTCACTAGATTTTTTTGGGAAAAGTTAAAGAATGATCGTCGTCGTTGCATTAGAAGAATTTATCGCAGAATTGTGTCATTTCCCTTTGGGGAGATACATCCTTCTTCGATAAGGCTTTGGATGTGAATGCGACGATCATACTTCTTGAATATTGTAATTGGGTATTTAGTTGAATTCTACTTTGTTCCTTCGGGGCCATATGAAGTTCTCTTTAGGACCCGATCATAATATTCAAGATGAGTTTACATAATTCTAAGTCTGAACACCGTTATGAAAGTTTATCTTTGTCCCCCGGGGTGATATACTCTTTCTAACAGTTGATTCGACCTTAGAATCAGAGCTCAACCTTAATCTTAAAATCCCCAAAGAAAGCTAATATTTTTAAAATATGTTTTCAAAATTCCACCAACAGTTCTGAATTGCAATATTGAATTTTTAAATTTGAAATATTGTGCTTCTTTTATCTATGCTGCTCTTCTCATAATACTAGAAAAGTTTTATGGGATAAATACACTAATTTTTATAGTATTTGTAACTTGCCTTGGCTTGTGGGTGGTGATTTTAACACACTATTTCTAATTCTTCTGATTGTATTGGGGGCTCTATGTCAATTTATCAGTCTACAAAGGATTTTAATAATATAATTATGGATTGTAATTTAGTTGACATTAGCTTCTCTGGTAATAAATTCACTTGGAACTATGGTCATTTGTGACAAAAGTTGGATCGGTTATTATTTAATGATATTTGGCTTAATTCTTTTGATTCTATCTCTGTTGAGCTTAACTGTCAATTGGTTCACTCTGATGAGAATTTCAATTTGCTTAGGGATGCTAAAGATTGTATCTTTAATTTATAAGTTCAAGAGGATACTTTTTGGAAACAAAAAGCAGCTATGAAGCATCTTGTTGATGGTGACAATAACACCAAATATTTTCATGCTTTGATTAAGAGGAAACATGCCAAAAAGTCCATTAATAAAATTAATCATGATGATGGTTCTGTTACTATGGATGTTGAGGAAATTGCTAATTTGTCGATCCAGCAATTTCATAACCACCTCAATAAGGATTTTAATCCTGGCCATATTGATAACCCCTTTATTATCCCTAATATTATCTCTTAAGATGATAATGATTTTTTCTCTAAACCCTCTTCTTTAGAGGAAATTAAAGAGATTTTTCATAGCATGAATGGTGACTCTGTGGTTGGGTCGGATGATTTTACCAATACATTTTTCTAGAAAGCCTAACATATTATTAGTACTGTTCTTTATTCTGCTGTTATGGATTTTTTTGTTGGTATTATTATGCCGAATGTTTTTACCTCTACTTCTATTGTTCTCATACCCAAAAGAAAATCTATTAGTAATTTGAATGATTTAAGACCTATTAGTCTTTGTACCTTTTTTAGTAAGTTGATTTCAAAAATCTTTATGAGTCATTTAACTTTTATTATTCCTAAAATTATCTCTCCCTATCAAATGGCTTTTGTTAAGAGGTGGGCTATTGCTGATAATATTCTTTTGGCCCAAGAATTTTGGCATGACATGGATGTTAGGGTTAGAGGTGGCAGAATTATCTTGAAACTTGATATTTCTAAGGCTCATGACAACATTAATTGGAACTTTCTTTACTATATTATACATTTATTTGGTTTTAATTTTGTTTTTATTATAATTATTAGAAACTGCATTGAAGGATCCTATTTTTCTATTATTATTAATGATAAAAGCACTAGTTTTTTTTTTTAAATCCTCTTATGGATTAAGCAAGGTGATCCTATCTCCCCTACCTTTTTTATTATTTCTGTTGAGTATCTATCGAGAGGATTTGCCAACCTCTTTGAGAATCACCCTAGTCTCTAGTTTAGAACATTGGGTGGTTTTTCTATTTCTCATTTATGTTTTGCCAATGATTTTATTATTTTTACGAATTCCTCTTTAAATTTGATAAATAGACTTTTAGCTTTCTTTCATAAGTTTTTGTTGACCTCATTTTTGTATGAGGTCACTCTTGATTCCTTCCTAAGTCTTTGATCCTAGGATCTTCCTAGCTCCTAGCCCTTAGGCCCAATCCAGATCTTAAATTCAATCCAAACCCATAATCCTTAGGCTAAAGACTTAGGTCCTAAAGCTCCTTTTAGGTGATTATTCCATCACCTTGAAATCCTATCAATTGGCATCTAATTCAGAGTCTGTCAATTCTATATTGATGCGACATACCTATAGGGCCAACCCTCTAAATTTGAACTCATTTGGAGGACCTTAACACCATAAACTAAATCCAATTTCAATGATTGCAAAACCTTCAAATATTTACATTCCATGCCACTGGACCTTTCATTCAGTAGAATTTTCCCTTGGACCCCCTCCAAATCTTTTGATCACTCCCAGTACCTTGGTATTGAATTTTTAAGAAATAATCCACATCTTTCTAGAATCAATTTGACCCAGAATTGACTCAGTGCCAAAATAACCAAAATGCCCTTTAAGGGAATTTTTTTGACTTTTGACCTAGACTTGACTTGAATTAACTATTAATCTTTGAAACCTTCTCTAAATGTTTTCAAATGATTTTTGGGACTTATTGGACCCAATTCCAAAACTTGGGTCAACTTGCTTGACCAAGTCAACCTATAGTGACCAAAGTACCCTTTAAAGTTTTAAATGGGTTATTCCAACCCCTTTGATCAAATCAAATCCCTCAAGCTCTTAAACCCATCTCAAAAGTTGAGTCCTTTCCAAACTCATTCAAATAGCTCTTAAGAATACTCCAACCAATTAGCATGAATATTTGACTATCACCTCATTAATCAAAGGCAAAGTTGATTGGTCAAAGTAGTCAACAAAGTTAAATTATAAGCTTATGTGGTATGGCTTTGCCACCTTGGCAAGTCAAAAACAACATAATAATAAAAAATCTCATTCATTTGGGGGGTTGAGGAGGTTACTTGGAAGCAGCCTATAGCTTATCCATCTCCTTAATCATCATGAAAAGGGATGGAATTTTCTCACTCTTGACACAAGGCTTTGTCTTCACTCCCTATCCCCCAAAATCTTCAATTCCAGCTGCCAACAAATTTCTCCAAGGCATAATCTAGCCTCTCCATCTCTAAATAAGTCTTCTCCAGCCATTAAAGGGTGGGTTGCTTGAGCTAGAAACCCAAAACTATGAAGAGAGAGAGAGAAAGAGAGAGAAAATGAGATTCCTCTAGAAGATTTCGATCTAGCCGTTAGAGGTTCTTGGATCCTTCAGTAAAGTTGTAGAGGACGTCTGTAGCTTTCCAACAAGCCCAAGATCATCAAAATCCGTCTACAGGACTGTAAGATATTGCAACTTTTCTCTAAAACTTTGATTTGAAACTGCCGCAAATCTACAACACATTAAGCCTCCAAACTTTGTGTGTTGGAAGATTACATTACCCTCTAGCTACTTTGTAAATTTCATTCAATTTGGACGAGTATTTTGAAAGTTATGGCTAAATGAAATTTCAGCTCAACTTTGAACTATTGAATCTGGCTTGATCAGAGCCATCCGATTGTGCCGTCTACACGATCGAAAGTCCAAAGCAGCGCTGGACACATGTTTTGTCTGTCCATCCATGCAGCGGATCCCCAGAACATGTTTTAGTCAGATTCAATTAAAAATTCAAATTAAATAGCCAGAACTTCTAAAATTCATAAAAAATCCATTTTGTCACCAAATTTTATGTTCTTAGGCTCGTTGGAAAGTTATTTTAATTTAGTATTTATTAAAATTAAACTTATGCTAGTTTGATTTCTGTATTGTGAGATATTCTCATTTGTTTGAATTTAGTTTTTTATGCTTTTCTCACAATCCAACGGTCAAATGGAGTCCAACTTTTGGTGAATGATTATTGGGTATCTTATATATATGCAATAATTTTCTTAGGGTTAGATACCTTACGGATTTCTATGATATGAATTTTTAAGTTAAAGCATCCATTTTGGACCCTAAACTTTGAAAATTCATAACTCTTTAGATACATAGTATTTTTCTGTCAAATTTTTGTGATGTGCATGTATGTGTACCAGGGTTAGAAACACCAAATTTCATGCCCATTTGAATAGTAGGGACACCTAAGGAAAATAATTAAGGAAATGTCTAGAAAACTTAGGGAACTATACACACACCCAATAGGGGTGAAACTTAAACACATTAAACTTAGTGATATTGTGAACCATAGGTTTAAATTTGACTGAATTTGGAGCTCTTTATCTTAGAAAATTAGCCTTCTCAAAATTCAGCCCATTTAAGGACTTAGAAAATTTAAAAAATAATAATAAATCAAATTTTAAACAAAAAAAATACAAATAATTCCTTAAATTTACCAGAAAATAGTTCTCTACCTAAAATAAAAAAACCCCTTTTACTGGACCTTCAATTTAACTTTAATTGAATTTTTAATGAAAAAATAATAATTAATTTATTTAATTAATTAAAAATTATTAAAAAAAATCCCAAATAATTTCCAGCTTAATCATCACCCACTTTAGGACCTACCCCAGCTACTCGACCTTTTACACACACTTTAGATGGTTTGCTAGGACAACCAACTCTAGATCTAGATTAGGCCGGTGTTTACTATACTGCTGTGTGCCAGATTTTTCATAGTTTTCACTGCATGTTGTGGATAAAATTGCTTTGCTGTGTCTGCTTACTTTTTTGCACTCTGTGGATGGTTGATGTATTTGGTGACTAGATTACCCCTAGGATAGGCACGAACTGGATGTTCACATACTTTTCTGATGGTGGCCACGTTCATGCAGGGCAATAAAAAGGGGGCTAAGTCAATAAAAAAAATTTAATTATTATAAATGCTTGCACAGGTACTTTAGCTTCTAAAGCCCCCAAATAAAAAGAGCATGGCCAGTGTGTTTACTTTCTTTTCTGCATATATATAATTGCTTGAGAATAAATATATCTTGATTTATTAACTGCTTAGGATAACCTTGCAGGAGATTCTAGAATTTTGATTTGATATAAATATAATTTGTATAAGTGTCAAGTATTGTGAAAGTGGAGTTTTGAATTGGGATACATAGGTCCAAAGCTTGGACTCCAAAGAAAAAAAGGACACCCCTTAGGGGAGTAGCCATTTTTTATTTGGAGATCCAAATTTGGATCATTTCTTTCCTACCCAAAGAGGAAAGAGTGGCCTTCCCCTCAAGGAAAGTGTCCTCTTATCCATTTGGGTAGCCTACTACAAAGAATTCAAGAAGCCTGAAGGAGATGAACCCAAAGGAGAACAAGATTGAAGACTTGAAGACAATGAGTATCCCATTCAAAACCACTTGCGCCTCAACTAGGTTTAGAATCCGGGTTGTTGTCAGTGGTGCCCGGCCACTTTACTTTATGCAAAATTCTGGTTTGTAATAAGCAAGGCAACTTTGCCTATGGACATTTATTAATTAATTTATTTATATTTGATGTGTTGAGATGATTGCCTTTAGGACTGCCTGCTTTTCTTAGTTTTTTTTGCGATTCTGTACCGCTTTTGTTTTCGCCTGGATACGTGAGACTCGTGAGGGTGTGAAAATTTTTATACTCATAATCTTAAAAATCTGAGATTTTAATGAGTCTAAATAACATAGAAAGATAACGAATCTAGAGAATTAGCCGGGGATCGACCCCGAGGTCGCATGCATATTTTTGCATTACTCTCTCCTTGCTTTAGACCCTTCCCCGCCTGCGGGTAGAGTCCGGATAGTCTGACCTATGAGGACGAGGTGCTGGACCTGGGGAAGTCCAGTCTTATAAAAAATTATTTTCTAAGCCTATTTTTAAAATTTCAACCATATTTGATTTGTCATTGTTAACCAGCACGCATTGCATTAGAAAAAAAATCTAAAGAGTTAATATTTAATTGCATTAGTCCTTAGCATTTTTGCACCCGACATAAGTCAAAGGGGTAAATTAGAAAAATCTCTAGATGTCGGTCCCAACTCTTCAAAACTTTAAATAAAACGTCTCTACCACTCTTTCATAAAAGACCGGACTCATCTATTTTAAATCGACTAGGTGGTTAGCTAACTCCCCAATCCAGGCCGGGGTAAGTCCAGACCTTGCACTGCATTAGTTAGGTTCGGACGACTGTGATCCAGTGTCCAAATTAGATTTAAGATTTGGGGCATATTTTTTTATTATAAGACCCCAAATTTTGGGGATATAATCTCAAATTTCTAATAAAATGCTCAACTCTAATTAAAGCTTCATTACAATCCTAAAATGTAAAGCCGATCACTTAGATTAAGTTGGGACATTTCCTGATGGTTCTGAACTCTCAATGTGTCCCCTACTTCTTTTCTCTTAACTCTGTTAATAACTGTTCAATCTTGATCCATTCCCTTTTGATTTTCCAAACTTCATTTCGTTTTTTTTTATATCACTCTTAGAAGATCTTACAAAATTTCGTCATTATTTTAATCGAGAGTTTTCGTAGGGGACTCTGTCTCTCTACGATATAATTAACTACGAGGTCTTGCGCTCGTAGGAGATTTGGAACCACACACGCACCAGATTTTAAAATTTATTTTTCTAAAATCGTATTAGATTTCTTTGGAAAAGAGTTAAAAAATGCTTATCTTTAGTACATTAGACGGATTATTATTGAATGGTGTTATCTCCCTTTGGGGAGATACACCCTTCTTTGATAAGGCTTTGGATGTGAACCCGACGATCGTACTTCTTGAATATTATAATTAGATATTGAGTTAAACTTCACTTTGTTCCCTCGGGGCTATACGAAGTTCTTTCTAGAATCCGATCATGATATTCAAGATGAATTTCATAATTCTAAGTCTGAACACCGTCATGAAATTTTATTTTCATCCTTCAGGGTGATATACTTTTTCTACTGAGTTGATTCGACTTTAGAATTAGAATTAAGCTTCAATTTTAAGATTCCCAAAGAAAACTAATATTTTTCAAAACTTGTTTTCAAAATTCCACCAACAGTTTTATAAGGTCAGTGATCTTTCTTAGAACAAGCATAAGTGTTGTTTTATTGCTTCCAAAAGATTCCTCAATGAATATGTTGTGTCTATCAAAAACCTCACTAGTTTTGTGCATGCTAATTTGCCTCTTAAATACCTTTGGGGTTCCTCTTTTTAAAGGAAGAAAGAAAACTTTTCTTTTTGATACTTTGATTACTTATGTGTAGAACAAGCCTTTATCCTGCGATTCTAACTTTTTGAGTATTTGGGGAAGGCTTGTTCTTATCAAAAGTTTTCTTTGTTCTCTCCCTATTTATATCTTCCAAACCATTCAAACTACTAATACAGTTTTGTTCATCTCATTTTTATATGAGGTCACTAAGATCCACTTGGATTTCTTTCTAGTGACCAAATAATTGGGAAGTCTCTACTCCCTAATCATATAGGTCCTAGATAAGACCCAATTCAACCTCAATCAAACTCAACTCCACCCTCTAATTTAATCCTAGATTCAACTCCAAATCAACATTCAATCAACTTCTAAATCACATCCAATCAATCCCAATCATCTAATCGGCCTCCACTAATTTGTATGAGCCAAGTCCAGCCATTCAACTCTCAAATTCAATCTAATTCAAAAATTTCAAATAAAATCCAAGGGCTAAGGACTAAGGTCCTAAAATCCTTCCTTGAAGAATTTTCAAATCCCATGGAACCCAACCTGATGACCTCTGACTTAGGGTCTATCAATTGCATATTATATAGGAATGTCTTTAGGATCAACCATCCAAATTTGTGCTTAATCCAACAATCTGAGCCCCTAAAACTAAATATTTTCCCAAAGGCTGCAAAACCATATATTATTTGCAACCTATGCCACTAGACTTGCCATCAAATGGATCTTGACCCTAGGACCCTTTCCAAACCATATAATCACCTCCATGACCCCCATTTTGATGTACTGACCAACAACCAACACTTTTTCTAATTCAATTTGACCCAAATTTGACCATGGGTAGAAATGACCAAAATACCCTTTAAAGTAGTTTTGGTCTTTTCCTCTAAGTTCAATTCAACCTTCCCACCTTAATCCTAAAAACCCATACTAATGGATCCTAAACACCATTAGGAATACATTGGATCCAAACCCACTTTTAGGTTTGACCTCGTTGACCAATTCAACCATGATTGACCAAGGTGACTCTTAAGGGGTTTAAATACCTATTTCTAATTAAATAACCTCCTCTTGGTAGGGACCACTCCAATTGAGTTCACATGATCAATTTGAACTTAATGGACCCAACCCTTGACACTAGGTGAACTTGTTTGACCAAACCACCCAAATTTGACGAAACCTTTTATACACCACAACCCTTCCATGCCCTTGGACCATGAATTTCCCAATTTGATTTAGGCCCACTAGGTCCTCAATAGCCCCCTTTTTAGGATCCAAGATTTGGGCCCACTTGGGTTAGCCATTTGGCTTGACCAAAGTACTCAAAGAAAGATCTCCAGTGAGTCATTACCTAGTCCAATCCAAATTTGATCAAACCCATGGTGGCATTGGGTCTCCCATGGCCCAATACACCTTCCTTAGTCAACCAAACCATTGGGTCAACTTGGGATAGGAGTTAGGCTAACCCAAAGTGGCCTAAACCATTTGGGATTGAACCAACTCTCATCTTAAGCCCAATTGAACTTAGCCAACACGTCCACTAGGTGGCCCTAGGTCCAACACACCAATCCTAGCCAACCAAGCCTTTATGTTGACTTGGGTCAACCTCTAGGCTAGCCCAAAGTGGTCAAAACCATATTAACCTGAGCCATCTCCCATTTTAGGGAAATTCAAACCCAATTAGGACTTACCTTAGATGCATTGAAGCTTGACCTACCTCCCACATTCGACCTATTATCTGACTTGACCTAGCTGCACCCAAATAATGACCTGAATATGGGGGCAATCCACCAGACATCCCCATTCAAATTCTAGCTCCCAAAATCATTCCCCCGAGCTCCCTGAGTTTTCATCTCATGTTTCCCAGTCTCCCAACCTCTTCTGTCTAACTGTTTGAGCAAACTCTGCCAAAATCTATGCACGGTCCACTCAAACTCCTACCTCTGACCAACCTCGGGTCTCGGTGTATAAGTCAGAATCATTTTCCTTCACCTTCTGAAGCTTCTCAAGAAAAAAACCCATCCATTGGGACCTTTCCATGGTGAGAACCCTATCCCGAGCTCCTATCTAGGTAGTGGTGGTCAAGTTCGAAGAGAACTTTCAATCCAACAAATTTCCACTATTGGATTGAAAGCTCTGATCATCCTTATCCTTTTCAAGAAATTTTGTAAGAGTTTTTTTGTGGGATCACTCATATCATGCTGGAGAATGTATACGGCTTTGAGTTTGTGCAAGAGATTGAAGACATAATCCTAACCGTTGATTTCAATCAACGGTTTTGATTATATCTTGTGATTTTGGAGGCCATTTGATCCTGACCGTCTACTATTTCATCTGATGGATATGGCTAATTCTGTGTTACTTAGTCATATGCCAATGATTGGCTGACCAATCAAATGCTGCCTGCATGGAAAAGCATAGCTGACTGGGTAATTGCCGATTTATTAAATCCTAAAATTCAAGGGGGATTTCAAAAATTTATATCTCCCTCCACATTAGGCCATTTAGGTGTTCTTAGTCTCGTTGGAAAGATCTCATGGAGATCTTCAAAAGCTCTACGGTCCCAGGCCCTAAATGCACTTGAATTATTCTTAATTTTATTTTGAATATTTTAAATTTTATTGCATTTATGTATTAAATTGAAGTCACCATGGCCTAGGACTTTTGGAGAGTAAACTTGGACATGTCTATATTTTCCATCCCCTATTTGAGGTGTCTAAGGGGAAGCTCTTTCCAATTTGGGTTTAAAGGTCATTGTTTGACTCTTGGATTTGAATTAGGTTCATGATCTTTCCAATGGGATCTAAGGTCTGATTTTTGGTGTGATGATAATGTTTAGTATAAGAAGTTTAGGGCCATTGATTTTGCCCAACTCCAACCATAGGATAGATCCCTAGGATTTTTTAAGGTGATTTTGGAGTCAACTTGAGTGGCTTGGTTAGCCACCTTAGTTAAGCCCACTTTGGTTCAACATCAAGCAGTTTTGACCTTTAGATCGAGTGGTCTCATGGTCCAAGTGTCACTAGATTTGGGGCCATTTTGTCCACCAAGTAGGAGCTTCAAATTTCTCCCCCTAGAATTAACCTAGAACCTTAAATAATTAATTAGAATTCACATTATAAAAAAAAAACATACGAGCGCAAGGTCCCTACTACACAAAAGTTCAAGTAACCCTAAATACATCCTACGGTGTGCAAGAGGGAGGAGCACCCAAAAAAAGGGAAGAAAGAAATAAAAAGCTTGAACGATCTGCTTCCCGTCAAAAATCCTATCAGCATAGATACCTACACAAGAAAAGTCCTGCAAGACCAAGTGACAACCTGCAAAATAAAAAAACAAGGAGCAAAAATAACTAAACTTAAAGAAATTGTCATCACAAGGATTAAAACAATAAAAATTTTGACAACAAAAGTCATAATACCACCGCTGGATAAGAGTAAAACGCCTACTCGAGGGGTGAGCAGGAAAAAACCAAGAGCCTACGCAAAGAATGTCCAACCAACCAACCAAGAGGATGCTCCAGCTACCATAAGATAGAAGGTGAATGTTGAATTCAGCAATAACAATCAAGCTCCTAGCAATAGACAATAGCATTTCTAGCATATAGACAATAGTAAGAAAATCACAAAAATGAAAATAATGCAGGCACCAATGACACTTGCAGCAAGAACCATCAGTCACCATAGTAAAGCAATCACCACTAATAAAGCTCACCAGACCAATGTAGTTAAAATAGAGCCATGAAGGACCAACCTCCCCCATCCAAACTAAACTAGGGCCAATCAGAGAGATAGGTTCCAAGAACCATCAATAATAATAATAAAAAAAACCAACCCATAGAGGAACCCAAATATTAAAGAACATTCAAGACCTAGAGTTGAAAATAATTCATGAACCAATGATAGTTGTAACAAGAATCATCAGTCACCAAAGTAAAGCAATCACCAATAACATAGCCCACTAAACCAAAGAAGTAAAAATAGAGAAAAAAAGGCCAAGCCCCTTCAGCCCGATGGGAGACAACCAGAGAGCTAGGTTCCAGGAACTAGTTGTAGAAGAAGAAACAACCGAAAGAGGAATAAGGGAAGAAGCATAGCAGCAAGAAAAACAAAAGCTTAACCGAGAGAAAAAAAAACACCCCAAAGAACCCAAACCAAACAAAACAGCAATGGGGAACCCCACAGCCACCAAAAAGGAGGAGAAACACAAAAACTAATGTTTAACATAAGATTAACCAATTTGATCCAATCTTAAGAGGCCTTTAAGAAGAAAAGGCAACAGGGAAATTGAAAGCTCAGTCATACCATTAAAATCACAACCCATGTTGGTAATAGACTAAGCACGCGCATTCCCATCCTCCATAATGAAAAAATAAGAATAATTAAGAGTGCTCAAGATATCCCTAATGCCCCTCTGAATGTAAAAAAAAATAGAAGAATAACTCCTATCCTCCTTATCAGAAGAAAATTGTAATAATAAAGGAACCAACCACTAGCACAACATAAATTTATAAAGATTAGAACAGAGAGTTAAGCTATGAAGCACCACATAGGAGATATCAAAATTAACATCACCATTAGCAACAGGACCAGCAAAACCCAACTTGTAGGTGCCATTATGATCTCTAATGACACTACCACAGCCAACATTACGGCTCAATATCGCACTAGCAACCTTCAACTTAAAAAAATTAGGATGAGGTTTCATCTAAGTAATACACCTCATCATCTTATGACAATTATCCACCTCCAAATTAATGCAAAAAGTAGTAGAAGTAAATAAAAAGTTCTTAAAGTTCTTAAAAGAAAGTAAACTAGTAGAGTAAAGGGCAACCACTTTATCCTTAACTTTATGGATAATTCTCTGGTAATTCATAACATTTCCATTGAAATGAGAATCATTTCTCTCTAACCAAAGGACCGAAAGGATACGAGAGGGAATAACATTTTTGATATGGCCTTTAGACTTAACAAACCAACAATCAAGAAAGGGGTAAATAGAAATCCTTGCAATAAAAAAGTTAAGATGAAAAATATCCTCAAAAAAAGTCCAAACTTTGATAGCTAAGGGATCAGAAATAAAAACATGATGCATACTGTCAACATGGTAACAATATTGGCATATATAAGGAAAGATAAAACCTTTTCTCCTCAAAATTTCATCCATCAGAATAAGTTTATGTAAAAGTCTCCAAATAAAAATTGAAACCATAGATGGGAAGCTGTTATGCCAAATCATTTTAAAAAGCTTGTAAGACCCATGTTTATCTCTAAAGGAATGTCAATCATCTTTAACTATTAAAAAACCATCTTTAGTGAAAGTACAGATTGGAATTAATGTTAAGAGGAATCTTTAAAATGAGCTGAATAATAAAATCAGGGAGAACATTTAAAAGTTTCTCCAAATCCCAACCATTATTAGAAAAGAACTAATTAACCTTCACATTAGCTATGGAAAAAGAGTTCAATAAAGAGTCAATTGACTAGCCATTCAGCCAACAAACTTGCCAAAAGCAAATATTATCATTACCAAGACCCCACACAAAAGTTGGATCAACATTCCATTTAACATAGCAGAGCCGCTGCCAAACTTTAGAGTGGCCTTTACTAAAGCAACACATGGCGTGATGTCTCCCTCACAATACTTGGCCATCATAAAATTTGCCCAAAGACTCACATTGTCCCTAAGGTTATACCAAAGTTTGTCAGAAAAAGTATAAGCCAAATTAAACATAGTCTTACACCGTAAAGCCCCTTCTTGCAAAGTCCCACAACATTTACCCCAGGACGACCAGTGAAGCTTAGAACTACTCCCAGAACCTTTCCAAAAAAACTTATTTAAAATCTATCAATTATATATCATACAGTCATAGTAGGAAGAAGAGTTCGAAAACTATAAACTGAAATAGAATAAATATCACTTTTAATAAAAATAAGGCTGCCACCAACGCTTAAAAAATTAGAATCCCAAGAAGACAATCTATTCTACATCATGGAAATTAAATCATCAAAGATAAAAGACTTCTTTCTGCCCTTATAAAGAGGAACACCCAAATATTTTAAAGGCAAAGAACTTGAGAATAGCCAGTAAGATTCTTAATAGCCCTAACACGATCCGAAGGAACTTTTTTAGCAGCAAAAAAATAGCAGTTGTGCATATTAAAAGCAAAACCACTAAATGATTCAAACTGGTCAAAGAAACTCGCAATTTTGTTAATCCTATTTATCAAAGCATTAAAAAACATAATAAAATCATCAGCAAAACATAAATGCGAGATTTTAATTCCACCTAAAGTTCTAAAATAGAGACTGGGACATTTATTAAAAAGATCAGTAAGGCCCCTAGAAAAGTAATTCATAGCAATAATAAAGAGAGTAGGGGAAATGGGATCACCTTGTCAAAGCCCATGAGAAGCCTTAAAAAAACCATGGCTCTTACCATTCACAATGATAGAGAAAAAAGGGCTTTCAATACAAGTCTTAATAAGATTTATGAAATTATAATAAAAACCAAATAAACTCAAGATATTATAAATAAACTTCCAACTAATATTAACACAAGCTTTAGCAATATCTAGTATCTTAATCATATTACCACCTTTAACCTTGACATCCAAGTCTTAACAAAATTCTTGCGCTAATAGAATATTATCAGCAATGGCATGACCTTAGAAAAAAACCATTTGAAAAGGAGAAACAATCTTAGGAAATAAAATAGTTAACCGATTCATTAAAATTTTAGAAAGTAGTTTATAAAAGACAGTACACAAACTAATAAGTCTAAAGTCATGCCAGGAATTCACAGTACTGTTCTTAGGAATAAGCATAATAGAAGTAGAAGAGAAAAGCTTAGGATTAGGATTACCATTAATGAATTCTTTGATAGCAAAGAAAATAACATTAAAAATAATTGGCCTAGTTTTCTGGAAGAACTTAGTCATGAAGTCATCCGGCCCAGCCATAGAATTAGCATTCATACCAAATAAAGTATCTTTAACCTCCTCAAGAGAAGGAGATTTAGATAAGCCAATGTTATCCTCATAAGGAATAATGAATGAATTAGGAATAGTAGAAGGATGAAAAGTTTTATTAAGATGATTTTGGAAATGATTAACAGCCAAATTAGCAATTTCAACATTATCCTCAGAAATAGATCATCCTCACGAGTAATTTTATGAATGCAATTAATTTCATGTTTCTAATTAACCAAAGCAAGAAAATTTTTAGTATTGTTACCACCTTCAACCAAATGCTTGACAGCCACTTTCTCATTCCAAAAATTTTATTACTGAGCTTTAAGATTACAAAGCTCATCTTTAGCCTCTTTCAAAAGGCAGAGATTGGACTCAGTGGGATCCAAATGATAAAGGTCCTCAGTAGAATTCACCCTATCTTCTGTAATAAAAATATTAAAAAATACATTTTTAAAAACATTAATATTCCATCAGTTCAGAACTTGCTTATGCCTTTTTAGCTTAAGCAAAAGCCTATTCATACCAGAGATTAAATCATCAGGAAAAAGAGGGGCCTGCCAATTATTTTGAACCACATCAAGAAATGAATCATAAAGCAACCACATGTTTTCAAATCTAAATTGAGAAGGAAGACCCATAGCACTATTCTTAATTTTGATAAGAAGAGGAGAGTGATCATAGAGGGTACGACTAAGGTGGTCAACCTTAGTCAAATCAAAAGAATTATGCCAAGCATTATTAAATAAAACTCTATCAAGCCTTTGCCATAAATTCCCACGATGCCAAGTAAATTTATTGCCAGAAAAACCAATATCAATAAGGTTACAATCCATAATCATATCATTGAAATCCTCTATCGATTGATAGATAGGAGTAGAACCCCCAATGCCCTCAGTCGGGTTCATAATAGTGTTAAAATCACCACCAACAAGCCAAGGAAGGTTACAAATACTATGAAATTGACAGATTTGAACCCATAAAATCCTCCTAGTATAATGAGAAGAAGCAGCATAAACAAATGAAGCACAACATTAAAAATTTTAACTTTCTATATTACAATGCAAAACTTGAGTAAAATCCCCAATGATGTCAATTATGAAAAAATCTTTCTAGAAAACCCAAATTATATTGGCAACATTCAACTTAGCATGTTTAAAACCCAAAAATTTAGTAGTCCAAAGTAATTTATCCACAAAAATCAAAGGCTCAAGCAAAATAAGAAAGGATATATTATGAATAGGACATAAATTTTTAACTCTAACCTTAGAGGAAGAGAAACCAAAACCCCACACATTCCAAATAATGGTGTTAAAAATAAGAAACAAGATTAATGAGAAGTATGCAAACGTGTGCTTCTAGGGGACTGCAAGAAAACATTTTCGGGTTTTCTACCTCTCTTTCCACAACCCTTGGAGAAACATATCATGACCACATCTATCATATCATTTAGCCAAAATATCGACCTCAGTGTTAGTAAAAGCATCATAAAAATCATTATTAGATAGAGGAAGATTACTATTAGTTAAGTTACCTGAATGCCCCTTAGAAAGAGGTAGCTCACCTTCCACATAGAAAACACCATCTTCTAGAGTAGAAATATTCCTCTCAACGCCTCTATATAATTCCTTCACATTCATGGTTTAGACATTAGTTAGGCTCTCTTGTTGAGATAATTCAATCTCCGATAGAATATGATCAACTCTAAAAAAATAGGATCATTTACCTGCTAATTCACAATAAGAGATTGATGAGGATTAGGATAGTTAGCATTAACATTAGAAACAACTATATGAGCCAAAGATTATTGCGAGCCACAAGGATTAGAATAGGAAGACTATACAAAAAAATTATTAGAGTAATTAGGTAATATTTATTTTTCCCCAAAAACCAAATCAGATATAGTAGCCGTAATGGGATCCATGGTTTGATCACTGAGGACTTCACCTTTAAAAGAGAGGGGGGTGGGGGATCCTGAATGGGATTAGGATGAATAATAACAACTTCATTACCCTGGGTTATGTCACTGTTACCTTCCTCCACATTATGACCCAAAATAGCATTAACATGATCATTCAAAACACCCTCTTGCACTTTAGACTGCCTGGAAATTTCTTTTTCCTTCTTAAGATGCGGATGCAATTTGAAGCATTCACTCAAGACATGCCTAGCATTAACATATTTTGGACCAAGATTGATTCATAGAGTAGTTCAGTCCCTTATAGTCAAAAAATTTTCAATATATTTTATAAACACATATTATTTCAACCTTTTATCATTCATATGAAAGCTTTTATAGTATTGCTTATTATTATTTTTTTATTTGCATTTTTTAAAAGTCCCCTTATTCTTATTATTCTCTTTATCAATTTTTATATTCTGATAAATTAATTAATCTTATTTAAAATAATAATTAAAAATTATTTAAAATATGATAGTAATAAACATACAGGAAAACACATCATTACGAGCGGACATAATTCGCCGATAACATGGAAAATAAGATAGAAAAATAACATTTCAATTAAATTTTTGGTAGAATTTCATGCACCAGTTTGGCACATATCAAAAAATATTTTTGACGTAACTAATACGCCGTAAAATGTTATGGCATACTCTCTGGCGCATTACCAGAAAAAAAAGTGGGTGTGGGTGTGGGTGTGTGTGTGTGTGGTGGGGGGGGGGGGGGGGGGGGGGGGGGGCATCCTAATTGGGATCAGGATGAATAATAACAGCTTCATTACCCTGGGTTATGTCACTGTTACCTTCCTCCATAGTATGATTCAAAACAACATTAACATGATCATTCAAAACACCCTCTTGCACTTTAGACTGCCTGGAAATTTCTTTTTCCTTCTTAAGATGCGGATGCAATTTGAAGAATTCACTCAAACCATGCCCAACATTAACATATTTATGACCAAGATTAATTCATAGAGGAGTACAGTCCCTTATAGTAAAAAATTTTCATTATATTTTATAAACACATATTATTTCAACCTTTTATCATTCATATGAAAGCTTTTGTAGTATTACTTATTATTATTTTTTTATTTGCATTTTTTTTAAAAGTCCCCTTATTCTTATTATTCTCTTCATCAATTTTATATTCTGATTAATTAATTAATCTTATTTAAAATAATATTTAAGAATTATTTAAAATAGGATAATAATAAACATACAGGAAAACCCATCATTATTGAAGGACATAATTCGCCGATAACATGGAAAATACGATAGAAAGATAACATTTCCATCAAAATTTTGGTAGAAATTCATGCACCAATTTGGCACGCATCAAAAAAATATTTCTGACGTAAATAATACACCAGAAAATGTTATGGCGTACTCTCTAGCGCATTACCGATAAAAAAGTGTGTGCCAATTACATCACTTTTTGTTAGATTATTCTGGTGTTAAATATGTTAGAATGTTCAGCGCAAAAATATGCCTGAAATACCAGTAAAAGAAACATCGCAACATACGCCGGAACGAAAGCAACGAATTATAACCATCGTATTATCCGACGGTATTTTTGGAGTATATAAGACACCAGAATGAATTAAATAATTCATTATGTCATCATTTTCAGTGCCATATTGATGTATTTTCTTCCAGAAACCTGTAGCATAAACAAACAAAAAATTCCTTCCCAAATAGCAATCAGATTTCCACACCTGCAAACATATACAGATAATTATTCCATAACACAGATCTACACATCATAGATTTCGGAACTTTAATAAATACTTAAAAACATAAACATAAACATAAACATTACAAATTGTTCATTAACATAAACCAAAATTCTAAAACATTAGAAATTGTTCATTAACACCAAATATTCAAAAACTTATACAAGTTCACATGACATTGAAAAAACTAAAGAACTACTCTAAATACGTGGACTCATCCTCAGCTTGAGCTTCCACTTTTCCACTCAACGACTCCCTCATTTTGTGCATTTCATTCAACAACTGATTGTGTTGCTCCTACATTTGCATCTGAATCTGTGCTTGCAACTGAACTTGCATATCAGCTTATGATTTCCTTGCTTGTTTTAGCTCTGCTTGAAGGGCAGTTATCTGTTGACTATATAAAGACTCATGTGAACTGGATATGATGGTGGATCCAGTAGAGGTAATCCCATTATATGCCCAGTCTTTCAAACCTAAACCATAAACCCTGCCATATTGCATTCCTCCTACATCTTGTGACCAGATGCGGTACTCAAAATACTCCAATGAGCCGCCAAAAAAACCCTCACCTGCTGTGGCCTGACTCTCTCAAAGCCGTATCTACACCTCCTATACAAATAGAATATATATATATATATATATATATATATATATATATATATATATATATATATATATATATATATATATATATATATATATATATATACAACTAAAAATAAAAATTATTAAACACATATACTTACATTGGCTTTTCTTGCTCGCTCATCAACCCGTTATTGATCCTCCTATTGCTTATGAGTGTGACTATGCAATTCCACAGGAGTTGGGTCTCTACCCAGCATCTCTTTCTGTAATAGAATTATATTAATATTTCTATTAAAGAAAATTTTTAAAATACTTTTAAAATTTATTACCAAACATCGTATGTGCTCAAGATGTGGAATGGAGCTGTTAGTATGAAGGGAACTACCCAAGCCCCCAACATCAGAAGCTCTGTTCTATCGATTTTGATCCCACCTCTTGGTAAACACTACATTGCCCCAAGCAATGTTCAACTCAGCCCATATAGTCTCTCCAATCCATAATTGCTGCTCACCAGTCTTTCTAATATCTATGAATATGTCGCGCATCCGAGTGGACCCACACTTCTCAAAATTCTT
The DNA here is from genome assembly GCA_019514585.1 of Dendrobium officinale. NCBI lineage: Eukaryota > Viridiplantae > Streptophyta > Magnoliopsida > Asparagales > Orchidaceae > Dendrobium > Dendrobium officinale. The sequence continues at coordinate 35,915,733 of CM033687.1, forward strand.
TCTAATTTTTTCATTATGTTGGGGAAGCCAAAAAAAAATCTTTCTGCATTCAAAAATATATAATATAGAATATATATTTATTAACTTAAGTAAAAAAGAATAAACCATTTATGTAGATATAACATAAAAATATTAAATAAAAATACCTCAAACTCTCTAAACCACATTTCCCAGACCTCTTTTGGGACTTTCTTCCAAGAAATATAAGGAGCATCAAACCTGCTCTATAAAATGTCCCATATTTTATATGTCGGTTGTTTTTATGGGTAAAATCTACAAAAATAATGTTATATGAGAAAAACATTTAATAAAAAATAAATATGTTTGTTATCTTAAGTAAAAGAGAATGTACGTACGTGTCACCGTCAGGTGCTATCAACATTTGACTATCTATCGCCTACTTTGGTGCAGCTAGTGTCGAAGGTCCACCTTTAGCAGGCTGAGGGAGTAGTGAGGGATAGTTTGGTGGAACATATGGTGGATATGGATAAGTAAGATGGGAACCATAAACTGGGGGTGGGTAGTAAGGGTAGAAAGGAGTACTCTGTGTGAGATCTGGTGAAAGAAATTAGGGATCTGGTGACTAGAACTGCAGGCTACTGGCTCTAGGAGTGGGTAAAGGCTGATTGGTAGGCTGAGATGAAGTGGTAGGCTGAGTATGTGTGGCAGGATGAGAATGTGTGGTAGGTTAAGATGAAGTGGTCCCCTCAATACATACTAGCCTAGATGGTCCAACTGTAGTGATCTTCTTGCTGTGCCTAATAAAAATATTTTTTTATCAATCCTCTATTAGGCTCTTCACCTAAAGCCATCTACACAAAAAAAAATAAAATAGAAAAATGAGTTATAACAAAAATATAATATAATATAACACAGTAGTAATAATAAAATAAAATGCATTATAGTAACAATAAAATAAATGCAATGCATTAACAATAAAATAAAATTTACCTTATGTTAACTCATCATTTGTTGATTCACCTTCATATGATGAAACATTTCCAGCACTATCAAATTCCTCATGACTTTCCTCTATGGTTAAATCTACCTCCTCTAATTGCAACTCTCTCATTAATTCAAATTTGTTTATCCACATTAATTGGAAGATTTTTAAAATTTGACATAAACTCTTCTTGATGTGCTGATGGTATTGAAGTGGTTTTCTCAATTACTCCCCTTTGTTTGGTCTTCATAACTACAAGCCAATCCTGTTTGCCTTTTAATCTACTTGGATAGTTAGCATAATAGACTTGGCCTGCCTGACTAAAAATGATGAATGGGTTAAACTTTTCATATCTCCTACCCTGCTTTACTTCTATAATAACATAATTTGGACGTACTCTTATGCCTATATTTTGTAGTGGATCAAACCATTCATAATTGAAGAGATACATAATATTCCTGTGATCGAGATATTCTACCTCTAATATTTCTTGTAATACCTTGTAGTAATCAGAATCATCCCATGTATGGGTGTTCCCTCTTACACATACACCAAATCTTTATGTCTTCCTACCTTCATACTAATTTTTTATTTGGAATTTATATCCATTAACTAAAAATATTTGATAACATTTAACTAATCTCTTTGGTCCCCAAGCTATGTTAAGTAGCCCTTGATACTACGAATCACGGACTTCAGTGTGAACCTTTTAATGAATAAGATTATATTATTAATATATTTATTATATATAATACTAACTAATAAAGACAAGTTATTCAAAATATACCATATTTTAAACCAAGTAGTGAATTCTTTCTCCACTATCTTCTAGACTTCTCCTTCTTCTGATGTACTTAAACCATCAATGAACCTCCTACAAATTTTTGAGTTTAGAAGAAAGTTAAGAATAATAAATATATGAATAAACAAACTCATACTTACTCGAGATATGGCTCAACTTCATCACAGTTAAGCAAGATATATAATGTGACAACTATCATCTCCTTATCGATCAAATAACGCACGGTGCTAGTGCCTACAGGTTCACCATTTCCACAAATTACATATATATTAGAGGATTTACCAACATTTTGAGGTGCAGTACTTCCACCTGATTGAGACATTATTTGAAACTAATACGAGTAAAACTGAGTTGTCTCCTACATTAAATATGCTTCATAGATAGAGCCTTCGGGAAATGCTTTATTCTTAGCGGTCTTTTTAAGTTTATTTAAATATCTCTCAAAAGGATACATCCATCAATACACAACAGGTTCACCGACTATAGCCTCATGTGGTAAATGCACTGGTAGATGCTCCATAGAGTCAAAAAAATACTAAAGGAAATATTTTCTCAAATTGACACTGAATGAAAGAAATTTGCTGCTCCAAAAGAATAAAGTTCTCTACGTTTAGTTTAGAAGAGCATAAATCTTTTAAGCAGACACTTAGTTTGATCAAGGACTTTAAAATTTGTTCTTACAGATAACTAAAAGTAGTTGGTAGTAAACATTACATGAAGACGCGACAATGATGTCTTTGCAATCTGAACAATCTCCCTGATCTTATGCCAACACACCTACTTAGATTGAAAGAATATCCATCAGGTACTCGTAGGGTCTTCACCCATTCATAATTTTCTCATCATTGGTCTCAAGTTAATGTGAATAGAGTTTTTGGTTTGAGAAGTTTTTTACCTCCACCATCCTTTAATTTTAATGCTTTCCTTTTATAAATCTCCTTTACGTCTATCCAGCTTTTATATAATCTTTAAATTTATCTTTGATGTCCATAACTGTATTAAAATATTATCAAAAACATTTTTCTCTCTATGCATGACATCCAAATTATGTCTAATCAGGTTTGTTCTCCAATATGGCTCAACGACCAAAAAATACTTTTCTTGGTCCAATTATGGTTGACAACATATCCTAGCAATATGTACTTAGCTAATATTGGAGAATCCATTATTGTGGACATGAACCTCACTCTTTCAAATATTTTTTCACTACTTAATCTTGGAGGAGGTTGAAACATCACAATTTTATTTTTAGTAAAGACATCTTTATTTCGCCTAAAAGGTGACTTGGATGTAAAAACATGCGATGAAAATTGAACCAAGTGTTCTTCCTTCCAAACTTTATAGTGAATGATTTTGTATGTTACATACAATATGGATAAGCTAAGTTGCCTTAAGTGTTCTAACTTGATAGCATAGCATACATAGGAAAGTCACCAATTGTCCAAAGTAATGTTGCTCTCAGTATGAAGTTCTATTTGATGGAGATATCATATATACTTACTCCCTCTTCCCATAATAAACTTAAATCATCAATTAATGGTTGTAAGAATACATCAATCTTTACTTTTGGATTATGTGGCCTTGGAATGATAAGTGTTAGAAACATATAAGGAGTAGTCATACACAACTCTGGAGGAAGATTGTAAGGAGCGAGTATCATGGGCCAACATGAGTAAGGTGAAGCAGACTGACTGAATGGAGTAAAACCATATGTGCATAAACCTAATCTTACATTTCTTAGTTTTACTGTAAATATGGATGTGTACGATCAATGTGTCACCAAGCCTCTGCTTTTGATGGATGTGTAATAACACATTCTTGCGAAATACGATCATTATGCCATCTCATATGTGCAGCAGATCTTACGGATGCATATAGCCATTATAGTCTAGGAATTATTTGTAAGCAAAACATCCTACTAACAAGTACATCCTTCTTCCTTTTTTATTTCTAGATTTTGGTTTAAACCTTTGTGCATTGTAATCATGACATGCATTATCTGAGAAATCATCTTTAAAGTATAACATGCATCCATTGATATAATAATCTATCTTTGTGTATGTCAAACTAAGTTTGGAAACTAACTTCTTTATCCAATATAGATCTGTAGGAATTATATTATCTATTGGGTTGGTTTTCTTAAGCAGCCCAATAAATTGATTAAAAAATTCATGAGTAACATTATATTCTGCCTTGATGCTTAACATCTTCACAGCAATAGATAACTCTGAGTGAGTGGTACACCCCTTCCATATTGGTTGTTAGGTAGCATGCAACAAATCATAAAAATTCTGTGGTAACTTTTCTGTATATTATTCATATGGTATTCCAGTTGCATTATAAACTAATTACTCAAGATTTGATCGGATATTTTCATCCTTAGCTATAATATCACTTGTAGATGGATCGCATTGAGAATCAAAATGTGGCTCGTACTCACCATGAGAAGTCCAATACCAATATTGTGACATGAATCCTCTGCGATAAAGATCAACAATTACATCATATGGTCTTAGGTACACTAGATTTTTATGTTTAGAACATGGACATCAAAACATTCCATCTGATATGAAGCTGGGTATTTGTTTTGCTGTCTAAATGAAAATGTTCACCCCATTAATGAATTCATCTGTTAATGTGTTTTATCCTTGCGCCAATCGGTTATACATCCAACTTCTTTGATTTCTAATATCCATAACCTATATAATTGGAAAATGTAATAAAGTCAAGCAATGTATGTTAGATAATACAAATAAGGAGATGTCAATAATTGGCAACATGATAACTTGACTATGATCCAATGGATCTAATCCAAGTTGGCTCGCTAGTTAGCTTAAACTCAATTCGATAACGAGCTCGAGAGTCAAGCTTATTGAGTTTTGAGTTTGAGCTTTTTAATCGAGCTTGTATAATATTTAATCAAAATTTTACTTTAGTGCCTCACTACCAGTCTACCTTTCTCTTCCATCAAATAGATGTTGTGTACTATCTCTCTCCATATATATATATATATCCCTCTATTGTTCTCTCTTTCTCTCTCTCTCACCCTCTCACTCATACTCTCTCTATTAGTGTCTCTCTGTTCCTCACACCCTCTCTACTCTCTAAAGATTTTTCTCTCACTCTTTTACCCTATCTCCCTCTCCCTCTCTTACTCTCTTAGACACACACTCTCTCCCTCACTCAATCTATTATTTATTATCTCTTCTCTCTACCCTTTTCTCTCTCCCTTCTTCTATCTCATTCCCTCTCTCACTTTCTACCTCTATCTAGCTCTTATTAAACCATTCTCTCACTCTCTCCCTCTGTCTCACTTGATATTTCTCTCTCTTTTGCTCTCTCTCTCTCTCACTCACTCTCTCTCTCTCTCCCCCTCCCTCATCCTCATTTATCTCGCACTCTTCTTCTCTCTCTCTTTCTATTTCCCTCTCACCCTCTCTCATTCTCTCTCTTTTCTTTTTTCATCTCTATCTCCCACCTCTCTAATTCACACACCCTCTATATATCTATATGTCCCCCCTCTCTCTCTCCCACTTTCTTACCCTCTCTCTTATACTTTCACTTTAGCTCTCACTCTCTCTCACTCACTCTCTTCTTCGCTCTCAAAATCTTGCTCTCTCCCTCTCACTCTATGTTTATCCCTATATTTTGGTCTATCTAGCCCACTCTCTCCCTCACTTGATCTCTCCCTTTCTCACTTTCTCCCTCACTCTCTCTTGCTCTCCATATCAAAAAAATATCTATAAGGCTAAAGCCACTCATCCACATGAGTATCCCTCATATATGCAACACTATGAATAATACATCTAAACATGTACTATTCTTAACGACCTGCTCGCCTAAAGGTACAATCACCTCACTAGGTTTAATCCATCTCTCTCTTTACTCATATCAACATGAATAATCTCATAAGAAAAAATAAAAAACCAAGGAACATCCTCTTGCAAATGTCTAATAAAAAAATTAAAATAAGTAAAATCTTATAATGGACAAAATCGGCGATTGAGGCGGCGAACGTAAGCAAACTAGGTTGAACGGTCTTAACACCGGTGGAGCAACTCCAACCTATAAAACAAAACTCCTTACCATTATATGCTAATCTATATTAAGAAAATCAATGAAAAAAATTTGAAACTCATAGTGGATTTTTCTGAAAACTGTATCCTTTCGTCGGCGACGGAGGCGGTGATCGTTAGCAACCTATCATGGAAGTCTGGAAGCCTTGGCAGCGGCGATCTATGGTGGGGTAATGCTAGGGCGATGAAGAAAAGCAGATACTACAAACAAAAAGGAAGGAGGAAGTGAAAAGCCAGATTGGCTCAGGTTCAGAAATAGGGCTTTCACTGGGGAAATTTTTGGCGTATTAAATGTTAGAAGATTTTCCAGCATCTTTTATGACGGTAAGATTTGGATGGGTTTAAAATGACTGGAATACATCGATAAATATGCCAATTTTTTTTCGGCGTAAAATACGCCTTTTTAGATTATATGCTTATATATGGCGACATATAAACTGGCATAATGAGCGTGACAAAAATAACGATGACTATTTCGCCGTACGTAATGCCATAATAATTCAGTCGCACATGACGCTAGTCAAAACATCATAATTACCGATCGATATATATCCGCCGGAAGCTCCAACGATAATCTCATGTTTTCCCGTATAAAAAACCCTAGATTGTAGTTTAAATGGACACTATTTGTACTTCATAGAGTAGAAAAAAAAAACTAATAATTATTATTTTAATTCAAATTTATTTGTTATACTTTTTATTAACTAATTTTTTAAAAAAGATGAATAATTAGAATTAATGTTATGATATGAGTTGATTAAAATTAAAAATCAAAAGTAATCCAAATTTGGAATTGGGAATCATAATTAATAAATTTTTATATTGGTTAATTATTTAATTAGAATTATAATATTTATTATTTACTTGAGGACAAGTAAGATTTTAAGATGGGGATAAGTTTATAAGAATAAATAATGTGTTATTTTGTGTTATATTTTTAGTGAAAATATATTATTTTAGTTACATTGTGTAGGGAAAACATAGAAAAGGCATAAAAATTTTAAGTTACATTTAGCACCATGATGTTGGAACAAATAATGCCATAGTGCCATCAAAGCACCGCTGGGGCTCCAGAATATTAGCATTTAAGTGCCAATTCCTCTATCAAAGAGCACCGTGATAAACAAATATCAACTTAACAATGCCAAGTGTTTTTTTGTCCAGCATCACAGTGTCACATTCAATAACACCTTGGAGCCCAAATTGCCCTTTCGGCATTGTTGCATCCAAAATTCAGTAGTGTCGAAGTTTAGTAGTTGTAATTTTAAGAGGACATGACCTGTTAGTAAAGCTCTCTTTGGGTGACAATTAAGGGAATTTAGAGAGTAATTGATACCATCATCAGAGTGTTTGACTTATATTTATGGAAGCAAATCTAAAACTAAAGAGAAGAAGTGTAGAGAACATCTATTAAACCATTCTAGTGATATCTATCTTTTATATTATCTTTCTATCATGCTATCAATGAAAGTGAGATTGCTTCAATTTTACTCCCTGTCTAGCTAAATTCTCTTATTTTTAATTGATGATGTAAGTATCATATGTAGTACTAATGAATTCTTTAATTCCTTAAATGATTAAAAAGTTATTTTCAATATTACAAAATCTTCATTTAATGTACATAATAGATAAATGTGTAGTTAAAATTAGGTGTAATATGGGGCCTCGATGAAGGGAAGCAAGCATAACAAGGAATATTGAATTAATATGTATCTTTTCTAGGCATATAGTATGAAATGTTCTAAATTCTTAATAGGAAGTTGATAGGCATTCTTTATTCCTAAAATATTTATAGAGATCTATGAATGCATATGCGCTTAATAGCATCACAAATAAGAAAGAATCTTTAGGAAAAATATGTTATTTACATTAATCAATCCAAAACATTATATCAATATAGTGTACTCATTATCTTTATATATATAATCTTATTTAAGTTATTGAATATCCCTAACAATATTTTTATTTGAGTAAGATAATTATTATAATTCTTGTACATAGAACTACTGAATAACAAGTAAGCATATCTTCCTCGTGGGATTAATACTTTACTCTATAACTATATTACTTGATTTAATATTTATACTTACATATGTTAAGTGAGGTTACTTGCAGATATTAAGTGTAGTTTTTATAGGTTTTGTATCAAATAAAACTTAAGCATTGTTTGGGATTTATAGAACCCTAAAGCAATTTATGATTCTATAGGTTACTCCACAACCTCCATCAATCAACCTAGAAAATTCCACTTTCATATGATCAAATTTATTTAAATTTTAGGGTCAATTTAGCTTGATTTGTTGATTTTGGTTTAAATTTGTCAAATTGCGGTCATTGAACTATAAGGTTCCATTGACAGGTTAATTATTGAAGATGTATTTCATATAGGGACATCCTATCATGGACTTAAAACTCAATCAATTTGGCTAATTTGAAGGTTAAGTATGACTTGGTCAAATTGGCCATTTATGAGTTATACTTAGCTCAAACTTAGTTTTGGGTGACCAATTGGTTAACCATAGAGCCAATTGGGACTTGAGAACTCCAATTTATTTAATATAGTTTCCTTGGAGCCCTAAGATCCCGTGGATCTGAATTCTTGAAGGTCATATATATGTATGGGTTCATATATAACCAAAAGAACAAAGTTTTTTTCCTTTATTTATTTAAGTGGTTAATAATTATTTAATCAAAGTCTCCTAAGGATCTAATCATATATGAATCCTTCTAGTACATCCTCAAAAATGATAAGTTTTAGTTAAGGGAACCAATTTGTCTAAATTGTTCTAATAAATTATAAAATTTGGTTCTTCCTCAAGTGATATGGTCACTTTGGGAAATATGATCCTATTGGGGTCATCTAAAAATTAATTAGACTAAAAATCATTATGCATTGATGATTTAAATTCTCTATGAAAAATTTCTTTGGATGTTGTCATTTATCTCAAAATCAATAAATGTCCTTATGTTAACTTTGAACTTACTACATCATACACCTAATGCATGGTTCATATCATCAATTACACTATGACTAATAAAATAAGAAGTATAATTTAATGCTTATCCCACTAATCAAGTATACCAAGATTAACATTGGTTGAGTATGGAAAACATTTGTCTTAGAATGTATGTAAGGAAAGCCTACTTTGTATAGATGATTAAAGGTTTGTACTAGTGGTGCCTATATATTTAATAAGCATCCTAAGGTCACCTAATTTCAAACCTCGTTCACGGTTTAGAATAAATTCCTAGATGGGAAGACATAAGGAGAGTTCCTATGAGAGGAATATTTTAGTGAAACTAAATATGGGAAGGTCCTAGAATGATTCATAGAAATCACGTAAGAATTTAGACACATTGTATCTAAATATTTTTAACTGAGAATTAGAAAGGAATAATTCAAACTTTCATTACAAACAAAAAATCTATCTCATCTTTAAAATGTTATTATTTTTTATAGCAATAATTAGTTGAGCTCAATTTAATGTTGAAAAATTGAATTTAGCTTAAGGGAAATTTGTATGTCCTCAGATTAAGATGGGTCTAACCCCATAGGATTAAGTTTATTCCTTAGCTGTTGTTTAAGATTTGAGATAAATACTTAAAGCTTAATTCTATTTGATTTGGTGATTTAGTGCTTAATTAAACTATTTAGTTCTATCATATTGGAATTTGTGTTAACTTAGGTTTGGTGTATTTTGATATACTTAGCTAAACTTAAAGGGTTTATGTTAAACTTAAGTGAGAACCTATGGTCACTAAATTCCTCTGTTGGTTTATTAATTAGATCAATTTGGGACTTTGAGGCTTAGTTGGATTCATTCAATTCAAATACTATAGTTTGATTTTGGTTGAGTCTTAACTTTACTAATGTCCCACTTAGACCTTGAATTTGGTTTGATCAACTAATTTATTTGGGTGAGCTAAGCTAATTAAGTTGATTAAATATGGTTTAAATTACTTACCCGATGGTAAGTTTTCTTTTAGAGTGAATCAGTCAATGAGAGATAAGCTCTGGTGTGAATTCTAGAGAGAGAAAATTCTTCGTTGATTTGAATTTTCTTTTTCGTGGGTGTTTTAGCGGCTGAAGTTTTTACATCGGATGATCGCCGGCGGTGAATAATCGGTGGGGATGACTGCCCTACGCCCATCTGGTCCTCTACGGGCCAATGGTAGAGGATCAAACGGTGTTGTGATCAGAGAAGGAATTAACACGGTTAATCATCAAGAACATGTTGAAGGCAAGGGGAAGAACGTCATAGTCGATGATTGTATGGTTCAGAAGACTGGTGATATTCAGCGTAATCCAGGTATGGGTAATCTTTATTGTTCGGCTTCGGAGAATATTAGTCTGAGGGTGAAGAGCTATTCAAGTGTTATTGATACGTTCGGTGGTCATATTATTGATACTGAGTTAAATGCAGAGGACGGTCAGAAGAATTGCGATGTGGTGGATCACTTATTGAATCAGGTGAATGATGAAAGCCTGGTGAATATAAAAGGTGTTTACTCTCAGCAGAATGGCGTTGGGGTAGTTGTGGAGGCTTGGCTGAAAATGAAGCCTATCAAAATATCTATTAACAAAGAACAGGTTGAGTTCTCTGAAGATGGGTGGCTGTCAAGTTGAATGCTGAGAAGGAGGCTGAGAACTCTAGAATTCTGAAAAATTCCATTGTAATTAAAGTTTTGGGGAATAACGTACCATTCTTGGTTTGCAGTTTAGAACTGAGAAGATAGTGGAGTAAATATGGAGGATTTCATTTGACGTCGATCGGGATGAACTGGATTTTGTGTTCATTCAAGACTAGTGAGGTGGTTGATGAAATACTGAATGGTGGACCATGGTATGTGAATGGGTTCATTGTGGGAATGGATAAATGGACGCCTTTGTTCGATCCAAATTCCTTTAGAGGAATTTCTGCTCCCATTTGGATTAGATTACCGTTTCTACCTTTGTATTGCTGGGATGAAGATAGTATAGCAAGAATAGCTTCATGTCTTGGTTCGCCAATGTACCTAGATGGTAATACGTTTCGATGGAGCAAACATGAATTTGCCCGTGTTTGTGTCAGAATTGACTTGGAAAAAAAGCTACCAAATGGAGTTTGGGTTGAAGGATTAGCGGGGAGGTTTTTTTAAAGAGTTGAATACGAGAAAGTTGATCTTCTCTGCTATCAATGTGGTAAAGTGGGTCATGATTCTAAATGTTGTCCTGATAATGTAACAATTGGTATTCAGGATCAAACAAGGAAGAAGTCGGACACAGTAACAGGGGAAGGGTTGAAGTCTACAGCTGAGAGTAATCCTTCAATAACTAATTCTGAGTATGGGCTATGGATACATGCTCAGTTCAAAACAAGAAGATTCAGAAGAAATTTGGTGGCTGGAAGAGGTGGGAAGGATAAGGGAAGCGTTGCTGAGAACAGAGACATCAATAGTCGTCAGGTAGAGAAAGATAAGACTATAACTGAGAATACTATATCAGTTAAGGAAGCAGAGGAGGCTCAAGTAAAATGTTCTGGCAGTATGGTGGAATCTGCTACTGATAAGTGTGAAAATCTTTCAAATAACCGGTTTGCTGTACTGATTGATAAAGATGTTGAGGACGAGAAAGAGATGCATGATGGAAGTGATAAAGCCGTGAATAAAAGTGAGGCTATACCTGAAAATGATGGTAATCATACTGACTTGGGATTTCAAAGTAGTATGGCCAAGGTTAAGTTAGCTAAAGAATTGAGATCCTTGGGACCGATTGAGCTTGATCATAAGAAGAAGAAAAAGGTTGTATGATTGAACCCCAACAGTGGGGAGAGATCTTCATTACCTATTTAATGTCTTCTATTCTTTTTTGGAATTGCAGGGGAGCAAAAAAGAAGGAGGCTTCCTTGTATTTGAAAGAAATTGTCAAGGATCATGATGTGTTTTTTGTTGGGCTTATGGAGACAATGCTATCTAGCATTGATAGAAAGGAGGTTGATTATCTAATAGGGAGTGAATGGGATTTTTTTCACTACCCTGTTGTTGGTAAATCTGGTGGTATTATGGTGCTTTGGAATAGCAAGATGGTGACTTTTGATGTTATAGAGGCCACTTCACAGGTGGTCATTGGCAATCTCTTAGTTCCCACCTTAGGAACTTTGAGAATTGCTAGTGTTTATTGTAGTAGATGTTGCAAGGAGAGGAGTGAGCTGTGGAAACAGTTAGAAAAGAGTTTGGTGAATGATATTCCTTTTATCGTAGGAGGAGACTTCAATTGTATAACTAATAAGGAGGAGAAGAGAGGAGGAAAGAGGTTCTTGTTCTCTAAGGGACCTAGGGAGATGAAGGGCTTTATGATGAATGCTGATTTTCATGATGTTGGCTATGTGGGGCCAAGGTTTACTTGGTGTAACAACAAGGAGGGGGCTTCTCGAATATGGGAAAGGTTGGACAGGTGTATGGCTAATTCTCTTGCTATTCAAAAATTTCCTTTAATGGTTGCTAGACATCTTGCGATATTGGCCTCTGATCATTGTCCAATAGTTATGAAGATGAATGAGAAGGTGCAGCTCAAGTCTAAGATTATTAGATTTGAAGATACATGGAGGTCTTATCCTGCAGCAAAGAATATTGTCTTTCATTCTTGGAGCAAGAAGGATGTGGGTGATGAGTTTGTGACCCTTCAGAGGAAGCTTAATCGTACTCTAAAAGCATTATTTTTCTGGAATAGGAACAAATGTAAAGATTTGAATGTGCTAAAGGATAAGTTGAAAGATGAAATCCTTGAACTTCAAAGCAAGGAAGCATTGGGAATCAGCTGGTCGGATGATGACTTGGTGGCTCTAAGAAATAAAGTTCATGAACTTAATGTCACCTTGAAGAGGCTTTCTACTTGGTGGAATCAAAGGGCAAAGGCTAGGTGGCATGAGGAAGGTGATACAAATTTCAATTTAATCCATAGATATGCCACTGCTAGAAGGAAAGGGAACAAGATAACTCAAATCAAAGATGAGCTAAGCAATGTTGTTGATGAAGATGAGCAAATTGAGAAGGTTTTCATCAGTTTTTTTGAAAAAAAATGGAAATATAGGGAGTGTAAAGTTTTGGGTTGGCCAGCAGTTGTTGAAAACCAAAAAGTTTCCATTCATGATTTGGAAGTGCTTAATGCAGAATTCTCTATTGCTGAACTGCAGAATTCGGTTTTTCAGCAGGGCAACAACAAGTCTCCTGGGTTAGATGGAGTAACCTATTCTTTCTACAAAAGCTATTGGAGTATTGTGTGGGAGACTCTTTGGAAGGAAGTTAACTATTTTTTTAAAACAGGTTATATGCATAAGGAGTGGAAGAATACTTTGATTGTCTTGATTTCTAAGATTAAAAATCCTATGACCCCTTCTAATTTTAGGCCTATTAGCCTTTGCCAAACTAACTATAAGATAGTGGCCACAATGCTAGTTAACAGATCGAAGAAGGTGATATCAAAGATGATTTCAGAAGAACAAGTGGCATTCATTCATGGAAGATCTATTGTGGATCATTGTATTTTGGATCAAGAGGTATTTCAAAAATTTAGAATGTCTAAAAACAAGAAGGGGTTGATGGCTATCAAACTTGATATGGAGCAAGCATATGATAGTATGGGTTGGACATCTCTTCGGCACATTCTTGATTGGTATGGTTTTCCTATTGATTTTTCTAACCTTCTAATGGAGTGTGTTGTTGATGTGAGGTTCTCTATAATTATCAATGGGAGAAATTCTAGTTGGATTGATGCTCAAAGTGGGTTCCGTCAAGGATGCCCATTGTCACCATACCTTTTCATTCTATGTTCTCAACTCTTGTCCAACTCTATTATGCAAAGGGGTCAGAGTCTTGGTATACGAATTTCATCTAGAGGTCCTCTGTTAACTCATCTCCTTTACGCAGACGATGTGCTGATTTTTTCTCATGCATCCGTGGAATTAGCGAAGAATTTGAAGAATATTGTGGAAGAATTTTGTAGGTGGACTCGTCAAAGAGTGAATGTAAGCAAATCTCAAATTATGTTCTGCAAGGTTGTTAGGTACTCTATGAAGAAAAAGATTGCTAAAGCTCTTGGCTTTAAAGTTGTCAAAGAAATGAAGTATCTGGGAGTGAAGATGTCTTTGAAGAAAATTAAAATGGCTGATTTTCAAGATGTTTTAAGCAATGCAATGGACAAACTCAATGCTTGGAGTAAGAAATCCCTTTCTTTAGGAGGTAAGTTTATTCTTATAGATAGTTCTTTGCTATCTATGCCTACCCTTTTAATAACTCATTCTATGGTACCCAAGAGGGTTTTGTATGAGTTAGAGAAACTTTGTAGAAGTTTTCTTTGGCATAAAAATGAGGGGACGAATGGTATGCATTATGTGGCTTGGGGAGATATTTGTAAACCAAGATGCTTTGGAGGACTAGGGGTACACTCCTCACTTGATAGAATTGGTCCTCTTCGGTCCAAATTGGTCTGGAATTTTATTCAGAAACCATAGTCTTTGTTTCACCGTGTAATGGAAGCTAGATATGGGAATGCTGTGATGAATGGTGCTCAAAGAAAGATTACTTCAACGGCTTGGCAAATTCTGGCTGATGGTGGGAAATGCTTGAAATTGGCTGTTCGGTGGAGAGTAGGAAAGGGTGATAAGATCAATGTTCTAAATGATACATGGCTATTAGATAGATGTATTAATAGGTGGCCAACCTTTATTGATTGTAAGTCATTGGATGGGGTTTACATCCAGCATTTTGTATTGAGTAATGGTACATGGGATTACATCAAATTACAGAAGGTTTTTCACCCTGATCTGGTTACCTTGATCAGCCATATTCAAATTGATTTTGAAGGGGAGGATCGGTTGGAATTGATGAAAAAATTCTCGGGGAAGACTGTATCAGCTTTGGTTTATGAGCAAATGATATCTAACAAGTATAATATGGAGGCTGTTGAATACTTTTCCTGGCTACAGAAATTGAAACTCAAGAAAAAGGTGGGAGTATTTTGGTGGAGGTTGGGGAAGGCAGCAATCCCAACAAATCAGTTTTGAAGTACCGTAAGATTACAGCTGATGATTGGTGTCCTAGAGGATGCGAAGTTTGTGAAACATATGAGCATATAATGGTACAGTGCAAATATATGACTGATGTTATTGCAAAGATGGGTTAATGGGGTATCTCTATTCTGGTTTTTAGTTCCCTTGATAGCTGTTTAAAAAGTTTAAAACACATTGCACAGAAAAATTTGGGAATTGTACAGATTTATTGTAATATTGTTTACCATTCGTGGAAGAATAGGAATGTGGTCAAGCATGGTAACAGTGCATTGCCAAGTTCTGTGGTTGCTTCAAATGTAATATTTTCAGCCATTTCAAACTTTGGTCCTTATCTTTCTTGCGGGGGTGCTTGGTGCCCTCCACCAAAAGAGTGGATCAAGATCAATGTTGATGCTTAGTTCCAATGTGGCTAGAGTTGGGGGTGTCCTAAGAGATCACAAAGGAAGGCTTATTAGTGCATTTGGGAAGAAGGAAACACATTGGGACATTGCTCAATTAGAGATTGAAGCTGTTTTTTAGGTGAGAGAATTTTTGAAAAGCTGGATGCTGGAGTGCAAAGGCTTGATCATCGAGAGTGATAATGCCAATGTTATCAAGTTCATTCAAGACTCTTTAAAGAAGAACGAAAGGAATGTTGATAGATGGCCTAATAGATATTTGTGTTTTCTTAGTGATTTTAATAAAGTTGTTTTCCTCCATGCTAATAGAAGGTGTAATAAAGTAGCTAATTGTTGTGCTACTATAGCATTGGAGAAGAGTTTCTTTTTTGATAGTTTTTCCTTTGATTGCATTCCTTCCGTGTTGGCAAAGTTAATCAAGGAGGAATGTGATCCCCTCATTACTTGTACATACTTCTGATTTCATTCTTAATGCAATCTCTGCTGCATTTCTTTCAAAAAAAAAAAAAGGTTTGAGATGGGGATGATGGAGTAACCTATAGAATAGTGAAATGAATTACACCTCTATGAATCCATACTAATGCTTAGGTTTTCTTTAATACATAAAAAATTATAAAATCCATGCTTAATATTTATAAGATTATGTACTGAATCAAGTAATATAGTGATAGAGTAGAGTATCATTCCCACGAGAAAGATGTGCTCACTTGCAAACAATAGTAATATCTACTAAAATTATAATAATTATCTTACTCAATAAAAAAAATGTTTTAGAGATTGAATCACTTAAATAAAATTAGATAAAGGTAATGAATACACTATATGGATATGATGTTTTAGATTTATGAATGTAAATAACATATTTTTACAAATGATTCTCTTTTAATTGTAATGTTATTTAGATCATATGTATCCCAAGATCTCTATCAAGTTTATAGGAACGAAGAATGTTTATCAACTTTATATGCTATATCATCTCCTTAAAAATTTAGTACATTTCATATTCTATGCCTAGGCATGATGCAAACTAATTCAATATTCCAGGTTATGCTATCTTCCCTTTATTGAGGCCCCTCATTACTCTTTATTTTAACTACTTATATGGCCCCTTTGTGCATTAAATGAAGATATAGTAATATTTTAAAAAATCTTTTTCATCATTGAAGGAATAAGAAAATTCATTAGTACTACATATGATACTTACATCATCAATCCAAAATAAGAGAATTTATCAAGATATGGAGTAAAATTGAAGAAAGCTCATTTTCATTGATAGCATGATAGAAACAAAATACAAGAGATAGATATCACTAGAATGTTTCAATGGATCTCCTCTACACTCCTCTTTACTTAAAATTTTTTTTACACAAACTCAAGCCAAACATTATAATGATGATTTCAAGTCCTTCTCTAAATTCACTTAGTTCTTATCCAAAGGGAGATTTAGATAATCTCTTTAAATTTGACTACAATTATGTAAGTTATTGAACTTTCTTACAAGCATAACATAATGACTATTCATAAGAAAGCACAAAATATGTGTCTAGCACTATGAGGCTAGAAAGATTAACATTGCTGCTCCCAATAAATAAACTAATGCTTATATGCTATTTTTTTGGTACCACTAAGATGCTTGCTAACATGGATCAATTACTTTGTGAATAGTTGTATCACTTCGTTGATAGCTAGTGCCCTTTTATAGTTACAACTGCTTTGTCGAGGTGCTACTAGCTTTAAAGGATGTGGCACTAGGAAGGCAATCTTGGCATAGAGGCATTATGGATTATAATGCAATAGTGCTTGACAAAAGAGAACTTGAAGCTACATAGTTTATATCTGATCGTTGTTGTATTACTCGAAGAGAAGTTGGTGCTTCCATGTTGAAATCATGGAGCTTTGATGGTGTCTTTGATGGCATTGTGGAGTTATTTGTTCTAACACTATGGTGCTTTATAAAACCAATAATTTTATGTTTTTTTATATATTTTTCTTGCACAATATAATTAAAATAACATATTTTCAATAAAAAAATAGCAAATAAAATTTCACATTATTTACACTTATTAAATTCTCGCTAGCTTAAACTCTTGCTTGTCCACAATTAAATAAATATATTGTGATTCTGATTAAATAATCAACCAAAAGTAAAAAGTAATAATTTAAAATTTACTAAAATATAGGATAACACATTACAGTCTAGAATTAGTAAAAATCAACAACATTATAATTATAAATTAGAAAAGATACTAGTAATTATAGTATTCAATCATTTTTATTATTTTTTAAGTTGAGTTTAAAGGTTATTATTTTAATTATTAATTTTTTTTATTTTTAAGTGAATAATGTAGCTTAATGATTAGATTTATATTTGTAGTTAAAATTGAAGCGTCATTAGTTCATCTTCATTTTTACTAATTTCTTTTTTTTTCCTTGTGAATTTAAGTATAAGATTGAAAGCAGATTCTAAGCTTTTAACCAATACCAATTTTTGAAGGTACTCATATTTTCTCTTTCTCTTCTATTTTTATTTTTCTTTTTTATTTAAGTACTATTTTCACTGTTCTTTTTCTCTTTTAATTTATATACTACATAGTTAATGATTTTGAATATCATTTTTGTTTCAAACCCTTTTTTATAATCCTAATAATTTTTATGTAAGGATTTAATAAGATAACCATTTCAAAATTTGAAGTATTTATGATTTCAAATTTTAATATACTCTTATGTAATAATTAATTCTAATTATTGATATTTATTTAAAAATTTGATAAATAGAAGTATAACTTTTAATTTCAAACTAAAGCGACAATGTACATGATGAAGGTTAAATTATTCATAGTTTATTTTTCACTATATTAAGTATAAATTTTTCTCATTTAAACTATGATTTAGTTTTTTATTATTATCCTAATTTGACATAATTTTTAATTTCATTTTTTGTAAGGTTAATTAATTAATGAGAAAATAAAAATTAATGAAGAGTTTAATAAGTATAAGGGGGATTTTAATAAAATGTGAATAAAGAAAAATAACAACAAGGGCACATGCTTTCATAAGAATAATAAAAGGCGCATAAAATATGTGTTAATAAAATATAACATAACATAACTTTGATTACAGGATAACTAATGCACAAAACACCATACATAGTATATCAATTAGGTTGCCTCCCACAAGCGCTAAATTTATAACTTTTAGCCAAACTTAATAGCTAACTAAACCTAAACCTTGGTTATCTTCCACACATCACTAAGTTATGGTATTCAACTAGACTTGCCTAGATTATTTAATTTGGTTGGGATAAACAATTTCTATTCTTCAAATGACTTCCATTAAGAACTTCTACTACCATTTCTTCTAAATCCACCTTGATACGTTCTTTATTATTCTCTTAAAAAAATTTTATATTTTTAAAGACATCAATTTTTACTTCCTGATCTTAAACCCTCATAGTTAATTCACGTTTTTATACATCAATCATTACTTTTGTAATAGCTAAAAAGGGTCTTCCTATAATGAGAGGTATTTTCTTATCTTTTTCAATATCTAAAATAAATAATAATAATAATAATAATAGGAAAATAAATTTATCAACATTAATTAGCAAATCTTCTATTACTCCTCTAGGGTAAGTGAAAGATCTATTAGCAAACTGAAGAGTAATAGATTTTGGTTGAACCACTCCAATATTTAGTCTATAAAAAAAAGAGTGGCATGAGGTTAGCACTTGATCCTACATCATATAAAGCCCTACCATATAATTTATCTCCAATAGTTAAGAGAATGGAAAACTCTTTGGGACTCTAAGTTTTTTCAAGAAGTTTTATTTTGGATTATAAAACTACACTCTTCAGTTAAAGCCACAGTTTCAAATTCTCCTAACATCCTTTTCTTATTTAAAATATCCTTCATGAATTTTCCATAGGTGGGCATCTATTTTAAAGCCTCAGAGCTGAAAGTTGCATTTGCATTAATTAAAAGAGATACAAAAGTATGGAAACTATGTCTTCCCAAGACAAAAAGACTGAAGGTGGGAAGAGCTGGTCTATAAAAGCAAAACTCCATACAAGAAAGACAATACAAAGAAAAATCCATGAAAAGAACAAGGAGAAGCCCTTTTGATTTGCAAGGAGGCCCACCCCATAGGCATGCCCTAGAAGATCCAATAGTGCTTAAGGAACGACTCCAGAGGGGGGAGATACCTAATAAGGGGTCAACATACCCGAAGGAAGAGAGTTATCCCATTGCTTCTCCAGCTGTATAAGCACTACATTCACCCTAAAGCATGTAGAAGGGTAAGGCTTCATTGCTCCTGAAAGGGGACAAAGTCCCCGCCAATGTCATCTTGTAGGTTCTTCCTTCTCTTCCTGGGCAAGGTGGAAATAGGCCCAAGCTGTAGAAATTGCTTTTCCAAGAAATTCTTGGAAGGCTTGTGTTGCCGCTTGGTGAGATTGACAGTCGATGGGGAGCCCTCTTGATTCGATCGTTCCACATTGAAAACCATTCTTTGGCCTCGGGGTGATTGGCTGCTTGGGTTAACTATTCTATTTGAGATCTCCTCCATGCGTTTCATTGCTTCACGGGGTTGCTAGGGAGGCCGAATAGGCTCAGCCATCTTTGATCCATTAGCTGGTTGTTACGCAGGTGCTCTAGGTTTGTTTTTCTTCCGACGATTAACCAAGTTCCATGAGCCAAGGGAATCATCCACTTGGGATCCAAAACCGTGGGGGTCATTAATAGCTGGGTGGCTCGGTTTCGAGGTGTGGCCTATCACGGGCAGCCCCCCCTGTTGTGCTTGGTCAGAATTGAGTGCTTGCACCTGAGTAGACGGCGGTCCCTTGGGGGGATTCTTGGGGAGACAACTCCCTTTGGCATGGCTAAGGGATCCACAATCAAAGAAAAAATTTGTGAGAACTTCGTATTCCACCCTTTGAAAAAATCTGCCATGGATTCCGTTAATCCACACTCCCGGTAAAAGCTTATGTGAAAGGTCAATCCTAACACAAATACGAGCGAAAGAAGATCTCCCCCACTTGCTTGTGTGCGCATCCATCCATAATGGCTCCCCAAGAGAGTTGGCAATGCGGGAGATGTTGTAGGTGTCCCAATAAATAAGGGGGAGCTACGGTAATCGGATCCAAATTGGGGAGCGTAACCCATGGAGAGAGTTGGGTGAGCAGGTAGAATCCCATTTGTCCATCCCAATTATGTTGCCCGCAATAAGCCAAGGGCCACTAGAGAGAATGACATCTCTAGCTTCAAGGCTTTGGAAGATGCAAATGAATGTGTACGGGGCTATTGTAATGACTTCAAAATCTCCAAAATGGAACCATCGACGCTTGAGTTCTTCGAGTAGGAAAGGGAAGGAAATACGCCTACCCAAGAGCTTAGCCACAATTGCCAGGTCGAGTTTGGCAATGTTGTCCTTGACGGAGTCAATTTCGGGTTCAATGGTTGCCCCATCCTTGGCAATGAAAAGATGCCGAGCCATCCTATTGAGGGGCATATTTTGCACCTTGTTCTAAGCAAAGGGACCATGAGAAGGGACGTTCGGTGGCAAGAACGGATCCTTGGGTTGCTGCGGCTTGGGCGGAGCATAATTCTGGGCCTTGGGGGCATTTTCCCAAACACCTTGAGTGCGTAAACCTGAAGAAATCTGGTTGTTGGTGGCTTGTTCCAATGGTTGTTCACGCCTAATTCTAGCAGAATTACTGTCTTTCAGGGCACAGTCCAAGTCGTTCAATTGACTATCACCGTCCAGCTCATGGGCAAATTGTGCGCATACCTACGGCACTATGTCCGGTGTCCAGCCCGACAAGTCAGCAACCATCCACTCAGCACGCTGGGCTTGTTCCAAGGGCGACTGCTGTTGCTGCTCGGGTCCCTTGCCGAGGTCATCCTCTATGTTTTTTTGAGCTCCTGAGCCCTCACCAGACTCCTGCATATCACTCTCGTCCCCTGCCTCCCGATCGGAAGCCAGCCCCCTCTCGGAACTCGTCGCCATATGGGTGCTGCAGCGAGGGGATCACACCTTGTCGTCGTCCATGTAAGACTGGGAACTCGAGCTGCTACTAGCATGCTCCATTTCACCTTCTGATCTCGCTCCCTTTCTAGATCCGTCTTCTGACATTTGCTCCTTGTGGCCGCCCATAGTAATTTGTTGTTCAGATCCTGCTTCCCTTGGCACTCTGTTTTCTTGGCTCCGGTTGGCCGGAGGGGATATGCCAATCGCACTCATGATTAGCTCCCGAACTGCTGTAGGTTTTGAAATAGGGAAGGAAATCTGTGGAGCAAACTTTCCTTCAGGCTGCAGAAACCTAGTGACCGGCTCCTCCAAGGGAGTAGCCCCCGAGCACTTGGTTCCCGCCGCCTTGGCCAAAACCTGGGCATTCTCTTTGCCCGACCGAGTAGTGCTAGAGGGCTTATCTCCTTTCTCCTCCCAAGCTCCAAGAGGATCCGTGCCCTTGCTGGAGTTGGCCGAGAACCGGCCAATACCCAGAGATCTGTACGGAAATCCACCCTTAGTTGCTTGTGCCGCTGGCCGTCCACCGTCGGCCTCCTCATTGGCAAGCACCTGCCAACGGTTCCCTTTCCTCCTATCCTTCTTGCCGCCACTCTTGCTTCCACCACCACCGTTTCCCCCATTTGGAGGAGGTGACCTAAGGCCACCCCCTCTAGCCATCCCAGAGCCTCTCTCTCTAAACCACTCTAGAGAGAGAAAGAAGATATAACAAATGAGAGCATAAGGAAAAGGTGGGGGTGCTCTCTAGTTAAAACTCTTCTAAAAATTTTAAGAACTGCTTATCTAAATTTATTTTGTTCAATCTATAAGGAAAAGGTGGGGGTGCTCTCTCTTCAACTCACCTAATTACTCGTTCAAGATTTTGAATAAGTTTAGTTTGTTCTATTAAAGATTTAATTCTTTTATGCTCAACTTCACCATTATCCTTTTTGTATAAATCTCTATCTTTGTAAGGATATCCCAATATTTCCTACTTAGATGTTAATTGTAATCACATTGTTCTATAATCTTTTTGTAATCTATCAACCTAGAAAGTTGCCCTATTTGATCCTCATTTTTTTTTAAAAGCATAAGATTTATTTTGTGCTTTCATTTTAATTATAAAATATTGCTTTGTAAAGGTATTTTCTCATTCTTTACTTGATAAAGATGTTTAAATTTTAAAGGATAACTCTATGGTGCCATATTTTTTGGATTAAACTTGAAGTTATCATATGTATCCGCCCTATTTTTAATCTTTAACTTTTCCTATTTCTTAGAAATTACAATAACTTTTGCATTCAAAATTGATAAAGCATCTTATTCATAAATTCAAACTACTTGTTTATGATTTGCCTTATCAGTAGGTCACTGAAAATTATTATTAGTCATTCCCTCTATTAATGTATAAGCTTTCTTAAATGGCTTATACATTAATGATCCTTGAACTACAACATCAATTATCGCTCTAAGAGATCCTACTGATCCATATTAAAATATTTGAATTATCAACTTATCATGAAATCCATGATGCGTATATTATCTAAGCATTTCTTAAATCTTTCCCAAATCTCATAAATGGATACTTTTTTTAAATTGAGTAGAATATGTTTTGCAATTTCTATGTTTGGTATTTTTTTAAGGAGGAAAATATTTAGTGAGAAACTTATGAGACAATTCATTACAAGTTATTGTAGAGCCATGGGATAAAGAATTCAACCACATTTTTACTTTACTATTAGAGAAAAAGGCAAATAATCTAATTCTAATTGCATCATTACAGACACCATTGCACTTAAATATTATATAACTTTTTAAGAAACTGGCTAAATGTAAACTGGATATTCTTTAGGAGTTCCCCCAAACTGAGAATTTTCAACCATTTCATGAATTGCTAGTATTTGTTAAAAATTATTTTCTTAGATTGTAGGTAAACTTAAGCTCTGATTAATTAAGTCTATTAAAGGGTTTGCATAATCCTTAAGAGGTCTATTATGATGTTAATCTATGTCAAGTTCAACAAATTTTTAAGATATGTTTATATATATATATATATATATATTTTAGAAAGTGCTCTCTCTAAGGCTATAAAGAATGAACCAAAAATACACAAATAATCAAAATAAGGAATAAAAAATAAACAAAATGTAAGCAGGTCTAATTATGAAATTAATCCAGCAATATAGTGAATATTTTACAAAAAAGTGAAATCTTCCCCAGCAATGGTGCCAAAACCTTGATGGGGGTGGTGGAGTAACCTATTGAATTGTGAAATGAATCAGGGCTCTATCAATACATAGCAATGCTTATGTTTTATTTGATATATAAAAATTATAAAATCACCACATAATATATGTATATATGCTAAATCAAGTGTTGCAAATCTGATCCAAGCACTACGATTTTGATGATAACAAATATTATTATGTGTGTTACTGCTTTCTCCTAATTTTATGATATTTTGTTTTTTTTTTATGTGAAATAAAATTTCAGGAAATTAGTCCACCGTTCACTTGCAATTTTGTCAGCTCAAGACTTGGAAGACTTGGATTATAGTCATTTTCAAATTTTTATATATTTTTTTCTTTTCTTATGTCGTATCATGTAACTGGGTGGTTATATTTGATTAGTAATCTTGCACACACATAGGGGGTGTGAGAAAAGTGTTTTTGAGAGAGTTTTTTTTGTACAATGTACTGTACAATTTTGCCTTCATACTGTACTACCTTATTTTATATTGCACAATTTTAATTTGCATTGTGCACTTTATTATGCTCTATGAAAACTCTAGCCAGTAGAGGCTAAGAAAGATACTAATTATTTGTTGATTTTACAGTATAATTTTATTCATAATGTATGCCATAATTGAAATCTATCTTAATTAACCCGTCGATATCAGACAATCAAATCATGGACAATTATTTTGACAGATCATATTATATGATACAATTTCTATAGTACAATTAATAGTGTATAAAATTGGTCATTCCATAGATCATACTAAATAAAAACCATGATTTTTATACTGATCGTACTGTACAATGTCTATAATCTTGGACGATTGATAGTGTATGAATTGGGCCATCCCAATAGTTATCCTGAATGAATAGAAGAAATTTCTACAATTTGTATGGTTTGATAATTTTATTGTATTGTATAAAATATTATAAAGGATAAATATTTTGTTTGCACAAACTTGTTGAATTAGTCTAAATTACACTGACCATACGGTATGATGCGTGTATCGTACTATACAAACATAAGATCAAACTCATGAAAATTAGGGTTTGTTGAAGCCCACTACTTAAGGTTTTCTAAAACTTGAAAATTCATGTAGGGTGTTAAACCTAATAGAATATTCCCAAGGCTAACCAAGATAGGGGGTGAATTTGTTATTTCAAAAATTTATTATATTTTCAAAAACATTTTTGTATTTTATAAAATTTATAAACACTAATTCTTAAATATGAAGTTATCAATAAAGATGATTTTCTTAGATAATTTTCCAACCATAGATTTTAAATGCAGAAAAAAAAAATGCTAGAAAAATAAAGTTAACAGAAGAACACAAAATTTTATAGTGGTTCAGTCCAACTAGACTTATGTCCACTCCTTGGAGACTCCTTCTCCAGGTATTGAACTAAACACAAGTGACTCTCTTTTTGCCCCCACCGTAAGGTGGAGAAACTCTTACAAAATATCTTCCACCAACCAAGTGCGGCAGAGAACCATCGCCTTTTACACTCTCCAAGTGATTGTAAGATACCTTCTCATCGTTTTTCACCCTTCTGGTGAAGACAAAGTACCTACAAATCCTTTTTAACTCTCCTAGTAAAGGCAGAGAACTTTTACATCCTTTTTCACCCTCATGATGAAGGTAGAGAATTGTCACGTCCTTTTTCACCCTCTTGGTGAAGGCAGAGAAGGTTGATCTAGTCTTGAAGATCTTTTCTCAGGAACTTCCAAAGAAGTTGGGTACAAACTTGAAGATGACAAAAGATATCCTCACTTTGGACAACCTTGTGAATCCCACATAACTTCCCATCACTTGATCTCTCACTCTTCACTCATAAAATCTCTCCCAAACACACTCTCCAAAACGTAACTCTCAAGAGAAATTCAATGCAAAGGATATGATGATAGTTTTTAGGACTATATATATAAATTCCATGAAAAATCGTCCAAAAACTAAAAATTACAAGTCAAACAGCTTAACTTTATACTATACAATCATAAATAGTACAATACAATTAGTTCAATAAATTAGGGTTCTATTTGGTACGAACTAAGAAGAACGTAGTTTCATACACTATCAATCATATGTACAAAATTAGATCATTATGTATAAATAGTTCAAAAATAAATGTATTCATATGGTTCGACCATGTATGATCTTACTTTTGTACTATGTCAGTTGTCTATATGACCTGACATCGTATAGTATGAATAGTTCAAAATGAATTAGTTCGTATGGTGCAATATGGGATGAAAGGAATGTCTTACCCTGTTAGTTGATTGTATTACCTGACATCATATAGTACAAGCTATTCAAAATGAATTAGTTTGTATGGTACAATCTAAGAAGGAATTTTGTACTCTATTAGTAGTTTGTACGACCTGACATCATACAGTATGAATTGTTCAAAATGTTTAAGCCTTAATTTAATTAACTACATCCATGAGGAAAAACTATCAAATTTAACAGTATAATTAAATATCATTTTGTATGGTCATACTTAAAAATTTACAACTCTCTCCATGTGTGTGTGCATAGTTACTCAATTACATTCACTCTTGCTCAGACTCATGAAAAATTATATATATAGATTCTACCCTTGTCTTGAAGTATTCAGTAGTTTGAAGTAGTAAATAAATTACCTTTTTTTTAGAAAAATTCAACCAAGTGCATTTAAAATTTTATTAAAAAGATAAAAAACAAGAAACTAAGAATTAATTATAGATTCCTCCTTTAACAAGAAAATAAAAGTAGGAACCTTATTCAAAACTAAATTATCCCAAATAAATGAACTAACAATAACATAGTTAACATAAAGATCCGGTAACTTATTGCATTTCCTATCCATACAATTAAAGATAACATTTTTGAGATCTTTGAATATAATTCCCAATTCATTATTTTTTCAATATAAAACATCTTGGAGATCCTTGATGACATTTGTATTATCACTTTCAATGATGATACCCTTGTAATTTAACATTCAATCTTTTTACACATCTTTAATGAATCAATAGCTAACATTTCAAGCCTTAATACATCCCAATGAACACAAGTATGTCCAAAAGCTAAAAGAAATCTTCCTTTAAAGTCTCGAAATACACCACTTATCCCACCTTTATAAGATTTAAGTAAAAAAGCATCGACATTTATCAATCGGTTGGAGGGGGATGTCAATGATCATCAAACAATTTATAAAGCTGATTGGCAGCCCATTTACCCGAGTAAAGAGCTATTTTAGATGCCGAAATTATAGCCATGCTGAGTGACTCCGTAGCAATAAATAAGGATCAAACCTCTTTGCCATCATGAATAAGCTTGTTCCTAGCTTTCCAAGAGAGGTAAAAGGTATTACAGAACAGGTTTACCACCCAATATTTCTTATTTGAAATCCAATTTAAACATTCTGTCAACGAGTTAAAAGTTGGGATTCCAAATCCCCACTAGTTTAGATACTGGAATACCTCATACAATTTTTTGCATTTTACAACTACATGTTCAATATCCTCAATCATGTTGTAATCTCAAGGACATTCATATTGCATTTACAATCTTTTATAGCATAAAAACTCATTCATATGGATTTCTCTGTTAAACATTCTCCACCAAAATCCTACAACTTGTGGAGAGAGTTTAGCCTTCTTTAACTAGCTCAAATAAAGAAATCGGTGTGAATTCTGAAGTGATGCTTCATATGCCATGGAAGAGATTGATTTTCCAGAATTTCTGGATATAAGTTCCACACAGTCTTTTGATAATTTAGAAGATATGTTAATTTGAGTAATCAAACTAACAAGATCAGAACAAAAACATTTATTTAGTTTGTCAATATTCCAACATCCACTTGATATAAATCTGTCCACCGTGATATTTTCTAATCCTTATGGAAGAAAATAAGTTGGCCAACTGTTAAGATTTTTATCCAATATCCAAATATCTTTAAGAGAATTTATTGATTCACCATCAGCAATGTTCCATCTTGCTATGGGTCTTAAGAAATCTCCTCCATTATGAATGATTTTCCAAGCAGTTGAACCCATCCTCTTTGAAAAATTTTCTCCATATAGGAACACATATTTAGGAAATAACAATCTATGCAATAAAGAATCTTCAATTTGACTATATCTCCATGCTAGTTTTGCTCTTAAAGGTCCTACTTTATCATGACAAGAGTGAAGGCCTCTTCCACCCCATTTTAAAGGCAAGAACATAACACTCCAATTAACATAATGCATACCATGATTACCATTCATCTTGTTCCAAATGAAGCTTCTACACAATTTGTCCATCTCATCAAGAATGCCTTTTGGAATCCAAGAGTGAGTACTATAGAAAATTGTATAGGAAAGCAATACCATTTTGACCAATTTTATTTTCCCAACCAAAGAAATGAATTTGCTTCCCCAAATATTAATAATTTTTAGAGCCTTTTCAATAAAGAATCTAAAATCTTGACAAACTAGCCTCCTTAAAGTTATCTTAGTCCCAAAATAATGAAATTCTTTGACACCTTTGATTCCCATAATGCGAGTTATTTTCTTTTTCTTTCTTCTATTAACCGCCTTCCCAAAAAGAACACATGGTTTGTTTCCATTAACTTTTTGTCCACTCCAACCACAAAAATCTTCTATTATGCCTTTGATATTTTTAACATCCTTCAAATTTTCTTCTGAATAAATTATGATATCATCCGTATATAGCAAATGAGATATCCTGGGTCCATTAGGACTAATGCTTACACCATAATTATCACCTCTTTGTTTAAATGCATTTGTCAAAAGTTGAGCACAAAGAATAAATATAAAAGGTGATAAGGGACAACCTTGACGAAATCCACATCTAGCCTCACTCCATCTTGATGAGCTTCAATTAATTAGTAAAGAAAATTTTGGATTTGTAACACATTCCAAAATTAGAGAAAAAATGGAAGAAGGAAACCCAAAGTACATAAATGCATTTTCCAATGTTGGCCATCCCATGGAGTCATATGCTTGCTCCAAAATCTAATTTGAAAGAAACAAATCCTTTAGAGGATTTTGAATATCTGAATTTCATGAGCTACCATGATGTGATCTGACATAGATCTACCTTTCAATAATGCTGCTTGTTCAATAGAAATCACTTTATGAATGATGGAGGATAATCAATTTAGAATGACCTTAGCAGCAACCTTATAAACTGCATTATATAAACTGATTGACCTAAAGTTGGAAGGATATATTGGATTAAAAACTTTAGGAATCAAAACAACTAAAGTTTCTTTCCACTTTGAATTCATGTTCCTGTTTGAAAAAACATATTAAGAGCCTTTCACAGATCATCCTTGATGATGTTCCATTAGCCTTTAAGAAATGAATATGTAACTCCATCACTTCCAGGAACTATATAGTTTCTACAATTTTTCATAACCATCTAAATTTCTTCAATAGAGAACTCTTTATTTAGATATCTAGAATCCTTTTCATCCAAACAAAAGAAAAGTTTCATCCATCCTTCCAACTTACACCTCCTGTATTTCCTTTTTTTAAAAAAAAATTTAAATAAACTATCTTCAATTTGGTGCTGATCTTCTACCTCCAATCCATCTTCATTTTTTAATTTACTTATAATGTTGGAATTCCTCCTTGCACTAGCATATGCAGGAAATAATGTGGTATTACAATCTCCTTCAGTATCCCATTTCACTTTGGCATGTTGCCTCCACTAAGTGTTTATCCAAGCTAGATTTGAAGTGAAATCTCCCACGTTTACTTTGAGTATCAAGCTGTTATCACCCGAAAAACCTTCTCTGCTTTCTTTTTCTTTTAACTCTAGGATTTCTTTGTTTAAATAGTCTTTTCATTGAAAAAGAGAATTGTGTTTATCTTTACTCTAGTAGTACAAAGCCTTCAATGTTCTATGCATTTTACAATTCAAAATTTGGCCATAATCTCTCTATATTTTCTACTCCAAACTTTTTTAACCACCACAAAGGATGTTGGATTTGATATCCAG
Source organism: Dendrobium officinale (assembly GCA_019514585.1). Lineage (NCBI taxonomy): Eukaryota > Viridiplantae > Streptophyta > Magnoliopsida > Asparagales > Orchidaceae > Dendrobium > Dendrobium officinale. The sequence goes on from CM033687.1 coordinate 35,945,230, forward strand.
ACATCTTCACAATTAATAGTTTTTTAAAAAAAATGCATTGTATTCCAAAATATTATAAGATCACTGAACATTGATCCGAGGCGATTCTAGCAAAATGCCTTACCACCAACTGATGAGGAGAGCTTAAAGCCATTGAATTCAAATAACATCTATCCAATCTTTCAAGAATTATATCAACTCCAGATTTATTGTTGCACCATGTGTATTTGGGTCCAATACAACACCTCATGAAGGTCATTATCTATAAGAAAATATTCCTTTTCTTTGGCACCTAAGGAATAAATGAATCTTTTCCCACACCTTTTATCTTCCTTATTGAGAAGATAATTAGAATCACCTCCAATTACCAATGGCTTATCATTTGAAGAATAAAACTTTAGTTTTTCCATAGAATTCTGCTCTTATACACATCTTTGCTTCTATAGATAGTAGCAATTGTCCAACTCCCCTTATTTGGAACATCTATCTCCTCAATGACAAATTGGTTTGAAAATTCCAAAACTTTGAAAGAAGCCATATTCGATCTCCAAATAACCATAATTCCACCAGATAGTACAACTGAAAGAACATGGAAATAGTCCCAATCCGCACCATTTAACAAATCTACCTCCTTTCTATGAAACAAGGCAACTTTAGTTTCCAACAAACCCAAAAAGAAAACACTCCATTTTCTTTTACAAACTCCTTAATGTATAGGGAAGCTCTTCTCTTCCTAGCTTTCCTATAATTCCAAAATCCAATGGATGACATTATTGTAAAAGAGGGGAAGGATTCCCCACTTTTTCCTTAAGATCACCCTCCAATCTTCTGCTCCTTGTAGCCATTTTGATAGGACCTAAGTCTTTGAGTTGTTTAGTACCTTTCTTTTTTGAACCAGATTTTATAACTCCCTCCAACTCATTTCCATTTCCAATTTCCACAATTATATTATTTTTCTCCAATAAGCTAATGTCAAAACTTTCCTTAGGATTATCATCCTTATTAGGAAATACAATTTCTCCTTCCTCAACTCCATCATCTAACAATTTAAATTTATTATCATCAATTGAAATAACAAGGAAATGAGAACCCATAGAAAGATCAACTTTTCCTTTAGCCTGCTGAAAAATTGGAGCATGAATGTCTTCAGGAATTTTCAATCTATCTTCCACAGCCATAGAAGCATCATTTATTTCCAAAAAGCTCTTCTTCCATTGTCTTCAATAACTATTTTCTCCACTTTTTTATACAACATTGTATTCTTCATTTGTATTTTGGATTTGCCATATTCAACATTGGATTTGTTCAGGAAATGTTTTCTTAGACCTTGATATTTAAAATTTTTCCTTCTAAAGTTTACATGAATCCACGGTCTGTATTCATGATCATTTGAAACCACCACTTTTTCCGAAGCTTCCTCCTAAACTGGCTTTACTTTAGAAGCATTATATCCATTATTTCTAGATGATTAAAATTCATTCAAAGACTTTTCAAGCATTGATTTTTTAGGTGGCCAATTTTTCCACAACTAAAGAAAAATTTAGCATCTTCTCATACTCAATTCTTTGGAATAATTTTTTAGAAGATCCTTCAACCCAAACTCCCAACAAAAAAATGTTATCCAAGTTGATACAAACACAAATTATAGTGAATTCCCTTCTACTCCATTGGAACATATTCCCATCAATCATATACGGTTTTCCAACCATTGAAGCAATTCTACAAATGTTAATTTCATCCCAGCATTGAAGAGGTAGAGTTGGCAATCTAATCCAAACCAGAGAAGAAAGACCTTTCAAGGGTACCTATTATGTTGTCCTTCACATACCAGGGTCCATTAGAGAATAGTGAATCCAATGCCTCTTATTCATCGAATGCACAAAGCACCCATCCCAAACCAAGAATTGTTAAATAAAATTTACCAAAATGTAACCATTGTCTCCTTAGCTCCATACTAACCATTTGAAATTGGACGGTTTCACCAAATACTTTAATAACCAGATATTTTTGTAGCTTGATTGAATTCTCCACTTCATTTGTTACATGTAGCTTTATCACCGAGTCTTCTCCTGCAAAGACTTTCCCCAAATCCAGATTTGAAAATTTTATGTTGTTCTTTTTGGTACAAGCATTGAGTAATAAATTACTATAAGGCTTCATTGGTATAACAGGTTCAACATTCTCCTCTACACGTCTAGCAAGGTCACCTTCTTCGCATAAGCGAACTTTGTTCATATCAGATATTTGAATTCCATCTTGATTAATAGTACTTCCAGATTTCCCAATCTCCTTAGTATAAACTTCCAGCTTATCATTATTTCCTGAACTATAGTCTTCGAAATCAAGGATTAATTTATAATAATCACCATTACCATCTAGATCCAACCTAAATTTTGTTGGAATTACCTTCGAATTAGACGATGATGTTTCAACATCGCCAACTTTAGAAATTGCTCCGGATTTGGCTAGAGATCCAGATTTTTTTAAACACATAGCTTTCTTAGAGATAATATTTTTACCTTTCCCAATAATTTCAATTGGCTTCTTTTGTTTTAGAAGTCAGCCTTCATTTATTACAAGTGGTTTGCCCGACATGAAATGAACCTTCCCATCCAGTGTATTGGATAACAAGTCATCGCCAAATACTGGAGGAGAAGACACCAAGTTAGATTGAGATGTGAATAGAGGAGTCATATTTGTACGTCGACTCTCAAAATGACCGCCAGTCATTGAAGACGGCCGGCGATCATCCACCGCCATGAAAAGCGCGAATCAAGAGTTTTGAAAAAAAACTTATTCTTTCTCTAAAAACCAAGAAATTATCTCTCCTACTATAAGATTGTAAATAAATTACTTAAAATGTTAGTACACATAAAAATAATAAGAAATATCCAATTTATGCTAGAATAAATAATACAATCATCAGAATAAAAATATTTTGCTATTATTAAAAAATTGCAATCTCAATCATGTTACCAACAATCTCCCCCTTTTTTTATGATGGAAAAAATATTTATTTTTTAAATTACAGATAACTTTTCTTCTCTACTAAGCTCCCTCTTAATGAATAACCTTAAACACCAAGGGGAAAATAAAATTTCGTCCCACTTTTTTTTTTTTTAATTTTGATGTTTATAAACAAACACAAAACAATCTACAAGGAAAACAAACACAAAAATACAAACACCAAAATAAAACTTTATATACAAGACCAAGTTCACAAGAAAACTTTAAATAAAATAACCATAAACAATCTCCCCCTGAGAGAACTTCAAATCAAAACACAAATAATGCAAACAAAACTTAAAGAACTTGAAATAAAAAATAAAAAATCAAAACACAAATAATCAACCTCACTTTTTTGACAGCAACAAAAAGTAAGGAAAACCACAAAGAAAAAACCCTTCAATATTAAAGTTCTTACGGACAAATCTAAATGTTGATAAGGAAAATAATTTTAAAAAACACACAATATTAAATTCCTACAAAATTTATAAACTAATGTTTTAAATATCAAAGAAAATTTAGAAAATATATGTTGATCAGATTCAATGTTCGTTGAAGAAAGAAAAAATATCAAATAGAATAACTATCACAAAAATAATTGAAAAAACAAAAATAAAAATAAATTTTCAAATTCAATAGTTGAAATTATTAGTTAATTCATGGATTTTTCTAAGAATTATAGATATAGAAGAAAGAACTAAATGTAGTGTGGGCTCATTTTATGCCTCTTTATCAAGTAATATTACAAAAATTACACATTTTTTTTTTCTTGATTGGGCTCATTTTGTGCCTCTTTTTAAATTTGGCATAATTTATACATTTTTTCTGGTTGGGATCATTTTGTGTCTCCTTTCAAGTTTGCCACACTTTGTGCATATTTTGACATTTTAATTTTTTCATAACCTAAATCAGCAAGTCTTAGCTTATGTGATTCTCTTCCAAATAAAATAAATAAAACTTTCTCATATAAGGAAGATTAAAGCATAAAAATAAAATCCAATAGATAACAATAAAAGCAACATAATGAACATGAAAATAAGAGAAGATTAAGTTATAATATTTGCAACAGACTATAAGATAAAAGTCAACTTGAACTTGAAAAAGATCTCTTTATCTAAATCCAATTTGAATTTGATTTAAGGGTTGAGAAAAAAAAATAAGGAAATAAAATTAGAATGCAAATAATTTTTTATCCTTCAAATAAACATTTTGGATTAGTCAATAATATCTCACAAACATTTTGAGATGGAACACAAATTTTAAGAAAAATAAAGCACAATTATTTTTTAAATGTAAGACATAATTAAACTCAAACGCAAAGAAAAAAAATCATAAAGAAAATACAACAATTTTGAAACAAAACATCTGAATTTAACTTCATAAATGAAAAACTACAAACAGACTAAAACGTTAGAAGAAAAAAATAAGTATAACAAATACACTAATAACCTGGTGGATGTTGATCTGGAGGAGGTTGTGGAGGGCTAAACTGAGTAAAGTAGCTATTTATTGTAGCTACTTGAGTATTAATGAAATTAACTTGTCCTCTCACCCAGCCCTTATCTTCATTATATCTAAAATCCTACTGATCCAATCGAGTCTAAATATGATCAAAACATTAATCAAAAGGAGACTCAAGTCTATCAAATCTCTGGATCATTTCCTGATGGAAATTATGCTCTGGTCTAGGAGCAGGAGCATGCATAGGTGCTAGAGTAGGGGCCTCTTCTTCTCCAATTTCCTCTCTTTATTCCCCTTGATCCCGATGAAATAGAATATGAAATAAGGCATCAGTAAAATAGATAGGTAGATTATTTGGGGGATAAGAATGAAGAAGATTATACTTCTCAAAAAAGTATTCAACCAAGTGTCCTAAATCCACATTCTTCTTCCTTCTAGTGGTAGGGAGTCTATTGTCAGTAAGATTATTGATGTTGTCCAAAATCAATTGTGCTTCATCAATAGGTATGTTTGACATTATAAAATGTGTAACAATAAAGATCAAAGGAGTGATATTTATTCGATCACCAACTTTAGGAATAATAGATGTTCTTCATGCTGAATGATCCAGACATTTTGAATCAGTGTGTGAATAAGAGGTAAATGTTATATTGAAGTTATACCTATAAGAGTTTGATTTACTTCAAACTAATAAAAATCACTTCTAGACATCATGGAATGTACCCTAACTCCTTCAATTCTATGGTGAAGAAATGTTCCTAAATCTTTCTTAGTAATATCAACTCTTTGATGGAAAAGATAGGATGAAATTATCGTAATGTTGTCTCTTATTCTCAAATTGGCAAGAAAGTAATAGAATGTGTCAAAATGAAATGCATAAATAAGGGTGAGAATGAAGAAATATTTGGTAGAATTAAAGAGAGGCATGAATGAAAAGTTTATGTCATCTTGAATAAGACGAGGAGTGATTTTGGCTTGAACAAACCTATCATAGGCTTGCTCATTTTCTCTCAAGAGAAAGTTATCATCTCATTCGCTACGAGATGAATATCCCTTGGTCTAACCAACTCTCTTTATTTCGCTAAACATTTGAGAATACTTAAACACAAGGATTGAATAAAATCAAAGAATGTCTTCAAATTTAAATAAAATGAATGATTTTATACAGTACAAAACTAAGTACGTACGATTGAGAAGTTTGCACCATATGAACTAAAGTTCATACAAACAAACAAAATTTGTCAAGAACAGTTATTATAGTGGATCAATTTTTCCTATAGTTGCCTTTTCTATGAGTTATTTTGTACCATCTTTTACCAACCTGATTGTACCAACAAATAGGTGTTCATCTGGAATGATCGATTAATAAATATCATACCTTCAGATTGTGTTCTTCTACATGCCAATTGTCAATTTGATCGTACATATGAACATGTGTTCGTATAGATAATGTTCAAATATAATTATTCTTGGAAAGCCAGTCAAATTCATACAAATGGATAATTGATGATTTGTATATACAATGACGTGTTCATACTATACGATCACTAAAAGAGATCATATTTTTCCATCTGTTAAACTCGAAGAAGAAATCATATAAATTCTAGACAATTCGTAAAGTATGAAAGTGGTTTGTACATAATAAATAGAAAAGAAATTTTTTGATTTTCATATGATAACTAAGATACTTCTACAAAATTACTCAAACAAGATCCATAACACACTAAAAATAAAAACAATAAAATGATAAATAAAAAATGACAAATAGAGATACATAAACCAAAATAAGCCACAACAAAGAACAAAAACCCAATCATAAACACAAAGGAATTACATCGCAAACATAATTTGTAAAATTACAATTGTTAAGCATAAATATTAATAACACTCAATCTAGTTCTTAAGGTGCTGAATGTTTCAAAAACTAAACATTTTGTGAAAATGTCTGCAAGTTGATTTTTTAATGCTACATGATGTAGCTCAATTTCTCCTTTCATGACATAATCACTAATAAAATGATGCCTTATTTTTATGTGCTTAGTCCTGGAGTGTTGAATTGGATTCTTTGAAATCCAAATGACACTTATATTATCACCTAAAATTAGAATAGTATTAATTGAAGAAACCTAAATCCATACAATATTATTTCAACCATAGAATATGTGCCACACAACTTCATATGGCTAAATAATCTACCTCAGCAGTAGCAAGAACTACTGAATTTTATTTTCTACTTGACCATAAAACTAATGAGTTTCTAATGAATTGAAAAGTTCTAGAAGTAATTTTTTATCAACCCTATATCTTGTAAAATATGAATTAGAATATCAATGATTTTAAAGGGAGTGATGTTGATGGGATACAAAATTCCTAACTTTTGATTCCCTAAAAGATGTCTATGAATTCTTTTAACAATAGTAAGATGGGATTCTTTTGGATCAGCTTAAAATTTAGCACAACGATAAATATTAAACATAATATCATGTCTGCTAGTGGTGGGAAAAATTGTGTCACCACGCAGATTTTGATTTCTCTTATTTTATAATTGAATACTGCATTGAGAATAAAGTACAATCTCGAAAGATTGACATAGTATTCTATAATGGATTCAATATCAAAATAGGGTTTTAAAAAGATATATTTCTACAATCAAACATAGTTCAAAGAATAACATATCATCTCGAAAGATGAATATAAAATTCTATAGAATATGTTCAAAAATAGAAATAAATTTTTTGAAAAAGTTTATCCATTCTTTTATTTAGATATAATAAGGAGAATATTATATCATCTTGAAAGACGAACATAACATTCTTCAAGACATCCAAAACAAGAATAGATTTTATAAAATTCATCATTTCCAAAATTGAATATAATAAGAAGGATATTATATTATCTGAAAAGATAATAATAGCATCCTACAAATATATTTAAAATTAGAAATAAAGTTTTAAAAACATCTGCATTACCAAAGATTCTTCTCTTATTTTATATAAATAAAATAAGGTTTATTTTAGTCTGGGGTTCTCAAATCCCTATAGGAGCAAGCTCCTATAGTTAATTACATCCTACGAGGAATGCGCCTAAGAAAACTCTCGATTAAAGTAGTGATTTCATACCCTTTTGACTACAAAGTAGAAGACAAGGAACAGAAGTAAAGAGTTTTTAAGAGAAAGCTCAATATTGAATATTTACTAGCAAGTCAAAGGAGGAAAAGTAGGAGGTGCCGGATTCTGAGAAACTCAGAGGCGACTTCAGTCTACCCTATGTTGGGCTTTATATTTTAAGAGAAAATTTTGTGTTTAAGTTGACATTTTATTAGAAATTTGGGATTATATTCTTAGAGGGTGAGGACTTCAGATCTAAAAAGAATCTACCTCAGAACCTAAATCTAATTTGGGTACTATAAAATAGTGACCCGAACCTAACTAATGAAGTGCAAATCTGGACTTATCCCGGCCTGGATTGGGGAGCCAGCTAACCACCTAGGCGCTTTAAAACCATGTGTCTAGTCTCTTAAGAAAGATGGGTAGGGACGTTGCTTAAGTTTTAAGGAATTAAGGGCCGACATCTAAGACAAATCCTAATTGGCCCCTCAACTTATGTAGGGTGAAAAAATGTCTAGAAATGCAATTAATATTTTAGACTCTTTTTAGTTTGTATCTAATGCAATGCATTCTAATTGACTTGAATGCATAAAATGAATATGAAGCAGTTTTAAAATTAGGCTTAGAAAATAGGTTTTTCCCTAGAGATTGCACAACTTTCCCTTGACAGAACTGCACCCTCATAGGTCAAGTGATCTGCCAGAACCCACAGGCGGGGGGTGCCTAACAAGGAAGAGAAAATATTAATATGCTTATGCTGACTCTCGGCGGTCCCGAGCTTACTTCTTAGATCGTTAGAGTTACTATGTGAGCCTAAAAATTTTTATTAGGATTTCAAGTAGAAGAATTTTATACGTACCCTTACAAAAAAAAGCACTCTGATTCGTATCTAGGCTAAAATAAAACACAACATGCAAGGGCCATAAAAAAGCTACTACACAAACAATATAAATAATCAAATTTAATAATCCAAATATATAAAGTCCAATGTCCATATAATTACACCCAAAATTTGCAGAAAATTAAAGTGGCCGGGCTCCACTGACAACAAACCCGGATTCTAATCCTAAGAATGACGCAAGTGATTTTTGAACTTAGATATACTCTTTCTTGTATCTTCATTTCTTCATCTTCTTTCTTCCATCTTTATTTTTTCCTTTCTTCTTCTACGAGCTCCTTAGATCCGTCGGGTCTGGATATCCAAAAGAAAAGAAACTTATCCCTAAAAGGAGTATTTTCTTTTATATTTGGATACTAAAATTATCCTAATTTGGCTTTCCAAATAAAAAAGAATAATCCTTTAAGGTATATTCTCTTTTCTTTAGATTCCAAATTGATATAATATCCCACTTTCAAAAACACTTTCACATTTTTTAAACACATTTACATTACATTACATTTCACATAAAGAAAATGAAAATCTAGACCACCTGCAAGGTTATCCTAAACAGTTTATAATAAAAATCATCTCAAGCAGTTATATATATATGTGTGCATTTAAACTAAATCAATTAGCCACACTTGGCCACACTCTTTTTTATTTGGGGGCTAAGCAGCTGAAGCACCTGTAGCATTTAAATGATTATTAATTAATTAGCCCCCTTTTTACTGCCCTGCATAAGTGTGGCCACCTGCAGAAAATTTTGTTAACAACCAGATTGCTTCTAACCTACAGGTAATCTAATCATCAACCAAATCACATCACAGAGTGCAGTAAAAGTAAATAAACAAACACACCAATAATTTTATATCCAACATGCAATGAAAGTCGAGAAAGCCCGTCACACAGCAATAAGAAAATAAACACCGGCCTAACCTAAAAGTAGAGTCGGTTATCCTAACAAAAAAATCTAAGTGTGTGCAGTAGGCTGTGAGGTTTTTATATGTCCTATATCAATTATTGGCTAAAATTTTCTAATTGATTGAATTTTAATTTAAAAATATTCAATAATCATAAGGTGAGGTGTCACTAAGTTTTATATGTTATATATTTCTATCCTAAAGTGTGCATGCATCCTAAGTCTAGATTTTCTAAGACTCGGTCCTTAATTATTATCCTTAAATGTCACTAATATTATATGGGTGAAAATTTTGTTATTACTAACCCTTAGGAGTTTGCATATATTCAAAAGGGGTTTAGGGATCTAAGAATAAATAAAAATAAACCTAATAAAATTAAAGTTACTATAGGAACCTAAGGGAGAAGGGTTCGCACAAACCACATCAAGGGGCCCCTAAAGATTTTCTAAGTTTAGAATACTCACAGTCACCGGGGGCTACGACCCGGTGGTTCCGCCCGTAGTACCTCTACCCGGTTGGATAGAGGCGACTGATGTCATTAGCTCCTTGTCCTTTTGTTCACTTGACCGATACCGTTCCTCGCAGTTCATGCAAATAAATAGAAAATAGGGAAAATAAGGAATTAGAAAGCACATTTAATAATTAATAATAAAATAATTGAAATTTATTAAAAATAAGAACGTACCTTTCTTCGGGCTTGATCACTAGTTCTGTTGCTTGCCTTTTGAAACTTTTCCTTCTTGAAAACACACTTTATATTTTTCTTAATATTCACTTCCACTCTTCCAAACTTACACAATTTTCATAAAATAAACACTTTAACTTTTACATTTGCACACTTCTCCTTTCTCAAAATCATACTCTACACTTTTCCACACACACTTTCAATAAAAACAAACATTTTACTTTTCCAAACTCACACAAAATTCTTTTAATATAAATACTTCCACCTTTGGATCTAATAAATTTCACTTCCTAATGATTACTCAAAGCACTCACTCTCCAACACCTTTCAAAACATACACTTCCTTTTTCGAACTTCACACACTTTCATTTTTAAAACTTATACTTTTCATTTTCACTTTTCAAAGCCCACACGAATCAACTCTCAAAACATACACTCATCAATGCAATTTACTTTTCATTCTTACAAATGCCACCTTTTCCAAAATCATTCACATTTCATTCTTAAAACAATATACCTTTCACCCTATGAAGATTGCATAATCACTTTTTAAAGCACACACATGTCAATTCTCTTTAATAAACACATATTACTTCCTAATGACATATACTTTACTTTCCCGTACACTTTTCATTTTAAACATACACTTCCCTTTTAACACTCATATCCATAAACCACCCTTTTAATATATTCTTTTTTATTTTTTTCAAATCATACATTCAAATATAACTATACTTTTACACAATTCAAAAATAAAACTTCACTTTTTAATACAAGCACAAACTTTACATCTCTAAAACTTTCCAAAGATACACACAACACCCTACTTTTCTCATAGAAATTCCATTTCTTCAGAATATATACAAATTTCACTTTTAAAACAATCACTTTTCTTCTTCTAAAAATCATACAACCATGTTTTTAAAGAACATGCATGATTACATGATTCATTTATCAAAATCAAACATTCAAACTTCATTTAATACAAACACGTTTACACTATTCTTAATGTTCTGACATACACTTGTCTCACGCAATACTCTTTATATACTTCTCTTTTCAATGCAAATACAAAACATCCAACAAATTATTTTTTAACATATACTACTCTCTCCGGCATATACATTTTTTTTTTATCCAGGATATTAATATCCCAAACATAAATCAATAGAAAATATGATAACAAACCATCCACAAACTCAAGAAACAGAACAACAATGTATCTCATTACTTCTATGAGCAAGATTAAATGGATCACTAAAATCTTGAAACTAATCCAATGATCATATAGAGATGATAAGGAAATTTGTTGGAGAGGAAGAAATCTTTCAAGAGGAAGAGGAACAAGGAGAGGTATACCTGCATAAGTAGAATGACACGGCTAGGGCTGAAGAAGCAAAGGTTTCGGCTGCTCAGGCTGAGGATTCTCGGTCCATGCGAATGAAGTGGATCGGAGGGACGATCGGGCTAGGTGAACAGAAGAAAGGGGTTTCGGAAATTAGAGAGAGAGCGAGCATGCCTCCTGTGAATAAGAGGCATCGAGCTTTCTTCCAAGGGGCGAAATCGACGTGAGAGAGGGGTCTCATTTTCTTTGTGCGAATGAGCGGTTGGGTTTTACGAACTGTAGGGGAGAGGGATCGTGGGGTTTGTGTGTTTCGTGAATAGAGAAGGAGAATGGGGCTGTGCGAACTGCAGGCGTGAGGGGTTCATTTCTTCCTTGGAGATTTTGGAACTGCTCAGGGAGTTGGGGACAATTTTTCGTCTGAGTTGTGCGAACCAAGGAGACGGAGAGGGAGAGAGAGAAGTTTGCAAAAATAAGAGGGAGAGGAGTCGTTCGGGTGAGTGGGTTCGTGCGAATGAAAATAGAGGAAGTGGGGATTCAGTTCCATCATCTTAATCGCACCTCTCTCTTTTTCTACCGATTTTAAAATCAAGGGTTTAGATTAAAACTTGATCTAGAGAAGGATCCAAAGGGCTGAGATTGAAATTAATTTTTAGGAGACTTTGGATAAATAATTTTGGGTATATAGATCTAAATCAAATTTATCTGAATTAAATTTGATTTCAATTGATCGAGTTGATTTGAGTTCAGTTAGGAGTTTAATAAAATTCGGATCGAATTGATTTTAATTTGGTTTGAACAAAAAGGGTCGAGTCAATACTACGTCAGTAGGTATCCACCTAAAAGAAATCCTATGGGGGCGACGTCTATTCTAGGTTACGAAGACCTCAGCGCTAGAGATTGATTCCAGGAGAAATTGACCTCGAAAAATGAGGTCAACAAATGGACCGCTAATAGGCATGATAAACTTGCCAAAGTTTATCGTGCGTAATTGCGTTGACCAAAACGATCGTATAGATCCAAAAATTGAACTTGAAAGTATAAGTATACGAATTGAAGGAATTTTGAGGTTTGATAGAAAATTAGGATAAAGGTTGATAGAGTTTCAAGTCGATTCAGTGATTTTGAAGTTGATGTTGGCATTGATTCAAGTCGATTCAGTGATTTTGAAGTCGATTCAGTGATTTTGAAGTTGATGTCGGCATTGATGCTTTCAAATAATAACTAAATATATTAGTATCATTTTGTAAAGTGAAGATATGAAAAAGTTAAATGTGTTTTGGCATGAATAGGGATTTTGAATTTGATTTTGATATGATTGAAACTTTTTTATAAATCAAGACTAACTTCAAGAATGTCAATGGGATGAAGAGAAGATGCCGCTAGGGATCCTTTTACTTCTCCTTGGAACGAAGATTAGGATGCCACCAGGGATGCTTATTCCTAACTTCAAAGATGACAATAGGATGACGTATGAGGACTTATACCTAAAGACAGATTTAAGATTTAAGATTTAATGAAGAGAAGATGCCGCTGGGGATGCTTTTACTTCTCCTCGGGACGAAGATTAGGTTGCCACTAGGAATGCTTACTCCTAACTTCAAAGATGTCAATAGGATGTCGTAAAAGTGGACTTAAACCTAAAGACAGATTTAAACTGGATGGTTGCCGTAAAAGTGGACTTAAGCCAGAAGTCAATAGGATGCCGTAAAAGTGGACTTAGACCTAAAGATTGATTTAAACTAGATGGCTACCGTAAAAGCGGACTTAAGCTAGAAGTCAATAGGATGCCGTAAAAGCAGACTTAGACCTAAAGACTGATTTAAACTGGATGGCTGCCGTAAGAGCGGACTTCATCCAGAAGTCAATAGGATGCCGTAAAAGCGGACTTAGACCTAAAGACTGATTTAAACTGGATGGCTGCCGTAAGAGCGGACTTAGGCTAGAAAGTCAGTAGGATGCCGTAAAAGCGGACTTAGACCTAAAGATGGATTTAATAAGGATTGGCTGCCGTAAGAGCGAACTTAAGCCAGAAGTCAATAGGATGCCATAAAAGCGGACTTAGACCTAAAGACTGATTTAAATTGGATGGCTGCCGTAAGAGCGGACTTAAGCCATAAAGTTAGTAGGATGCCATAAAAGCGGACTTAGACCTAAAGACGGATTTAATCAGGATTGGCTGCCGTAAGAGTGGACTTAAGCCAGAAAGCCAATAGGATGCCGTAAAAGCGGACTTAGACCTAAAGACTGATTTAAACTGGATGGTTGCCGTAAAAGCGGACTTAAGCCAGTATTTAGAATTTAGATGTATAGTTGATTTTTTTTTTAAGCCATGGATCATTTCCCTTTCACCACAAATGACATTAACAATTTGCAAATATTCTATTAGAGATTATAACATTTGTATATGTCATTTTCTAGAAGGGAAAGAAAAATGTTTTGAAGATTGATAGACTTCAAAATTTTGTTTTATCCTGCATTATAAATGATCTTTATAACTTACAAATAATCCACTAGGGATTATGTTTTTATACCGGATCATCATATGTGAGAAAAACAAAAGGGGAGCAGTTCGATCTTCTTTGAAAAATAAAGACTTAATAAAGCATCTCGACCACCAAAGGAGAAATGCAAGATTTTGTTTAAAGATAGATTCTATGATTGAATTTGTTTCGATTAACTCGAAGAAAATAATATGAATTTTCTAGAGTCTTCATTTACATATTCTAAGAGAACTAAATGCAATATGATAAAATTTTTCTTAGAAAATTTTAACTTTTGCATGAGTTGTTATAGAACAAGCATATTTGAGCATCCTTTATAATGAAAGCACCAAGGAATATCAAATATTCATAATGAATGAGAAAAGTTTGATTTTCATCAGAGAGTGAAAGCTTTATTTTTCATTTGATAATTTTCTTATAATATTTAAAAGTGATCGTTTAAGTTTTAATTATCTTAACCAAATGAAAAGATATGGGAAAAGATTAAAAAACTTAATGAAAGATGGGTTGACTCCTCTTAAATTATAATTTGAATATAACCAAAATGAATTTAAATCAAATAGTCAAAACTTAATAACTTTCTTTCAAAGAAGCTTGTAGTTTCAAGTATTTTGAATTTCAATGCTATAGAAAGATTCTTTAATGGGGATAGAGTTGTTTAGACTATAACATCCGATTCTAGTTTATGATAAAGATATACTTTGAATTGAATTTTTATATCTTTTTGACGATGTTACCATGGACTTTATCAGGAATAGAATCCCTCCAATTCTAACATCCGAGATAAGTTAATCATGGACCAAGTCAAATTGTAGCTTGATTTGGTTTAAAGTTTAACAAAAAAAATTCAAATAAAAATATCATTGACATCACTAAGGATAGAACCCCTCATGTTCTAACATCTTAGTTCATTCAATTTTTGATTTAAATTTGGACATGACATCTACTCATAGTGAATGAGAACATTAGACAATTATCTCAAAACCAACAAAGGGATGTCCTTTAGTTCAGTTTCAAAATTTTGAATCCAAAGAAAGTAATTTTATATCCATAAATATCACTATAGGTCATCTAGCATCAAGACCCTATCTAGAATCTCATTCAAATTGGAAGATGTTCAAAAAGAGAGTTGAAGATATTTGGATAATGGTTTGTTTATGCATCTCAATTAGGTTAGATATACGAAACCCAATAATACACAATCAGCACCATTATAATTTCATTTAGATTGATCATCTATGTGATTTTTCTTGAAAATAATTTGAAGATATGAACTGACCTACTCAAGTTGCTAATTAGAGAGGTCTCAAAATTTAGATTTTGTTAACCCAGATCAAAGCTCCCTACAAGCAAAATTGGGATTTCCTTCTACATCTTTTTTTTTAACTAAGATCCAAAGAAATTAAATTGGAGGTAGAAATTCAATTTTTTCAATTCTTTCAGATGGTATATGTATTTTACATCTAATAGAACATCAATGCTTGATGATGAAACAGAATTTTGAATTCTCAAAGTTAAATGTTAAAAATACTAAATGATGAATAGGTCCTATGATATTCAAGATTTAGAAAGGGAAGCCACTTTTTTTTTTTCTACACATTTAATGAATGTGTCTCTTTTTTCTTTTCTTTTCTTGTCCTTCTTCATTTTTTTTAAGGATGCTTCCTCTACTTAAATCTTGAAATGATTATTTTAGTTGTAAAACCATCTTCCAAGTATAAGAGTAGAAAATTAACCCTCTTATATAAGGAATATGGATCTACAAATTAGACCCAATTCTATAGTATGAATAAATAACTTGAATGAGATAATTATGAAATAAGTTCATCAATTTACAAGATGCCTATGAAATGTATAACAACGAGGTGAATAAATCTTTCCTTTCCTCCAATTTTAATTTGACATAAAACTTAATTCAAAAGAAGATACATATTGATATCATAATGGGTGAACCCAAATATGATAATTTTTTATCACTATTGAAGAGGAAAAACTATTAAAGATGTTATAAAATCACCTGACTCGGTATCAATTCAAGGTGTGTCAATTAATTTTAAGGAAAAGCCATATGACAAAGAAATGTTCATCATGTCATGGGTTAGCCTTAAAAAGGAACCTTGAATTATCCCAAGTCTTTAACTGAAAGAGGAATTTAAGATGATCAATCTTAACAAGAATTGCTCATGAGTTTTCTCAAATGGAGTAATAAAGCCAAGAGTAAACTTAGCTAATATTTGATTTAAAAATATTATCATAAGAGAAAACTTCAGATGATGATATAATTGATTAGGTCATTCATCTTCATCACATGCCATAAAATCTCAAATCTATCAAAGTTAAACCACATGGCAGAGGACAAATCATCGTACCCATGCAGTACCCTTAAGAAATAGGATTTATAGGCATCTTAAACTTTAACCTATAATAAGGTTAAAGATGAGGGAATTTAGAATGATTTTCAAATTTTAACACATCAACCGATAATTACACATTTCTAAATTTAGAAAAGTTATATTATGATTGAATAAAAAATTTAAAAATATAATTAAATTTAATTCAGCGATTGCTAGGAACCTAATTAAATTAGCTGAACTTTTGTGCTTTAACGTTCCAAAAGGAAATGAGATTAGATATATCATCATCTAAAGCGTTAATCCACCCAAGTGGAGGGAGGGAGGGAGGGAACACACTTTTCATTTTAGCATTAATAACCATAGGTCTTATTCTTTAAGTGTTTAGAGGAGTCAACCACAATGAAGTTTTAATTACAATTTAAGGAAGATAGAGGTAAATTTCTTTTTAAAAGAAATCCACCTGCTATTTTCTCTAACAAAAATTATTTTTATAAGCTTGACTTGTATTTGAACCTTCAAACTTTTCTCAATTTAAATTGACTTTAATCTTAAAAATATTGCATATATCAGATTTTGGACCCTGTCCTAGCAAACATATCAAACTACAAAGGATATATAACTAAAATATGTTATTAGGACAAGCAAAAAGTTTTGATTTGAAGGTTTGAGTTTTTTGACCCTATTCTACCAAACATATTATGCTATAAAAATATATAACTGTAATATGTTTGTTTAGATAAGGAGAAAATTTTGATTTAAAAGCTCAAATTTTCTTAAGATTTGTCCAGCCACATATCGAGTTACAAAAATATATAACTACAACATGTTGGTTAGGACACTGAGAAGTTTAATTTTTTTTTTTGAAGACTTAAAGTTATTTGGACCCAATCCAAATAACACATTAAGTTACTAAAAGAAGTAACTATACATATTACTAAAGATTGGGCAAAGGGATTTGGGACCCAGTGCTAAGTCAAACATATCGCTACAAGAAAAATGTAACAGCAACATTCGAATTAGCACAGGAAATTTCTTTACAAAAAGGTCGTACAAAGGATCTTCCCGTTAGTTTTCTAACAGGGTCCAAAATAAGACCTCTAAAACTTTTTAGATACCGGCCAAATTATCCAAGAATGAAATGAATAAAAGAACCGGCGGAAGAAAGGTAGTTACAACCTTATGCCAAGCACAAGTTTACTACCGATTGAAGGGTATAAAACACTGCTAAAGATGGAGAGAGGATTGATCCCCAGCGGAGTTGCCAGAAATACCTTGGTGGAAAAAATTGTGTCACCACGTAGATTTTGATTTCTCCTATTTTGTAATCGAATACTACCTTTAGAATAAAGTACAATCTCGAAAGATTGACATAATATTCTACAATAAATTCAATATCAAAATAGGGTTTTAAAAAGATATATTTTTATGATCAAACATAGTTCAAAGAATAACATATCATCTCGAAAGATGAATATAAAAT
This sequence comes from Dendrobium officinale, assembly GCA_019514585.1. NCBI lineage: Eukaryota > Viridiplantae > Streptophyta > Magnoliopsida > Asparagales > Orchidaceae > Dendrobium > Dendrobium officinale. The sequence continues at coordinate 35,962,948 of CM033687.1, forward strand.
TCTATAGAATAAGTTCAAAAATAAAAAAAAAAATTGAAAAAGTTTATCCATTCTTTTATTTAGATATAATAAGAAGAATATTATATCATCTTGAAAGACGAACATAACATTCTTCAAGACATCCAAAACAAGAATAGATTTTATAAAATTCATCATTTACAAAATTGAATATAATAAGCAGGATATTATATTATCTGAAAAGATAATAATAACATCCTATAAATATATTTAAAATTAGAAATGAAGTTTTAAAGACATCTGCATTACCAAAGATTCTTCCCTTATTTTATATAAATAAAATAAGGTTTATTTTAGTCTGGGGTTCTCAAATCCCTATAGGAGCAAGCTTCTATAGTTAATTACATCCTAGGAGGAATGCTCCTAAGAAAACTCTTGATTAAAGCAGTGATTTCATACCCTTTTGACTACAAAGTAGAAGACAAGGAACAGAAGTAAAGAGTTTTCAAGGAGAAAGCTCAATATTGAACATTTATTAGCGAGTCAAAGGAGGAAAAGTAGGAGGTGCTGGATTCTGAGAAACTCAGAGGCGACCTCAGTCTACCCTATGTTGGGCTTTACATTTCAAGAGAAAATTTTGTGTTTAAGTTGACATTTTATTAGAAATTTTGGATTATATTCTCGGAGGGTGAGGACTTAAGATCTAAAAAGAATTTGCCTCAGAACCTAAATCTAATTTGGGTACTATAAAATAGTGACCCGAACCTAACTAATGAAGTGCAAATCTGGACTTATCCCGGCCTAGATTGGGGAGCCAGCTAACCACCTAGGCGCTTTAAAGCCATGTGTCTAGTCTCTTATGAAAGATGGGTAGGGACGTGGCTTAAGTTTTAAGGAATTGAGGGCCGACATCTAAGACAAATCCTAATTGGCCCCTCAACTTATGTATGGTGAAAATTGTCTAGAAATGAAATTAATATTTTAGACTCTTTTTAATTTGTATCTAATGCAATACATGCTAATTGACTTGAATGCATAAAATGAATATGAAGTTGTTTTAAAATTAGGCTTAAAAAATAGGTTTTTACCTAGAGATTGCACAACTTCTCCTTGATAGAACTGCACCCTCATAGGTCAAGTGGTCTGCCAGAACCCGTAGGCGGGGAGGTGCCTAACAAGGAAGAGAAAATATTAATATGCTTATGCTGACTCTCGGCGGTCCCGAGCTTACTTCTTAGATCGTTAGAGTTACTATGTGAGCCTAAAAATTTTTATTAGGATTTCAAGTAGAAGAATTTTATACGTACCCTTACTAAAAAAAAGCACTCCGATTCGTATCCAGGCTAAAACAAAACACGACATGCAAGGGCCATAAAAAAGCTACTGCACAAACAATATAAAGAATTAAATTTAATAAGCCAAATATATAATGTCCAATGTCCATATAATTACACCCAGAATTTGCAGAAAAGTAAAGTTGTCGGGCACCACTGACAACAAACCCGAATTCTAATCCTAAAAATGACGCAAGTGATTTTTGAACTGGGATATACTCTTTCTTGTATCTTCATTTCTTCATCTTCTTTCTTCAGTCTTTATTTTGTCCTTTCTTCTTCTACGAGCTACTTAGATCCGTCGGGTCTGAATATCCAAATGAAAAGAAACTCAACCCTAAAAGGAGTATTTTCTTTTCTATTTGGATACTAAAATTATCTTAATTTGGCTTTCCAAATAAAAAAGAATAATCCTTTAAGGTATATTCTCTTTTCTTTATATTCCAAATTGGATATATTATCCCACTTTCAAAATCACTTTCACATTTTTCAAACACATTTACATTACATTACATTTCACATAAAGAAAATGAAAATCTAGACCACCTGCAAGGTTATCCTAAGCAGTTTATAAAAAAAATCATCTCAAGCAGTTATATATATATATATATATATATATATATATATATATATATATATATATATATATATTCATTTAAACTAAATCAATTAGCCACACTCTTTTTTATTTGGAGGCTAAGCAGCTGAAGCACCTGTAGCATTTATATGATTACTAATTAATTAGCACCCTTTTTACTGCCCTGCATAAGTGTGGCCACCTGCAAAAAATTTTGTTAACAACCAGATCGCTTCTAACCTACAGGTAATCTAATCATCAACCAAATCACATCACAGAGTGCAGTAAAAGTAAATAAACAAACACACCAATAATTTTACATCCAACATGCAATGAAAGTCGAGAAAGCCCCTCACACAGCAATAAGAAAATAAACACCGGCCTAGCCTAAAAGTAGAGTCGGTTGTCCTAACAAACAAATCTAAGTGTGTGCAGTAGGCTGTGAGGTTTTGATATGTCCTAGATCAATTATTGGCTAAAATTTTCTAATTGATTGAATTTTAATTTAAAAATATTCACTTATCATAAGGTGAGGTGTCACTAAGTTTTCTATGTTATATATTTCTATCCTAAAGTGTGCATGTATCCTAAGTCTAGGTTTTCTAAGACTCAGTCCTTAATTATTGTCCTTAAATGTCACTAATATTATATGGGTGAAAAATTTTTTATTACTAACCCTTAGGACTTTGCGTATATGCAAAAGTTGTTTAGGGATCTAATAACAAATAAAAATAAACCTAATAAAATTGAAGTTACTATAGGAACCTAAGGGAGAAGGGTTCGCACAAACCACATCAAGGGGCCCCTAAAGATTTTCTAATTTTAGAATACTCACAGTCACCGGGGGCTACGGCCCGGTGGTTCCGCCCGTAGCATCTCTACCCGGTTGGATAGAGGCGACTGACGTCATTAGCTCCTTGTCCTTTTGTTCACTCGATAGATACCGTTCCTCGCAGTTCATGCAAATAAATAGAAAACAAGGAAAATAAGGAATTAGAAAGCACATTTAATAATTAATAATAAAATAATTGAAATTTACTAAAAATAAGAACGTACCTTTCTTCGGGCTTAATCACTGGTTCTGTTGCTTTCCTTTTGAAACTTTTCCTTCTTGAAAGCACACTTTGTATTTTTCTTAATATTCACTTCCACTCTTCCAAATTTACACAATTTTCCTAAAATAAACACTTTTACATTTGCACACTTCTCCTTTCTCAAAATCATACTCTACACTTTTCCACACACACTTTCCACAAAAACAAACATTTTACTTTTCCAAACTCACACAAAATGCTTTTAATATAAATACTTCCACCTTTGGATCTAATAAATTTCACTTCCTAATGATTACTCAAAGCACTCACTCTCCAACACCTTTCGAAACATACACTTCCTTTTCCGAACTTCACACACTTTCATTTTTAAAACTTATACTTTTCATTTTCACTTTTCAAAGCCCACATGAATCAACTCTCAAAACATACACTCATCAATGCAATTTACTTTCATTCTTACACATGCCACCTTTTCCAAAATCATTCACATTTCATTCTTAAAACAATATACCTTTCACCCTATGAAGATTGCATAATAACTTTTTAAAGCACAAACATGTCACTTCTCTTTAATATACACATATTACTTCCTAACGACATATACTTTGACTTTCCCGTACACTTTTCATTTTAAACATACACTTCCCTTTTAACACTCATATCCATAAACCACCCTTTTAAAATATTCTTTTTATTATTTCAAATCATACATTCAAATATAACTATACTTTTACACAATTCAAAAATAACACTTCACTTTTTAATACAAGCACAAACTTTACATCTCTAAAACTTTCCAAAGATACACACAACACCCTACTTTTCTCATAGAAATTCCATTTCCTCAAAATATATACAAATTTCACTTTTAAAACAATCACTTTTCGTCTTCTAAAAATCATACAACTATTTTTTTAAAGCACATGCATGATTACATGATTCATTTATCAAAATCACACAATCAAACTTCATTTAATACAAACATGTTTACACTATTCTTAATGTTCTAACATACACTTGTCTCACACAATACTCTTTATATACTTCTCTTTTCATTGCAAATACAAAACATCCAACAAATTATTTTTCAACATATACTACTCTCTTCGGCATATACATTTTTTTTATCCATAATATTAATCTCCAAAACATAAATCAATAGAAAATATGATAACAAACCATCCACGAACTCAAGAAACAGCACAGCAATGTATCTCATTACTTCTATGAGCAAGATTAAATGGATCACTAAAATCTTGAAACTAATCCAATGATCATATAGAGATGATAGGGATATTTGTTGGAGAGGAAGAAATCTTTTAAGAGGAAGAGGAACATGGAGAGGTATACCTGCATAAGTAGAATGGCACGGCTAGGGCTGAAGAAGCAAAGGTTTTGGCTGCTCAGGCTGAGGGTTCTCGGTCCATGCGAATGGAGTGGATGGGAGGGACGATCGGGCTAGGTGAACAGAAGAGAGTGGTTTCGAAAATCAGAGAGAGAGCGAGCAGGCCTCTTCCGAACAAGAGGCGTCGAGCTTTCTTCCTAGGGGCGAAACCGACGGGAGAGAGGGGTCTCGTTTTCTTTGTGCAAATGAGCGGTTGGGTTTTGCGAACTGCAGGGGAGAGGGATCGTGGGGTTTGGGTGTTTCGTGAATAGAGAAGGAGAATGGGGCTGTGCGAACAGTAGGCGTGAGGGGGTTCATTTCTTCCTTGGAGATTTTGGAACTGCTCAGGGAGTTGGGGTCGGTTTTTCGTCTAAGTTGTGCGAACAAAGGAGACGAAGAGGGGGAAAGAGCAGTTTGCGAAAATAAGAGGGAGAGGAATCGTTCGGGTGAGTGGGTTCGTGCGAATGAAAATAAAGGAAGTGGGGATTCAGTTCCATCATCTTAATCGCACCTCTCTCTTTTTCTACTAATTTTAAAATCAAGGGTTTAGATTAAAACTTGATCTAGAGAAGGATCCAAAGATCTGAGATTGAAATTAATTTTTAGGAGACTTTGGATAAATAATTTTGGGTATATAGATCTAAATCAAATTTATCTGAATTAAATTTGATTTCAATTGATCGAGTCGATTTGAGTTCAGTTAGGAGTTTAATAAAATTTGGATCGAATTGATTTTAATTTGGTTTGAACAAAAAGGGTCGAGTCAATACTACGTCAGTAGGTATCCACCTAAAAGAAATCCTATGGGGGCGACGTCTATTCTAGGTTACGAAGACCTCAGCGCTAGAGATTGATTCCGGGAGAAATTGACCTCGAAAAATGAGGTCAACAACTAGTAGTAAAATAAAGTAATGACCTAATTATCCCACTAAATTTATATTGATCAATAGATTTTCCATTAGAATCCTTATCTAATTGAACTAAGGAACTAATTGGTGTATATATTAATTTAGCATTTTCCATTTCATACTTCTTAAGGATTTCCTTAACATATTTTGATTGACTAAGAAATTTTCCATCCTCTTTTTGTTTTATGCTAAAATCAAGAAAATAACTTAAGTCTCCCATCAAACACATTACATTTTAAGAGAAAATTTTTTGATTAAGTTGACATTTTATTAGAAATTTGGGATTATATTCCCGGAGGGTGTGGACTTAAGATCTAAAAAGAATTTGCCTCATAACCTAAATCTAATTTGGGTACTATAAAATAGTGACCCGAACCTAACTAATGAAGTGCAAATCTGGACTTATCCCGGCCTGGATTGGGGAGCCAGCTAACCACCTAGGCGCTTTAAAGCCATGTGTCTAGTCTCTTATGAAAGATGGGTAGGGACGTTGCTTAAGTTTTAAGGAATTGAGGGCCGACATCTAAGACAAATCCTAATTGGCCCCTCAACTTATGTAGGGTGAAAAATGTCTAGAAATGAAATTAATATTTTAGACTCTTTTTAATTTTTATCTAATGCAATACATGCTAATTGACTTGAATGCATAAAATGAATATGAAGTTGTTTAAAAATTAGGCTTAGAAAATAGGTTTTTACCTAGAGATTGCACAACTTCTCCTTGACAGAACTGCACCCTCATAGGTCAAGTGGTCTGCCAGAACCCGTAGGCGGGGAGGTGCCTAACAAGGAAGAGAAAATATTAATATGCTTATGCTGACTCTCGGCAGTCCCGAGCTTACTTCTTAGATCGTTAGAGTTACTATGTGATCCTAAAAATTTTTATTAGGATTTCAAGTAGAAGAATTTTATACGTACCCTTACTAAAAAAAAGCACTCTGATTCGTATCTAGGCTAAAACAAAACACGACATACAAGGGCCCTAAAAAAGCTACTGCACAAACAATATAAATAATTAAATTTAATAAGCCAAATATATAATGTCCAATGTCCATATAATTACACCCAGAATTTGCAGAAAAGTAAAGTTGTCGGGCACCACTGACAACAAACCCGGATTCTAATCCTAAGAATGACGCAAGTGATTTTTGAACTGGGATATACTCTTTCTTGTATCTTCATTTCTTCATCTTCTTTCTTCCGTCTTTATTTTGTCCTTTCTTCTTCTACGAGCTACTTAGATCCGTCGGGTCTGAATATCCAAATAAAAAGAAACTCATCCCTAAAATGAGTATTTTCTTTTCTATTTGGATACTAAAATTATCCTTATTTGGCTTTCCAAATAAAAAAGAATAATCCTTTAAGGTATATTCTCTTTTCTTTAGATTCCAAATTGGATATAATATCCCACTTTCAAAATCACTTCACATTTTTCAAACACATTTACATTACATTACATTTCACATAAAGAAAATGAAAATCTAGACCACCTGCAAGGTTATCCTAAGCAGTTTATAATAAAAATCATATCAAGCAGTTATATATATATATATATATTCATTTAAACTAAATCAATTAGCCACACTCTTTTTTATTTGGAGGCTAAGCAGCTGAAGCACCTGTAGCATTTATATGATTACTAATTAATTAGCACCCTTTTTACTGCCCTGCATAAGTGTGGCCACCTGCAGAAAATTTTGTTAACAACCAGATCGCTTCTAACCTATAGGTAATCTAATCATCAACCAAATCACATCACAGAGTGCAGTAAAAGTAAATAAACAAACACACCAATAATTTTACATCCAACATGCAATGAAAGTCGAGAAAGCCCGTCACACAGCAATAAGAAAATAAACACTGGCCTAACCTAAAAGTAGAGTCGGTTGTCCTAACAAACAAATCTAAGTGTGTGCAGTAGGCTGTGAGGTTTTGATATGTCCTAGATCAATTATTGGCTAAAATTTTCTAATTGATTGAATTTTAATTTAAAAATATTCACTAATCATAAGGTGAGGTGTCACTAAGTTTTCTATATTATATATTTCTATCCTAAAGTGTGCATGTATCCTAAGTCTAGGTTTTCTAAGACTCAGTCATTAATTATTTTCCTTAAATGTCACTAATATTATATGGGTGAAAAATTTGTTATTACTAACCCTTAGGACTTTGCGTATATGCAAAAGGTGTTTAGGGATCTAATAACAAATAAAAATAAACCTAATAAAATTGAAGTTACTATAGGAACCTAAGGGAGAAGGGTTCGCACAAACCACATCAAGGGGCCCCTAAAGATTTTCTAATTTTAGAATACTCACAGTCACCGGGGGCTACGGCCCGGTGGTTCCGCCCGTAGCACCTCTACCCGGTTGGATAGAGGCGACTGACGTTATTAGCTCCTTGTCCTTTTGTTCACTCGATAGATACCGTTCCTCGCAGTTCATGCAAATAAATAGAAAACAAGGAAAATAAGGAATTAGAAAGCACATTTAATAATTAATAATAAAATAATTGAAATTTACTAAAAATAAGAACGTACCTTTCTTCGAGCTTGATCACTGGTTCTGTTGCTTTCCTTTTGAAACTTTTCCTTCTTGAAAGCACACTTTGTATTTTTCTTAATATTCACTTCCACTCTTCCAAATTTACACAATTTTCATAAAATAAACACTTTTACATTTGCACACTTCTCCTTTCTCAAAATCATACTCTACACTTTTCCACACACACTTTCCACAAAAACAAACATTTTACTTTTCCAAACTCACACAAAATGCTTTTAATATAAATACTTCCACCTTTGGATCTAATAAATTTCACTTCCTAATGATTACTCAAATCACTCACTCTCCAACACCTTTCGAAACATACACTTCCTTTTCCGAACTTCACACACTTTCATTTTCAAAACTTATACTTTTCATTTTCACTTTTCAAAGCCCACACGAATCAACTCTCAAAACATACACTCATCAATGCAATTTACTTTTCATTCTTACACATGCCACCTTTTCCAAAATCATTCACATTTCATTCTTAAAACAATATACCTTTCACCCTATGAAGATTGAATAATCACTTTTTAAAGCACACACATGTCACTTCTCTTTAATATACACATATTACTTCCTAACGACATATACTTTGACTTTCCCGTACACTTTTCATTTTAAACATTCACTTCCCTTTTAACACTCATATCCATAAACCACCCTTTTAAAATATTCTTTTTATTTTTCAAATCATACATTCAAATATAACTATACTTTTACACAATTCAAAAATAACACTTCACTTTTTAATACAAGCACAAACTTTACATCTCTAAAACTTTCCAAAGATACACACAACACCCTACTTTTCTCATAGAAATTCCATTTCCTCAAAATATATACAAATTTCACTTTTAAAACAATCACTTTTCGTCTTCTAAAAATCATACAACTATTTTTTTAAAGCACATGCATGATTACATGATTCATTTATCAAAATCACACAATCAAACTTCATTTAATACAAACATGTTTACACTATTCTTAATGTTCTAACATACACTTGTCTCACACAATACTCTTTATATACTTCTCTTTTCATTGCAAATACAAAAACATCCAACAAATTATTTTTCAACATATACTACTCTCTTCGGCATATACATTTTTTTTTATCCATAATATTAATCTCCCAAACATAAATCAATAGAAAATATGATAACAAACCATCCACGAACTCAAGAAACAGAACAGCAATGTATCTCATTACTTCTATGAGCAAGATTAAATGGATCACTAAAATCTTGAAACTAATCCAATGATCATATAGAGATGATAGGGATATTTGTTGGAGAGGAAGAAATCTTTTAAGAGGAAGAGGAACATGGAGAGGTATACCTGCATAAGTAGAATGGCACGGCTAGGGCTGAAGAAGCAAAGGTTTCGGCTGCTCAGGCTGAGGGTTCTCGGTCCATGCGAATGGAGTGGATGGGAGGGACGATCGGGCTAGGTGAACAGAAGAGAGTGGTTTCGAAAATCAGAGAGAGAGCGAGCAGGCCTCTTCCGAACAAGAGGCGTCGAGCTTTCTTCCTAGGGGCGAAACCGACGGGAGAGAGGGGTCTCGTTTTCTTTGTGCAAATGAGCGGTTGGGTTTTGCGAACTGCAGGGGAGAGGGATCGTGGGGTTTGGGTGTTTCGTGAATAGAGAAGGAGAATGGGGCTGTGCGAACTGTAGGCGTGAGGGGGTTCATTTCTTCCTTGGAGATTTTGGAACTGCTCAGGGAGTTGGGGTCGGTTTTTCGTCTAAGTTGTGCGAACAAAGGAGACGAAGAGGGGGAGAGAGCAGTTTGCGAAAGCGAAAATAAGAGGGAGAGGAATCGTTCGGGTGAGTGGGTTCGTGCGAATGAAAATAAAGGAAGTGGGGATTTAGTTCCATCATCTTAATCGCACCTCTGTCTTTTTCTACTAATTTTAAAATCAAGGGTTTAGATTAAAACTTGATCTAGAGAAGGATCCAAAGATCTGAGATTGAATTTAATTTTTAGGAGACTTTGGATAAATAATTTTGGGTATATAGATCTAAATCAAATTTATCTGAATTAAATTTGATTTCAATTGATCGAGTCGATTTGAGTTCAGTTAGGAGTTTAATAAAATTTGGATCGAATTGATTTTAATTTGGTTTGAACAAAAAGGGTCGAGCCAATACTACGTCAGTAGGTATCCACCTAAAAGAAATCCTATGGGGGCAACGTCTATTCTAGGTTACGAAGACCTCAGCGCTAGAGATTGATTCCGGGAGAAATTGACCTCGAAAAATGAGGTCAACAACTAGTAGTAAAATAAAGTAATGAACTAATTATCCCACTAAATTTATATTGATCAATAGATTTTCCATTAGAATCCTTATCTAATTGAACTAAGGAACTCATTGGTGTATATATTAATTTAGCATTTTCCATTTCATACTTCTTAAGGATTTCCTTAACATATTTTGATTGACTAAGAAATTTGCCATCCTCTTTTTGTTTTATGCTAAAAACAAGAAAATAACTCAAGTCTCCCATCAAACACATTTAAAATTCATTACCCATTATTTTTGTAAGATCATCACAAAGATTTTTATCTGTGGATCCAAATAAGATATCTTTAGGACAATGGGAATGTCATCTCCTACTCTTTTCAAGAAGAGAGTGGTGTCCATACTCCCTTTAACAATAGATATTTTTAGTTGGAATATACTTAGCCTTTCAAACCATGCCATAGGTGTATGTTTTAATATGTATAATACATTTTTTAATTTAAACACATAATTAGGAAATTATGAATTTTTTAAACCTAAAGATTGCTTGACATAAATATCTTCTTTTATCACCCCATTAAGAAATACACTCTTAACATCCATTTGAAATAGTTTAAATCCTTTAAAACATGCCAAAGTAGAAGAACCCTAATTGCTTCAAGCCTAGGTTGAGGGGCAAAAATATCCTCAAAATTAATTCCTTTTATTTGATTGTACTCCTTAGCCACTCATCTTGCCCTATTTCAAATCACTACACCTGAATCATTCATTTTTTTTAAAACCCAGTCAGTTCTAACAATACTATGATTTTTAGGTCTTTACCAATTCACAAACATCATTTCTAACAAACTGATTCAACTCTTCCTACATGGCTAGAATCTAAAATTTATCAAAAAGTACTTGATTTGCATTAGTGGGTTCAATCTTCAAAATAAATATTGAGTGGTTCACTGCTTTTTTAAGTCCATGCCTAGTTTTAACTCCTTCACTAAGGTCTCCTAAAATCTATTCTTTTGGATGATTTTTAGAATATTTCCATTCTCTAAGACATGTATTTTCCATTCCAACCTTTTCATCAAGATTTGTATTTTCAATTCCTTGCGTAATCTCTTCAACAAGTTCTTCTTCCAACCTAGTCTCTCTAGAAATATTAGATTCATCAAAAACTACATGTTTGGTCTCCTCAACAACAATTATCCTTTTGTTAAAATCACTATATGATTTGCCAAAACTCAAACATTCTAGAAAAATTTGCTCATCAGATTTAGGATCTAATTTTCCTAAAAGATTTTTACCATTATTATGAATGTAGACTTTACATCCAAAGACATGTAGATGTGAGAGGTTGGGTTTCATACCCTTAAGAAGCTCATAAAGTTTCTTTTTCAATTTAGAAATTTTGTTCACCCTATTCAAAATATAATAAGTTGTATTAACTTCTTTAACCCAAAAATATTTGGGAAGTGTATATTTAGCCAATATGGCTCTAGCAGCTTCTACCAATGTTTTGTTCTTTATTTTAACAACTCCATTTTTTTGAGGGGTTCTAGGAGCTTAAAATTTATGATCTATTCCTTACTCTTTACAAAAGACTTCAAATTTTTCATTTTAAAATTCTCCACCAAAATCATTATGAATTACAAGAATTTCATAAACTAGCATCCTCTAAATCCATGTATAGAAATTTTTAAACTCATCAAATGATTCACTTTTATATAATAAGAACCTAATATAAATGAATCTTGAATAATCATCAATAATTACGTACCCAAAAACTTTTCCTCCTAGACTTATAGTGCTAGTATGTCTAAATAGATCCATGTAAAGGACTTCTAAGGGATTGCTAGTACTAAGATATTTAGTTGAATAAAAGATGATCCTTAGTGAAATGTAATTTAGATATGCCTCTTACCAATTCCTTCTAGATAATCTTCCTAAGATTTTTCATGATGGCATGACAAAATATTCTATGTCATCACCAAGATTCATCAGTAATAGTTTTTAGAAAAAAAAAGTATTAGAATATTTAACACTATTTAAATTAAGCATGTAAATATTATTTACCCTTTCTCCATGCAACACTTCAACTCCATTTTGGTTTATTATGCATCTTGTAGGCAAAAAAATTATGTAAATATTATTTACCCTTTCTCCATACCTAGGACTTCTCAGACTCTAGAGTTCTCTTAAATTCAAGATCCTATGATTTTTCTAGACTCTAGGGTAAATTCAGATCTTAGATCATTCCAGACTCCTAATTAGTACAGACCTTAGGATCAAGTCTGATATTAGATCAACCTATCTTCAGACCAATCTGCACGATATCCTATTCATACAGATGACATCCATAGTATAAAAATGTGGGAACCTTTTTGTCCTAACGAATTAGAAAATATTTCTTACTGTTCATACAATACAAACTTGGTTTGTACCGAACAATCATCATGTATGAAAACATTTCATACAGATTTACACAAGGTTCATATGCAATAGTCTTTTAACTGTTCGTACATACAAAATATGATAGTAATGTATGATCGTTCATACTCAAAATGGAAAATTTTAGTTTTTTGGATAGTTTTTTGTGTCTTTCAAATAAAAGATCCTTAAAAACTGATATAAAATTTTTTGTTCATCATGAATTTTCCAAAGCAAGTGAAAGAGTGAGTTTGGAAAAATGTTTGAGAGAGAGTTATTGCAAGTAGAGTGTGAAGGGTTCACAAGATTACTCAAAGGTGATAATCTCTTATGGTTTTTTTATTATTACTCTTTTTTTTCTTCTTTCTAGTGGCTCGAGAGAAGATCTTTGAAGATGATCTAGTTCTTTATGGCACTTGGAGAGTGTGAACAGACGATGGTTCTCTACTGACACTTGGAGGGTGTGAAAGGATGACGGTTCTCTGCCGATACTTGGAGAGTGTGAACAAATGATGGTTTTTTGCTGATACTTGGAGCGTGTAAAAGGACGATGGTTATCTACCGATACTTGAAGAGTGTGTATAGATGACGGTTCTCTACTGATACTTGGAGAGTGTAAAAAGATGACGGTTCTCTGCCATATTGGGGATTGGTGGAAGAGAGGAATTGTAAAGGCTTCTCCACCTTTCTATGGGAGAAAAAGCTGAGTCACTTTGGTAATAGTGCAATACCTGAAGAGTGATTCTTCAGATAGTAGATGTAGGTCTTGTTTGACCAAACCACTATTAATCTTTATGCAATTTTTATTTTATGTAATTTTGTTATTGCAGTTGAAAAGCTCATTTCAAAAGATAATTAAATTTGGAATTTTGTTAAAATATTTTTATATAAAAAATCTAAGAGAACTTTTTAAATTACCAATTCACCCCCCCCCCCTCCTCTAGGTTAGCCTTGGGACAATTGCTTAGGTTTAACAACCTATACAAAATCAACACACTAAACCAACTTGATCTGCAGGAATATTAGCTGGAGTTTGTCTTAGCTGAAGGGTGAACTTAGTTGTTCTAGATATCATTGAAATGGTATCTAACTTAGTCTTCTTTGGAACAAATCTTTTCTCAGGAGACTTGGGCCTCTTGCCCTTAACATCCACCATTCTCTAAACATAAGGAATTTTTTTAGTCTTTGCTACTATTGAGGCCAACTTTTAAAATTTTAGAGAGGGGACCAGGGGTCTAGTAGTAGGACGGTGTCCTCTGTTGGACCCAGTAAGTATGATACCCTTCATTTTTTAAGAAGGGTGGTGTAGCACCCAGTGGTATCCATCAACTAGTACAAAAGTAGTGGGCTATCGAACAAACTTCTTATTCCTCCTGACAGGTTAGGGAGTTAGATTCTTAGCTTCAGATGTCTCCTCTTTAAAAATTTCTTTTTGGAAGTGGTTGGAAAAAATTCCCTTCCAGTATTTCATGTATTCTTCCTTTATTAGTCTATACTGGGTAGCACAATAATGGATTATGTTCCTTAATGTTCTTGTCCTTTGGAGGTGCTTCTCCTTAGGAGTGATTTTAGTTGAGTAGTTGATCGAGCATGGCTGGGAATGGGCTATCCTAGCTACCCTCTCCTCCCCTTGAGTAGTAGCCATGGGGTAAAAATGGCTACCTTTTAGAAGGGGAGAGGAAGCATGAATAGGTAGCTCCTTGGTAGCCTTGGGTTCCACCTAACCTAGAGCCTTAACTAGAATAACTTCCTTGCCTTGACAATTTTTTATCTCACTCTCCTCAAATAGTTCTTCCTTTGATTTTTTTCTAGTAAATGCGATCCTAGAACTTAATCCTTCCTCAAAAATGGACTTAATCGTAATGGGAGGCACAAGCTATTTTTCTTTATCACCAGAAATAGGCAGAACTAGTCACGTCTCTATAATTAACTCCAAAGTCAATTATCTTATAGCCATCCATTGACAGCTCGAGGGTATTAAAACCCATTCCAAACAGTATGTTATTTCCCAATTCAATCACTTCAGAAGTCTACTCTCTGTCAAACGAGAACATCACCTTGCCAGCAATCGTTACTTGATTTGAGTTTTTGGAATTGAAGAAGAAGATTGGAATTAGATATTTTTGAAAGATAATTTTCTTTTAGAGAATTGAGAGTCATAACAAGAGCTTGATTCTATGATACATGTGAGATTATTAGAACTATAACCCAACATTTAATGATAGGATACAGAGATTAGTTATGAGTTCAAGGAGAACTGCAATCTTCATAGAATATACTAACCTACAAGGGGGTATTGTGGGATAGCATATGATGGAATAGATTCGAAATTAAGATTGAAAGGAATTTTTTTAAGATGATTTTGTTTTTGAAAATATAAGTGAACATCTCCAAAACTTTGAAACATAAAAGGTCAGACTTTTGACTTGCCCAAGGCTAATAGAATGGGGAGAAAGTTCAAAGAGTATTAGTTTCCCAACTCTCTCCACTTTTATAAATCATAGGGAAATGGGAGGTTAAGGTTAGTATATTGACAGACTGAGATCTTGAGAGCAATATCAACAAAATTCCATAAAATTTTAAAACTCCATATATTGAGCCAAAATCAATATCACAGGTTAATAAAATTGGGAAGGAGATCTAAAAAGTTTGATTTGATGATATCGACCTACCAATTAACCTAGGGCTAGAAGGTCAGAATCCAATTTTTTTATAAAGGTTTCACCTCTCTTTTCTTTTGATATGTCTTTTCGTTTTGATGTTAGCCGCACTCACCCAAGGGAGAAATGAGTAGAGGGACCAAGGGAAGAAGGGTAGTCAAGACTATCGATGAAACAAAATTTTGCCAGTATTTATGATGGAGAACAAGATTTAGTGCCAGAGGGTGTACCATTTTTTTGTTGGAGTTTTTTAAAATGGGTTTTAAAAATCATAAGTTTCCTTTGAAAATTTAGAATCGACTTTGGATTTGAATTTTGAGATCAAACGCCCCATTAGAAAAGTAATACCACTTTGGGAAATGAAAATGAAATATCAAAATGGGGTTTAAATTTAGAATTACAAATCCTACCTCGAATATCATAACCATATGCAAGAAAGAACCATATATAACCTCGAAAGGTCAGGATGAAGTTCGATCTAATTTCTAATTATGATATTTTAAGTAGATTATCATTGATTTTATGCCCAAAGCTTTGTGAACAAAAGATATATCTCCATTAAGGAAAGAGATATCATTGCTTAATAATTATTCGAGCATGACGATAATGATCATCGTTGAGTAAATTATTCCAAAGAATACTAATTTGATTTTTGAAATTTTCTTTTGGAAAATTTGAGACTAAATTTAGATTTTAATTTTGAAATTAAACAAACCATTAGAGATGATATACCACGTCAACAGATGGAGATAAAATCTCTTAACGAGTTTGGATCCAAATTTGTAAACTTTCTTTTGGCTATGATAGCCTGATTTAAGGGAGAACTACATATAACCCAACAGGGTCAAGATAAGGTTCAACCAAATATCAGACTATGTTAATCAGGAAAAATGTTCATTAATTTCATATTTGAGTTGATATTAACAGATAATAAATCTTCCCAAAGAAAGAAAATACCACCCCATTAGAAATAATATGATTATGAACCTAACTAATGCAATACAAAATCTGGACTTACCTTGCCAGGATTAGGTAGCTAGCTAACCACCTAATCAATTTTAAATACATGAGTCTGGTCATTTTATAAAAGAGTGGTAGGGATGTTTTTATTAAAGTTTTGGAGAGATGGGGCTGACGTCTAGAGATTATCCTAAATGGCCCCTTGACTTATGTTGGGTGAAAATGCTAAATACTGATGTAATTAAAATTTAGTCTCTTTTAAATATGTTTCTAATATAATTTATGCTGATCAAAATACCCAAATCATGTTTTCTTGAAATTTAAAAAAGGCTTAAAAATAGTTTTTTAAAATACTAGGCTTCCTCAGGTTCATCACCACATCCTCATAGGTCGGATTATCTAAACTCTACCCGTAGGCGGGGAAGTGTTTTAAAATAAGGAAATAAAGATGCAATAATAAGCATGCGACCCTAGCGGTGATCCCTAGCTTATTCCCTAGATTCATTATCTTTTTATGTTGCTTAATTCCTAAAATTTTAAATTTTTTATTATGAGTAGAAAAATTTTGACACCCTCATGAGCCTCACATATCTAGGCTAAATCAAAATTGGCACATAAATTCCAAAAAACTAAAAAAAGTAGGCAATTCTATATACAATCACATTAACACATCAAATATAATCAAATTAATTAATAAATGTCTATATGTAAACTGCCTTGCTTATTACATCCCAAAAAAGCAGAAATTAAAGTGGCTCACACCACTGACAACAACTCGAATTCTAATCCTAATATAGACACAAGTGACTTTGAGTGCGATATCCTTTGTCTTCAGTTCTTCAGTTTTCCCTCCTTCAAGCTCTTTGGATTCTCTATAGCTTGCTACCCAAATAGAAAAGGGAGCTCTTCCTTTAAGGGGAAGGCCACCATTTCTACTTTGGATATAAAAATATTCCAATTTTTGACTTCCAAATAGGAAAGGACTATCCCCCAAAAGAGGTATCTTTTCCTCTTTGGAATCCAAGCTTTGGATTCGTGTATCCCAACTTAAATGTGCACTTTCACAACTCAATACTTTTAAACAAATTATATTTGATATTAAATAAAAGTTCTAGACTCTCATGCAAGGTTATCCTAAACATTTAAATATCCAAACACATTTCCAAGCAGTTATATATGTGTGAAAAAAGAAAATACATTGGTCATGCTCTTTTTATTTTGGGGCTAAGCAGTTGAAGCACCTATAGAAATTACATTTAGTATTTTTATTTAGCCCCCTTTATTACCCTGTGTAAGTGCAACCACTTGCAGGAAACTTAGTGAGCATCCAGGACATTACTATCCTGAAGGTAATCTAATTGCCAAACACATCAATAATCCACAGAGTGCAGTAAAAATAAACAGACACACCAAGAAATCTCAAAAATTAGGCACACAACAGAAAATGAAACACTGACCTAACCTAGATCTAGAATTAGTTGTCCTAGTAAACCATCTAATGTGTGTGTAGAAGGTCGTGTGGTTGTGATAGATCCTAAACTAGGTAGTTTATAACAGTTGTCTAATATTTGAATTTGTTAAAGGATGAAGGATAATTTTTATTTAAAGTTTGAATATTAATGTTTTAAAGATTAATTTATATATCTTTTAATTTTTAAATGATTGTTATCTTTGTTGCACATCCAGTCCGTGAAGTTTATTTCACATTCCTTGGGACTAAGCTAATAGCCTCGTAGGCCTGGGTTACCCAGTAATAACTAGGGTTGATTAAGCTGATTTAGTTTGCTTAAATGGTCTTTATTAATCAAATTAAATATTTCTAAAGTTTTAATGAATAATTGAATTTTTAAGAATTATTGGAATTATTTTGATTATATTAATTAAGGGTCGAAAAACTAACTTTTTAAATTAAAATGAAATTTGAATGTTTCAGATTTTTAATAAATATTAGACCTTATGATGAGTAGTTAGACTATTGGTACACACAATTCAAAGTTTTCTAAGAAAAAGTTATGAATTTTTTAAGTTTAAGCCTACATTTTGACTTATGTTTCACTAGACTGTTAACTTTTTGACTTTGACTAATTTTTAAAGGTTTAATATTTTTGTAAAATATTAGATTTTATTTTGATTTATTTGCCTTTTAGTTCGATTGATTTGAAATTTTCTAGAATTAGTTATGATTTTATGAAATTTTGATATTTATTGAATTTTTAATTTGTTTTAATTAAAGGGCCTCTTAATGATTTGAACCCTAAAAAACTTTTAGACTCCTTGAAATCACCTCCAAATATTAGAAATGATCTAAGGAGGGAATAGCAAGTGTTTGAAAAATTTTAGGGATTTTTGACAATTTTTAATTACTTAAACAATGATTTTTTTATTGAAATTAAATTATTCTTTAAATTATTGTGAATTTAAAGTGAATTTAATTTTCTCTAATTAAGGGATTCATTGTGGTCAGTTAGAAGTATTACATGTATTTTTTAGATTTCATTTTGATTTATTAGAATTTTTAAAAGTCTAGAAGGTTAATTAAGGGCTTAAAATTAAGTAAATTAATTAAGAGGCCTAATGACTTCTAAAATCAGTGGGATAATTTCTATGAAGGGGTGATGTCACTATGTTTATTTATTCAAATTCTCAAACTAAGGGGACATGCACTCTAATTATTATAATTTTCTAAGTTCTATACATAAATTCTTAATTATTGTTCTTAATAGTGTCACTAAGTTGTATGAGATTAAATCAATGTTGCTAACCCTTGTACATCACATATACAAATGCAAAAATATAGCACAATCAAGACCTTAATTCTAGGATACCCTAGGCTAAGTGATGTGTGCACCCTAAACATGCAAGTACTAAAAAAAAAAGTATGTAATTAAAGACTAGATTAGTGAACAAGATAAAAATGCTCACCAACCATCCCCATTGGTTCTTTTCAAGTATTTCAACCTATGCTTAAAATTCCATGTGATCTCTCAACATTTGAAGATTTAAATACATATAATTTAAATATATATATATATATATATATATATATATATACTTATACAAAAAATATAAGTTTTAAAATGAAATAATTAAAAATATTATCAAAATAACTTAAAATAGTAATGAGAGATCCTCTGGTTATATAAAATAATTTGAAGATAAATTTTTAAAATTTTAAAATATTTGATATGACATTTCATTAAATATTAATTAGATATTAAAGTAATTAAATAATTAACATTAATAATGATTAATTAAGTTTTTAATCTTGAAATTAATTTTAAATTAAAATAATTAGTTTTTTTAAAAGATTTTAAGTTATTATTTATATTTTTCTATTATAATTTAAATTTCTTTTTTTATTTTTTAGGTTTAAAGTAATCAAATGCATTTAAAATAAATTAAAAATAATAATTATTATTTAAAATAATTTTAAATTAAATGAAATGAAATGTAAATTATTTTATTTAATAATTTTATAATTATTTAAAATAATTTTGTTTGAATTTTCAAAATTATTTAAATTTAATTTTTATTAAATATTAATAGAATTCTTGGATATTTTGATTATTTAAACCTTATTCAAAATATTTATAATATTTTAAATTATTATTATTCATTTTTTATATAATATTAAAGTATTTTGAGTTGTGGAAAATCTTAATGTAAAATATCAAGGCTTTATTATTGCATTTAAATTTTTAATTAATTATTGAATATTTTCATTAACCAAATATGCATTTTTATTATAATTAAACATAATTAATATTAAATATAGTTTTAAAAAATTCAAACTAATATAACTTTTAAATGTTTTATGCAAATTAGAGAATGTTGTTGAAATATATTACTAAAATTTTGAAGATATACTTTTTTTATTTAGTGTAATTAAATATTTTTTAAAATATTTAATATTTGAATATCTAAAATAATTAAAAATATATTAAAAAGATTTTATATTAATTTTAATTTTAATTCAAAGAGGATTTAAATCGAAACAATTTGATATATAAAATGTAAATTTTGGATAAATAAATTATTCTTAATATTTTTCAATAGTGTATGTTAATTTAAAATCATTTAAAATATAATTTATATTAATTAAAATGAATTAACGGAGGCGGAGGTAACGACAGCCCAAGCGGAGTGAAACAGGGCGCCCGATCAATCTTTTGGTAACGAGGGGCTACATGGCGTTGCCTAAGCCGTGGGATCAAAACTGTGTTAACGGGAGGGCAACAACGACGCAGCTCACTTATCCAAGTCAGCATCAAACCACAACTGTAGGATCTTTCACAGTTTCATCCAAAAATAGAGATCAAATCCCGCACGGAGGTCCCAGATAAAGCTATACAGAGATCTTAGCATATGGCATGATACACAATCAAAATGGAGTGTGGTATGAAAAAATATCAACTGTTGATTATGAGATCAACAGCTAACTTTTCGTACACCTGGGCTAGACTATGAAAACACACTAGAAATTGATTTTTGTCTCATTCTCTCAACCTGATAAACCAAAACACATGAGATTTTAAACATAACTTAAGGTTATGAATAGAAACCATGGGGATATGTTCATATGGCCTAAAATGTGCTCAACAAGAAATTAATTAAACCTAATTATTGTGACTTATGCCTAAGGGTTTTAGGATATTTTATCATTAGATCTTCAATATATTTATACAGTTGAGCTTGTAGACTTTCCTCGTATAAATCTCTAGAATAAATCTGCGTCCAAAAATGTTTGGATCAATGAATATGGGGATGGGATGGAGCGGGTGCTTGGTTCACCAGAAAAGTCATCACCGGCAACATGCAACCACCTCATAGAACCTTGATGCAAAGTCATAGAAACCATGACATAAGACTTCTAAATAGCTTATAGCATTGCAATAAGGCATATGAAAAAGATCTAGTTTTCCACAGGTGCTTGAACAAATACTATTTTGGCTAATGGTAATTTTATATGACTTTCTTGACATATCAAAATCTTGGAACTCTTTGTGATTGATATGTATAAATTCAAGAATATGCCTAGCCTTCTATTCTATCTTGCATAAAGTATTATGAACTTTTTGGGAGAATGTGTTACTGATGGTATTATCATGCACATGTGCACATCGAAAGCATATTCATAAACACTCCAATGATGTTGTAATAAATAAAAGTAATAAACGCTTGTATTATTAAACCCTTAGAATGGTTTAACACATTATTGAATGAATCAAATGCATTCATTATCAATGTGCCATACCTGAAACCGCCATTGTGGTTTAATCACCATCTCTTAACCACTACAAAAAACTTGATGATTATTGGCAGTATTTTCAGTGGTCAAATGACCGCCAGAACTACTGGCAATTAAACCGATGGCTACACTGCCAGTTAATAACCATTGGTTACACTGCCAGAATTAAACCTAAACTATCAAAATTTCAAGAGTTCAAATGACTTCCAGGAATTTGGCTATTATGTTTTTTTGGTGGTGACTTTTATTGATGGTTTAGCCACCATTTTTAAGTAAATTTTTTTTTAGGGATACCAAACCATTGAAAATAGCCCTAAAGTGGCCACCCACTCCCTTCTTCCACATTTCTTTGTATTTCCTCATTTCTATTGTTTTTTTCATGTGCCCTCACCCTAGCCCATTCATTCTCGTCAACAGTTCTCCAGCCTTCAAATGCCGCCTACACCTTTCCCCGATGCCCTCACTTAATCTGCCAAATGCCAGTCATGCCTCACCCTGACGTGCTCACTCCGTCTATAGAATGACCCCAAAGGTTTCCTTGGCACCCTCACTCCATCTACCCATTTGCCCTGAAGGTGATCTCCTCCATGCATCTTCTTAGTTTTATTCTTTAATCATGGATGTTCTCAATAGACATTTGCAAGAGGATGTACCTTGGAGATCACCCTTTGAATTTAAAGGTTAATTTTGAGAAAGCGTTAAGCACATATCATTTTGCTTTAGTCATGGATGTTCTCTTTAGACATTGGTTATACCTTTTTTTTTCTTATGATTTTATTCTTATTAATAAGAGTAGAGAGGGAGTTGACGGTAAACTTGAATTATGGAGGTCAACCTTAGAGTCTAAAGGTTTTTTCTTGAGTTAATATAAAACATGAATATATGGAGTGTAATTTTAGTAGTAATACACTTTGTGAGAGGGCGACCAAGTCATTAATAAGAGCACACATTTAAGATACATTGGATCTCCTGTTTTGAGTTATGGTGAAATAAAAGGTAATTTTATCAATAGAAATCAAGTTGAATGGTTGAAGTGGTGGATTGCATCGAGCTTATTATATGATAGAAAAGTCCCCCTCAAACTTAAGGGAAAATTCTACAAGATGGTGGTGAGACCTGCAATGCTTTATGGTTAAGAGAAGCATAATACTAAGTTAAGTTTTGAAGAGATAAGTCACCTTAGATTGTTTCATCACTTAAGAGGTAGAGGTATTAGTTTTGACTTATATTAAGAAAGGTAGAGGCAGACCAAAAAAGACTTGGCTAAAAAATATTCTAAAAGATATTTCTTTATTAGATTTAATCAAGATTTAATGCTGCATCTTTTCTAATAATTCATTTCATAAATATATAGGGAACATTTCCTTTAATATCCAAATGACTATCCAAAAAGGGAGATATTAGATGTATAATAGATTTTTATCAGGTCAAAGAGGATCAACAGCTAAATTTATAGATGTAGTTGAGATTTTTATTCAAGTCGTATCTCAACTACCTTAGTTTAAGTCTAATGCAATGTTTAGATGTACATGCTCAAAGCACAAAAATCAAGCATTCCTTAAGCTTGATGGTGTAAAGGTTGATTTATATCGTAGGGCATTTCTTCCAGGCTACTGGATTTGAACCTCACATGGCGAGAACAAACCACACAGATACTAATGCTAGTTCATCCATAGTTTTTGAAATAGTTGATGAAGACCAAATGAGTTGACCATATGAAGAAATTATTTTTGATTCAACAGGTCCTAATTTAAGGGCCAATGTGGAAAAGGCACAAAATATATAAACCAAAAAATTCTTGAATTACTACATGCAGCTCAAAATAAATTTAGGATGGTTGTAAAACTCATTCAGAATTATTGGTTGTTGTTAGGATGTTAAGTATCAAAATTGAATGTAATATCTATCATGACTGTTTTAAAGATTCCATTGGTTTTCTCAAGGAAACAAATCCAATGAACAATTTAATCACCACAAATTTGTATCAAACAAAAAAATTAGTACCCAAGTTCTATCACATCGCTACAAAAATTGATTGTTGTATATATAGATGTAAGTTATACTACAAAGATGAAGCAACAAAGTTTATTATCGCACTTGTAATGCATCTCAGTTTAAAACAAACTCAGGAAACAACATCATTAAAAGAAAGATGTTTCATATTCCCATTTATTTTATTTATCAATTATTCCAAAACTTCAGTGGCTCTACGCATGAATGAGTTAAGTATGTCATATGAGATGGCGTAAGAAGAAATTAGCAAACAGTAGTGTTCTTTCTCATCTATTAGATGTTGAAGCATGAAAACATTTTGATTGAAGGCATACTTCATTTGTTGTTGAGCCATATAATATAAGATTGGGAATATGTTTTGATAGTTTTACTCCTTAGAGTCTGGCAGCTTCACAAATTCTTCTTGGCCAGTTATATGGATACCATATAACCTTCCACTAGAGATGAGCATAATTACCCCATACATATTTTAAACACTTATAATACCTAGACTACATAATCCAAAAGCAAAAAAATGTTATTTTTTTACAACCATTAATTAATGATCTCATGTTCTTATGGGAAGATGGTGTCCTCACATTTACATCTCAACTAAATAAAATTTTCTCCTTAGAGTTATATTACTTTGGACCATTAGTAATTTCCTAGTTTATGGTACATTATTTGGCAAGAGCACAATAGGAAAGTTAACTTGCCCTTACTGTATGGAGAATACTAAATCTTTCATATTAAAACATAAAGGAAAAAAATAATTGGTTTGATTTTCATCGTATGTTCCTACATGTTGATCATCAGTTTAGGAAAAACAAGGAAGCATTCATTAAAAATAGAGTTAAGAGATCACCTTCTCCATCAAGATTAAGTGGTGATAATATACTATAGAGACTTTATAGCATTTTATCAATTATTAATTTTCTAATATTATCAAAGTGTAAATTTTTGTGATGTGGTGTTCAACATAATTGAATTAAAAAAAATTCTAGACATTACCATATTGGAGATCAAATTTGATAAGGCATAATCTGGATGTTATGCATATTGAGAAGAAATTTTTCAATAACATTTTTAATATAATTATGGATGTTAAAGGAAAGAGCAAGGATAATGTCAAACCTAAAATGGACATTAAAGAGTACTACCAAAAAAAATTTAAAATTAGTATTAATGACTAGTGAATGCAAAATAATGAAGTCCAAAGCACCTTACTCTTTCATGTTAGAACAAGAAATATCAATATGTCAGTGGTTTCAAGATTTAAAAATGCCTAATGGCTATGGATGAAACTTAAATAGATGTGTAGACCTTAAATCTGCTAGATTATTTGGACTAAAAAGTCATTATTATCATAAAATTATACGGGTTATCCTTCTGGTCATAATATATCTATTACTAGATTACATATCAATTATGTTAACAAAACGTAGCATTTTCTTCATAGACTTATATTCATTTAAACTATACAAAGATGCTTTATAGAGGAGTGAGAAGAATAAACCTATCATCATATGCAAGTTAGAAAAAAAAATTTCCCTAGGATTCTTTTATTTTTTGGAACATCTTCTAGTCCATCTATCTTATGATGCTAGAGTTGGTGGACTTGTGTAATATTGGATGTACTCATTCAAGAGGTGAAGCATATTTTTAATATTATATTTTAAATATTTTTAATTATAAGTGATAATTCTATTCGTCTAGCATTTACTTGAACAAGTTAAAAAATATGTTAAGAATAAAGCATGATTAGAAGGATCGATATTAGAAGCATATTTATCTCTAGAAACCACTTACTTCTGCTCCTACTACTTTGAGCCCCATGTTAGGAGTACAATAATAAAGATTTGTTGTAACATGGAATTCGATGTTGAAGAATAATCACAATCTACACTATTAGACTTTAAAAGTCATAAAAAGCCCTGTGGCAAATATGTTGAAAGATTCCTCGGCAATTTAGAAATCAAACCAGCAACTTTATATGTTCTACTAAGATGTTAGGAAGTCCAACCAATCCTAGAGTAAGTTTTCTATAATATGCAAAAGAAATCATGTTAATTTTTAACACTTAAGACTTACTTGATTATTTGTCACCAGATATTTGTCAGTAATTTGCCTCCAACAAATACTATAGATATTGAGCAACTTACTACAAATGAATTCCCTACTTGGTTTAGATCTTATGTGAGCTCTTAAATTTCAAAATTTTCATTGATTTATATATTATTTAATTCTAGAAGTCCTAATATTTAAAATTTTTCTTAGGTACATAACCCCGGTAAAAAGATTTTTTATAAAGGTTTACAAGCACTAGAATGAGGCCCAATATGAAAAGTAAACACATGGCCAATTTATATAGTTAATGGATTTAGATTTCATTCCAAGTAATGAAGTGAAGGAAGAAAAACTAAAAATTATGGAGTTTTGTCAGAGGGAATATTCATGGAGAAGATGAGTGTTATTATTATGGTATTCATAATGAGGTTCTTGAGTTATAGTACCTAGGATAAGATGAGAATCTTATATATTTATTCATTGGTCAATGGTATAATACAGTACCTAATAGAGACACTAAGGATCATCATATGTATGGTTTAGTAGATATAAAGCATATTAGAATATACAAGAAGTTTGATCTATTTGTGTTAGTAAGTCAAGCTGTTCAAGTTTATTTTAGCAAATATTCTAGTGGTCAAAGAGATAAGTAGGATTAGCTAGTTGTCAAAAAAACAAAAGTATGGAGGATAATTGACCAATAATATATCATTGCAACTGCACATCAAGATGATGAGATATCAAATTATAGGACTGTTGAAATTGATGAGATGTTAACTACATCTTATAGTTTAAAATGCAATTAGAGAATGTGAATAGTTTGATAAGCTCTTCAAGTGAGAATGAGGAAGAAAGTGAAGATACCATGGAGAGTAATGAAAATATTCTTGATTATGAATAATTCTTATAAATTAAGTGACTAAATTTATTGTAATATACTAATTATTTTGATGTTTTAATAACCAAGTTAAAAAACAAATCTTGGTAAATGACTCCTATTAAATCTTATTTTTATTTAAATCATTATACATTTTGTTTATGTTTGTTATAAATAAACATTATATATTCTATTTTTTTTTTTTTACTTATGCAAATCTTCATAATTATTATAATTTAATTTTGGGTACGTTACAACTATTTACTAATTGCTTCTTTTACTATATATGGCTTCATGTGACGATCCTCCTCATAAATCTTTCACTTAAAAATTTTATCATAAGAAATAGTTAAGTAAAGGACCAAGTAGGTCTACACATGGAGATGAAGGTCAGATATAGAGATCAGTTCCACCAGTGATACCATCACCACCACCTGAGAGTCAGTAGCAGTCCCCCACTGATAAGGGTTAGGGATAGTCAGATCTTGCTATTATTGGAGTACAACCCATTCTTGGGTACTTCACTCTTCCTACATCTATGAGTCCTTAATTTCCATCTTCAGATCATATTAAGTCAGCTCCATTCTATCCATATTATCCCATATCAACATCACAAATAGCTCGATCAACCTACCCATACCCTCCTTACCACCATCCATATTATTACCCGCCTCTTATATAGCCAAACATGGGTGGAACATTAACACAAGTAGATGTTGGTGCTAGAGAACCTGAAACTACATCAGATAAGCATGTATTCATCAATCTTGAGGGTGATATGTATGTTCAATTTATTTTGTAAAGTTATTATAATTTGAACTATTATATGTTATTAACAAAAAATTTAACTTGCTTCTTTAATCCCTCAAGACAACCTACCCATAAGATTCAAGACATCATATGGAGCAAAAATGATGCTCCTTATCATGAAAGATCTCAAAGAAAGTTAGGGATATGTGGTTTAGAAAATTTTAGGTATATTTGTTTCGCATTACTTAAAATATTTATTTCATTTATATTAATATTATGTATTATCCCTATATTTTATTGAAATATTTTAGGTGATTACCTTGGTATGGAAAAAGAATCAGAACAAATTTTGAGAGGAGAGGATTGACTCAACCTAGGGACATGTTTATGGATATTAGAAAGTCTGGGCAGCGTCCATTATGGATTGGCAAGTGAGTTTGGGCCAATTTTAGTAGAACTTGAGCAAGCCTTGAGTTCACCAAATTGAGACAGTAGAATAAACAAAATAGAGCAACTGATTGTGGGGTTCTACAAAGCTCTCTTCATATTAGTAGATTAGTGACTCATACTGAACATAGACGATAATTTATAAAAGCTTTAAATTAGTTTAAAATATATATGTATATTATGTTAAATATATTTTCTATTTACAAAAAGATTTTCTTGGGCGGGAGCCAACACCACTGAAGCTACATAAAAGGATTAACCAACATCAAGCTTATCATCAATGGATTGATGAGAAGGCAAAAAAGCTCACATGTGTATAATTTTTTGAGTAATAATTCAAAATAAATAGAAAATTTATTTTATGAATATATTTTCATAGGATGATTTTATATGACTTTGAGAAAGTCAATAGTCTACTAGTGAGGGATCATATTTTGGATCGACCCAATATTTTGAGTATCATATAGGGTCAAATGTTGTTGGAGGAAGGCAGAGGGGGAGGGTTTATGGCTTAGGTTCATAGGGATATTTTTATGAGCATAGTACATCTACTTTAGCATTTTTATAATGTTAGTGGAGCTAAAGAAACTATTAACCAGAGGGTTGCTACCCTAACACAAGAGATAAAGGAGATTAAAATGATTCAAAATGAGATATAGGCGAAGATGCGATCATATTGAGCAGAAAGTCAGAAGATGAAAGAGCAATAGCCTACACCTGAATCACAGGGAAGTGAGAACACGGAGGATGATTAGTGTTGTTATTTATTGTTATTTGCTTGAAGAATTTTTTGGTGTATTTAGAACATCTAACTATGAATTTCATATATTATATTGATTATAGAACATATGCATTCTTATTTATTTAAATAACTATTTTTGCTTATTGCTGATTGCGTAAATATATTTATTAATTATGTATTGTTATTTCATATGAATTATTATTTTTTATTTAGGACTATTTTTTTTGTGGGTTGCATATGGGTTTGCTGCCCTTAAATTTTTTGTTTTATATATATTCAGAATTCTGTGTAAGTATTGTGGAAATTGATGTAAATAAAGGGGACAATCAATATTTTTTTTTTGTAAATGCTATAGGTTTTTGGTGGCTAATTGGTTGTTTAGCCACCTAAAAGTTTGATATAGCATGGCTAATTTTAGCCATCAATTTTTTTATTTAGCTGCCAGTTATTACCATCAGCTTGGCCGTCAGATATACCAGCAATTTTATATGACCGGTAAACCACCAGTAATGAATCGGTGATCACAGACAGTTTTAGTGCTAGAATTTACCGACGATTTTCTTGTGGTTTTGGGTTCACAATTTTTCACCTTTCCAATTATTTTAGCTGCCAAAAAATTTTGTCGTTAGAAAATGATCGACAGTTTTTTTTTTCCTATGCAATTTATTCTGTTGCAATCCATCACCCCTAATTTGATCTTTTGATGATGACAAATAATGACGTCGCAACTATTATTCATTAAATATCTTTTGATTTCTGTTTATTGACTGTGAGTAGTAACATTTTAGGAAGATCATGAGTTACTCAGGACAACGGGAAGACTCAAGACTGGGTAGAGTAGGAGTGTGAGTCTGAAACAATATACTTTTCTATTTATTTTTATTTTCTTTCTTTTCTTGAGTCTCGCCACAAACTATATGTAAGTCTGAGTAACCATGCACACACACAGAGGGAGAGGGTTTTAAAAGAAAAATGATGAAGATTTTTCTTTGTTGATCGTACTGTATGACTTTAAATTATATTGTACGATCTAATATTGTAAAACAATTTTATGTGAATCGATCGTACTGTATGAACCATAACGTATGGTATGATGTGTTACAAATCCAAAACGCTAGCCGCCATATTAGTTTAAGTAAGTTCTATTAGCCGTTAATACTATACGAAGTAATTTATACTATACATTTTATTTTGAATACTTACTTAAATTAACTCTTGATTAGCAGAGTAAATCAAGGTTTAATCCTGAACGATCTCTTATTTTTTCCTAATCATACTGTCTGATGTATATAATACCATACGATGTAAAGAGCTGAGTTTTGATCATCCCAGACTTCGTTCTGTACGATTCCTTGACTTTGACTATTCGTACTGTATGAAGTAGGTCGTACTCTACAATGTACAGAGACGAGTTTTTATCATCCCGACTATCATCCTGTATGAACAGAACAGTTGGTGATCATACCGTATAATTATAAATCATACTTTACAAATATATATAGAAGTTTTTGATCTATTCGTAAACCTTCATACCAGGATGATGCTTGTTATAAAAAATTATACTGTACGATAGTAACGGCTACTTTAAAAATTTCAGGGATTTTGGAGCCTGTTTTAAGTATAAAAAAAGTAATATTTTAAGAGAGATAGAAAAGAGGAGAACATGATTAGAGAGAGAATCCTTGGTAGAGAGCTCTTGAGAAGTTTTTGGGGTTTGAGATAGGAAGGGGAGGGTGAGCTTGGTGAGGGAGAAGTAGTGTGAGGGAGATCACACGGTTGCTCCATTCTTGCTGCATCTTGCTCCTCCTAAGGCCCGAGAAGAACTTGTGGGAGGCTCTCTGAGGGGGAGACTCTTCTACATTCGTGACCTCAAAGGTACTCTGCCTTCTCCAGGAGGGTGAAAAATAAAAAGGTATGTTGTCATCGCCAAGAGGGTGAGAAAAGTGCTTAGCACTCCGCAATGCCGGGTTGGTCAAAGTGAGTCTTGTGAGGGCTTCTCCGCCTTGCCAACGGGGCAAAAGGAGAACTATAGTTTGTAGTGAAATTCCTGGAATGGAGGACTCTGGGAAATGGATGTAGGTCATGGTTTGACCAAACCACTGTAACATTCTGGTGTGCTTTTTCCTTGTTGCTTTTTATTTTTGCTTGCACTTTATTTTGATTATATTTGCTTGGTGATAATTGTGAAAGAAAAAGAATTTTATTGTTGCATGTTGAGTTCAATTAATTGCTTTCATATTAGTTAAAGTTTTCTTGTTAAAAATTTAAAAACATAAAAAAATATTAAAACTCTTTCTTAGGTTTTTTATTATTGCAAAAAATTATTGCAATTCACCCCCCTCCCCCCCTCTTGGCGATCTAGTAATCTCAATTGGTATCAAAGCCTATTTTTAAAAATAGTATTTTAGAAAACCTTGAAAAAATGATCATGTCACATTTTGGTAATCGTAATACTGTGGAGGGTTATTCAATAATCCATCCACCTCTTTTTGACAATATCCCAATTGATTTTTGGAAAATTAGAATGTCTACTTTTTTACAGTCTATTGATTACCGTATGTGGATGTTAGTCAATGATGGTTATGGTGCACCTTTTAAAACTGTAAATGGAGTAAAAACTCAAGTGCCTTTTAGTGAATGGAGCAATGAGGACAGAGAATTAGATCAATTAAATGCAAAGTGCTTAAATTGCTTTTTCTATGCATTAAAGTTTGAGGATTATATGAGAGTTTCTACCCGTGCTACTCGTAAGGAGATTTGGGATAGACTGTGCATCATGTACGAAGGAACTAGTGAAGTTAAACAGTCTAGGTTTAATATTCTGTTGCATGATTATGAACTCTTTCGTATGAAATCTAGCGAAACAATATCTGACAAGTACACTAGGTTCACCAAAATTGTGACATCCTTGCATGTATTAGGTTGAGAAATTTTAAATTTTGAGAAAGTTAATAATATTCTTAGATGCTTACCTAGATAACTACCATCACTGAATCTAAGGACCTTAACATTTATTTTATTGATAATCTTCTTCGGTCACTCATTGCATAAGAGCAAGGACCGAGTCAAAGGCAAAGTGATGCAGGTGAAAAGAAGAAGGAGCAAACGGTGGCATTAAAAGCAAACAATTCAGAAAGTAAAAGCTCTACAGGGGAGGACGAAGATGACATAGCATTGATGACCCGACAGTCCAAGAACTTTTTGAAAAGAAAATAAAGGCGTCATCAAAAAAGCTCGAATAAAAGTAAAAGCTTGAGGGTTAATAAAGTTTCATTTGATACAATATATTTTGAGTGTAGAAAGACAGGTCACCTTCAAGCTGATTAATCCAACCTAAAGAGACAACTTGCTAAGGAAAAAGGCGAGGAGGAGGTAACAAATTGTGTCTAATAGCTAACGATAATCTTGATCAATCAAATCAAGATGAGGTATGTCAGCTTTTATATAAGGATTTATTACTTATTTATGAAAAAATTCATGACTCGTATAGAAAATTGAAAAAGATGCATGCTAGTCTTAATATTAATTTTTGTACTTTACAAACTTAGCATGCTAACTTAGTTAAAGAAAATTTTATTTTAGATAGAGATCATACGTTGCTAGTTGATGAGTATGATGCATTAAATAAGAAGCATATTGAACTAACAGAAGCGCATGAATCTTTGAAAACCACTCATGTTGAACTAGAAGTGGCTTTCCACAGATTAGCCAAACTTGCATTAGAAGTAGATCATAGTGAGCATTTGTTAAAAATAGAAGTTCATGGATTGACATATCAAAACAACACTTTTAAAGAAAAAAAATCAAAGAACTAGAAAAAGGAATTGCATCACTCACATTAGCCCAATCTAGCAAACCCCCAGCACTGCATGCATCACAAAATTTTAGGAAGAGGCAACACCACTCACATAGGTTAGTAAACCCATTTCTCGATATTAGGTGCTTCTCTTGCGGCATGCTAGGTCACATAGCCCACACATACAAAATTCACTGTAGGACACACCTAGTGTAGAGACCTAAACTTCATCCATCACAGCATAGTATGCACCCATCTCATTCATGCAAGCATAAGGAGGAACCTAAACTCACTTGGGTTCCCAAATATAACCCTTGAATGAAATTGTAGGGATGCTCTCACAAAAGATCTAGTGAGAGCATGTGGTACCTGGATAGTGGCTGCTCACGACACATGATTGGAGATATGAAGAAGTTCATTTTACTGGAGTCCAGAACCGGAGGAAAAGTAACATTGTGAGACAACACTACAAGGAAAGTGATAGGCTCAGGTATTATTAGTAATGCTAAGAATTTTTTAATTAAAAATATTTAATTAGTTAATGGTTTGAAGCATAACCTACTTAGCATTAGTCAATTATGTGATAAAGGCTTTGACATTAAATTTCTATCTAACAATTGCCTGATTAGTTTAAATGACAAACTGGTTTTAGAAGGAAAACAAATGAACAATGTTTACATGTTTGACCTTGATTGCATTGATAGTTCAAATTCATTTTGCTTAAAAATAATAGTAGATAACTTGTGGCTATGGCACAGGAGACTATGACATGTTAGTATGAAAACACTTAGAAACATCACTTAGAAAAATCTAGTTAGAGGCATACCTAAGTTAGACTTCACTAAGGATCATTTATGTGATGCTTGCCAACTAGGAAAAAATGTAAAATCATCCTTTCATTCAATTAAAGAATTGATCACCTCTAGGCCATTAGAAATCCTACACATTGACTTATTTGGACCCGTTAGCACAGCCAGCCTAGGTGGAAAAAAATATGGATTTGTAATTGTAGACAATTTCACTAGATTCACTTTGATAAGATATCTAGCACATAAGAATGAGTCGTTTGAGGAATTTAAGGTATTCTCCACTTGGATTTAATAAAAATTAGGATGTAAAATCTCAACAATCTATAGTGATCACGGTGGAGAGTTTCAAAATGAAAAGTTTAAATCATTCTATCAAGAGATAGGAATATAGCATAATTTCTCATCCCCTAAAACACCTCAGCAAAATGGTATAGCAGAAAGAAAGAATAGAACGTTGGTAGAAGCTGTTAGGGCAATGTTAGCAGAGTACACCCTTCATAGATATTTTTGGGCATAAGCAGTTAACACGGTATGTTATTTCTTAAATAGGGTGAACATTAGATCTAAGCTGAATAAAACTCTTTATGAACTCCTTATGGGTCGGACACCGAATCTTTCACACTTACATGTCTTTGGGTGCAAGTGCTTCATCATGATTAATGGCAAACTACCCTTAGGAGAATTCAAACTCAAGTCTGATGAGAGTATCTTCTTAGATTATTCATCTGTAGGTAAGGCCTACATAATCTTTAATAAGAGAACCCTAGTAGTAGAAAAGTCCACCCATGTAGTATTTGAAGAATCAACAAGCCCTCTATATCTAAAATTGAATATGATGAAATAGAGACAATTTAAGGAGTAGAGACTATGATCTTAGGAGAAAGGGTGGAACCTCAAGAAGATTTGCCTAGAGAATGAAGATATTCTTCTAGTCATCCTAAAGAGCTAATTTTAGGAGACCCTTCAGAAGGTGTAAGAACTAGGCATGGACTTAGGAAATAATTTAGTCATTCAGCTTTCATCTCTTTGATAGAACCTACAAGTATAGATAAATCCTTATGAGATGAATTCTGGATTCTAGCAATGCAAGAAGAGCAAAACCAATTCATCAGGAACGATGTTTGGGAGTTAGTCAAGAGACCTAAAGAATAGAGTGTTGTTGGAACAAAATGGGTCTTCAAAAATAAGGTGAATGATTCAGGAATAATAATAAGAAATAAAGCCTGATTAGTAGCTAAGGGGTACAACCAAATTGAGGGAATAGACTTTGAAGAAACCTTTGCCCCTGTTGCTAGACTAGAAGCCATAAGAGTGCTCTTAGCTTTTGCTTGCTTCAAGAACTTCAAACTATATCAAATGGATGTAAAGAGTGCTTTTCTGAATGGGGTAATTAAGGAAGATATCTATTTTGAGCAACCCCCCGGATTTAAAAGTTCATAATTTCCAAATCATGTATTCAAATTAAAAAAGACATTTTATTGATTAAAGCAAGCACCTAAAGCCTGGTATGAAAGACTTAGCTCATTCTTACTGAATAGAGGATTTAAAAAGGGTAGTGTTGACACTATACACTTTTTATAAAAAAATTAAATAAGAAATTCTCATTATTCAAATTTACGTGGATGACATCTTATTTGGATCTTCATATAAACATTTATGTGGTGAATTCTCAAAAATAATGAATAATCAGTTTGAAATGAGCATGATGGGAGAACTTAACTATTTTATTGGCTTTAGTGTGAAACAAATGGACAATGAAACATTCCTTAGCCAAATAAAATACATTAAGGATGTTTTAAAAAAATATGAAATGGAAAGTACTAAGCCCATGAACACTCCAATAAGCTCAACAATTCAATTAGACAAAGATCCGAATGAAAAATTAGTAGATCGAAAAAAATATAGAGGACTGATCGGATCTCTCCTATACCTGACTGCCAGTAGACCAGATATAATGTTTAGAGTGTACCTCTATGCCCGATTTCAAGCTAATCCTAAAGAGTCTCACCTAACTACAGTCAAGAGAATTCTTAGATATCTACTAGGCATCCCGAACTTAAGAATTTAGTATCCTAGGCACAACACTTCCTTCCAAATCTTAGGGTACTCAGATTCTGATTTTGCAAGATATATGATAGATAAAAAAGCACCTCTGGTACCTGCCAATTTATAGGACAATCTTTAGTTTCTTGGTCTAGTAGGAAGCAAAATTCAGTAGCCCTTTCCATAGCCAAGGCCGAGTATATTGCAATGGGAAGTTGTGTTGCACAAGTACTATGGTTAAAGTAACAAATTCTTGATCTTGGATTACCTGTAAGAACCATCTCAATCATGTACGACAACATAAGTGCAATATGCATCTCTAAAAATCTAATTCAACACTCTCTTATAAAACATGTAGATATCAGATATCACTTCATAAGAGATCATGTTGCTAAAGGAGATATGGAATTGCATCACATCATTATAGGAGATCAATTGGCAGACATATTCACAAAACTACTAGCATTCGACACCTTTAGCACCTTAAGGACTAGACTAGGTGTCATAGACATTAATACATTAAAAAAACTCTTCTAAGCCTATTCCTGATCATCACATACTCACCACACAAACCTGGACATTTAATAATTTTCTTATAATACTGTACAAAATATCTGCCTACACAAATCACAGTCCTCACTCAAGTTTTCATCTTTGTTCATCGTACTGCACTATACCCATCATATTGTACGATACAGGTGACAATTATTTCAATTCGTTCGGTACAACATTATTGATTATTGTATGATACGATCTTCTCACTTCGTACTGTACGATCCACGTCAGCCATCAAATTGGGATAAATTTATGCAGTTTGTTATGACATTATTGGTGATCGTACTATACTATCACCACCACTTCATACCCACCTTAATAAAATGGATGAGAATGACTTAAAGTCAACTGGTATGATATAATTGTCGTTCGTACCATACGATACACCTGTTCATACTGTATGAAACTTTTCGTCAAAGGTCATACTGACGACCATCGGGACGATCGAAATCCTTCTGATCATACTGTTCGAAACAAATCGTACTGTACGATTTGACTTCCTTTTCACGAACTGACTTGTTAGAGCAATTATTACACATTGTACTGTACGATACCAGATCGTACTGTACGATTTAGGAAAAATTCTATAAATAAGCCTTAATTGTAGATCACTTCACACACATTCACCTCCTCACCTTCACTCAACCTTTACACCATGTCGAGCTCTAGCAAGCGCGATCATCTTGTTATGGGAAGCTCCTCTTCCTCTTGCCGTCACAATGCTCGTTTCTTAAGTGCTAAAAAATGAGGATGTGTACCACAAGTACAAAGACTGCAATATTACACCATCTAAAATGGTCAATCAGGCTGCTCTAAATTTCGAGGTACTGAACCTCTTCGCTTCCACCACTTTCTAGTTCCATGTCACACTGGCTTTCCCCTACAACTCCGAACTCCTATTGGAATTTCTAGCTAACCTTAACTACACCGTCGATAGCCTGACTTTCCACTCTCTGTCGCTAAAATATAAAAATTACCAAAACTGACATCGCCCAATGCATTGGGTCATCCTCTAAAGGGCCTAAAGTACGTTCCT
Organism: Dendrobium officinale; assembly: GCA_019514585.1. Taxonomy (NCBI): domain Eukaryota; kingdom Viridiplantae; phylum Streptophyta; class Magnoliopsida; order Asparagales; family Orchidaceae; genus Dendrobium; species Dendrobium officinale. Next base: position 35,999,357 of record CM033687.1, read on the forward strand.
TTCTCATGAATGAATTCGACTGGAGTGATGTCAATCATGTCTTTAGAAATGAAGCCTTCTAGCAACACTTTCCCCTCGTCCAAACCCTCATTCAAAATGCCAGAATAATTCAACATATACTTAGAACTTCTATAGTACCCAAAATTGGCGATCAAATTCGTATGACCCCTAGTTTATCTATCACTACCTATCTTATCATGTCAAATACCAAATTCAATGAGGCAGACTTGATAATTGACTACATTCGAAATATGACCATAATTTTCCTTCCTAACACCCGTAGAAAACAAAATATAGCCCTTGGTCACATTATCGGGTACATTCTTCAAAATAAATATCAGTTAACCTATCACGGTGAACCCGATAACATTCCTATTTTTTATATGGATGCTTCCTTCTATATCTTGTTTCATCAGGGGCCAGAGCTGGGTGAACCCGACTTTGATGAAGAAGAAGGAGAAGCTGCCCCAGCAGCAGCTCCTACTCGACCATAACGGCACGTAGCACCCCGCGCACCTGCACCAGCATACCCTCACGATGATTTGATCGAACGCTTCGATCAACTGTAGACTCATCTTGACACACACATACAAGAATAACATCAGCAACACAATGACGACATGCAGTGGTTTGAGGAATGCTTCGCTTCGATTGATCACCGATTTGACACAATTCTTCAATATTTTCAATCATACCCACCTCCACCTCCAAGTGATCAGATCCTCCTCTTTGAAATTTATCTGTGTTGTACTTTTTTTAAGTGTTATTTGATCCTCTTTTTGGTGTTGTCAAAAGGGGGAGAAGGTTGTTGTAGTTTGCTTATGCTTATAGTTCCTTATGTTTCAATAGAATGCATTTCTTTTCTTTCCTGTCTATTTTGTATTTTTTTTATTTAAAAAAAAAAACACAAACAAAATAACAAACAAAAAAATGTCATTCAAACTTGCCTATAACAAATATTATTTGACATCATCAAAAAGGGGAAGATTATTGCAATCCATGACCCCTAGTTTGAGCTTTTGATGATGACAAAAATGTCGTCTCAACTACTATTCATTAAATATCTTTTTATTTCTACTATTGTCTGTGAGTACTAACATTTCAGGAAGATTAAGAGTTACTCAGGACAACAGGAAGACTCAAGACTAGGTAGAGTAGGAGTGTGAGTCTGAAACAATATACTTTTCTATTTATTTTTATTTTTTTTCTTTTCTTGAGTCTGGCCATAAACTGTATGTAAGTCTGAGCAACCATGCACAGACACAGGGGGTAAGGGTTTTAAAAGAAAAAAAGATGAAGACTTTTCTCTGTTGATCATACTATACAACTTTATATTATACTGTACAATCTAATGTTGTAAAATGATTTTCTGTAAACCGATCATACTATATGAACCGTATCGTACATTACGATGTGTTACAAATCTAAAACCCTAGCCGCCAGATTAGTTTAAGTAAGTTCTATTAGATGTTCATAATACACGAAGTAATTCATACTGTACGATTTATTTTGAATACTTACTTAAATTAACCCATGATTTGTAGAGTAAATCAAGGTTTAATCGTTGATTGGTACTCCTATTATACGAACATGTTCGTACTATACGATAAACAAAGACAAGTTTTGATCGTCCCGGACTTCGTCCTAGATGATTTCTTATTTTTTCCTAATCATATTGTACGATGTATATCATACCATACGATGTACAAAGCCAAGTTTTGATCGTCCCAAACTTCATCCTAGATGATGCCTTGATTTTGACTATTCTTACTATACGAAGTAGGTCGTACCCTACGATGTACAGGGATGAGTTTTGATCATTCCGGCTATCGTCATATATGAATAGAAGAGTTGGTGATCGTACAGTACGATTGTAAATCGTACTGTAAGAATATATTTAGAAGTTTTAGATCTGTTTGTAAAAACTTCATACCAGGACGAAGTTTGTTATAAAAAATAGTACTGTACGATAGTAACGACTACTTCAAAAATTTCAGGGATTTTGGAGCCCGTTTTAAGTATAAAAAAAGAAATGTTTTGAGAGAGACAAAAAAGAGGGGAACATGACTAGAGAGAGAATCCTTGGGAGAGAGCTCTTCAGAAGTTTTTGGGGTTTAAGAGAGGAAGGAGAGGGTGAGCTTGGTGAGGGAGAAGTAGTGTGAGGGAGATCACACGGTTGCTCCATTCTTGCTGCATCTTGCTCCTCCTGTGGCCCGAGAAGAACTTGTCAGAGGCTCTCTGAGAGGGAGACTCTTCTACATCCATGACCTCGAAGGTACTCTGCCTTCACCAAGAGGGAGAAAAATGAGAAGGTACGCTGCTGTCGCCAGGAGGGTGAGAAAAGCGCTTGGCACTCCACCACGCCAGGTTGGTAAAAGTGAATCTTGTGAGGGCTTCTCCGCCTTGCCGAGGGGGCAAAAGGAGAACTATAGTTTGCAATGAAATTCTCGGAGTGGAGGACTCCGGGGACTTGACGTAGGTCATGGTTTGACTGAACCACTATTAAATTCTGGTGTACTTTTTCGCTTTTTTTTTCTTGCACTTTATTTTAATTATATTTTCTTGGTGATAATTGTGAAAGAAAAAGAATTTCATTGTTGCATGTTGAGTTCAATTAATTGCTTTCATATTAGTTAAAATTTTCTTGTTAAAAATTTAAAAACACAAAAATATTAGAACTCTTGCTTAGGTTTGTAATTATTGGAACAAATTTTCACAATTCACCACACCCCCCCCCCCCCCCCCCCCCCCCCCCCCCCCCCCCCCCCCCCTTTTGGCGATCTAGTAATTTCATATTCTAGCGGTTTGTAAACCGCCAGAAAATCAACAAAGAATTTACAAAATTGTGGAAAATATATGTAAACCACCTTAAATTTCCAACATTAATTGGAATTATTTTGTAGTGAACATCAAGGTCAATTAGCCAGTACTAGGCCTTTAACTTGACATTCTATATTTCTATAATGTATGCATTAAAAGAATATATGTCATCTATAATTCTAACTCAATACATATTTTGACACATAAACTCAATATATGATATGCCCATCTTATGTATGGCTTTCTTAAATTTTTTGCTTAGGTACCTTAAATAACTAAAATGAGTAGTTTGGGGAAATATCTCTCTACATCCATGCACCTACCCTGCATGTCTATTTGAGGTTAAAAAAAAAAACAAGTAGTTCCACAACTACACATCTAGAAGCATGTCATGCAAACATTCCAGGAACCAACACTAACATGCATTGCATTTAGATTCAACAATAGCAAACATAATAGGGAACTGACCATTGTTTGTATCAACACTAACTATATTTAATAGTATACCATAATACTTGACAAGTAAGAATTTGTTGTCCAAACTTAAGATTGGCTGAAAAAACTCCCACCCTGATATAATAGAACAAAATTCCTAAAACATTCACTTGAATTTATATGAATTAGAGCAATGTAACTAGTATATTATGCAAGGCCTTGTTGAGACAACTGCCATATGAATCCTCCCAACTTCTAAAAATAACTTTTATTGTTTTTCTTCTTGTGTTCCAAGCTTGCATGTATTACACCCTAATATTAAACTTTGCCTCAATAAAAGAGATAATTTCTCTTGATTTAAGATCAATCTATCTTTGAATAACTTGGAGTATGTAATGATTGAGGAATCTAGAGGTGCACTTCCTATGTCAACTAAGAAGTATGAGGTTTGAACCAAGGCTACAAATTGCGTAATTGGGTAATGAGGCTTTTTTTTTATGAGGCGAGGCATAAGCCTCAAGACATTTTGAGACATAAGCCTCAAAATCTAAAATTTACGTAAAGTGAAAATAAAGGTTAAAATTCTTTTTTATATAATACTCAAATAATTTGTTATAGAATGACATATTAACTTTCTATTGAATTGTGATGTAACAAATTGACACACATATGAAATAAAAAATTGCATAAGTCGTAAAGTGATAAGTTGTGTGACATAGAATTGAAATCCAACTATTACATTAACAAAACAACATGAAATATATGAATCACGTAAAAGTATCTTATAACATTAAGTTCAGCTCTAAATTCCTTCTTTCTTAGTTCCCTACTCATCCACATTTAATTCATAAAAAAAAAACTTACATAATTAGCAACAACTTAGAAATCATATGCACTATCATCAATAAGGGAATCTTTATTTGAGTCTTCATCATAACAAATTGATCTCTCCCCTATATCATCATATAGAGTTCAATGCCTCTCAAAGTATTTCTTCTTCATTTATTTCAATCATCCTTTTCATTCATAAATATTTTTCATCAATATAAAGTTGAGAATAATACTCTAAAATTTATAGAGGAGGTGGTGGAGGTGGTGTTCGACATTCATATGGTTCTTGATGGTGGCTATAAAGGTGGTGGCTATGGAAAATAGGTGGGCTAGAGGTCTAGGCTGTTAGGAAGAAGTTGTGGCGGCTTAGGGGTGCATTCAGGTATAATTTGTTGGGGGCTTAATTTAGGATTTAAGTAAGTTTTAATTTAAAAATACATAAATCGGTTGTGGCGTATGCCTCACACTAGTAATGTGAAGAGCGCCTCAAGGCAGGCCTCAACCAAGATGCACTACAGGAAAAACGTCATTTTCCGGCGGACATTTTCGTCGGAAAATGGCCAAAATCTGTCAGAAAATTACATTTTCGGCGTATTTCCGACGGAATTTTTTTTCGCCGGTTACACGCACGTCGAAAAAGGACTTCCGACACAAAATAATTCGCCAGAAACATTTCCGTCGTATTTCCGGCGGATTTTCCGCTGGAAAATATTTCCGTCAAATTTTTAATGCGCCGGAAAGTCAAGAAAAAAAAAAAAAAGTTACAGCCAACCGGCCCGCTGCTCCAGGACCCCCATCCGCCCGCGGTGGACACAGCGCTCAGCGCTGAAGCCACGACCAGCTTTGCCTGCCCGCGTGAACCGTACCGCCCGAGCCGCCCCAGCCTGCATTGCCCGCCAGCGTGAACCATGGGGCAGGCTGTCCGCGTGAACCATGGACACACACGCCTTCAGCGGGGTTCGAACCCCGCCCCTCGCGCCTCTCCACGCGCGGAAGTGCCGCGTCATCTGCCATCTAGTCAAGAAACCAAAACCTGTTAAATACGATACTTTTTTTATTTAAGCTATTACGTATTATTTAAGAAACCAAAAACTGTTAATTAACCTATTATGTATTATTTAAGAAACCAAAAACTGTTAATTAAAAATGTGTAACTTAATTTAACAAAATAAGTAATTTCAAAATTTTATTATAATTTAAGTTTAAATTTAAATCATTTGTTATTAATAATTAGATTTTAATTTATTTTATTATAATTTAACTTATTAAATTCAATAATTTAAGTTAGTAAATTCAATCATTTAAGTTATATTTTAAAATAAAAAATATTTAATTTAAATAATTTAATTTGACAATAAGTTATTAAAATAAAATTTAATTTTTTAATTTCTGTCGGAAATTTCGCCGGAAATGCCTTAGGAAAAAATTCGTCGGAAAACCAGTCAAAAATTATGTCGGAAATTCATTGAAAAAATTATGTCGGAAAGCCGCCGGAAAATCCGCCGGAATTTGTGACGAATTTATTTCCGCCGGAAATTCTGTCGGAAATAAGCTATTTTCCTGTAGTGATGAGGCGTAAACCTCATAAGAAAAGCTCGAGGCATAATCCTCAATGCATTTTTCACTGGAATTGTGTTGAGGTGGGCCTCAAGAAGAGCCTCGTATTGCGTAATTTTAAACAATGGTTTGAGCATGTATATGCATTTCTAACATAGGATACCTTCCATGATCCACCCAAGCACCAACTAGCACAAGCATGCAATTGCCAAGGCAAGGATGTAGGCATGCAAAATTATGTACACAATGTACTATATATATCTTAAGGGTTGATACAGTGGCCTGAAATTCAATATTATTCCTTATGGACCTCCCCATAAGCTTTATTTATTTATTTTTTAATAACACATGCCTTCTAATATTTCATCAGATATCTGCATGCAATGTCCTTATTGTTTCCCTAACATCATCAAAGTTAATCTCATTATTCCACTATTATGCATTCATGCATACAACCATAAATATATTGGTGCTAACCATTCTATTGGTTGTGCTTGTAGTCCTTGAATAGTAATCCCTGACAAGTTTATGTGCTACACACTCAACTTCTAACCTAGGTCCGCCATTTTCTAAATCTGTATCACCTAGATTATCACTAGAGTCACCACTTGAGCCGCAACTCATTGTTACATACCCTTAGTAACTATAAGTTCAGTTTGTGAATACAGCATGAATTTCCACATGGTGACGTGTTCCAGTTACCTACCAAGCACATACTTAAAATCCATATATGCACGTAAATTTCTTCAAAAATAAAACAAACAAAAAATTAACTATGTATTAATGGAGTACTGTGTAAATTAATGATCCACCGATATATCTTTGAACCAATTGGCAGTTCATATGTTGTTCATCCCCAAAGCAAAATATGTTCTCCTCCTTTTGGCAGGTGGTACTATTCTCCTCATTGCATTGTGCAGTGTCAATCTCTTCAAACTCAACATATAATATTAGAAATTGAGTAGAAGCATGATGCATAACAACTTCACAAATCTCATCATCATCAATGTTTGACAATGAATGTATCTCCAATGGGATGTCAGCATACCAATTTCACTTGAATTTTACTTGAATCTAACTATAGAAAACAAATAATTTTTGTTCTAGATTTGTGTTTATAGGAATCTGTAGTGGTCTACTACACCCACCAAAAAATATGTTGGGAAAAAGTGTTCGTCAATCATTAATTGAATTCCATACATTAACAATAGGGAAGCATAGCGTCTCGACATCCGTTTTCATGTAATTAAAAAGTAAACTAAAAGGATTATCATGCAAGTTCATTTTGACTTACTTTAACTACGGATAAATCTATACCCATCTAACATTCGTGATCTAAGTGCTAATTTTAACTTCTTCACAGATTACTACAAAACATTATCAAAAAATATAAAAAAATACTAATTAGCATACTAATTGTATCATAGTTATGATAAAATTGTTATCAATACATTAATTCTTTATTTTTAAAATGTAATTTTAAAATAGTCAAAATGCAAAATAACTTCTATTATTTGGCCATATAATATTTATTACTCGTTTGAATACATAACGAAACTAACATTAAAAAAACGCAAATTATAAAATTTTCCATTAGTTCATTGACCTACAATATACCAGTTGAATAATATCACAAACATATAATGAAAATGAGTAAATACATAATTGCATACTCTTAAAAATTACATAAATTTAAAATTGAACAAACAAAAAAATAAAAAACAATATGTGTGAATCATGTACTTAAATTTACATAAAAACATGTACCAAAATTTCACAGCATACATTTGATCACACAAAAAATATCAAATTAATTTAAACATATTGTCTACTAAATTAAATTGAAATTTTACATATAAAAAAAATTAAAAATAAAAAATAAAAACTATGGATTTTCAAAGAACAGAATAGTACATGCAATTCCTATATAGATCCACCTTCACTTTTTACTCAACGGCGTAAGCGAGTCGAACATATCCTATGAACTTCACTCAACTCAAACAGGCTTTCTACTCTAACTTAAGAAAATATATATCCAAAAGCTCAAATAAAATAAAACACCAATGCATGAGAATAAAATTTCTGCACAAATAATATCCTTAACGGAAACATTAACAAGCAAAAACAGGAAGCTGTATCATAAAGTAAACATAAAACTAAAAATTGATACCAAATCATATCGCCTATTTCTTTTACTTGTTCAACATACAAGGGAAATGCACGAATATATCAAAGGAAGTCTATGACTACACACATCTCAAACAAAAGTTAATAGGATAACACCTAGATCTAAAATTTTTACTAAGTTCTCATCAAAATATTAAAACCACTTAAAATACTTAGCATTTGAACTAAATACACCTAAACTAAGCAGCAAAAAAATTACATTACACAGGAAATAAAAAAATTTGGCTAAAAAAAAAAATATTACCCATTCTCGTTGGTCAAACACCTGGGCATGCAGAAGGGATCGGGCAAGGAGAAGGAGACCAATCCAAGGAGAAGACGAAAGGAGTGAACAATCATGAAATTTGAGGTGAATCACTAGCCCATTTAAGTGGCGACTGGCCTTGCCACGCTGACGCTAGTCACCGCTTAAACGGGTGACTACAAACAGTTTGAAATTTAGTTTTTTTATTAAAACTATTTTTTTCTCTGTTGTTAATTACCCTAAAAAATTTTCATTGTTTGAATAGAGAAGTTACAGGTCTCATTGGACTCCACTAAGTGCTATTTAATGCTGCGTGAGTACGCCAAACCTATTAGGTTATTGTAAACTCGGATCAAATTTTTCTTGAGCTAAAAAAGAGGTAAGCAACGAGCATAAAGAGTCGAGAAAAAACTTTCAGCAAAATAGAAGCAATATTCATTAAACAGACAACATCTCTTTCAAGCAATGAATGGTACACTACTAAAGCAAAATTTAAAAAGAATGCAAATCATGAAATTACTAGGACGGAACCTGCTTCGTAGAAAATGATTTGGAGCAGCTAATAGGCCACGGAAACACCTTTAAACGACAAATAATGGTTGAACAATCTTTAAACAACCAGCTAGAGATATACTCTAATGAAACAAATCCAAAGATGTAAGGATAAAAAGTAACTGTAGCTGTAGGGATCCGGCAAGAGCAGAAAAATAGTGCAACGAGGACCCAAAAGACAGCTAAAGGTAAGGGCAGAAATAACGCCGAACAAATTGCAGCCAATCATGGTCATAAGGTAGAATGAGAGAAGTAGCGGCTGTAGCATCACAAGCAATAATAGAAAGGTAAAAAAGTAGAGCTGGGTAAGACACTAATGAGGAAAAACTGTGAAGGCGAAAATTTTGAAATCGTAGCCTGCCCAAATGCAGGAGCAATAGTAGGGACAGCTAAGAAAATGAAATATGTACTAGTACATCATGCGGAGTAACCGACAAGCCCAAAGGACGTCACTGAAGCATGTAGAAGGACTGAACTCACTGATACAACAGATCTGAAACACCGAGGCCAAAATCTGAAGCATTGAATTGCTGATTTTTTAACTAAACTGGTTTATTTTTTTGATGGAAAGCATTGGCATAAAGCTGAAGCACAGTGTCAGATCCAGCAGCCGTATCTCTCCCAAAAAAAAAAAAAAGAATAATCAATATCCAATCTATTAAAGCATTCTGGAATAAGGAAGAACTCTCCAATTGAAGACAGGATGTAAAATGACTACTGAAGAATAAAATAGAAATTAGAGACTGAGCGCTGAATAATATTTCTTTATACGGTAGAGAATACATTGATCCACTTTATAGAAGGCGTACAGGAAATGTGTTATAATATTGAGATTTTTTGTGAATATTTCAGCAAGCTGGTTTTTTTAAACTATATGGTGTACTGTAATATACTTTGATTTGATGTATTCATAAATTAAGCGATGGCTGTTTTAATGAATTTATTATATGCAGTAAAATTTTAATTCTTGGCTTGAACTAAGGCTGAAATGTTGTTGCAATGAAAAGATGTAGACGAAGCTATCCTTTGAAACATCAAATTCGTGTAGATGTCGATCAACATGGCTAGATGAGATCAGAAGATACGATGGCTAGTGTTAGATATTCAGTCTTTATGGATGACCAAAAGATAATAATTTGTTAGTTAAGCCGTCATGAGATTAACGTGTTATCCAGAAATGCAGAACATCTTATAGTTAATTTTTGATCTGCGTATCTCCCGCCTAGTTGAGTAAGAGTATGAAAGAAAGATGCAGAATGTTAGAGTAGATTGGAAATCCATAAGAGATTATACCTTCCATCTATCTCTGCAATCATTTTATTTATTTGAAGGGCTGGTTGAGAGATTTATGCATGTTTTAACAAAGGTGATCCTATGCCTTGTTATAGTGAGGTTTTCATAGAACCTACTAAGTGGGGGTAAGTATCAGAATCATCAAATGCTAGGGGTGAAATCTATGTACATTGAATCATTGTGGGTAGAGATTCGTTATCATCTTTCAGCCTGGCATACCAACACTATTGAGCAACTCCAAATTGTATAGGAAGTGATTCAAATGAATATTTTTGTTCATAGGTTGAATCTGAATGTTAAGGAAGTAAGAGATGAAATCTAGAATTTCTATGTGGAATTATGTGATAAGAGATAGAAAAAGGATTGCCACTCATGAGTAAGATGAGTATATACATCTTAATGTAGTGACAATCATTGATTGAAAATTAAGGTTTTAACAAAGTTGTATTGATATCCTTATTCCTTTAGTTCATTTAAAATTTGTCAAAGCATTTTAGATTACACCCAGTGTTTGTTTAGCAAACTTTAGTGGCTAAGGGTTCATAGCATTAGTATGATCAATCATCAATACATAATTTTGTGTAGTAATATCTAACATTATTTATTGTTCTTAATTCACGCCAACAATATTATAAAGAGTTGGGGATGAGTCCATAATAAATAGTAAATATTTGTGGAAAATCTTTAGTTTAAGATTTAGCTTTAAAATGAATAAAATATTCATATTTTTAGTGGTTATAATATGTAGGGAAATTATCAAATATGACTCTTTAGAGGTAAACAAACATATTTGACCCCAACCACGTATCATTATTTATAATTATCAATAACATCCAATTCAATCAATACTTGTGCAAGTTGTGGTCTAGTCAAGTGGGCTATTTTTGTATTAATTAAGAGGGGATAGCAAAAAAAAAAAGCAATCTGATTCATGTATTGTATTATGACTTACAAATAATAATAAACATGACCCATTAGAGACTCTTCTTTAACATCAAATAAAAGTTTCCACTTAGCAATCTCGAAGTCATGCCCCTTTCAGTAATGGGCCATGCCAGTTTGCAAATTGTTTAGAATATTATGATATCTTATAAAATTTTTCATATCATCAGTAAGACAAAAAAAATAACAACCTTTCAACTAAGACAACTAAACATGTTTCCTAAAATAATGAATTTTAAGCCAAGTGAATGCAAACAACTTTAACTCATTGAGTAGAAAATAGTAATCCTACCATTAATTGAGAAAATTGATTTTAATTAAGTTTTTGAAAAATGACTTTCTTAAAGGATCTATGAATCCTTGACTTATCAAATGACAGCCTAAACTCGATGTAGCTAATTACTTGTTCAAAGGAAAAAGGAACATTTAAATAGGGATAATTATATGTTTAGAAGTGATCATTAATTGAGAATAGCATATAGTGGAGGCCTAATGAAATGCTGTTACCAATAGTATTATTACTATCATCATTAAATCCATTATATATAGTATAATCTATCAATGGAATAATTACCAAGAGAAATATTACTATAATTATGATTTTTATTAAAAATTATTATGAAATGATCAAAATGTGCTGGCAAAATATTATTAATAAATGGAAGGACAAGTTTTTAGTAAGGGAACTCTATCATAGCTACCATGGATGTCAACATTAATATATGCCAACAACACAAGATGAGGTCCAAATATTAAATTTGCAAACTCCATGCGGAGTTGAAAATGTTGTAGAGAAGTCAAAGTTTAACATTAAAATTTTGATAGAAAAAATAGTAATATATCGATGAAATCATACCAAGGTCGTGAAGCCTCCTTAAGAAGGCTCGTTAAGGGTTTATTTTCCCATTATAATGCGAAACTTTTAAAATGGTTTGTTCTTATTTAGGATTTGAATTTAATTAGATTTACCTATAAACCATTAACAATTTTTATTATAAAATTAGACAACAAGTTTATTTTGTAGGAAGATAAATTCACACATATTCTTATGATCAATTCTTGATTCAAAAAATTATATTTTTGAAAGCACTAACCATTGTTGGGATTGATGTATTTATTAGCAATCTAGGAAATAAAACCCACAAGATCATTACATGGATTCTCATTCTTCAATCTATCCACTTCAATGAAGGGTATGAGTGAAAATGTAGTTACGGATCTCTGGAGGTAGTCGATGTGTTCATCTCTTTCAACCTAATTTATTTAAGGTTCACTTATTGAGAACCCTTTACTCCTAGGCTTTTATGGATAGCTATTATGACTTTGTAATGGGAATGATTAGGTTAATACCGACTTATTTATCTTCTCTTCCAACGATCAATTCTTTGTCATTGTCTAGAAAACATACTTTGTCGATTGTTGTTGCCAATGTTAAGGTTCTTTTGCTCAATTGATACCTTCAAATGATTGAATCAAATGATCTTTTAGGCGACTTTATCATTTGTGAGACTTCAGAAATGCATTCCAAGGCTCCTTAGATCATCATTATTAACCTCTCCTCCATCTCTTTCATTTTTCTAGTAGTTACAGTATTTGGATGAACCATGTTAATTGATTTACTCTTATTAGATTATTATGTTTCTTGTAGAGCTTGAATTTTTGTTTGAGTATTAGTTCACGTTTACTGCACCATTTAGGATATTGAACCCAATTTGTCTATATGGGTAATGCCAAAACCTTTATATATATATATATATAAAGAGAGAGAGAGAGAGAGAGAGAGAGAGAGAGAGAGAGAGAGGATGAAGTTGCCTACTCAATGGTTGAAGCTAGCAATTGGTCAAGCAAACCCAATGAAATACCAAATGACTTTAATGACTTGCTTAGTGAAGTCACAAGTGAGTAGTAACTTTGTGTAGATTTGTTCGGTTAAACTTTAGGTAGAATATGTAATAAGCTCGTCATGATCCTAGTGATCGAGTTCATTAAGACCTTAACGAGTTAACAATAAATCTAACTAGCTCCTTGTAGTCCTGGCAAGTTGTCTATAACTTTAATTTGTTCACTGTAGACCCGATAAGCTATCTTGAATTGAACTCTTAGGATATTTGAATCTATGCACTTTTAAGTTGATAGTATCAATCAAATCTCTTAAACTTTGAACAAGTAAAATGAATATCTAAACCATATATACACTAACCCGAAATCTAAAACTACACCAGTAATTTACTAACGACAAATTATTTTGTAACTAATTGAAATATCTGGCCACTGGCCTATTTTATTTGTTCCAGCAACGTGTGGGTATTAAGCTAGTCCAAAAAGATACAAAAGACAAATAATTAGGTGAGTAATTAAAAATCTAGATACTAGTCAAACATCAAGTAGTCAACATCTTTACCCCATACCTAATAGACAGCGCGGTATGATGTCGTGTCACTACCTTCCCCTTACTATCATGATCCGATTTTTTTTGTTTCATTCTCCTTACTCTTTACTCGTTTATTGGTAGTGTATTCCTTTGGAGAATTTTTTAAATTATTATTTATGCAACAAGCAATCAGAAGCGGGCGAGCGGTTACTCTCCAATCAGCCGGCGGGTCCACGATACCAATGTCATCGCCACCGTTAAAATTTTGAGGAGGGTGATATAATAGTACTTCCCAACCACATGGACGTGATGGTCGGTCCAGATTTGCCCACGAGGTGAAGGAAAGTGTCGGCATGCTGTGGAATCTTGGGCTTGGTTGCAAATGCGGCTCCGTGGGCATGAAAAAAGCTTGTCAACATACTCTTTTGTTTTTTATTTTTTTATTTTTTTTATTTTTAAATGTGAAAGTTCAGTATCAAATTTAAAATAACAAAAATGCTCAAATTCAAAATAATATTAGAATGGGGGAAAGCTCTCAACCAAAAGATTTGGTTGAAGATAAATTATGGGTGGTTTGTCAAATATACCTTACACTTCATGAGTTGGGAGAAATTTGTATTACATGCTAGTAAGTTTATGACAGTTCAGATTCTAACATCTTTGCTTTAAGCAAAGATCCAGCATGCACAAATTTTGTGGAGAAGAAAGAAATTTTTAAAAGGGAGGTCCTACTTTAAACTTCTTACAACTGATTTTTATATTCAAATTCAATTAATCAGTTTACTATTTATATGTATTATGAAAAATCAATATACTATATAAAGATATGCTTGCAAATTTCATTCGAGTTTTTTTTTTTTTTTTGGAAACCGCTAGTGTAAAGCGTCCGACGTGGGCTTTTCTTTTTCTTTTTTTTTTCTGGGGGGAGGTGGCTGAGCACGTGCCCCCATCTCGGAGTGGGGGCACATACCCCTCTATCCCCCCTCCCCCCCATGCAACACAACCCGAAGTTGTGAGAGACATCAATATTTTTTACGCACATGCCCCCCTCTACCCCATTCATGAGGATGACCAACCTAAACCCTTAAGATATTATGTTAAACCATTTGTAGATATCATTCACTAGTGTTTTAATAGACCCAATATTTAAATGAATAATTTTGAACTTAAACCTATGATTATTTATATTATGCAAAACTCCAGTTTGAGGGGATTCCTATTGAGGATCCAAACATATATATTCCAGGTTTCTTAAGACTTTATACAACCATTACGTATAAAAAAGTCTCTAATGTTGTCAATAGACTTAGGTTATTCATGTTTTCTTTAAGAGTCGAAGTAAATATGTGATTGAATTCCTTACACCCAAGAACTAATACTATCTCAAATGATCTTGCCCATAAGTTTTTAACATAATTCTTTCCTACATCTAAAATATCCAAGCTTATGAATGATTTTATATTTTAACCCAGTTAGATGGAGAATTTATTTATGAGGCACAGAAACGTAAGGAGTTACTTAAGAAATGTCCACAAAATGTACTACTATATTGGTTATTAACTCAATCCATTTATAATGGATTAGTCGACTCTCTTAGATCAATTATACACGTTGCTAATAAAGGTTCATTAAAGTTCAAACCCTTTAGTGAAATTGATGCTTTAATCAAGGAGATAACCACTAATAACTTCCAATGGCCATATAATAGAGTCAAACTAAGAAAGTTACTATTAGGTATGATTCTATTGCACTACAACTTGATTTCTTAGGTAGTTGCAAGTTCTAGGGAGCAAGATAATCTTGGAGTTACTTTACTCAATGAGAACCTATGGTAGTTGATGAAAATCTATATGGACCCACAAATGACCACAGTTCATTAGAAGTAGAATCTTTATATATTATTAATAATAAGTAGGCTAACCCTTGCTCTAACACTTATAACAATGGTTGGAGAAATTACCATAACTTTAATTAGAATAATAATCGAAATGCGAGTTACAATAATAATAACATCCTACCAAACAACGAAGGAAATTGGAACTAATCTCAACCCAACTTTTGAAACAATAAATCTAGTTATCCTCCAATTTGCAATGTTAATATTCAATATAAGAATAAGAAGCCATCATTAAAAGATTAGTAATATAGATGGGTGAAAGTTCTAATAGGTTGTTAGACCTAAAGTTTTGTCCGAAGGCTAATCAAGAAAGGGGTGAATTGATAATTAAAAAAATCTCTTGGTAATCTAGAAAACAAATTTAAGATTTTATCACAAAGACAAATTTTCTCAAAATTATTTTTCCAACCACAAAATTAAAACTTGTAGAAAATAGAAATACAGTAAAAGTAAAGACAGAAAATCATAGAATTTTATAGTGGTTCGATAGAACTAGACCTATGTTCACTCTCTGAAGGCTCCCTCTTCAGGTATTCCACTATACTAAAGTGACTCTCCTTTTGCTTTCTTAGTAAGGCAAAAAAGCTCTTACAATAACCTCTCTTCCACCAACCTTGATGTGGAAGAGTACCATCATCCTTTCTCACACTCCTGGTGACGGCAGAGAACCGACATCCTTTCACACCCTCTGGTATCGATAGAATATTGACATCCTTTAACACCCTCCTGGTGTTGGTAGATTACCAAATCTTCTCCAAAGATCTTCTCTCAAGAGTTTTCAAAGAAGTAGGGAAGAGATTTGACAAACTTATGATCCTCACCTTTGAGCAACCTTGTAAACTCTTCACAAATTCCACTTTCAAGATCTCTCTATCCTCACACTCAAACACTCTCTCAAAACATTCTCACTCTCACTCTCACTCTCAAAAGAAAATTCATAGAAAAAGTTCCTTCAGTTAGTTTTTAGGTCCCTTATATAGAAAGGATAAGAAAAATTGTCTAAAAAACTAAAAAAATTAATTTGTTCGTTTTAGATCGTACAGTACGATCATATTTCAAACATACAAATAGTTCAAAAAAAATACTTGTATAATCATGGATGAATTGATTTTGTAATCTTTTAGTCATTTATATGAACTGACATCATACAATACAAGTAGGTCAAAATTGAACAAGTTCTTTTGGTACATTTTCACACAAACCCATTTCGTACTATGATCATCATCTATACAAACCCCACATCATATAGTATGAACTATTTAAATAAAATCATGCTTTGTATGGAATGAACATGGACGATCTCATTTTGCATTCTAATGTTGTCTGTAGAAAAGTAATTTTGTATAGTATGAATAATACAAAAAATCTACCTGTTCGTATGGGACGAACTGCTACACACCCATTTCATAATCTGGATGTTGTATGTATGAAATTCATTTTACATATTATGATTAGTATAGAAAATGGTGAGTTCATATTAAACTAGTACGTATCTGTTTCGTACTCTAGACATTATCTTTATGAAGAAACCTTTGTATAGTACGAATAGTACAACATAAATTTTTAAGGCATGATTCGATTAATTTCTTTTTGGAGGAACACTTAGGTCAAATAATCCCGTATAATTCCAGAATCATACAATATGATGAGTTTTAAAAATACAAGTTTTGATCCACTCCCCTAGTGTGTGTATGTAAGGTTACCCAATTATAATCACACTCTCTTAGACATAAGAAAAATAGAAAAAGTATAGACTTTAATTATAAGAAATCCTAATCTAATTTGTCTTGAAGTCTTCAATAGTATGGACTATTATTTCCCTTAAATATTAATACACACAAAATAAGATTTTTTTTTCCAATATTTGTAAGGAGAAATAATAATCAACATAATAATATTTTAGTTACATCAAAAACTCATATGATATAAAAGCATTATTTTGAAAATTAAGTCATAACAATCTCTCCCTTTTTTATGATAGAAAACAATTATTGTTTGAGTTAACACTTAAGATAAGTTTTCTCCTAAACTCCCCCTAACTGAATGATCAATTTAAAACAAGGGGTTCCCATGAAAATCAAAATTACAAACCTAAAATTAAAAAGAAACAAAACTTCTAAAAAAAAACATGAATAAAACATAACAAAAACAATATACATCAAATAATAAAAAAACATCAAACAATAAGTACTAAAAAAACAACACGAATAAAACATAACAAAAATAATAATAAAAAAATCAAACAATAACTAATGATTCACCCTTTTGACAATAACAAAAAAGGAATTACATCTTAAAATGAAAAGTTTATATGGATGAATACAAATAATTGATGAAGAAAAATATTTTAAACTAAGTGTAAATATAAAATTAATTTTTGAATGCTAAAAATAAAAACTCAAATTTGAAATCAAAGAATAATTAGGATAAGAAAAGTCAACTACGTTTACTATTCATTCAAGATAAATAAAAATAAAAATAGTTGATTGCAAAAATAATGAAATAAATATTAATTAGTTTCTAATTCAATAGTTAAGATTATTCTTAATTATGTAGATTTGGATAAGAGATTGAATGATAAAGTAAGAACAATACAGATTTTTTGATTGATGACATTGTGCATGTTTTCTATTTTTGTGGCACACATTATGCATCTTTCTATTTGAGCTAATTTTGTGCATCTTTTCACTTTTACAAACATTGCGCATCTTTTATAAATAAGTGGCACATTTTATGAATCTTTTTAAGTTTTGGCATGCTTTGTGCATCTTTGATATTTTTGGTCTTTCCAATATCAATATATCTTAACTCAAATTTGAATAATTAACAAAAATTAACACATTGAAAAAAATAAAATAAAAATAAGACATCAATCTTACAACAATTATATCTAAGTAAAACTTGTCTATAAGAATATGAAATTGATTTTCTAATCTTTATCTAGTCATAATGTAATTTAAAATTTTAAGAGATTAAATTTTGTAAAGAAATTAATTTGAAGAGCAAAATAATTCAAAATTCCATTGTAGATATCAACTATATATGATATTTCTCTAAAAACATAAACATTTCAAGAAGTAAAATTTCAATGCACGTTAACATAATATTCCATCATTTAATTCTTCTTTTGGAACACATACAAACACAATTTTCTATTTAAAATAATATCATCTTAGAAATACAAGAACAACATAATGAAGACACTAACACATGAAATTACTGAAATCACAAGAAAGTATCTCAACATTAAATACATAAACTCATCAACAATTACAACATAGAAGTACAACTAATATCCTGAGGGGCCTTAATCTATAGGTGGTGGAGGGTTGAACATTATAAAGTAACTGCTGATTGTAGCTACATTAGTGTTAACCGAGTCAAATTGCCCTCAGATCCAACCCATATACTCATTGTATCTAGCATCCTACAAATTTAGATGATTCTCAATTTGATCAAAGCATTGATCAAAATGAGTTTCTAGTCTGTTGAAATGTTGGCCCATTTCTTGGTAGAAATTCTAGTCAGGTCTATGTGCACGTGCTAGAGTTGGGGCTCTTTCTTCTCCCTCTGAACTTTGATCCTGACCA
Organism: Dendrobium officinale; assembly: GCA_019514585.1. Classification (NCBI taxonomy): domain Eukaryota; kingdom Viridiplantae; phylum Streptophyta; class Magnoliopsida; order Asparagales; family Orchidaceae; genus Dendrobium; species Dendrobium officinale. The sequence goes on from CM033687.1 coordinate 36,018,076, forward strand.
AAGAGTGCCCAAAAAGTGGCATCAGTAAAGAAGATGGGAAGTTTTGTGGGAGCATCAGGATGGATTAGGTTGTACATTTTATCTAAGACATAGGCAACTAAGTATCCTAAAGCCATATTTTTCTTCCTCTTATTGTGAGGATGTCCAATATAAAAAGGTTTGTAAATATAGTCCATTATAAGATGGACTTCATCAAAAGGAGTTTCAATCATTATCAAGTATTGTTGAATCTGTACATGTTATTAAACCTAAGTAATTGTCCCAAGGCAAACAAAGAGGGGGGTGAATTGGTAATTTAAAAATTCTCTTAGATTTTTTAATAGAAAATTATTTTAACAAATTTCCAAATTTGATTACCTTTTGAAATGAGCTTTTCAATTAAAATAACAAAATTGTAGAAAATAAAAATGCAAAAAAATAAAATGACATAAAGATTTATAGTGGTTCAGCCAAAACATAACCAACATCCACTCCCTGAAGATTCCCTTTTCAGGTATTGCACTATTACCAAAGTGACTCTCCTTTTTCTCACACAGCAAGGAAGAGAAGCCTTTACAATTCCTCTTTTCCACCAATCCCTGGTGTGGCCGAGAACCATCATCCTTTTACACCCTTCAAGTATCGACAGAGAACCGTTATCCTTTTGCATCCTCTAAGTGTTAGCAGAGAACTGTCTTCCTTTTACACCCTTTATGTGTCGGTAGAAAACCGGATCTTCATCAAAGATCTTTTCTCAGGCAACTTAAAAAATGAAAAGGAAGAGTACAACCAAAAATCAAAAGAGAGTCTTACCTTTGAGTAACCTTATGAAGCCTTCACACTCCACTTACAAGAACTCTCTCTCAAACACTCTCCCAAACTCGCTCATTCACTTGCTCTTAAAAAATCACGAAGAACAACAGTTTTCACTTTAGTTTTTAAGGACATTTTATATGAAAAGACATAAAAAATTGTCTAGAAAACTGAAAATCTCCATTTTGTGCATGTATGATCGTATGTTCGTACGTACGAATAATTCAAAAACTATTGAGTACAAACCTTTTGAGAATTTGTACAAAATAATTTTATACACGATGATCATCCTGTATAAACCAAATTTGTATAGTACAAATAGTTTAAAAAAAATTCATCTTCGTCAGGATGAAAAGGGAACCCACATTTTTAATCTATGGACATCGTCTATATGAATGGGATATCATACAGTATGATCTGTTCAGAAAATTTTTAGGTTCATCGGAGAAAAAAAGGGACCTATCTAAAAGTTCGTTAGGGATGTTAAGCCCTATAGAACTGACCCAAGCTAACCAAGAGGGGGGGGGGGGGGTGAATTGGTATTTTAAAAATTTTCTTTTCACAAAGAACAAAAGATAATATAAAACAAAATCACACCACGAGAAAAATAAATGCAGAAATTAAAGTGCGGAAGCAAGAAACAAGAACACAGAGATTTATAGTGGTTCGGTCAACTCGACCTACGTCTACTCCCCGGAGGCGCCCTCCGAGTATTGCACTACAATCGTGACTCTCCTTTAGCCCCCACAGCTAGGCGGAGAAGCCTTTACAATGAACCTCTTTTTGCCACCCCGGCAAGACAGAGAACCTATCTCCTTTTGCTTCCTCTTAAAGCTGGCAGAGAATCACAATCAGATGCTGACTCCTTACCTCTACCGACCCTTCCACGGACGAGAAACTCTAGACAAAGAAGAAGTAGAGCGATCCTTGAAGCAACCCTTGTGAATCCCCTCACAAGCTCCCCCTCACAAGATCCTCTCTCTCTCCCTCTCTCTGTTTCTCTCCTTAAGGCCTTCTCAGGTCAAGGCAGCAGCAAAAGATTATTCAAAATGTTGAACAAGAGCTCTTAAATAGAAGAGCTTTAAAGGAGCTCATTAATTGCAAGTTGCCGACAATATCGTCCAGGCTGATATGGACATCGTCCTGGACGATCAGTACAAATCTCAGAAGATCGGCCAGAGCATCGCCCTGAATGGAAACTGGACGATTTAAAATTGGCTTGATCATCCCGGCTGATCAGTTCAAATCAGAGGAAAATCGTCCAGAGCATTGCCCTGAATTTGAGCTGGCCGATATTTATCGTCCAGAAGTAACTAAGATTTTTGAATAGATCGTCCTGGCCGATCCTACGATCATCCAGGACGATATGATCGTATCAATCATCCTTAATTACTCCCTTGATTTCCTGATCAATTAAGGCATAATTTGTGAATATCGTCCAGGCCGATCAATGTTCATCCTTCCCGATTATTAAAAAATACAGAATACCTTAATTATCTATGGCGGTAACTTCTTTCTGTTTTGAGCGTATCCTCCTGGCCGATACACGTATCGTCCAGGACGATCTGTTGATGATGGCTGCCTTAATTAAGAATCTTTATTTAGATTTCTATTTTAAGCCCGATCGTCTAGGACGATGTAAATATCATCCTGGTCGATATGAGTAAAAACAGAAATTCTAAGTCTCTCAAGTGTGTGTGTGTAGGGTTACTTAGCATCAGTCTCTTTGAACATTCAAGAAGAGAAAAAGCAAATTACAGACTGACTCACCCCTAAACCTACGCAATCTTGAACTGGCTTCGTTTGTTCGTCCGATCTTTGATTCCTGAAAAGTTAGAAGTAGCAGGCAGTCCAAGAGAGTTAAAAGTCTTTGTCAATCATCAAAACAAAAATAGATTTGCAACAATCTCCCCCTTTTTAATGATGGCAAACACATGCAGGAAAAGCTCAGTAAAAATAGCAGTTCATTAAAATTTCATCAACTTTTCCTACCACATCCTTTTCCCCCTTTTGTCATCACAAAAAAGGGTCCTAGACACACAAAAGGAAAAGTAAACAACACAACAGAAATTAAAACAAACTACAAGACAAACTATAGAAAATAGAAAACACAGATTAGAAGAATGAGGGACCCTGATCATCAGATGGAGGTGGTGGAGGTGGCTGCTAAAAGTAGCTGGCAAGCGTAATAAACTTAGAATTGAACCAGACGATGTCCTGGTCATGCTGCTACTGCTGGTGAGTAATATAGCTGTCAAATCGGGCTAAATCCTCTGTGCGGTGCTGCTCGTAGCAGTCAATGTCCTCAGAATGTTGCTGCTCCTGTGCAGCAATGTAAGAGTCAAAGTGGGTCTCCCATCGATCAAACCTTTCTATCAACTGATCAAACAGTGAGTGCTGGTGGAGAGGAACAGGATCGGTAACGGGAAGCGGGAGCCTCCTCCTCCTCAGCCCCCCGACCTCCCCCATCTCCTAGGTGGAGACGAGTACTATGAAGGATAGTGAAAGAATTATTTGAGTAGCAAGTAGGCTGAAGGTCGTGATGAGCAGGATATTGAAGATTGTATTTGGTTTCAAGAATGTAGGCTATGAGATGTCCTAAAGCAAGGTTGGGTTTCCTCCTATGGCCTGGATCGCGAATAGTTATTAAATGAACAATGTAGCGAAAGAGTAGATCAGTGGCATTAAATTCTCTCTGGGCCATAATGAAAAAGGTAGTCAAGGAAAGTAGAGGAGTGATGTGGATTTCGTCCCCGGCTTTTGGAATTATGGAGGTGCGAAGGACATGTTGGATTGTCCTAGAAACTTTGACTAAAGAGCTAGTCTCTCCAACATGAAAAGGTGTGTTGGTTTGACGAAGAAAATGGTTTGCCGTGGACCAATCAAAATCAGGATCTGTAACGATTTTATGCAGCTTATCCCTGGTGGTGGATAGCTGTAAAAGCTCCACACAGTCCTGATATGTGATCTTGATCGGACGTCGATTCACATAGGAGGTCAGGGTTGTAAAAGTAGAATTTATGTGAAGATTTGCATAAAATTCTAGCAAGAGTTCAGAAGAAAAAGGGACAGCGAGGGTGAGTATGAAATAAAGAGAATTGTGGGCAAAGAGATCTATTACCGGATACGAGAGGTGTGCAGGATTGATTGTTCTGGAAAGGGTAATGCCACACTCTTCGTAGCGACGGTAAGCTGCCAGATCCTCTGCCTCCCTGAATCGAGGGTCCAGAGTGGCCCTCGAGGAACTCCCAGAAGTTTGTCGAGCACATTTCCCACCAGCCATAGAAAGGAGTTGGCAAGAAAACATAAGAGGAGAAGGGATGTTAAGTGAAAATCATGGCTGGAACGGCCAAAATTTAAAGAAACGGCCATATCGTCCAGGCCGATCGCAGAATCGCCTAGGACGATATGGCACAATAATTACGTTCAGGCCGATTGGTCAAAAAGGCGGTCCGATCGTCCGGGCCGATCAGATATCGGCCAGGACGATTAGACACAGGCGATCGTCCCGATGAGTCAAGCCGGATGACCGTTGAAAAAGCAGATTGTCCGGGCCGATTAGGTGTATCATCTAGGATGATGCACAATAATTGATCATACCGGCCGAAGTTAAAACATTTTAAATCTATGCCACGTGTATCGTTCAGGGTGAACAGTGGATCAGCCAGGACGATTGTCCAATAATGGATCATCCGGGTCCGATTTTAAGGGTTTAAACGTGCTGACACGTGGATCGTCCAGGACGATCTAGTGTATTGGCCAGGACGATGACCATAAAATGCATCGGCCAGGACGAAATAGGTTATCGGCTAGGACTATCATAATGATTGCAACCGAGTTCGATCAGATCGTCCAAGACGATAAAGTATCGTCCAGGACGAAGAATTATAGTAAGTATAGAAAAAGTTTAGCAGATGGAAATTTGAAGAGAATTTGTCCTATCGTCCAGGACGATAAAAGTATCAGCCAGAACGATGTGACTAGAATTTGTAAAACAATGAAGGATGGTGATGATCAAAGCCCTCAAAAATAAAACAAAAGAAAAGCATAAGAAAAGAAAAAAGAACAACGATAAAAAAACTAAAAACAAACAATTTGAAAAGAAGCCAAATATAATTTTTTTTTATCAAAGCAATTCATATGAGAATTTCTTAAATAATTTAAACCTTAGAGTTTGAAGAGATCAATAGGTTAACAAATTTCAATCGGAAGAAGGTAGAATATCCGATTCCGTTAACCCTAGATCGGACATCCTTCAGGGTATAATTTGTCTTTTGGAAAACATAGACCTAACTCAGAATCACTAAATGGGATAAAAAGAAGATCCATTCAAAACTTGTTTACATAGAAAATATCTCATAAATAATATATCAAAGTAATTTTTCTCAATTATGGAATTTGAAATCAAGCCTTTAAAAATCTCACATAATCCATAAGTTCTTCTAAGTTTTAAAAGTTTTCAAAAGAGAGGATAGCTTGCTTTTTAGTAGGCTCATGTTATGCCTCTTGAATCTTTGATTGGCTCTTTGAGCATCTTTTGATTTCTTATACACATTTGTGTATATACTTTTATTTCAATTTTGACGCCTTTGCCACTTTTCCTTTTTATCTTTTGCAAGCTCAATTCTCTTTTGTAAACTCTTAAAAGAAGTTCTTAGTTGTGAGTATATCTTCTAGATATTAGAGAATAGGAGCACTCTCTCTAACATAGGGAAGAACTACCCACAAAATAGAATTAAAAATCATATGATCAGTGCAAAGGCAAGATCTCAAATAACTTGAGAGATATATAAGAACTTTGGATATTATACGTAAGATAAGCTTTTGTAGCAAGATAAAAAGAATCTTAGTTTCAAAAAACCATTGGCTAAAATGAGTTAGACTTTTGTTTAGAGAAGAAAATTATGCCACTAAACAATGTCATAAGGAGGGAAACCATCAATGATATTCCTCCCTTTAACTGATTTAGAAATGCTAAACATAATCTCTAAAACTCTAAATTTAAAAGCTTAAAAAAAAATCATGTAGGAATCCAAACATAAAAAAAAATAAAATGAAAACAAAGCAATACAAAGCAAGCACACGACAAAAATAACACAAAAACAAATTAAAAAAAAAAATCATTTCAAGAAATTATGAAGCAGCAAGTTTAAGCAATTTTGAGCAGCGAGCCTCTATATGTCCAGTTATCCTATGCTCCCACGAGGTCTTTTGTGAGAGAACACCTGCAAAATTCAACAACAGTCAGATTTAGGAACCCAACCTAGTTTAGGTCCCTTCTTAGGAAAGGTAGAATACAATGCAGGTGTGGTATGCTGTGAATCATGTATCTTAGGTCTCCACACCCAATGTGTACTATGGTGAATAGTGCAAGTGTGTGAGATGTGTCCTAACATGCCACAAGAAAAACATCTAACTCTAGGAAAAGGATTTCTTAAATGATTTGAGTTATAACGCCTCTTCCTAGGTTTTGGCTTTGGATTCAAAGTGGGAGTCTTCCAATTTCTCTTAAGTGTATCCAATTAAATTTTAATCCTCAAGTTTGTGTTTTTTAAAACATCATTCTCAACCCTCAAATTTTTTTCTTTCTCTTTAGATTTCTTAAAATCAGATTCAATTGATGTGTGTGAAACTTTTAATGTATCATGCTCATTAATTAATTCCGTATGCTTTTTGTTCAAATCATTAAATTCATCAAGAAGAGGCATGTGATTAGAATCAATCGTTGAATGATCTTTAAGTATAACTTCATACTCTTTTTGCAAATTTACAAGTTCAAATTTTAAGTTAGCATGAGTCTTCTTAAGTTTTTTGTATGATGCATGGATTTTCTCACAAATCTCGAATAATTCATCATAAGTTTGTTTACATACCTCTTCCTCATCACTCTTCTTAAGATAATCTTCTCCCATTAAGCACAGGTTTGTAGTCTCTTCCTCTGGTTATGTCTCAGAGGAATCAGTACCAGATTCTGCCCAGAACGCCTTTTGGACTCTCTTCTTGTCCTTCCTAAACTTAGGTTTCTCCTCGCCCTTTTCCTTTTCTTTGCTCAAGTGATCTTGAAGTGTAGGACAATCGGCTTTCACATGTCCAGGCTTCTTGCATTCATAACAAACAACATCAGAAGATCCTTTAGAATGTTTTTGATCCATACCTTTTCTCCAATGATGCTTTTGCTTCTTTCTTAGAAAGCTTTTGAATTGCCTTGTGATGAAGGCAACTTCAACGCTTTCATGCCCGGAAGATTCAGAATCTGATTTGTTCGCCTTTAGTGCAACTGTTTTCTCCTTCTTTTTCTCTCCTGCATCAAGATTTTTTTGATTCACCCCTTGCTTGTAAGCAATGAGTGAGCAAAGTAAGTTATCAATAGAATAAGTGTTCAAATCCTTAGATTCAGTGATTGCAGTGATTTTAACATCATATGACGAAGGAAAGCATTTTAAAATCTTGTTTACTTTTTTATAGTTTGAAAGTTCTTTCCTAATGCATGCAGTGAAGTAACTATCTGAGTAAAACCTAGTATACATGTCAGAAATTGATTCATGAGGTTTCATGCGAAAAAGTTCGTAGTCATGCAAGAGAATATTCAAACGGAATTGTTTAACTTCATTAGTACCTTCATAGGTGATACACAATTTGTTCCAAATTTCTTTACCAGTTTTGCAAGTGGAGACACGCATGTAATCCTCAAATTTTAAAGTACAGAAAAAATAGTTCAAACATTTTGCATTCAATTGAGCTAAATCTCGTTCATCGAAAGTCCATTCATTAAAAGCAACTTCAGTTTTAACACCATTAATTTCACGAGAAGGTGGAGAATAACCTTCTTTGAGAAGCATCCACATGCGATAATCAGTAGATTGTAAAAACGTCAACATGCGGGTTTTCCAGAAATCAAAAGGAAGGTTATCGAACAATGGAGGTCAGGTAATAGAATACCCTTCCGTAGTGTTACGATTCCCAAGGTTAGCCATGGATTAAAATCAAAAAGTTTTCAAACTTAAAATTTTTGAATCCCGCTCTGATACCACTTGAAAGTTCGTTAGGGATGTTAAGCCCTATAGAACTGGCCCAAGCTAACCAAGAGGGGGGTGAATTGGTATTTTAAAAATTTTATTTTCACAAAGAACAAAAGATCACATAAACCAAAATCACACCACGAGAAAAATAAATGCAGAAATTAAAGTGCGGATGAAAGAAACAAGAACACAGAGATTTATAGTGGTTCGGTCAACTCGACCTACGTCCACTCCCCGGAGGCTCCCTCCGAGTATTACACTACAATCGTGACTCTCCTTTAGCCCCCACAGCTAGGCGGAGAAGCCTTTACAACGAACCTCTTTTTTCCACCCCGGCAAGGCAGAGAACCTATCTCCTTTTGCTTCCTCCTGAAGCTGGCAGAGAACCACAATCAGATGCTGACTCCTTACCTCTACCGACCCTTCCATGGACGAGAAACTCTAGACGAAGAAGAAGTAGAGCGATCCTTGAAGAAACCCTTGTGAATCCCCTCACAATATCCTCTCTCTCTCTCCCTCTCTCTTTTTCTCTCCTCAAGGCCTTCTCAGATCAAGGCAGCAGGAAAAGATTATTCAAAATGTTGAACAAGAGATCTTAAATAGAAGAGTTTCAAAGGAGCTCATTAATTGCAAGTTGCCGACAACATCGTCCAGGCCGATATGGACATCGTCCTGGACGATCAGTACAAATCTCAGAAGATCAGCTAGAGCATCGCCCTGAATGTAAACTGGAGGATTTAAAATTTTCTTGATCATCCCGACCGATCTAACGATCGTCCCGGCCGATCAGTTGAAATTAGAGGAAAATCATCCAGAGCATCGCCCTGAATTTGAGATGGATGAAATTTATCGTCTAGAAGTAACTAAGGTTTTTGAATAGATCGTCCTGGCCGATCCTGCGATCGTCTTGGACGATATGATCGTTTCAATCATCCTTAATTACTCCCTTGATTTCCTGATCAATTAAGGCATAATTTATGAATATCATCCAGGCCGATCAATGATCATCCTGGCCGATTATTAAAAAATATAGAATACCTTAATTGTCTATGGCTATAACTTCTTTCTGTTTTGAGCGTATCATCCTGGCTGATACACGTATCGTCCAGGATGATCTATTGATGATGGCTGCCTTAATTAAGAATCCTTATTTAGAATTCTATTTTAAGCCCGAACGTTCAGGACGATGTGAATATCGTCCTGGCCAATATGAGTAAAAAAAGAAATTCTAAGTCTCTCAAGTGTGTGTGTGTGTAGGGTTACGTAGCATCAGTCCCTTTGAACATTTAAGAAGAGAAAAAGTAAATTACAGACTTACTCACCCCTAAACCTACGCAATCTTAAACTGGCTTCGTTTGTTCGTCCGATCTTTGATTCCTGAAAAGTTAGAAGTAGCAGGCAGTCCAAGAGAGTTAAAAGTGTTTGTCAATCATCAAAACAAAAATAGATTTGCAACACTATCTAATTCATACTTTGGATGGCATTTGTATAAACACGACATTGTATAATATGTTTCGTTCAAAAAAACTTTAAATTTATAGGGATGAAAGGGACCCATCCAATTCATACTCTGGATGACATTTGTATAAACATGAGATCGTACAGTTTGATTTGTTTAGAAAAACTTTGAATTTGTCAGTATGAAAAGGGACCTATCTAATTCATACTATAGATGGCATCTTTCTAAAACAAGCTTCGTATAGTACAATCAGTACTTAGAAAAAAAATTTACCTGTAATTCATTTGACTGCTCACAGGGAAAAAATAACTAAACAAATTGTCCCATATAAAATGAGTTCATATAATACGATTAGTTTAAAAATTATAATTTTAAATACTCCCTCAGTGTGTGTGTGCACAGTTACTCAATTACAATCACAATCTCTTAGACTCAATAAAATAAAAATAAAAATAGACTTCATTTATAATGAACCCTAATCTAGTCTAATTTGAAGTCTTCAGTAATCTGGTGTATGATTTTTCTAAATTAATTGTTAGTACACATAAATAACAAAAATAATACATCCAAAATATGTTAGGAGAAATTATAATTAAAATAATAATAATTGAAATCATAAAAAATATACATGTTACAAAAATCTCAACAATAAAAAAACTAAGTTATAGGAATCTCAACAATCTTCCCCTTTTTTATGATGTCAAAATAATTATTATTTAAGTTAACATATATACCTAAAATTTTTTCTTAGCTCCTCCTAAAAGAATAAAACATGTGAACTTAGGGAAATTCCATGAAGAGGTCACAATTTTTTTTTTTTAAAACATATAAAACACAAACAACTAAACTTACAAAACACAAACACATGAATACAAACACACGAAACACTAAAACATAAAAACAATATTACTCCCCATTTTGATAACAACAAGAAGGGAAAATGAAAAATGAAATGAAGGATGTCAAATAAGAAACCATAATTAGATCTTAAAAGAGATTGAAATATAATTGCAATAATAAAGTTAATTACATAAGATAAAAAAGAAAGTTTCAAAATTTTTAAATTAAATAACAACTTAGATAAGAAAATTTTATATAGGTCATGATGCATTCTAGACAATTAGATATGGAAGATTATTACAAAAACGAAGAAATAAAGATTAGTTAATTTCAATTTTTCAATATAGGATATAATTGAAAATTAGATTGATTTGAAATAAAGATTAAATGAAAGAGAAAAGATTATATTCAATTGGTGACATTTCGTATCTTTTAAAAAACTTTGGGGCATACTTTGTGCATCTTTTTCTATTTGGTCTAATTTTGTGCCTCTTTTTATTTTTCAAACTATTGTGCATTCTTTCGAATTTTTTGTACACACTGTACATTTCTTTTTTATATACTTCCTTTTTTATTTGATATTTTCAAAATCAATAATCCAAAAATCAAATTTCTCTAATTACAAAAATAATTATATTAAAAAAATAAGAAATAATAAGACATAAAAATTTCAATAATAATATTTGAATTATATTTGCCTAAAAAAAACATGAGATTGATATGCTTAACTTGATTGAGTTATAATTTAACTTAAGATTTTTTTAAAAAATAGATTTCATAATGAGATTAATTTTATAATGCAAGTGAATTTACAACACATTTTAAGATCAATTAAAATAAGTAACAAAAGCAATATCATAAAACATGATAATTTTATTGATATAAAAAAGATCTGATACATCAAGGTCATTGATATCAATAAAAAAAATATCTAAAACAACATAACATCAATACAAATCTAAACAAAAACAAGTATTGCATAAAGAAATAATTAAGGACATCATCACATCATCAATAAAAGACTGACAAAAGCTAACTATAAAGAAGTACATCTAAAACTCTGAAGGACCTTGATCTGGAGGAGGAGGCTGGTTGAAGACTAAGAAATAACTATTCATCATAGCTACATTTATGTTCACTGAGTCAAACTAATCTCAGATCCACCCCATATCTTATTGGCATTGTGCATCCTACTAGTTTAAATGAGTCTATATTTGATCAAAATGACTCTCCATCCAATGAAATTGCTAAACCATCTCTTGGAGTAGTTCTGATCAGGTCCCTGAGCAAGTGCATGTGCTCCCCATTCTCCCTCAGTATCCTCACTAGAACTCTCATTTCTCTCAAAAAGAGATCAAGAATAGAGTGAAGTAGATTGGTATTTCAATGGGAATATTAGGATGAATAATAATATACTACTTTTCTTAAAATGTAGGTTACAAGTTGTCCTAGAGTAATATTTTTCTTTCTCTTATGACCAAGAAGCCTAATTTTAGAAAGGTTATGAATGTAGTCTAAGATGAGTTAGGCCTCATCAATAGGTTGTCAAATCATAAACAAATAGGTAATAGTGGAAAGAAGAGGAGTCATATTTATGCAATCAGCAGCCTTAGGAATGATTGAAGTTCTTAAAACATGTTGGATGGCCCTAGCATTTTGATTTAAAAGTGTAGACTCTAGCTAAGTGACAAACTTGAGTTACACCTCTAAGAGTTTTGTTTATCTCAGACCAGTCATAATCAGATTTAGAGGTTAAAGTGTGTGCTATAGCACCATGATTCCTTAATTAAAGAAAGGTTCCTAGATCTTCCTTAGTGATTTCAACCTGCTATTTTTTTAACAAATGATGTTATCTTACTCTCATTATCACTAAACCTCATATTTGCTAGGAAATAGTGATAAGTTTGTTTGTGGTAAGCATGGATTAGAGTTAAAATGAAAGAGAACTTGGTTGAGGAAATGGGAGGCATAACAAAAAAGTGAATATCATCTTGAATCAGAAGTCTTAAAGGAGTGATTTTGGAGGCAATATACCTATAGAAGGAATCCTCATTATCTCTAGATAGAAAGTTTTCATCACCACACCTGGATGACAATCCCCAAGTTACTCTAGAGCGCTTGCTAGAACTTATCATTCCTAGGTTGTTGCCTCTAGAAGGATTTAAGAAGGGTTTGGAAGTGAATGAAAATGAATTCTATAACTCTCCTATTTAAATAAAAATGACCCATCATACAATACAAAAATAGATTCGTACGTATGATCTTGGGATCATACGGGACAAAAAAATTTTTGTATGGACAAACGACAATGTCCAAAATGAAATGACTTTTCATAAACACACAATTTATAAGGCGTCCTTTCGTATAGACTTTTTGACCATACGATTGAACAGACAAACATGTTTTCATCTGAGATGATCAGTTATTTAAGATCATTTTAATGATGGTTAGGTTTGACCCCCATAGAAAATGACATGTGGATCGTACAAATGAAATTTTTGTTTGTACGTACAATTAGTTATAATAGCTGATTCTACCTAGATAACCATCTACATACGTACAACCAAATGTATACAGATTATATGAGATGATGAGGTTATTGTATAATATGATATATAAAGAAAAATCAAGATTCACGCATTCAACTCCAAAAATAATTGTTGTGGATCTATTTTCAAGAATGATGATTTTGATGATAGCAAACACTTTTATATCTCTACTACTATCTTATCTTTTGACATTTCAGGTCCACACGATCAGACTGCAATTTGGAACCAGCTCAAGATTAGGCAGACTAGGTTCGAGTCAGTTTGTACATTTTTTCCTTTCTTGAGTCTATTGTATTTGGTGTGGCTCCTGATGCTTTGTAACTTGGAAGATTTCTGAAATGTTCCCTAGAGTTTACTGTTTTTGGTAACATCGTCCTGGACGATCGTTCAAAAGTAGAAACCCCAATTAGGGCATCCTCATTAAAGTATCCATCATTATGCAAAAAATATCGTCCTGGATGATTTTGTATCGGCTAGGATGATATGATCAAAACAGAAAGAATCTGTTGTCATATCTATTTAGGAATTACTTATTTTTGGACATCGTCCAGGGGATCATCTAGGACTATAAAATATCGTCCAGGATGATCCAAACATTTTTTTCCAAAATTAATATGGTATTTAAGGAAAACAACTATGACTTGATTGGATGATCAAATCGTCATAGACGATTGAAGGATCATCAGGGACGATTTGCTGGACGATTGGACATCAGACAGCTCATTTTTAGGGCGATGTTCAGGACGATATTCCACGATTTATACTGATCATCCAGGATGATATATTATCATCTGGGATGATAGGAATAAATTTCTTATGATCGTCTCAAATCGTCCTGACTGATTGGGCTTAAATTGTACTAATCGTATAGGACGATATTTATGTCATCCTAGACGATAAAGTCTGCAACTTGCATTAATGAGCTTGTTTTGAGATCTTCTATTTAAACTATGACATAACACTTTGTAAGTGTCTTTGGCATCCATTATAGCTTCATTCTTTTGGGGAGACTTGAAGAGAGAGCTTAAAAGGGAGTGAGGAAAGGGTGAAGTCTAAGAGAGGGAATAGATCCTGTGAGGGGGGACTCAAGGGAGTGTGGAGGGGGATTTCATACGGTTTCTCCGACAGGCTTGCACCTTAATACCATCAGATTCAAGGCTCGTCTTGAGGGAAGTTCATATAATAAGAAGATCTCTTTGGCGTCAAAGGACTCGACGACTCTACCGCACCGAGGAAGGTGGAAGTGATTTTGAAAGGGCTTTTCCGCCTAGCTGAGGGGGCTAAAGGAGAGACACTTAGTTTAGTGCAATACTTGGAGGGTGCCTCCAAGGAGTGGATGTAGGTCAAGGTTTGACCGAACAATTATAAATCTGGTGTGTTCTTTCCTTTATTATTTCCATATTTAATTTTTGCATCGTTGATTTCTTTGTGGTGGTATTGGTTTTGATTTATGTTTTGATTGAAAAGTTATTTTTTACCAATTCACCTCTCTCTCTTAATTAGCATTGGGCTAGTTCATAGGGCCTAACATCTCTAACAAACTTTCAAGTGGTATCAGAATAGTATTCATAAAATCTAGTTTTTAAAAGCTTTTAAATTTCGATAAATGGCTAATTTTTCAAATCATAATATTGCGGAAGGTTATTCAATCACCAAACCACCTTTGTTTGAAAATATTACATTTGATTTTTGGAAAATTTGCATATCTATTTTTTTTCAATCAATTGATTTTCATATGTGGCATATGATTTTAACTGGTTATTCATTACCGTCATGTATTTTAGATGGAATTAAAACTGACATTCCTTTTAATCAATGTAATAGAGATGAATGAATCGATGCTCAATTGAATACAAAATCTTTAAATTACTTGTGCTTTAAATTCTGAAGATTTTATGTTAGTATCCATGTACACTACTGGTAAGAAAATTTGGGATAAACTACCCATCATATACAAAATCAAGCAATCCAAGTTGAATGTATTAATACATGATTATGAAATATTTTCCATGAAACCTTATGAAACGATCTTATACATGTATACTAGGTTTATTCAAATTATGACATTATTGTATGCTTTAGGTAAAGAATTTTCAAATTTTGAAAAAGTTAATAAAATTCTTCGTTGTCTATTAAATAAATTTGATGCTAAAGTTGTTGTTATTTATGATTAAAAAAAATTGAATGAATATTCTATTGATATTTCTATTGGCTCACGAATTGCATACGAGCAAAGTTTGGGTCAAAGACTTTTGGATGCAGGTAAAATGATAGTGCTAAAAGTTGAAGATACGAAAAGAGGTAGCTTAGTTGGTGAGGAAAATAATAACTGGTCAAGCAAATTAAAAAGCTCACCAAAGCATAAGCATCAACAAAAGTGGAATAAAGGTTAAAATGGTAAGAAAGTAAAGATTTCTTTTGACGTTGTTTGCTTTAGATGTAGGAAGCCTGGACATATGAAAAATTAGTGCCCTAATTTGAGAACTCTTCCTACAAAAGAAAAAGCTAAAGCAAAACAAATTATAAACTGGTCAAATAATGAAAAGTAAAACATTTCTTGGGCAGACCTGGTCTCTAAAGCATCAGACCAGGAGCAAGATGGTGCTTAAACCTTTATTTGTTTTTTTTTTTTTGCATGTTTTATTTGATCTTTTGTTTTTGTGATTTTCTTTTTTTTATCTTTTTATTTCTTTTCTTTTTTTGTTAAATTTTTTTTTTAGTTTCTCTCTGATCAACACACACGATCACTTTTCTAAAAAATGAAAAATCTACCTCCTATATTTTTCTTGAAAGTTGTGGTTGATTTCTTTAAAAATAGTTAGAGGAAGGGAACTCATGATTTTGTTTCTCTTTCTCTCTTCTTAAAGAGGTTATTTTACTTTTGATTCAAAATATTCATCATATTTTAAATTAGATTTTGAAACTATTTTTTTTTCATCTCCCTACATGTTTTCTATCGCATAAGAATCTTTTGCAAGATTGTTGAATCCACCTTAAAATTTTCTTAATCAAGTTATTCGTGTTGTCAATAATTTGGGTTTACTTTAGTTTTCAAAATATAAGAAAGAAAGCATATTTTTTTTTAAATAATAAAAAAAAAGTGGCCAATGATGCTAAACCAAAAGATGCGCAATGACGCCAAATTGAAATAAAAAATACACAAAGTGTATTAAAAATCAAAAGATGCTCAAAGAGCCATTACAAGTGATAAAGGGCATAAAGTGAGCCCACAAAAAAAAATATGCCTATTTTTTTTATACTACTAAAAGCCTAAAAAAATTCTTGATATGTTCAAAACTTGTGCTTGAAAACCTTGGTTCATGATTTAGAAATTCGTGCATTGATCTTCTATTAGATATGTTTTATGAAAGGAGTTTTGAAAAATTAATATTTCTTTTTCCCGTTTATTCCTTGATTTGGATATTAGATTAAAAAGTTTTTTGAGCCTTTAAAAAAACTTGAGCTTGGATTAACAATTTATGAATTTCTTGTTTTTTTTTATTATGCGTTGTCAATCCATTCATCACTAAGTTTTTGAATAAAATCAAGAGGTAACTTTCTCATTTTAAAAATATTTGTTCTATTCACTAGATCAGGGATTGTTTTTATCTTTTAATCATTTTGTTCTTATTGTTTGTGTCCATTCTATTTTTGATAATGTCAAAGGGGGAGAACGTATTATTATTGTTATATTTGAATCTTTTTTCTCTTTCAAAAAAATTAAAAACAAAATTTTTTTTTATCTCCCTTATTTTTTAAAAGTTTTATTCTAGTAAGGGGGAGATTAGGAGAAAATGTTTCATATTTGAAAATTTAAATAATAATATTTTCCATCATCAAAAAGGGGGAGATTGTTGCGGATCTATTTTCATGGATGATGATTTTGATGATAGAAAACACTTTTATTTCTCTACGACTGCCTTATCTTCTGACATTTCAGGTCCACATGATCAAACTGTAATTTGAAACCAGCTAAAGATTGTGTAGACTAGGTTTGAGTCAGTTTATACATTTTTTCCTTTCTTTAGTCTATTGTATTTGGTGTGGCTCCTGATGCTTTGTAACTTGGAAGATTTCTGACTGTTTCCCTAGAGTCTACTATTTTTGGTAAAATCGTCCGAGATGAATTTTATATCATCCTGCACGATCGGTTCAAAACAAGAAACCCTAATTACGAAATCCTCATTAAAACAGCCGTCATTATGCAAAAAACATTATCTTGGACGATTTTGTATCGTTCAGGATGATAGGATCAAAATAGAAAGAATCTGCTGCTAGATCTACTTAGGAATTACTTATTTTTGGATATCGTCCAGGACAATAAAATATCGTCCAGGGCGATCCATGATTTTTTTTTTCCAAAATTAATCTAGTATTTAAGGAAAAGCAATTATGATTTGATTGGATGATCAAATCGTACTGGGTGATCGCAGGATGATTCAGGATGATTCGCTGGACGATTGGACATTGGATAGCTCTTTTTTAATTCAATGTTCAGGGCAATATTCCACAATTTATACTGATCGTCCAGGACGATATATTATCGTCCGGGATGAAATGAACAAATTTCTTATGATCGTCTCAAATCGTCCTTGCTGATTGGGCTTAAATTTTACTAATCATACAGGATGATATTTATATCATCCTGGATGATAAAGTCGACAACTTGCATTAATGAGCTTATTTTGAGATCTTCTATTTATGCTATAACATGACACTTTCTAAGTGTCTTTGGCAGCCATTGTAGCTTTGTTCTTTTGGGCAGACTTGAAGAGAGAGCTTGAAAGGAAGTGAGGAACGGGTGAAATCTGAGAGATGGAGAAGATCCTGTGAGGAGGGACTCAAGGGAGTGTGGAGGGGGATTCAGCACGGTTGCTTCGGAAGGCTTGCACCTTAATATTTTCGGATTCAAGACTCGTCTTGAAGGAAGTTCACATAAGAAGAAGATCTCTTTGGTGTCAAAGGACCCGACATCTCCGCCGCACCGGGGAAGGTGGAAGTGATTTATTAAGGGCTTCTCCGCCTAGCTGAGGGGGCTAAAGGAGAGACACTTAGTTTAGTGCAATACTTGGAGGGTGCCTCTATGGAGTGGATGTAGGTCAAGGTTTGACCGAACCACTATAAATCTGGTGTATTCTTTCCTTTATTACTTCCGCATTTAATTTCCGTATCGTTGATTTCTTTGTTGTGATATTGGTTTTGATTTGTGTTTTGATTGAAAAGTTATTTTTTACCAATTCAGCTCTCTCTCTCTTAATTAGTTTTTGGGCCAGTTCACAGGGCCTAACATCCCTAACGAACTTTCAATAATGATTGATATGCTATAGAATTCTTATGGTATGAAAATAATTTCATACAGTACGATTGAAACACTTTTGAAAACTAGAAAATAACTTTTGATAAATGATATATGTACAAAACAAACACAAATAAAAAAATAAAAACAAAAATATAAAAATATACATAAACAAAAACATTTATAAACAAAAATGGAAAACACATAAAAAAAAATATCATGTTTGCAGAAACCTCTTTCTATGCATTAAGATCAATCACACCCAATCTTATTCTTTAGATGCTAAAAGTGCCAAAGGATAGTGGTTTTATAAAAATGTATGCAAGTTGATTTTCAATAGAAACATGATTCAGTTCAATTTCTTCTTTGGCTACATGATCCTTAATGAAATGATGTCTTATATCTATATGTTTGTTTCTAGAATGTTAAATAGGATTCTTTGAAATACAAATCGCACTAGTGTTATCATAATAAATTAGAATTGTACTTTATTAAAAATCCTAAATCAATTAACTATTATTTCAACCAAAAAATTTATGCCACACAACTTTCTAAGGTAATGTATTCAGCTTTAGCAGTAGATAGAGCTACAAAATTATATTTTCTACTGGACCAAGAAACTAAAGAATTTTCTATAAATTGATAATTTCCAGATATACTATTTTGATTAACCCTACAACCTCTAAAGTATGAATTAGAATATCTAATAATTTCAAAAGAAGAGCTGTACTTAAAATATCAAATTCCTTTGTTATGTGTTCCCAAAAGATATCTCGAAATTCTTTTTACTGCTGTCAAATGTGATTCTTTTATATCTGATTAAAATCTAGCACACAAATAAATACTAAACATAATATCTAGTCTGCTAGCTATCAAATAAAGCAAAGATCTAATAATTCCTTCTAAATTTGTTTTGATCAATAAATTTTTCTTTGGGCCTTAGCTAACTGAACTAGGGAACTCATTGGTGTACTTACTAGTTTAGCATTGTCTATTTCATATTTCTTAAGTATGTCCTTAACATACTTTGACTGACTAAGAAATATTCCCTCCTAAATTTGCTTAATTCTAAAACTAAGAAAATAACTTAAATCTCATATTATGCTCATCTCAAATTCACAACTCATTATTTTAGAAAAATCATCACAAAAATTTTATTTGTAAACCCAAAAATGATATCATCAATATAAATTTAAATAATTAGTATATCATCTCCTAAATTCTTAAAAAAAAGAGTGGTGTTAACACTTCTTTTTATAAATGATCCCTCTAATAGAAGAGTGTTTAACCTCTTATACCATAGGTGCTTGTTTGAATTCATACAATGCCTTTTTTAATTTATACACATGATTAGGGAATTTAGAACTTTTGAAACCTAGAGATTGTTCAACAAAAATATCCTCTTATATCACCCAATTCAAAAAGGCACTTTTAATATATATTTGAAACAATTTAAATCCTTTAAAACAAGTGAAGGCTAATAAAATCCTAATTTCTTCAAGTCTTGCTACAGGGGCAAATGTCTCCTCAAAATCATTCCCTTCAAATTGATTATACCTCTTTACCACCAATCTAGCCTTATTTCTAATAACAATTCCCATGTCATTTATTTTATTTTTAAATATCCACTTGGCTCCAACTATACTTTGATCATTTTGCCTTGCAATCAATTCCCAAACATCATTTCTTACAAACTAATTTTATTCTTCTTGCATGCCTAACATCCAAAATTCATTCAAAAGTGCTTGATTTATATTTATGTGTTCTATCATTGAAATAAAGGCAGAATGATTGACTTCTTTGCTATATCCATGCCTAATTCTAAGACCCTTACTAGGTTCACCTAAAATTAATTCCTTAAGATATTTTTTTGAAAATTTCAAATCTCTAAACATTGGGTTTTTTTTCTCTAAATTTTCTTCCAAGTCTATATTTCAATCCTTTGGGAATTATTCTCTAAATCATCTTTTTCCAAATTTGGCTCTTCCAAAAAGCTAGATTCATTAAATATAACATTCATGGTCTCTTCAACTACCAAAATTCTTTTCTTAAATACTTTAAATAATTTTCCAATACCAGAGTATCCGAGAAAAAATTCCTTTATCTAATTTTTAATCAAATTTTCCTAAAGGAGATTGTCTATTATTATATACAAACACCTTGCTATTGTGAATATGAATTCAAGAATTATAATTTTGATGATAATAAACATTTATGATACTTCTATTTTTCTACGATTACCTTGCTTACTAATGTTTCAGGTCCATAAGGCCAATTATAAATCAAATCAGCTCAAGATTGGGTAGATTACGATTGAGTCTGTCTATAAATTATCATTAAGTATTTTTTTACTTTTTCTTCAGTCAATTATAAATAAGTGGGTCCTGATGCTATGTAAACTTGTGCACACATACTCAAAAAAAAATTTATATCTGATTTTTGAGTTTTTTATTTTTGATCACATCTTCCGGGATGATCCCAAATTGTCTTGGGTGATCAATTAAAAATAGAAACTCTAATTAGGGCATCCTGGTTAAGGTAGCCGTAATTAAGTAAATTGTCTTAGATGATATTTTCATCATTCTAGATGATAGGCTCAAATCAAAAAGAATTAGCCACTAGATTTGTTTAGGCATATTTTATCTTTGAATATCATCCAAGACATTGTCCTGGATGATGCATTGTAATTTTTTCTAAATTAGTGTGGTAATTAAGAAAAGTAATTAAGGCTTGATTGCTCAATCATATCATCCAGGACAATCAGTTAAATAAACCTTAGTTTCATCCTGGATGATAAGAATGATGTTCAGGATGATGTGTATTGATTTATACTAATCATCCGGGATGATACTCTATTGTCTAGGATGATTAGTTATTTTTTCATCATCAAGAGATGAAATAAGGGTGATGTTTTGGATGATATTTGACGTTTTAAACTAATCATCCTAACCGATCGTGAATACATCCGGGATGATCAGTTTATTTTTCCATCATAAAGACATGCAATCGGGGCGATGTTTTGGATGATGCTCAAAATTTTTAAACTAATCATAAAGGAAGATGTTTTTTTCATCTTGGATGATCAGTATAAACATGTCCTTTAATCATCCAGACTTTTCTAGATCGTCCAGGCTTAATGAGCTGAATTTGTACTGATCGTATAGGACGATCGACCAATCGTCCTAGATGATAATGTTGATTTATTGCAATTTTGAGAAAATTTAAAGATCTTCTATATAATACCTCTTATTTATCTAAGATTATATCCTTTGTTGTTTTCTTGACCTAAAAGAGCCAAGAGAAGAGGGAGAGAAAGGAAGAGAGAGAGGAGAGGATCTTGTGAGGGGGAGTTTGAGAGGGGTTTCATAAAGGTTGCTCCAAGTAAGGATCTAAGTCATTTTCTCTAGCTGTCATCCCTAGTTCCTTGGAGGTTTGAGAGACGTCTACTTTAGTAATTGATCAGGGTTCTCTGTCTGCTTTAAGAGGAAGCAAAAGGAGTTGGGTTCTTTGCCTGCTTAAGGAGGAAGCAAAAGGAGTTTGGTTTTCTGCCTCACCGGTGTTGATGGAAAGGAGGTTTGTACAAGATTCACCACCTTGCTGTGAGAGAAAAAGGAGAGTCACTGATTTTAGTATAATACTTGGAGGAGAGGCTCCAGGGAGTGGACATAGGTCAAGTTGACCAAACCATTATAAATTTCTATGTGTTCTTTCTTACTGCTTTTCCACATTAAATTTCTGCACTTTGATTTTCTTGTGGTGATTATTAGTTTGGTTTAAGATTATATTTTTGTTTGAGAAATTTTAAAATACCAATTCACCCGCCTCTTGGTTAGCCTTGGGCTAGTTCACAAGGGCTTAACATCCCTAACAAAGTTTCAAGTGGTATTAGAGCATGATTCATAAAATTAAGTTTTTCAAAACTTTTAAATTTTGATCCATGGCTAACTCTTATAATCATAATACTGTAAAAGTGTATTCTATTATCTGACCACCTTTATTTGATAACATTCCTTTTAATTTTTGGAAAAACTCGCATGTCTACACTTTTATAAATGAATGGCTATTGCATGTGGATGCTTGTTAAGGATGGATATTCACCACCAACTCATGAAATTAAAGGCATTAAAACTAAAGTTCCTTTTACTAGATAGACTTTTGATGATATGGATTTAGCATAACTTAATACAAAATGCTTAAACTATTTTTTTTTTGCATTAAAATCAGAAGACTACATGCATGTCTCAATTTATGCTACTAGTAAGAAATATGAGATAGATTATGTATTACTTATGAAGGAACAAATGAAGTTAAGCAATCTGGGTTGAATATTTTATTAGCATGATTATGAACTTTTTCATATGAAACCCACTGAATTGATTTTTGAAATATATATTAGATTTACTCAAATTATCGCGTCATTGCATGCCTTAAGAAGAGAACTCACTAATTATGAAAAAGTGAATAAAATTTTGAGATGCTTTCCTTCTTCCTTTAATGCTAATATTACTATAATAAATGAATTTAAGGATTTGAATACTTATTCTATTGATAACTTTCTTGAATCATTCATTGCTTACGAGCAAGGGGTGAACGAAAGACAACTTAATGCAGGTGAGAAAAAGAAGGAGAAAATTGTGACGCTGAAGGCCAATGATATGGACACTAATTCTTCTGAGTCTAAAAGTTATGATGTTGCCTTAATCACTAGGAAATTCAAAAGCTTTCTAAGGAAAAAACAAATACACCATCATAACTAGAATAATGTAAGGGTAGCAAAAATTTTAAAAGTTCTACTAATATAATTTGTTTTTATGCATGAAGCCGAGATATGTTAAAGTTAATTATCCTTCACTTAAGGCTCACCCAAGTAAGGACAAGGGTGAGAAGAAACCCAAGTTCAAGAAGGATAAGAACGATTCTAAAAGGCATTCTGGGTGAATTCTGCATCTGACTCTTCTGAGACTAAAGCTGAAGAGAAGACAATAAAATTGTGCTTGATGGCGGATGATCATCTTGGTCATAGTGACCAAGAAGAGGTATGTGAACTAACATACAAAAAATTACTTGAAGTTTCTGAGAAAATTCATGCATCACATAAGAAACCTAAAAAATCACACACTATTTAAAATTAGAGTTTTTAAATTTACAAAAAGAGCATGAGGTTAAATATCACCCAACACTTGATTGCAATCACATGTCATTACTTAATGAGTTTGATGAGTTAAATAAAAAGTATTATGATTTAGTCATTGAGCATGATTCATTGAAAGCAAAACTCATGGTATTGGAAAATTATAAATCATCATTGCATGCATCACACAACTTTGAAAAGAAGTATCACCACCTTAGTAAATTAGTAAACTATTTTCCTGATATTAGATATTTTTCATGTGGTATGTTAAGACACATTTCACACACTTGCACTATTCATTATAGTACACATTAGATGTGAATATCCAATATACATGGTTCACAGCATAACACATGCATTGCATTCTTCTTTCCATAAGAAGGGACCCAAACTTGTTTGGTTTTCTAAATTTGACATTTGATTATTTGTAGGCGTGCTCTCATAAAAGACCTCGTGAGAGCATGTGGTACCAAGGCAGTCGATGCCCATGACACATGGTTGGAGATGCCAACTAATTCATTTCACTAGAGACCATGGCTGTAGGCAAGGTCACTCTTGAAGACAACGCCATCAGGAAGGTGGATGTAGGTATAATCAAAAATTTCAAGAACCTTTTGATTGAAAATATTTTGCTTATAGATGGACTGAAACACAACTTGCTCAGCATCAGTTAGCTTTGTGATAAGGGCTTCATCATAAAATTCTTGGTAAATACTTATATTATTAGCTTAAATAACAATACTATTTTGTAGGGAAAGTAAATCAACAATGTTTATATTCTTGACTTAAATAATATTTAATGTGCTACTTCATTTTACTTAAAAAATATCGCTGATGAGTTGTGGTTGTGGCACAAGAGGTTATGTCATAACAGTATAAAAATCATTAGAAGTGTGACCAAGAAAGACCTAGTTAGAGGTTTCCCCAAGCTAAAGTTTGCAAAAGACAACGAGTGTGATGTCTACCAACTAGGAAAGCAAGAACAGGCCTCCTTTCATTCCATTAAGGACATTAGCACCTCTAGACCTCTAAAAGTCTTTCACATAGATTTGTTTGGGCCCATTATCACTGCCAGCTTAGGGGAGAAAGTCTATGGATTTGTGATTATTGATGACTACTCGAGGTTCACTTGGATCAAATTTCTATTACATAAGAGTGAGTCTTTTAATGAATTTAGATCCTTCCTCACTTGGATTCAGGAAAAGCTAGGTTGTGAGATCTTGACCATCCATAGTGACCATGAGGGAGAGTTTAAAAATTAGAGATTTGGAGACTTTGTAAGGATAAAGGGATTAGTCACAACTTCTCAGCTCCTAGGACCCCTTAGTAGAATGGGATAGCTGAAAGGAAGAACCAGATCTTAGTTGAAGCCGCTATAGCCATGATAGCTGAGTATTCACTTCCAAAATACTTTTAGGCTGAAGCGGTAAACATAGCTTGTTATGTGTTGAATAGGGTGGATAAGATAGCTTTTGAGATCATTAAGGATAGGACACTCAACCTTTCCCACCTCCATGTCTTTCGTTATAAGGTTTTCATTCTTATTAATGGGAAGTCACACTTAGAGAGTGTTCTTAGGATATTCAAGTGTGGGGAAATCTTGTAGGGTGTTTAACAAAAGGACATTGGTGGAGGAGGAGACTACTCATATAGTGTTTGATGAATCTGATCAAAATAAATCTAGAGTTCAGGATGAAGATGGAGTTAGAGAGATTACCCAAGGAGTTAAAAATTTGGAGAAGAGGGTAGAGCCCCAAAATACTGAAGGCGTAGGTGAGATTACCCAAGAATTAGAAAATATAAATATAAAGGAAAGGGTAGAACCTATACATTTTTTGCCTAGAGATTAGAGATATTCTTGGAGTTATCCCAAAGAACTGATCTTAGGAGATCCTTCTAAAGGTGTTAGAACTAGTCATGGACTTTGGAAGAAAGTGAACCACTCTGCCTTTATCTCTATGATTGAACTAAATAACATCAATCAATCCTTATCTGATGAGTTTTGGATCTTAGCCATATAAGAGGAATTAAATTAATTTATTAGGAATGATGTTTGGTAGTTTGTAGAAAGACCAAAGGGAAAAAGTGTAGTTGGAACCAAATGGATCTTTAAGAATAAAATGAATGATTCTAGTGTGGTGGTTAGGAATAAGGTGAGATTGGTGGCTAAGGGGTACAACCAAATAGAAGGGATTGATTTTATGGAGACTATTGCCCTTGTAGCTAGATTGGAAGCCATTAGAGTGCTACTAGGCTTTGTATGTTAAAAGAGATTTAAGCTTTTCCAAATGAATGTCAAGAGTGCCTTTTTAAATGGGGTAATAAAAGAGGATGTATTTGTAGATCAACCCTAAGGTTTTGAGAGTTTCCAATTTTCAAATCATTTTTACAAATTAAAAAAAGGACTTATATGGATTAAAACATACACCTAGAGATTGGTATGAGAGGCTTAGCACATTCTTATTACAGAGGGAGTTTGTTAAGGGGAGCGTAGACACCACCATTTTTCTAAGGAAAATAGGAGTTGAGTTACTCATTGTTCAGATTTATGTTGATGATATACTTTTTAGATCTTCTGATAAAAAGCTATGTGATGATTTTTCTAACATAATGAGTAAGGAGTTTGAGATGAGTATAATGAGAGAGTTGTCATACTTTTTGGGATTTAGCATAAGACAATTGGATGATGAAACCTTTCTAAATTAATCAAAATACATTAAGGATATTTTAAAGAAATATGAAATGGATAAAGCTAAGAAAATAAATACTCCCATGACCTCGAGTGTTCAGTTGGATAAGGACCCAAATAGAAATTCTGTTGATCAAAAGAAGTATAGATGAACGATTGGATCACTACTTTACCTGACTGCTAGCCGACCTGATATAGTGTTTAGTGTTTGTCTGTGTATTAGATTTCAAGCTAATCCTAAAGAATCCCAACTAACTGTAGTTAAGAGAATTCTTAGATACCTCTTAGGGACCCAAAACTTAGGAATCTGGTATCCTAACGATAGCACTTCATTTGAGATTATTGGATATTATGAATTTGATTTTGTAGGATTTAGGGTGGATAGAAAGAGCACCTCTGGGACTTGCCAAGTCATAAGACAATATTTAGTCTCCTGACCTAGTAGAAAAGAAAACTCTATTGAACTTTCCACTGCTAAAGCTGAGTATATTGCCTTAGGAAGTTGTGTGGCCCAAGTCCTTTGGTTGAAGTAATAAATTCATGATTTAGGATTACCTATAGGTACAATTTCAATCCTTTGTGACAACACTAGTGCCATTTGTATCTCTAAAAATGCTATCCAACATTCAAGGACCAAATATATTGATATAAGATATCACTTTATTAGAGACCAAGTGACCAAAGGAGACATTAAGTTACACTATGTGGCAACTGAGAATCAACTGGCTGACATCTTCACAAAACCATGGCCTTCGAGACATTCAACACCTTAAGGATAATATTGGGTGTGATTGACATAAATGCATGAAATCGATGTTTGCTTATATCTAAAATTTTTTTATCTGTTATTTGTTGTTTTCTTTTCTTCTTGCTGACTATAGTTTTATTTTTCTACTTTTATCATTCTTTTTGTAGTTTTAATTTATTTATTTTTTCTTTTTCTTGATCATTGCTAAAATGATATTTTATGCCATATTTTTTTTTTTGAAAATTTGTAGTCAATATTTGACATATCTAAATCAGTTAAAGGGAGAATCAACGTTGATTATTTCCCTTTCTCTAACTTCTTTTAGAGGTCTAATTTTCTTTTCTAAACAAAAGTCCATCTCAAATTAATAATTGGACTCTATGATTGAGATTTTTTCTATCTTGATATAGCAATCTATCTTATATAAATAATGTTCAAAGTCATTACATCACTTTCAAGCTTTCATAATCATGTCATTGCAATTATCATATGAATGTGATTCTGCTTTTTGGTTTACTCTTCCATATACTAGAGAGTGAGTTTTTCTTCTCTAATATCTAGAAGATATTCTTACAATTGAGAGTATTTAAAAGTTTCAAAAGGGATCTAGCTTGCAAAAAAATTGTGACAAGGGCATAAAATGAACCCAAAAAGAAGAAGAAAATTAAAAATATGCACAATGACCACCAAAAAAATTGAAAGATACTCAAAGCATGTTAAAAATCAAAAGATGTGTAAAGTGCACCAATCAATTAACAAGAGGCATAAAATGAGCCCACAAAAATCAAGCTTTCTTCTTTTTGAAATCCTTAAATCTTAAAAGAATTTACGTGTCACTTGATATTTTCAAAGGCTTGTGTTTGAAATACATTATTGTGACTAATTACTTTGATATATTATTCTATAAGATATTTTGCTAGAACTAAGTTTTGAACGGATATCTTTTTCTTATCCAATTGATTTTCCTGAGTTTGATCTTTATTTTTAAAAGATGGTTTATCCTATGAGAAGTCTGAGCTAAGGCTAACAGGATCGGTTGCTCTATCATTATTTGGATTTCATCGATGTTAACTCATTAATTTTTACAAATTTTAAATTCAATCACATGGAGAATTTATCATATTTGTGCTTTGATAAAAAAAATAAAAAGCTTTATTTTCTTGGTGTGATTTTTTGTGATGTAGTTAGCTTCTATTTAATAGTTTTTGTTCTATTTCTATTCTCTTTCCCTTCTCCTTTTTTTGATTTCAAAAGGGGAAGTAGTAGTATTATTTTATTGCATTGTTTTTTATTTAGTGTTTTGTTATTAATAAAATTTGAACTTCTTTATCCACATTTTTTACTAAAATTTTTTTTTGCCATTATAAAAAAGGGAAGATTATTGCAAATCTGGATTCAGGAATTATAATTTTGAAGATTATAAATATTTCTAACACATTTATTTTTCTATGATTACCTTGCCTACTAATACTTCAATATTTATTTTTCTATGATTACCTTGCCTACTAATATTTTTCTATGATTATAAATATTTCTAACACTAGGTCTATCTATAAATTGTTGTTAAATATTTTTTTGTCTTTTCTTGAGTCAATTATAAACAAAGTGGGTCATGATGCTAAGTAACCTTGCACACACACACTTAAAAAAAAATTCTGCCTAATTTTAGAGTTTTCTATTTTTGATCACATCGTCTAGGATGATCAATTAAAAATTGAAGCCCTAATTAGGGCATCCTGGTTAAGGCAGTTGTAATTAAGCAAATCATCCTGGATGATATTTTCATCATCCCGGACAATATGCTTAAATTAGAAAGAATCAGTCGCCAAATTTATTTAGGCATGCTTTATTTTTGGACATCATCCAAGACATCATTCTCAATGATGCATTGAAATTATGCCTAAATTAGAGTGGTAAATAAGAAAGGAAATTAAGGTTTGATTTCTCGATCATATCGTCATTGACAATCAAAGGATCGTCTGGGATGATCAGTTAATTAAACTTTAGTTTCGTCCTAGATGACCAAAATGATGTTCTGGACATTGTGTATTAATTTGTACTAATCATTCGGGATAATACTCTATCATCCAGGATGATTAGTTATTTTTCCATCACCAAGAAATAAAATCAAGGTGATATTCTAGATGATATTTGATGTTTTGAACTAATAGTCCTGGCCAATCTTGAAATCATTTGGGACGATCAGTTTATTTTTCCATTATACAGACATACAATCAGGGCAATATTCTAGATGATGCTCAATATTTTTAAACTAATTATATAAGTTGATGTTCTATCATCCTGGATGATCATAAGAAATAAGTCCTTTAATCATCCAGACTCTCCCAGATCATCCAGTATGATAATGTCAGTTTGTTGCAATTAAGAGTAAATATAAAGCTCTTTTATATAAGACCTCTTATTTACCCAAGATTGTATCCTTTGATATTGTCTTGACCTAAGAGAGCTAAGAGGAGAGGGAGAGAAAGGGAGAGAGAGAGGATCTTGTGAGGGGGAGTTTATGAGGTGTTTCACAAATGTTGCTCCAAGTAAGGATCTGAGTCTTCTTCTCCAGTCATTGTCCCTGGTTCTTTGAAGGCTTGAGAGAGGTCTACTTCAGTAATTGATCAAGGTTCTCTGCCTGCTTTAGGAGGAAGCAAAAGGAGTCGGGTTCTCTGCCTGCTTTAGGAGGAAGCAAAAGAAGTTGGGTTCTCTGCCTCACCGGTGTCAGCGAAAATGAGGTTTGTACAGGCTTCTCCACCTTGATAAGGGATAAAAAGAAGAGTCATTGATTTTAGTGCAATAACCAGAGGAGAGGCTTATTGACCTCATTTTTATATGAGGTCACTTGGACCATTCCTGACCCCAAATCAATGTAATCTCTAGATCAATCCAGACTCTATGATCCCCATAGAATCCTGACCTTAGGATCTATTCTAGGCCCTAGGATCCTTTTAGAATTTAGATGTTAAGATCTACCCTAGACCCTAGGATTCTTCTAGATTTATCCAAACCTTATGTTTTGTTTTAAGACTCTAAACTTTAGGATCCTTCTAGACTTCACACCCTATGTTCTTCTTAGGCCTTAGGATCTATATAGACCTTAGGATCAATTGAGATCTTAAATAAAACTAGACTTCAAATCAATCCTGAACTCAAGCTAATCTAAATATAAATTCCATTCAAACTTCAATCAAATCCAAACTTACAAACCTACCCAGACATTAAACTATCTAAATCTTAGTCTATAGTTCAAACCTTGATCCTTCCTCTATTCAAGCTTTAACCTTATCTTATCATTTATGATCATCCAAATGATCATAAATTATTTGGTTAACTCAAACTTAATCAATCAAATCCAGAATCAAACTTAAACACAAAAATCCAGACTCGAATCCAAGGCTAAAGGTCTAAGTCCTGAAAGCCTTTTCTAATAAATTTTCAAAAATTTAAAACACCACTAAAATGTCCTTTGATTTAGAGTCAATCAATTGTATATTGATAGGACATGCCTTTAGAGGAAACCCTCCAAATTTGAGCCCATTCTGAGGTATCTAACTCCAGAAATTGAATTGAAAACCAAAGGCTATAAAACCTTCAAATATTTATGATCTATGCCACTAGACTTGCCCCTAGTGGATCCTGACCTTGAAGCCTTCTTCAAACCCTCCAATCACTTTCAAGCCCTTGATTATGACCTATTGAATACTAAACTGCATTTTGTTGGACCCAATTTGACCCTTAGTTGACTAGGGGTCAAAATATTAATTTCAAACCAAATGAGCTCCAAATAAAATGCAATCGCTTCCAACAAATTTTAAATGTCAAACCAAATTTATTGAACCCATTTCCTGACCCTAGGTTAACCTGGTTGACCAAGTCAACCAAGGTTGACCTAAAAGACCCTTTAAGAATTCAAATGCTCATTTTGACCAGTATGACCATTTCAAACCCTTAAGATTGCCTCCACCAAACTCCAGATATCCAATCAAACCTCTCAAGTGAAACCATGGCCTTAGGTCAACCTAGTTGGCCATGTTAACCCAATTTGACCAAATCAACCCTTAAGCTCATTCATATCTAATCA
Organism: Dendrobium officinale; assembly: GCA_019514585.1. Taxonomy (NCBI): domain Eukaryota; kingdom Viridiplantae; phylum Streptophyta; class Magnoliopsida; order Asparagales; family Orchidaceae; genus Dendrobium; species Dendrobium officinale. The sequence goes on from CM033687.1 coordinate 36,048,686, forward strand.
AGCTCCAGATCAAATCTAAATCCTTTCAAACTCACTTGATAACATTCCTTAATGATCTAAACTTGATTTGACTCCTAACCTAGTCACCTTTTAACTTGGTCAATGGGGCCTATACCCATTCAAACTTGGCCCATCTAGACCAATTCATGGTATATATTCAAACCAAATATAGTTATGCTCTTCAAATCTTAAGACCGTTTAATCACAAGTTTTAGACTTCTCTAAATCCAACATAAGCCAAAGCATGGTCAAATTGACCAAGTTAAGCCATTAGAAAATTGGCCAAATTTGAAATGACTTTTCTTTAATCAATCAAATCTCTAATGGGTTGTATTAAGTTCCTTCTAAGCAAACCCATCAATCCTCCTCCCATGCCACATCACCCTATTTGTCCTGTTGACTGGTAAAACTAGTTAGTAAATGGTTAAGGTGGCTTTTAAATGGTCCAAACCATGGATGACATAGCACTCCTTTCATTCAGGCTCATTCCAGTGGTCTAGAGCCACTCTAGAACCTTCCTAGGAATCCCTTCAGCCCTTGGATCCAAATCCAATAGCCTTTAAGGCTCCATGTGTCCATGAGAGAATAAGAGGGCACTATACACCTACGATGTCCTTGACCTGTCCTTTCCCTCTGCTCCCACCTACCCCCTGGATAGATGGAAACATCTTAGAGCCTAGCCAAGCCATCCTAGCCCTCCGTTCAACTTGGAATAAGTTAAATAGGGTAAAACCCTAAGGAGAGCTCTCATTCGATTCTAGACCTTCTCTTACCACTTCAAGCCCCTCCAGCCAAGCTCTCTGTTCATTCAACCTCTCAATCATTTCCCCTTCACATCCAGAATAACATCCGGTCATCAAATTCTGTTAACAAGTGGATTCCGATGAACCCAAGCTCAAGTCCATCCAAGTCTCCATCCATTCGGATCACAGCTCATTTGGTCAATGCATCAACTGGGAACTACTACGTGGATAGACTATAGTTTCAGAGATATCATTTCCCCCCCAAATCCCTCAATAAAATCCCTTAAATATCTAGTTCTAGGACACTAGATTTTAATTTAAATAGCTTTCTTATAAACTCTTTTTAAATGTATTAAAAATATCTCCATAATTTTTGTTCACATAGGGAATCTAGTTTTAAAATTTCATTGCATTTAGTCAACTGGATCGAGCAAACGAGGAGAAAATTAATTCTAGGGTGTCATTCATAGTTTGATGTGAATGTACATTTTCTGAACAGTTGATCCTTTGATCAACGGTCCATATCGGGTTAATCCATTATCCTGTACAATAGGAAATATGCTCTGGTAGATTGATCACCCGTTCGGCTGCATCTCCACCCGCCCTTTCGAAACCACTGGATAGGCCCTCCGTCATTTGATCTTGCTTAATCAAGATCAAACAACTTGATTTGATCTCCACCATCGGATCAAACCAGCGGAGGATCAAACGACTAAAATTCATTGCTGACTGGGTTAAGTGATGCCTCGTGGACCCCAACTGTAGATGATAGGCATTTAATGCTAATGATTGCCGGCAGCATTAAACGCCCGCCGTCGTTGTATATTGGCCAAAAGCTTAAAAATGTTTGCCAGCGCCATGCTAAAGAATGCCTCGTGTCCCACGCCGGCGCCGATGTCGTTAAATGCTTAAAAAAGATTAATAAGTATTAATTAAGTTTTACTTTAAATTAAATCCAAATTATTTTGAAAATTCAAATCAAATTATTAATAATTTTTTAAAATTTCAAAATGATTTAAGACTTAATTTGACTTGATTTAAGAATTATTTTAATTATTAGTTAATTTTTAAATTAATTTAAATACCTTAATAACTCAAAACTTTAAAAATTCCAAACAAATTCAAATTAATTCATAAAAATATAAATAATATATCAAAATTTTAAAAAAATTGAGAATTTAATTTTAAAACTATTTTCAAAAATAAAATTTAATGTATTTTGATTAATGAGAAATATTTAATATTTTAATATATAAATAATATTTAATTATATATTATATTAATTATTTTAAAATTAAAAAATTATTTTCAAATAACTTGAAAAAATCAGAGGATTTCTTAAGTCTTTAAAAATTTATTTCAACCATAATTTGTTTATTTATTTATTTTTTAAACTTATGTTATATATATATATATATATATATATATATATATATATATATATATATATATATATATATATATATATATATATATATATATATATATATATATATATATATATATATATATATATATATATATATATATATATATCCATTTTAAAATCTATTTTAAAATTATATGTATTTTAAATCTTTAACTATTAAGAGATCCATTACAATTTTAAGCATAGATTAAGTCTATTTGAATTGAATTAGTTGGAAATGATAGTTAATCAATTGGTAATTAGTTTGTAATTTTTCATTGATTAAATATTTAATTAGTTTACTTATGTTTTTATCTTTGCATGCTTATGGTGCACGCTCCACATAGCCTAGGCTCTCCTAGTTTTAAGGACTTGATTGTGTTATTGTATGTGCTTATTTCATGCTTGTCCAAGGGTTAGCAAGACTTTGATTCAAATGTAATTAACTTAGTGACATCATTAAGGACAAAAATTAAGGACTCATTTGGAGAACTTAGAAAATTTTCAATAATTAGGATACAAATCCTTTAGACTCAAAACTTTGAATGCTTGAACTTAGTGACATTTCCAGCATTAAAAAAACTTTCACTGGTTTTAGAAATTATTAAGCTCCTTAATCAATCTTAAGCTTAAACCCTTAATTAAGCATTTAGAACTTCCAAACATTCTAATAAATCAAATTTAAACCCAAAAATTATAAACAATACCTCTAAGTGACTAAAATTCAAACCTTAATCAATGAAAATTAAAATCCCTTTGATTTGATAGCAAACCTAAACATAATTTAATTTTAATTGAAATTCAATATTTAATAATTTAATTAATTAAAAATAATAAAATTTCAAAAAAGTTATCAAACACTTGGGAATCTCTCCTTAGGTCATTGCTGACCTTTGGAGATGATTTCAAGGAGTTGGGAGCTCATTTGGAGTAAAATCATCAAAAAGCCTTGGATTAAACTAATTCAATAATTCAAATAATTATCAAATTTAAAAAATCATAACTAAATCAATAAAATTCCAAATCGATCAAACTCAAAGTCATTCAACTCATAATAAAATCTAATATTCATTAAAAATATCAAACCTTTAGAAATCATTCAAATATGAAAAAGTCAACTTTTGGTCAAATCTTAAGTTAAAATAAGATCAAAACTTCAAACCTTCATAACTAAATATAGAAAAATCTAAATCCAGCAAACTTAGTGTCTAACAATTTATCTTAAGGTCTAACATTTTATAAAAATACAAATTTCTAGAATTTAACCTTAATAAAAAAAGATAACTTTTGACCCCTTAATTAAATGACTAACGTAATCTAAAAAATTTTAGAAGACCTCCTCGCTCTTCGTCCATTTCTGTTCGATGGAGAAAGAACTTCTTTTTCGGTCTGGCTTGCTTAGGTCGAGTAAGCAACTGAAGAAATTTCGTATACAGAATTTCAGTATTAGATTCAGTGAAAAAGTAGCTCGACTGAACACCAAAACAATCAAGAAAAAGGTGTGTACAATTCCGTTTCTTGTTTCTTCGAAAAGAAAGAGAGATTTTCAATGATTCTCTCCTGAAAAGCTGTGCTGCTTTCAATCAAGTTCGAGATGTAGTTACACCAAGCGGGGACCGGCTTTGCTAGACCATTTTGGTCCGTCCGGGCTAGGCTCTATTGGGTGCTGGCTTATCGTAAACAAACAACAAACTTGATTCATAGCATACATATGATATTTCGTATAGAAACAAAAACAAAGTAGAAATCTCGTAGGGCCTAGACTTCTCAATTTCGTCGTGTAGGGCATGTTTGCCCGACTTAGCCATTTCCTAAGCCCGTAAAGATGTTCAGGCTAAGACCCCTTAGGGTCCGGGTTTGCAAGTAGGTTTGCCGCTAGGGGCCTCTCAACCTAGAGTGCAGGGACACGCCTAGTAGGCAGGGCAGATATATGGGTCCCTATGATCAAGTCTGTATCCTGGTCTCAATGGAGCAAAGCCTCCAGTGGGCAATGAGAGGTGTCTTCCCCGAGGGACCCCGTGGGACCCAGCTGATTCATGCTAAGGCATTAGAAAAATTTGGTTGCACCTGGGTGACAGTGGTACTAGATTATTTCACTTGGTTGTTCATAGCAGAGCTTCTATGAATTCGATTACGGAGATTGAGATGACAAATGGGTGCACCACTTCTGATCAATTAGAGACGATGCTATCAAAGACTTACTTCATACTTCAGGGATCTTCTTAATAGCACCAACATCGACTTTCAATGTCCGTGTGGAATTTAGTTTGATGTGTAGCGAGTCGGGAGTCTACGAAGGGAGATCTAGCCGCAAAAGGCGCTATTTTCATGTCACCATATACACTCAATGTGGTCTAACCGCGAATGGGGCTCAATGTAATTCCCATCAGAGATGAATCTTTTATGAAAGAGGTATTCGAGAGGGACTTTTCTTTCTATATCGTCACCTAAGATAGCATAATCGAGAAAGATTTTCTTGCCAGGCTGCCCACCAGAGGTGAGAAAGTGCAAAGGGTGGCTCACCGAGCCGACCTCGTTGGCTCGGAAGAACACAACCCCGGCCAGCCTTACGAGTTCTACCCCCGCTACCACAAAGATCACTGCCCAGGCACCGCTCGAGGGTACCTCCACTCCCCCAACTGAGCAAAACGGAGCAAATTCGGTTGAGGACCCGGGAGATGAGGGAAAGGAGAGAGAAGAAAAGGGAAGGTTCTGTTGAGACTCAAGTCCCCCTGCCGGAGCTCCCCAAACCTGAAGTGGAAGTCGAGGAATTTACAATAGCATGACTAGTAGCAAGCCTTCCAAAGAAAATATCTGTGAACACTACATTGGAGAGTCGTCAATAGGAATTTCTATGGCCTGCCTTGCGGTCTACCACAGAGACCCTAATAAGGCAACTATTCGAGTCCTCTTCAAGGCATAATATTGAGAATTCTTGTCTATTTTTGATAGGGATGTTACGGATGACTTGAAAAACATATCTGAAAATGATTCTCTGCATGATCAATTTCACTTTGAAGAATGAAAACATTCTCTTGGCTATTTAAAACTTAAAAATCACTCTAAAACTCCAGAAATCTTTAATCAACCTTTAAACCAGTAATCAACCAACTTTAATTAAAAGTTCATTAAATTTTAAACCTTAATTAACTTAAGACATTTAATTAAACCGGGTACCACTAGGTAACCCAAGCCTACAAATCTATTAAATTAGCCCCAAGGAACGTGAAATAAACTTCATGGCCTCGATGAGAAATAAAGGTGGTATTCAACAAATAATTAAAATTAATCTTAAAATTAATTTTAAATTATTAAGACTTAAATTTTAACCAATATCTTCCTTTAATCCTTTCAACAAATCAAATCATTAAACAACTTTAACTAATTGCCCCACCTAGGATATATCCGTAACCACATAGCCTATCACACACACTTTTGATGGTTTTCTAGGACAATCAACTCTAGTCTTAGGCTAGGTTAGTGTTTACTTTTTTGATGTGTGACAGGTTTTTGAGTTTTCACTGCATGTTGTTTGCTAGCTTAGAGTTGATGTGTTTGTTTACTTACTTCCTGCATTTTAAAATTGATTGTGTGTTAGATTTACTCTTAGGTTAGGGATGATTTATACTAATTCAATCTTATGCAGGTGGCCATACTCATACAGGACATTTAAATTAAAGGGGCATTAAATAAAAAAATATATATTATTATGCTTTGCACAGGTGCTTGCTATGCTTAAGACCCCCTTTAAATTAAAAGAGCATGAACAAGTGTGGCTATAATTATGCATTTTAAAATTTGAAATATTAATTACTTGAGATTAATTAACTGTTAATTATTAGGATAACACTGCAGGTCATTGAGTTTAGAATTTTCACTTTTTAAATATAATTTGAGATGTATTTGAGTTATAATTTTAAAAGTGACTTAAGAATGGGATATTTATATCCAACTTGGATTCTAAAGAAGAGAAGAAATCCCTAAAGGAGAGAGTCGTTTTCCATTTGGAAGATTAAGTTTGGATACCTTTCAAATATCCAAAGAGAAAAGATAATACCCCTTTTAAGGGGGAGTTTCTTTTCATTTGGATATTCGAAACTGACAAATCAAAAAGCTCATGGGAGAACAAAGGAATGAAGAATGAGAAGACCCATTCTCAAAGTCACTTGAGTCTTAGGATTAGAAATCTGGGTTGTTATTAGTGGTGCCCAACCACTTTACTTTTATGCAGACCCTGATTTGTAATATTAAGTGGCACTTGCCACATGGACATTCAACTTGAATAATTAATTTAATTAATTTATTTAATTGATTGTGCATTAGAAATTGCATATTTTTTAGCATTTTTATTTGCATGTCGTATTTACTTTATCCTAGAACGAATGGAGGCTCATGAGGGTACGATAAAAATTCTTTTACTCAAACTAATTAAAAAATTTTAGCTCAGATAATAACTCTAACGGTCTTAAGAAGTAAACTCAGACTCACTGAGGGTTTTTCATACATCATATTATATCTTCTCTATCTTGTTAGGCAGCTCCCCGCTTGCGGGTTTTGGCAGACCACCTGGCCTATAAGGCTGCAGATCTATCAAGGGGATGTTGTGCAATCTATAGAGAAAAACTTATTTTTAAGCCAAATTTTTAAACTGCTTCATTTTGATTTATGCATTTAATCAAGTCAACTACCATGCATTACATTAGTAACATCCCTACCACTCGACATTAAAATATCAGACTCATAATTTTAAAGCACTTAGGTGGATTAGTTGGCTCCCAAATTCAGGCTGAGGTAAGTTCAGATTTACACTGCATTAGTTAGGATCAAGTTACTTTTTAGTACCAATTTTAGACTTAAGTTTTGAGGCAGGATCAGGCTATAAGACCTCAACCTCCGGGAACTGAATCCTAATTTTCTAATAAAACTAATCAATCAAACTAAATATAACTTTCAATTAAATTTAAACCTAACACTTAGGATAGGCTGCAGTGTTTTTTGAATTATTTCAGAATCTTAAAACACTCTCTACTCCTCTTCCTTTGACTCTAAAAATAAATTTTCAAATTAGATCCAATCCCTATTCAAATTTTAAACCTTACCTTCCTTTAATATCGAGTATTGAAATAATAAATAAAATGTCTACCACTATTTTAATCGAGAGTATTCGTAGGAAACTTCAGTTTCCTATGATGTAATTAACTACGATGGTTTGTGCTCATAGGAGATTTAAAAACACAGACCAGATTTTCAAAATCAAGTTTTTTAAAAACCTTTAATTTTTTATCTGTGGGAAATTTAAAATTCAATATTCATTATCTCTAATTTCAAAAAATGAATAGTGATTAATAACTTCTTTCCTCGGAGAGATATATCAATTACTATTATGATTTTGATTATAAAATTAGTGATCTCTTATCCTAGTTATTATAGTCAAATATTTGATTGAACATCATTTTAATCTTTCGAGACCATATGCTATCTCTCCTGAGTTTGCCTACGATAATCAGGATAAAAAAATTTAAAGTTCTAAAATTTGAACCCATTTGGGAATGGTATACTCGCCTCCCGAGGCAATATACTATTCATAATGATATGTTTAATTTCAAAAATAAAATTATAAAATTTAACTTTCCCAAAGAAAATTAATACTTTTCAAAACTATACTTTTTTAATCAAACAAGGCTCCAGGGAGTGGACGTAGGTTAAGTTTATCGAAAAACTATAAATTTATGAGTGTTCCTTTTTTACTGCTTTTCCTCATTAAATTTTTGCACTTTAATTTTCTTGTGATGATTATTAGTTTGGTTTAAGAATGCGTTTTTGTTTGAGAAATTTTAAAATACTAATTCACCCCACTCTTGATTAACATTGAGCTAGTTCACAAGGGCTTAACATCCCTAACAAACTTTCACTTGCATTCAAAAACATGTGAATGTTATAAATTAAGTGTTCTCCACTTAAGAAGCTCATAGGATATTTTATTTAATTTTGATATAATTTTCACCCTATTCAGAACATAACATGCAATACTAACCGCTGCAGCTCAAAAATATTTAGGAAGTGTATATTCTGCCTACATGGCTCTAGCATCTTCAATTAATATTATGTTCTTTCTTTCTACTACCCCATTATGTTGAGAGGTCATAGGTGCAAAAAATTATGATCAAATCCATGTTCTTTAAAAAAATCCTTAAATTTTTTATTTTTAAATTCACCTCCGTGATCACTTTAAATTGTTAGCATTTGACATTCTAGTTTCCTCTAAATCCAAGTTAAAAAATCTCTAAATTCCTCAAATGATTCACTCTTATTAAATAAAAATTTAACCCATGTGATTCTCGAGAAATCATTTACTATCACAAATCTGTATACCTTCCCTCCTATAGTTACTTTGCTAACCGGTCCAAAAAGATCCATATGAATAATTTCCAATGGTTATTAGTTCTAAGATCCTTAGTGGAATGAAATAAAGATTTCACCTATTTTCCTAATTGACATGCATCATATAGGTGATCCTTAGTAAAGTCTAGTTTTGGTATATCTCTAACCAGTTCATTTTGGGTAATTTTCCTAAGATCTTCCATGCTAGTGTGACAAAGTCTCCTATACCTAACTAAGATTCATTAGAAATTATTTTTAAATAAAAAGCATTAGGAGTTTTAATATTGTTAAAATCTAGCATATAAATATTGTTTACCCTGGTTCTATGCAATACATCATTTTTATTTAGGCTTAATATATATCTAGTGGCAAAAAAATTTAACACTTTACCCTTTGTCACATAGCTAGCTAATACTTAACAAATTATTCTTTAAGCCTTCTACAAGTAAAACATTCTCATTGAAAACATTATTCAAGTTTTTAATCATACCTATGCCAACCACTTTTCTAGTGGCATTTCTCTCAGTATAACCTTGCCACCATTCCTGGCTTCCAATTATATGAATTATTTAGTGTCTCCAATCATATGTTTCGAACAACTACTGTCTAGGTACCAAATGCTCTCATAAGGTCTTGTATGAGAACATTCTAATAAAAAAATCAAACATTAGACTTGGGAACCCAAAAAGTTTGGGGTCTTCTCTTGGCAAAATGAAACTAGATGCTGTTAAGTTAGTTGCTATTTGCACGCTTTACATTTTTGCAACTTATGTAGTTTTGATGATTCCAAATATTATTGTTCAAAATGTAGTTATCTCCTAACAATTTTAGAAGATTTGTATTTGCTCTTGTGTGTACTAACATTTCAGGAAAATCAAACTCTAAACTGCGAAGACTTCAAATCAATTTCAGCATGAAATACTTTGTAAATTTGAAGATTGTACTTTTCTTTGAATCAAAATTGAAAGGGAGTGATTGTTATTTGAGTGAATAAAAACATACACACACATAAGGTGATCATATATAATTTATACTGATTGTACGGGACGATATCAGTTCGTACGGGACGATCAGACAGTTATCTCCTATTGAGCACATGGAACGAATAGAAACTTGCTTGAGAAATTTTTCTAAGTCCTATTCATCCAGGACAAAATTAATTATCGTCCAGGACAAAATTAATTATCATCCAGGATGATCTGGTCTCTGTAAAATTTTCGTCCAGATGAAATTAATTATCTTACATGACGATTGGTCCTCTGTAAAATTTTCATCCAGATGAAATTAATTATCGTCCAGGACGATCTGGTCTCTGTAAAATTTTCATCCAGACGAAATTAATTATCATACATGATGATTGGTCCTCTGTAAAATTTTTGTACAGACGAACAAATTTTCGTCCAGACGATTAACCGAATTAGAACGATTTTCAGCAGTTTCTAGAACCGGCCTTGTAATAACCGTTCGTACCGGATGAATATAGTTCGTATGGGACGATCATCTGTACGAAGACATTTCGTACACATATACAAGTAGGGTCGTTTCAAATCGTTTAAGTAAAATCGTCTAGGACGATCCACGATCGTACGGGACGATCCACTGTGTACAGAATTGAAAAATTGTAATTTTTGGGCGGTTTTTCTTGTCTTTTGTATATATAGTCCAAATTAGACTACCATCCAATCTTTTTATCATTTGATCTTCGTGCCTCTTGAGATAATAGCCAAGGAGAGAGTGAAAGAGAGCATTCAAGGGAGGATTCATACCACTGGAATGAGAAGTCTTCACTTTGATTTCAAAGGTAAGAATCTCTACTTGTGAATTGGGATTACTTCACTCTTTTCTTTCTTCCTTATAGATTCTTGTGAGAAGATCTGTCAAGGAGATCCGGTTTTCTGCCGACACTTGGAGAGTGTGAAAGGACGAAGGGTTCTCTACCTACACTTGGAAAGTGTGAAAAGAGGAAGGGTTCTCTGCCTACACTTGAAAAGTGTGAAAGGATGAAGGGTTCTCTGCCCACACTAGGAGAGTGTGAAAGGACGGACGGTTATCTACCAACACTGTGGATTGTGTAAAAGGACAACGGTTCTCTGCCGCACCGGGGAGTGGTGAAAAGAGTGTGTTGTAAAGGCTTCTCCGCCTTGCTGTGGTTGCAAAAGGAGAGTCACTATTGGTATTAGTGCAATACTCAGAGGGTGCCTGTGGGGAGTGGATGTAGGTCTGGTTTTAGACCGAACAACTATAAATCTGGTGTCATTTACTTTACTATTTTTACATTTTCGCATTTTAATTTTAGTCTTAAAAAACTTTGTGGTTAAAAAACTTTTTCTGCAAAAACTTAAAAGAAACATTTTTATTTCGGTTCAACATAATTTTAAAAAAAGAGGGCTTAAAATTTTTTAAAACTACCAATTCACCCCCCCCCCTCTTGGTAGCCTTGGGACATTAATTTAGGCTTAACAACCTAATTACTAGACTCAACAAGTGGTATCAGAGCATCGTTTCAAAATCATAAGTTTGAACTACTTTTTGATTAACGTAGATGGCTACATTTGGAAACCGAAACACACCTAAGGGTTACTCTATCACTAGACCTCCACTGTTTGACAATATTCCTTTTGATTTTTGGAAAACACGCATGTCTACTTTCTTACAGTCACTTGATTATCGCATGTGGATGCTAGTACAGGATGGCTACACAAAACCAACTAGATTAGTTGATGGAGTTATGGTAGAAACACCTTTTGCAGATTGGACTATGGAAGAATGTGACTTAGCACAATTAAATGCCAAATGTCTAAATAGTTTCTTTTGTGCTTTAAAATCTGAAGACTACATGCGGGTTTCTACTTGTAAAAGTGGAAAGAACATATGGGATAAACTTTGTATAACTTATGAAGGGACAAATGAGGTTAAGCAATCAAGACTCAATATCTTGTTACATGACTATGAATTGTTTCGCATGAAACCTAATGAATCTATCTCTAACATGTACACAAGATTCACACAAATTGTCACTTCTTTGCATGCACTTGGTAGGGAATTAACTAATACTGAAATGGTTAATAAAATTCTTCGATGTTTACCTACTGCTTATGATGCTAAAATTAACGCAATTACAGAGTCTAAAGATCTTAACATTTATTCTATTGATAATCTTCTTGGTTCACTCATTGCTTATGAGCAAGGAGTAAGTCAAAGAAAGATTGATGCAGGTGAACCATGAAAGGAGAAAAATATTGCACTAAAGGTGGAAGAGTCAGAAAATTAACACTCACAACCTGAGGATGAAGATGATATTGCACTGATAACTAGACAATTCAGAAGCTTTTTAAAGAAGAAGCAGAAGAGACGCCAGCAATGGAACAGAGGTAAGTTTAACAGAAATGGTAGAGGAGATACCAATGGTAATTTGTTATGAATGCAGGAAACCAGGTCATATCAAGACTGATTGCCCAAAACTTAAAGCCACTCCTAGCAAGGAGAAGGTAGAGGAGAAACCAATGGTAAAGAAGGGCAAGAAGAAATTTCAAAGAGCTTTCTGGGCGGACTCGGCTTCAGACTCATCTGAGACTGAAAAAGAAGAAGAAGTCACCAATCTTTGCTTAATGGCAGACAATGTAGATCACTCAGATCAAGAAGAGGAGTGCTCTCACACAAGACCTCGTGGGAGCATATGGTACCTGGACAGCAGATGTTCAAAGCATATGACTGGAAATACTGCTCAATTCATAATACTGGAAGCCAGGAATGGAGGCAAGGTTACACTTGGAGATAATACCACAAAGAAAGTAGTTGGATCAGGTATGATTGGAAATTTCAAAAACTTTTTCATAGACAATGTGTTATTGGTTGAAGGCTTAAAACATAATCTGTTAAGTATTAGTCAGCTGTGTGACAAGGGATATAATGTAAAATTTTACCTACTAGCTGCATATTAAGCCTAAATGGAAAAGAAGTTTTAAATGGAAAAAGGGTTAACAATGTTTACATGCTAGATTTGAATTCTATTCTATCTCCTACTGCTTTTTGTTTAAAAACTGTTTCTGATGAATCATGGCTTTGGCATAGGAGACTTTGTCATTCTAGTATGAAAAATCTTAGGAGAATTACCCAAAAGAACTTAGTGAGAGGTATACCAAAACTAGACTTTACGAAGGACCACCTTTGTGATGAATGTTAATTAGGAAAACAAGTTAAGTCCTCTTTTAAGTCCAATAAGGATCTTAGGACCAGTAAACCTTTGGAAATTCTTCACAGGATCTTTTTAGACCAGTAGGAACTGTAAGTCTAGGAGGGAAGGTATACGTATTTGTTATAGTGGATGATTTCTCAAGATTCACATGGGTTAGATTTCTTTTTCATAAAAGTGAATCATTTGAGGAATTCAGAAATTTTTCAACTTGGATTCAAAGAAAACTAGGATGTAAAATAATCTCTTTACAAAGTGATCATGGAGGAGAATTTGAAAATGAAAGATTTGAAAATTTTTATAAGGAAAAAGGAATTGATCACAATTTTTCTGCACCTAGAACCCCTCAACAAAACGGGGTAGTTGAAAGGAAAAATAGAACATTAATAGAAGCCGCCCGAGCAATGTTGGCAGAATACTCACTTCCTAGATATTTTTGGGCTGAGGCGATTAGCACTGCATGTTATGTTCTGAATAGGGTGAATGTGAGATCAAATTTAAATAAAACACCCTATGAGTTGCTAAAAGGTAGAACACCTAACTTGTCACATTTGCATGTTTTTGGTTGCTAGGTGTTCATACATAACAATGAAAAATCTGCCTTAGGAAAATTTGATCCAAAATTAGATGAAGGAATTTTTGTTGGATATTCAAGTGTTGGAAAATCTTATAGGGTATTCAACAAAAGAATTTTAGTCATTGAAGAAACCACACATGTTGTATTTGATGAATCTGGAAATCTGGAAGAACCAAATATTGTTGAAGAAGAAATTGAGGAAAACTCCCAAAAGATTGATAGATTAAATTTGGAAGAAAATGTTTAAGAAAATTTAGAAAGAGAAAACCCTTTGCCTAGAGATTTGAGATTTTCTAAAAACCACCCAAGAGAATTGATTATAGGTGAACCTAGTGAGGGTGTTAGAATTAGGCGTGGATTAAACAAGGAAGTCAATCATTTAGCCTTTATTTCAATAATAGAACCCACTAATATTGAACAAGCACTTTCTGATGAATTTTGGATATTGGCCATGCAAGAAGAGTTGAATTAATTTGTAAGAAATAAAGTTTGGGAATTAACCTCAAGGCCAAAAGATCAAAGTGTTGTTGGAACCAAGTGGGTGTTCAAAAATAAAATGAATGACTCAGGAGTAGTCATTAGAAATAAGGCTAGATTAGTTACTAAGGGGTATAATCAAATTGAAGGAATTAATTTTGAGGAGACCTTTGCCCCTGTAGCAAGACTTGAAGCAATTAAGGTTTTACTTGCCTTTGACTGTTTTAAAGGTTTTAAATTGTTTCAAATGGATGTCAAAAGTGCCTTTTTGAATGGGGTTATTGAAAAAGATGTTTTTGTAGAACAACCTCCAGGATTTGAAAATTCAAAATACCTAAATCATGTTTTTAAGTTAAAGAAGGCATTATATGGATTGAAACAGGCACCTAGGGCTTGGTATGAGAGGTTGAGCACCTTCCTACTTGAAAGATCTTTTGAAAAAGGAAGTGTGGATATAAATCTCTTTTTAAAGAAATTTGGAAAGGAAATACTCATTGTTCAAATTTATGTGGATGATATCATCTTTGGATCTTCAAATAAAAATCTTTGTGATGATTTTTCTAAAACAATGAGTAGTGAATTTGAAATGAGTCTAATAAGAGATTTAAATTACTTTCTAGGTTTTAGCATTAAGGAACTTGAGGAAGAAACATTTCTTAGTCAAACTAAATATATTAAAGACATCCTCAAGAAATATGAAATGGACAATGCTAAACCTGTTAGTACACCAATGAGTTCCTCAATTCAGTTGGATAAAGACCTTAAGGGAAAATCTATTGATCAAAAGAAATATAGAGGGATTATTGGATCTTTGCTTTACTTGACTGCTAGTCGACCAAATATTATATTCAGTGTTTGCTTATGTTCTAGATTTCAATCAGATCCAAAAGAATCACATTTGACAGCAGTGAAAAGAATTTTAAGATACTTACTAGGAACTCAAAACTTAGGAATTTGGTATCCTAAGTTTAGCTCTTCATTTGAAATTATTGGTTATTCAGATTCTGACTTTGCAGGCTTTAGAGTGGATAGGAAAAGCACTTCTGGAACATGTCAATTCATTGGAAATTCATTAGTTTCTTGGTCCAGTAGAAAACAAAATTCAGTAGCCCTATCTACTGCAGAAGCAGAATACATTGCATTAGGAAGTTGTGTGGCACAAGTACTTTGGTTAAAACAACAGTTGATTGATTTAGGATTAACTATAGGCACTATTCCAATTTATTGTGATTAGTGTTATTTGCATTTCCGAAAATCCTATTCAACATTCTAGAACCAAACACATTGACATAAGGCATCATTTCATAAGGGATCATGTATCCAAGGGAGAAATTGAACTTACTCATGTTTCAACTGAAAATCAACTTGCTGACATTTTTACAAAACCTTTAGCCTTTGATACCTTCAGTACTTTAAGAACAAGGCTTGGTGTAATTGATTTGTATGATTAAATAAAAATGTTTTTGCAACAATGATATTTATGTTTTCTTAGTTTATTTATTTTTGGTTTTGTTATGAATTATTTGATTTTTGAGTGTTTTGAATGAGTTTAATTTAGAGTCTGTGGCTTTGTCTTTGTTTTCTATGTTTTGAATGTTTTGTTTAAATTTCTTCAATAAAATTTTAAATAATCCAAAAAATTGTGGAAATTGTCCGAGACGAAATTTTTCGTACTGGACGATTTGTGCAAAATTCAGTTTGCGAGAATTTTAACCGTTTTGAGAGTAGTTTTTAATTAGTTCGTCTGTACGATCCGATGATCGTCCAGGACGAAATTTTTTTTCTCTGAAACGTTGAAACGATTGAATGCAGCGGTTGAATGGATAAGACAGTTATAATTGTGAAGTTCGTCAGTACGAACTTTTTGTTCGTCCAGACGAACATACATCGTTTCATTGTAAGGGACAATTTTCAATAGACATTAAAACGAATTAACTTTTTTATCGTCCGTACGAAAATTTTTTTTCTGTACGATCGGTCAAGTCAAAAAGCCTATACGAAGGGACGCATCATAAATTGTGTTGATTACGAAAAGCTGTTACATTTTGGACGAATTTGATCGTCTGTACAAAATATTTTTGTCCAGACGAACGATGATTTTCGTCCAGGACGAACTGTTTTCGTCCAGGATGAATGTATCATTTTCTTTAAATATGAAGGCTTTCTAACTTAACAATCACATCTCCAAACTTTCATTTCAATCCCTTTCGACTTCAAATCGACAATGGCCTCCTCAAGTAAGAGACAAAAGGTGTTGGCAAAGAAACCCCACAGGAATGCCTCTGAAAACTTCCTGTCAAAAGCAAATGAGGAATCCTTTCCTCTTTTTGCCTCTGCCAAAATAACTCCCTCTCGCATTCTAATTCAAAGAGAGATTAACTTCAAGGTAATGCACATTTTTGCCTCCACCCAGTTTCAATTCATTCTTTCTCTTGTCCACCTCTACAACAAACAAAACTTTCTGTATTTTCTAGCCAACATGTGTTTTAATTCTGACCACACCTGCATAAGTTCTTATGTTTTCAAACAAAAAGTTGAAATCACCAAGCAAGACATTGGTGCTTTTCTGAACTTAAGAACTGAAGTATATAGAGCCCACACCCTAATGAGTGAAGATACTTTCAAATGGTATGATGTCAATAGGGTGATTAGACAAAGTGGCCTAACATATCATGTTGCTAGAGTCTCCGATATGACCAAAAAAGACCGAATCATCCAGCATATCCTTCGATCTTCAATCATTCCTAAAGCTGGTGATAGGATCAATATTACCCCTCTCCTTTCTGTTCTAACTTTTTTTATTATGGATTGTAAGCCTATCGACAAAGCCCAACTTATCCTAGATCATCTCTATGGACTTTCAAAAATTGGGCACGCAGAACAGAAGATAAAAAGGAACATCTCATTAGGACACTTAGTTACATACATTTTGGAAAAGAAATATAACTTAGTGCATCCTGATGATGAATACGAAGAGCCAGTTTACTACAATGATGCTTCCTTTAGAGCAATTTTCAAGGAGGAAAAAGGGAAAGCACATGCCAGTGCTTCAGAAGGAGAAGAAGAAGGAGAGCAAACTTCTGCACTGATAATCTGATTGAAAAATTTGATAAACTTGAGACTCATGTTGATCATAGATTTGATCAAATTGATGCTCAACTTATGCAGCAACAACAGGACATTGGTAGCATCATAAATGAAGTACATGAAATCAATACCAATGTTATGTTGATGGCCTCCTACTTCAACCTTTTTGGTGGCATTCCTCCTCCTCCTCCAGAAGAATAGAGAATGAGAGATGATTTTGTTTTTGTTGTACTTGTGTTTAGCTTTAAATGTTTTGTTATATTAGTGTTTATTTTAGTATTTATTTTAGTTATGTTTTACTTATGTTTGTTGTTTTTGATATTATGAAATGATCATGTAATCTTTTTCATTAATATCAATACATGTCGTAGTTGATTTAATTTTGATTTGTTTTTGGAATGTGGTTAATTTTTATGAATTTCATTAGTCTTTTTTAATGTTAATTGTGCTTAAATCAGATTGTAATTTGAGATTAATTATATTAGAAAATCTAGTCTTTCTAAATTTAAAAGTTGTTTATAACTTGTTATAATTAGAACTTTTAAATTCATGTCTATTCATTTAGACTACATAAAAGTTAATATTATTATTATAATTTAGATGTTTTCTTATTTTGTATTTCCTTGCTCAAGTGATATTTATGCACTTAGAAAAATTTGAAATTTTAGATTATTGATCTTGGAAAGAATTGGTTTCAATTACTCTTAAAAATTATACAAAGAGTACAAAAATCAAAAGGAATGCGCAAAGGTTCGCAAAATATGAAAAAGAGGCACAAAATTAGCACAATGTCAAAAGATGCACAAAAATGTGCCAAAACAAAAATTTGAAAAAGATGCGCAAAGCGCCACATGTGGTAATTCTCTTCTTTCCAAATTCTTTTAATCTCTTAATTCAAATTGATCCTATATTAATTTATATTCTATTGAACTTTGAAATAAAGAATTTTTATTCATCTCTCTTGTAATGATTTTCTATATTCAAATGTCTAAATTGAATCATGTCTTTGATAAATTCTTCTTACTTACAATGTTATATCACTTCTTAAATTCTATGAATTTCTATGATTTACCTAATGTTCTTAGTTTTATATTGCATACCTTATGTCAATCACTTTTAGATTAAATTTTCAAATGAATTTTATATAATTACTTACATTTCTTGTCTATTTCTTCTTCACTTTTTGTTATTGTCAAAAAGGGGGAGAAATTATTGTGTTTGTATGTTTTGTTTTGATTATTTTGTTTGCATTTTGATTTTGTGTTAGACTTTGTGATTTTGTTAAAAATTTTGAAAAATAAAAATATTGTTCTTTGCTTCAAAATGCCTCCTTATTTTCATGAATTCATCAATTCAGGGGGAGTTTAGGAGATTTGTTTAAATTGAAATCATACAAACAATAATTGTTTTGCCATCATCAAAAAGGGGGAGATTGTTAAGTTAGTTGCTATTTGTACGCTTTACATTTTTGCAACTTATATAGTTTTGATGATTCCAAATATTATTGTTCAAATATGTAGTTATCTCCTAACAATTTTAGAAGATTTGTATTTGCTCTTGTGTGTACTAACATTTCAGGAAAATCAAACTCCAGACTGCGAAGACTTCAAATCAATTTCAGCATGAAATACTTTGTAAATTTGAAGCTTGTACTTTTCTTTGAATCAAAATTGAAAGGGAGTGATTGTAATTTGAGTGAATAAAAACATACACACACACATAAGGAGATCATATATAATTTATACTGATCGTACGGGATGATATCAGTTCATACGGGACGATCAGACAGTTATCTCCTATTGAGCACATGGAACGAATAGGAACTTGCTTGAGAAATTTTTCTAAGTCCTATTCGTCCAGGACAAAATTAATTATAATTCAGGACGATCTGGTCTCTGTAAAAATTTTCATCCAGACGAAATTAATTATCGTACATGACGATTGGTCCTCTGTAAAATTTTTGTCCAGACGATTAACCGACTTAGAACGGTTTTCAGCAGTTTCTAGAACCGGCCTTGTAATAACCCTTCGTATCGGACGAATATAGTTCGTACGGGACGATCATCTGTATGAAGACATTTCGTACACATATGCAAATAGGGTCGTTTCAAATAGTTTAAGTAAAATCGTCCAGGATGATCCACGATCGTACGGGATGATCCATTGCGTACAGAATTGAAAAATTGCAGTTTTTGGGCGGTTTTTCTTGTCTTTTGTATATATAGTCCAAATTAGACTGCCATCCAATCTTTTTGTCATTTGATCTTCGTGCCTCTTGAGAGAATAGCCAAGGAGAGAGTGAAAGAGAGCATTCAAGGGAGGATTCATACCACTGGAATGAGAAGGCTTCACTTTTATTTCAAAGGTAAGAATCTCTACTTGTGAATTAGGATTACTTCACTCTTTTCTTTCTTCCTTCTAGATTCTTGTGAGAAGATCTGTCAAGGAGATCCGGTTCTCTAATGACACTTTGAGAGTGTGAAAGGATGAAGGGTTCTCTGCCTACACTTGGAGAGTGTGAAAAGAGGAAGGGTTCTCTGCCTACACTTGGAAAGTGTGAAAGGATGAAGGGTTCTCTGCCCACACTAGGAGAGTGTGAAAGGACGGATGGTTCTCTGCCAACACTGTAGATTGTATAAAAGGACGACGGTTCTCTACCACACCGGGGAGTGGTGAAAAGAGTGTGTTGTAAAGGCTTCTCCGTCTTGCTGTGGTTGCAAAAGGAGAGTCACTATTGGTATTAGTGCAATACTCAGAGGGTGCCTCTGGGGAGTGGATGTAGGTCTGGTTTTAGACCGAACCACTATAAATCTAGTGTCATTTACTTTACTGTTTTTATATTTTTGCATTTTAATTTTAGTCTCAAAAAACTCTATGGTTTAAAAACTTTTTCTACAAAAACTTAAAAGAAACATTTTTATTTCGGTTCAACATAATTCCCTTTATTCACCCCCCCTCTTGGTAGCCTTGGGACATTAATTTAGGCTTAACAACCTAATTACTAGACTCAACAGATGCATGTATGATATGAGTTATTTTATGCATCTTAGGTTTCCACACTAAATGTTTTTCTATGTAAAATTTAAGTGTGTTAAATATGTCTAAACATCCCACAAGTAAAATATTGAACTCCAGGAAAAGAATTATTCAATCTTTTATAACAAATCTGTCTCTTCCTAGGTTTTAAGATTTTTGACCTCAAAATAGAATTAGTAAAATCTTCAAGTGTAGAGGTTATCCTATATTCCTAAAGAGCTTTCACTATCACTTTAATAAATGAGTTTGCATCTTCTAACATAGTGTTATCATATTTCAGATAGTGCTCTTTATTCTCAGATTCATCCCTAAAATATTTAAATTATTTATCTAATTTAGTATAGGATGATTTTAGTAATTCATTTTGCTTATTCAAATCATTAAATTCATCAAGTAAGCTCATATAGTTATTATTTATCTGTACATGATCTTTCCTAAGGGCTTCATGCCCTTTTTGTACTTCTTGCAATTCTAAGTTTAATCTAGCTTGCATTTTCCTAAGTTTTTTATATGTAGAATGAATTCTTTTAGAAACTTATAGCAATTCTTTATAAATTAAGTCACATACCTCTTCTTGATCTGATTGATCAAGGTTATAAGCAAATTAAGCACAAGTTGGTGTCTTCTTCTTCCTTTTCTATTTTTGATGAATTTGAAGTTGAGTCCACCTAGAAAGCTCTCTGAAATATCTTATATCCCTTCTTCACATTTGCTTTCTATTCAACCTTCTCCTTACTAGGAGTGGCTTTAATATTAGGGAAATCTGATTTTATATATCCAGGTTTCCTTATCATCAAGGCAATATTTTCTCATCCTCAAGTTATGACTGATCACTCTTTTGTTCAGTCAATCTTTGCTCGTAAGAAATTAGTGATCCAAGGAGATTATTAATATAATAAATATTTAAGTCCTTATACTCTATAATAGTAGTTATTCATCATCATAAGCAGTAGGAAAATAACAAATAATTTTATTAACTATTTCAGCGTTCATTATTTCCCTACCTAATGCATTCAAAGAAGCGACTATTTGAGTAAATCTTGTGTATATATTAGAAATGTATTCATTGGGTTTCATGTGAAATAATTTATAGACATATAACAAGATATTCAATCTAGATTATTTTACTTCATTAGTCCCTTCATATGTAATACAAAGCCTATCTTCAAAGATCTTCTCTCGAACAACTAGAAATAAGAAAAGGAAGAGTATAACCAAAAACTAAAAGAGATTCTTACCTTTGAGTAACCTTGTGAACCCTTCATACTCCACTTGTAAGCCTCTCTCTCTCAAACAATTGCCCAAACTCACTCTTTAACTTGCTCTTAAAAAACCACAAAGAATAACACCTTTCTCGTCAGTTTTTAAGGGCCTTTTATATGAAAAGACACGAAAAACCATCCAAAAAATTAAAAATTTCCATTTTGAGCGTGTATGATCGTATAGTACGATCATATGTTTGTACGTACAAATAGTTCAAAAATTGTTACATACAAACCTTTTGCGAATCTGTATGAAATAATTTTATACACGATGATCGTCAAGTATGAACCAAATTCGTAATGTACAAATATTAAAAAAAAAATTTCAAATTCATCAGGATGAAATGGGACCCCACATTTTTATACTTTGGACGTCGCCTGTACAAATGAGATATCATATAATATGATATGTTCAAAAAATTTTAAGATTTGTCACGATGAAAGGGAGCCGTCTAATTTATACTCTAGACAATGTCTATAAGAAAATGACATCATACAATATGATCCATTCAAAAAACATTAAATTCATCAGGATGAAAAGGGACACATCTAATTAGTACTCTGGACGGCGTCTGTAAGAATACAACATTGTACAGTATGATCCATTTGGAAAAAAAATTGAATTCATCAAGATGAAAAGGGACCCATCCAATTCATACTCTTGATGGCGTCTGTACAAAGGAAGCTTCATACAGTATGATCAGTACTTAGAAAAATTTTCTACCTGCAGTTTGTTTGACTGCTCGTAGGGAAAAATAACTGAACAACTCTTCTCATACAAAATAAGTTTGTATAGTATAATTAGTTTAAAAATTATAATTTTAAATACTCCCCAAGTGTGTGTGTGCAAAGTTAGTCAATTACAATCACACTCTCTCAGACTTAATAAAATAAAAATAAAAATAGACTTCATTTATAATGAACCCTAATCTAGTCTGATTTGAAAAAAAATCTGGAGTATGATTTTCCTGAAATGTTAGTACACATAAACAATAAAAATAATACATCCAAAATATGTTAAGAGAAATTATAATTAAAATAATAATAATTAGAATCATAAAAAATATATAAGTTGCATGAATCTCAACAATCGAAAAACTAAGTTGCAACAATCTCAACAAGTATGTGATAGTTGATTAAAGAGGAGTTAAATTTATGTGAGCACTGCTTTTGGGAATGATAGAGGTTCTCAAAAAATGTTGGATAACCCTGGCATTCTGATTAAGAGTATATATATAAGAAATATGGCTTATTTGGGCAACACCTATAAGAGTATGGTTTCTTCCCTAACCAGTCAAAATTTTCTCTAGAAGTTTAGGTGTATGTTCTAACTCCTAGCTTGTGTTTTAAGGTAAAAGAAGTTGCCTAGATCTTCCTTAGTGATTTCTACATGCTTCTTTAAGATGAAAGAGGTAATCCTGGTGTAATCTTTGTTTACCTTCATATTTGCAAGGAACATTTGAAATGTTTTGCGATGGTAGGCATAAATCAGGATAAGCATGAAGGAAAACTGGGTTGAGTTAGTAGGGGCTTGATTGTAAAGTTGATATCACTTTGAATGAGGAGTTAGAAATGGGTTATTTTGGTTACAAAATACATATCAAAATCTTCCTCATTTTCCTTAGAGAGGAAGTTGTCATCCCTACCAGATTGAGAGGATGATTCCTTAGAAGTGTGAGGTTGTTTGTTACTGTTGGCCATTGTAAAGGTTTAGACTTGAGAAGGTTTTGAAACAAATGATAATGTAAAGAAAAAACTTATCCAAAACCCTTTTATTCAAAGAAAAATGACCTATCGTACAATACGGAATTGAAATGGCTTTTCATAAAATGCCATTCCTAAGGCGTCATTTCGTACAGGCTTTTTGACCAAACGATCATACAGATGGTTCACTTGTTCATCCGAGATGATGAAAAAATTAAAGATCATTTTATGACGGCTAGGTTCGTCTGCATGAGAAACTAACAGGCTCATACAAATGAAATGCAATTTCATACATGCGATGTGACAAAAATAACATAACATTTAGAAAATCGTCCCCAATCATACATACGAAAAAAATAAAGATTGAAAAGATGATGATGACATTATATAGTATGATAGGCATTGAAAAAACTCAGTCAAGCATACTCAACATAGAAAAATATCATGTACATGCTACAAAATTTATATAGTATGAAAAAAACTTTCATACAATATGAAGAGAACACTTAAAATAAGGCTTAATAAATAGAGAACCTTTTCAAACATTATGACATGCTTCCAATAAAATCAAAACTAAAAAAACACAAAATTAACAAAAGAAAAATAACGAAAAACAAATATAAAAAATAAACTCTTACAAATAAACTAATAAACTAAACAAACACACAAATACATTACAAATCAAATTTGTAGATATTTAATTTAACCATTCAGATCAATCACACTAAATATGATTTTGAAGGCGCTAAATATTTCAAAAACTAGTAGTTTTGTAAAAATGTCTGCAAGTTAATTCTCTATAACAACATGATGCAATTTAATTTCTCCCTTAGCCACATGATCTCTAATGAAGTTATGTCTAATATCAATATGTTTAGTTCTATAATGCTAAATAGGACTCTTTGAAATATATATAACACTTATATTATCATAGAAAATTGGAATAGTGCCAAAAAAATCCTAAGTCAATCAGTTGTTATTTTAATCAAAGAACCTGTGCCACACAACTACCTATCTGCTTTAGTAGTAGAAAGTAATAATAAATTATATTTTCTACTAGACAAGAATCTAAAGAGGTTTTTATGAATTGATTAGTTCTAGAAGTATTTTTTTGATCAATCCTACATCCTGTAAAATCTTAACAAGAATATCTAATAATTTCAAAAGACGAATTGTGCTTAGGATATCAAATCCCTAAGTTTTTAGTTCCTAAAAGATATCTCAAAATTCTTTTAACTGCTGTCAAATATATAATTTCCTTAGATCAAATTAAAATCTAGCACACAAAAAACATTAAACATGATATCCGATCTACTAGCAGTCAAGTAAAGCAATGATCTAATTATACCTTTAAATTTCTCTTATCAATAGATTTTTTCTTAGATTCCTTATCTAACTGCACTGAGAAATTCTTTGGTGTAGTCACTAGTCTAGCATTATCCATTTCATATTTCTTGAGGATGTCCTTAATATACTTTGATTGATTAAAAAAATTTCATTCCTCATTTTGCTTTATTCTAAAATTAAGAAAATAACTTAAATCTCCCATCAAACTCATTTCAAATTTACTACTTATTATTTTTGAAAAATCATCACAAAGATTTTTATTAGTAGATCCAAATAAGATATCATCAACATATATTTAAACAATAAGTATGTCATATCCTATCCTTTTCAAAAAGAGAGTGATGTCCACACTTCCTTTCACAATTGACCTTTATAATAAGAATTTGCTTAACCTCCCATACCAAGCCTTAGTTGTTTGTTTTAATCCATATAATGTCTTTTTTCAATTTAACACATGATTAAGAAATTTATAACTTTTAAAACTTAGAAGTTACTTAAATAAATATCCTTTGGTATCTCTTCATTAAGAAAGGCACTATTAATATTTATTTGATACAATTTAAAACCTTTAAAATAGACAAAGGCTAGCAAAACCCTTATCGCTTCAAGTCTAACTACAGTGGCAAAAGTTTCTTCAAAATCAATTCCTTCAATTTCATTATACCCCTTGGCCACCAATCTTACCTTATTTCTAGTCATAAAACCCAAATCATTTATTTTATTTTGAACACCAATTAGTTCAACAACACTTTGATCCTTATTCCTTTCAATTAATTCCTAAATATCATTTCTAACAAATTAATTCAATTCTTCCTACATGGCTAAAATTCAAAATTCATCCAAAAGTACTTGATTTATATTAGTGGTTCAATCATCGATATAAAGGTAGAATGATTCACTTCTTTGCTAAGTTCATGCCTAGTTCTAACACCCTCACTAGGTTCACCTAAAATCAATTCCTTAGAGTGACTCTCTGAAAATTTTTTATTCTATAGGCAAAGGGTTTTAAGTTCCAACATTCTCTTCTAAATTTGTCTTTTCAATTCTTTTGGAAATATTTTTAATATGATCTTCTTCTAACCTTAGCTCTTTTGAAATACGAGATTCATTAAAAACTATATGTATGGTTTCCTCAACTACTAAAGTTCTCTTATTAATAATCCTATAGGATTTGACAATATTAGAATATCATAAAAAAATTTATTCATCAGATTTAGAATCAAAATTTCCTAAAGCATTTTTGTCATTATTATGAATGAGCACCTTGTAAAAAAACATGCAAACGTGAAAGATTAGGTGCTCTACCTTTATGAAGTTCATAGTGTGTCTTATTCAATTTGAATCTAATGTTAACCCTATTCAAAACTTAACAAGCAATACTAATTACTTAAGCCCAAAAATATTTCAAAAGTGAGTATTTTGCCAACATGGCTCTAAAGGTTTCTATCAGTATTTTGTTCTTCCTTTTGACTATCCCATTCTACTCAAGGGTTCTAGGTGTTAAAAAATTGTGATCAATTCCTTGCTCTCAATACAAATCTTTAAATTTTTTATTTTCAAATTCTCCTCCATGATCACTTTGAATTGATAAAATTTCACATCCTAGTTTTCTTTAAATCCAAGTAGAAAAACTTCTAAATTTCTCAAATGATTCACTCTTATGAAATAAAAATTTTACCTAAGTGAATCTTAAAAAATCATCAATAATTATAAACTAAAAAACTTTTTTTCCTACACTTATAGTGCTAATTAGTCCAAAAAGATCTATGTGAAGGGCTACCAATGGTTTACTAGTTCAAATATCTTTAATTGAATGAAAGGAGGACTTCATCTATTTTCTTAGTTGATATGAATCACATAGGTGATCCTTAGTGAAGTCTAGCTTGGGTATCCCTCTAACTAATCTTTTTGGTTAATCTTCCTATGATTTTCCATGCTTGCATGACAAAGTCTTCTATGCCATAAGCATGATTCAGCAGTAATTATTTTGAGATAAAAAGCAATAGAAGATTTTACAAAGTTCAAATCAAGCATATACACATTATTTACCCTTTTTCCATTCAACTTATCAAAACCATTTTGGTTTATAATGTAGTTTATGGGAAAAATTAATATTATAACCTTTATTACAAAGATGACTAATACTTACAAGTTATGCTTTAAGACTTCTACCAATAATATATTTTCAATGGAAAAATTATTTTTATTGACAATAAAACATGTACCTACCACTTTACTTATGGTATTACCTCCCAGTATAACATTGCCTTCATTCTTGACTTCTGGTGATATGAATTGTATTATGTCTCATATCATATGCTTTGAACATCTGCTGACCAGGTACCAAACGATCTCACAAGGTCTTGTATAAGAGTATTTCTATAAAATGATCAAACATTAGACATGGGAACCCAAATAAGTTTGGCTGCACCTCTTGGCAATAATAATCTAGATGCAAGTTTGAAATGTAATATTTTATGCATCTTAGGTCTCCACACTATATATGTTTTATTGTAAATTGTACATGTGTGATAAATATGACCAATCATTCTACATAAAAAACATTTAATTCCATGAAAAAGATTTATCAATCTATATGAGTTATATTGTCTTTTACTAGGTTTTGACATTTTTTATTTCTAATCAAAATTTGAATACATTTCAAGTGTAGGGGGTGTCCTACTTTCTTTAACAGATTTTAGTTTCACTTTAAAATATGAGTTAGCACTTTCTAAAACTAAATGATCAAATTTTAAATAATACTCTCTACGATTAAATTCATCTATAAATGTTTTAAAATTATTTTCAAGTTTAGCATGTGATGATTTCAATAATTTATGCTTTTTATTCAAATCATCAAATTCATCCAATAATTTTATGTGGTTGCTATCAATTGATGTGTGATCATTCCTAAGGATTTCATGCTCTTTTTATAAATTTGAGTACTCTATATTCAACTTAACATGCAACTTTTTAAGTTTCCTATATGCAATATGGATTTTCTCAAAAACTTTAAATAACTCATTATAAGATAAATCACATACCTCCTCTTGATCCGAGTGATCAAGATTATTTGCCATTAAGCACAAGTTTGTGACTTCCTTCACTGATTCTATTTCTAAAGAATCAGATGTTGTGTCCACCTAGAATGCTCTCTATAATCTCTTCTTTCCCTTTCTTATGTTGGTTTTCTCCTAAACTTTCTCTTTGCTAGGACTATCTTTAAGATTCAGGCACTCATATTTGATGTGTCCAAGTGTCCTGCATTCAT
This sequence comes from Dendrobium officinale, assembly GCA_019514585.1. Lineage (NCBI taxonomy): Eukaryota > Viridiplantae > Streptophyta > Magnoliopsida > Asparagales > Orchidaceae > Dendrobium > Dendrobium officinale. Next base: position 36,076,171 of record CM033687.1, read on the forward strand.
AACAAATTACTTCATTAGGTGTTTGTATTTTTATGAAACTTACTTTTATTCCACTACTGACATCTCCTTTGCTTTTTTTTAAGAAAACTTCTGAATTGCCTTGTCATTAAGGAAATATCATCTTCATCCTTAGGATAAGACTGATCGCTTTCTGAATTATCCACTTTTAATGTGATATTTTTCTTCTTCTGCTTGTCACCTGCATCAGTCTGTCTCTGTGTCACTCCTTGCTCATAAGCAATTAGTGATCCAAGAAGATTTCAATAGAATAAACAGTTAGGTCTTTAGATTCAGTTATGATAGTAATCTTTGCATCAAAAGTTGTAGGTAAACAATGAAGAATTTTATTGACTTTTTAATAATTTGTTAGTTTCCTACCTAAAGCTTATAATGAAGTGACTATATGTATAAAATGAGTATACATGTCAGTGATTGATTATTCAGTTTCATGCAAAAAAAGTTCATAGTCATATAATAGAATAATGAATCTAGATTGTTTCACTTCATTAGTTCATTCATAAGTTATGTAAAGTCTATCCCAATTTTCTTTTCCAGTTATATATGTTAAAGCACACACATAGTCTTTAGACTTAAGTGCACAGAAAAGTTGTTTAAACATTTAGCATTTAATTAAGCTAATGCTTTTTTCTCTACTATCTAATCAGTAAATGGTGTTTTAGTTTTAACGCCATCAATAAGTCTAGTTTATCTAGTGTAACCTTCTTATACTAAAACCAACATGTGAAAGTCAAGCGATTAAAAAAAAGTTGACATACATATTTTCCAAAAATTGAAAGGTATGTTATCAAACAATGGCGATCTAGTGATCGAATATCCTTCAGGTGTGTTACGGTTTCCAAAAGTAGCCATGGTTATTTTCAAAAAGTTTTCTAAACCTTAATTTTTGAATATAGGCTCTGATACCAATTAAAAGTTCAAATAGAATATTAGACCTAAAGTTTTGTCCCAAGGCTAACAAATAGGGGGATGAATTGGTAATTTAAAAATCTATTGGTAATCTAGATAATTAATTTTAGATTTTATACCAAAGAAAAATTTTCTTAAAATTATTTTTCAAACTACTAAATTAAAACATCAAGAAAATAGAAATACAGCAAAAGTAAAGACAAAAAATACAAAATTTTATAGTGGTTCGGTCCAACTTGACTTACGTCTACTCCCTGAAGACTCCCTCTTTAGGTATTGAACTATACCAAAGCAACTCTCCTTTTGCTCCCTCAGCAAGGCAGAGAAGCCCTTATAATAACCTCTATTCCACCAACACTGGTGCGGCAGAGTATTGTCATCCTTTCTCACCCTCTTGGTGATAATATAGAACCGACATCCTTTCATACCCTCCTGGTGTCGGCAGAGTACCACTGTGATTTCACACTCTCTGATTGTTGACAGAGTACCAAATCTTCTTTAAAGATCTTCTCTCAAGAGTCTCCAAAGAAGTAGGGAAGAGATTTGACAAACTTACAAAGAGATGCTCACCTTTGGGTAACCTTGTGAACCCTTCACAAATTCTACTTACAAGATCTCTCTATCCTCACTCTCAAATAATCTCCTAAAATAGTCCCACTCTCACTCTCAAAAGAAAATTTTTAGAAGAAGTTCCTTCAGTCAGCTTTTAAGACCACTATATAGAAAGGACAAGAAAAATCATATAGAAAACTAAAAATTTTAATTTGACCATCTTAGATCGTACAATATGATCATATTTCATATGTACAATAAGTTTAAAAAATCCTTGTATGATCCTAGATGAACTAATTTCATACTTTATGAGCCATTTGAATAAACTAACATTATACAGAATGAACTATTCAAAATTAAACAAGTTCATCTGGTATGATTTCTTATGAACCCATTTTATACTCTTATCGTCATTTGTACGAACACCACATCATACAGTATAAACTGTTTAAATCAAATCATACATCGTACGATATGAATATGGATGAGCCCATTTTATACTCTATATGTTATCTGTATGAAAGTAATTTCATATAGTATATATAGTTTAAAAAATTTACCTGTTTGTATGGGACAAACTGGTACACACCTATTTCATACTCTGGACATTATCTATTTGAAACTCATTTCATATAATATGATTAGTACATAAATTATGAGTTCATTTTGGATAAACTAGTATGTATCCATTTTGTACTCTCGACATCATCTGTATGAAGACAACTTCATATAGTACAAATAGTAAAAAAAGAAGTTTGCAAAGCATGATTTGATTAACTTCTTTCCAAAGGAACACTCAGATCAAATTGTCCCATATAGTTCGAGAATCGCACAATATGATTAGTTTTAAAAATACAAGTTTTGATCCACTCCCCCGGTGTGTGTGTGTGTGCTTGGTTATCCAATTACAATCGCACTCTCTCATACTCAAGAAAAAGAGAAAAAGTACAGACTTTAATTATAAGAAACCCTAATATAATCTGTCTTGAAATCTTTGGCAATTTATAGTATGATTTTCCTTAAACATTAGTACACAAAAACAACACAAACAAATTTTTTTCTAATTTTTGTTAGCAGAAATAATAATCATCACCATAATATTTTGGTATCATCAAAAACTCACATGATATAAAAATATAGGTTTGAAAACTAAGTTGCAGTAATGGGGACACAAATTCTTAGCTAAGCCTATGTAATTAGAAACATAAAAAAGCAATTATGTCAGATAGCTAATTCATTAAACACTAGGCCCCAAGGAACTTTTCCTAACAATACTAAGGTTAATTTGAAGGACAAGGGTAAGGAAAAATTCAAAGCCATTCAGTTAAGTGGTAAGAAATTATAGGAGGTAGATAGAGAGAAAAAATAAGCTTGATGAAGAAATGAGTGAGGAAACACTAGTAGAGTCCACCTAATATATAACACAACCAAAGCCGTTTAAGGAATTACACATTCCCATAAGGAAGATTATAGAAAAACCACCACCACCGTTTTCCAAAGACTTATAAAGAAAAACATAGATAAACAATTCTCTAGATTTATGGAAGTGTTTATGAAATTGACTATCACTATTTCCTTTGCATTAGCATTAGAGAAAATGCTTAGTTATATTAGGTTTATGAAATACATCGTTAGTAAGAAAAGGAAGTTAGGTGATTTTGAGACTGTTGCTCCCTATAAAGAGTCTTTTGCCATTTTATAAAAGAAACTTCTTCAAAAGATAAAAGATAGTGATAACTTTATCATTCCTTATAATACTTGGGACAAATTCTATGGGAGAGCATTATACGATTTATGAGCAAGTGCAAATATTTTGCCCCTTTAAATATTTAAGACTTGACTTATGAGAAGTACAACCCACAACTATTACCCTTTAGTTAGCTGATAAATCTTTTTCTTACCATAAAGGGGTGATAGATAATGTGTTGGTGAAAGTTGGTAAAATTTTCTTCCCAGTTTATTTCATTATATTTATAATGGAAGAGATGTTGATTATTGATTCATTAAAAAATTCATTAAAAAAAATCTTTGATTGATGATGATTTAAGGGAGTTTAGTAAAGTACAGCTTATATATTAGATGATGGCCTTAGAATTTTTAGGGAGGGGTATGAGACATTATACACATCATCTTTAAGGAAATCCTTGATACCATTAATCTTAGAAGTTCCTACCTTAGAGTTGAAAGCTCCACCAACCCATTTGAAGTATGTATTTTTAGGGGATAGGATGACTTTACTTACTATGTTTTTGTTGATTTAAAAGAAAGTCAAGAGGGAAGTGGATCAGGTTTCTAAAAGCTCATAAGAAAGTATTTGGTTGGATGATTACTGACATACAAGGGATTAATCCATCTTTATGCATGCATTAAATTTCGAAGGGGGAAAACTCCCAACCAAGGATAATCCTTAAAGAAGATTAAACCACACCAAAAAATAGTAGTAAAAAAAAGATACTCTAGTGGTTGGATGAAGAAATGATCAACCCTATTTCTAATTATTCTTGGATTAGTTCTATTCACTATATTTTTAAGAAGAGAGGTTCAATTATAGTGAACAATAAAAAGAATGAGTTGATATCTACTAGAATAGTCACTGGTTGGAAAATTTATAATAACTATATGAAATTGAATAAACTCGCTAGAAATATTCAATTCCCTTTGTCATTTATTGACCAAATGCTTCATTGATTAGCAGGCATCCATTCAATTATTTTATAAATGGCTACTCAAGATATCATCAGATTCCTATAGTAATTAAGGATCAGGATAAAATCATATTTACTAGCCCTTATAGTATATTTTATTTTCATAAAATAACTTTTAGACTTTGATATGCCCTTGCAATATTTTAGAGAAGTATGATATATATCCTTTTATATTAAATTGAGTAGGGAATTTAATGGAAAGCAAATAAATGATGCAATAATCTACTTGCCCTCTAATGCTTAACTTTCACCATTTGGTAGAACTCACATTTGAAATTAATCCACTTCATGCTTTAACCTAGCAACTAAAATATTAGGTTTAGATCATGATACATCTTGTAATTACCTAGGTGTATGGTGTATCCAGAATAATAGGCCTCAAGCCAAATCTCTTTCCATAAGCCACCATTAATAGGGACCTTTAGTATATTCCCACTAGTCAACACACTACAACCATTCACTTGCAATTTAGAACACTTTTAAAACTAAAACTTATCAATTAGTCTCACACACTCTTCAACCAGACTCTGAGCATCCTTAATCCCCTCTTGAAATGAAGGATAAACAATCATTTAAGAAATAATTCTTGTATTAGCATCAGTTGAACATACAAATTTCAATTCTAACTTCTTTATTTCTTAGCTCAAAGTAGTTTAAGATGTGATCAAACAAGCTACTCTTCCCATAAATATATTGCTTAAAGCATCAACCACCACATTAGCCTTATGAGATTAATAAATAATACTTGGATCATTATCCTTGATAAACCCATTCACCTTCTCTGCCTTATATTCAACTCTTTAAATGTGATGATTTATGTCACTCTTTGATGATTTGTATAAATCTCACATCTCACTTCGTACAAGTAATACATCCAAATCTTCAATCCAAACATAATTGTTGCTAACTCCAAATCATGGGCAGGTTAATTCTTCTCATGAATTTTCAAGTAGCTAGAAGCTTAAACTTCTGCCTTCCCATGCCACTGTAATACACACCCTAAACCTCTTAGAGAAGCATCATTGAATACTTAAAAACCATCAACACTAGATTAATTATTCATAATTAGTGTTGATACTAAAGTAATGAATACTTGATGGTTACCTTATTCAACTCATTTTAAGTGATGCACATTTTCATCATGTTATCCTTCTTTTTCATGAACAAAATAGGTTCAACCCATGGAGATCCACTAGGTCTAATAAAGCCTTTGTTTAGAAACTCCTACAGTTAAAATTTCAATTCTTGTAATAACTTAGAAGCCATTATATACGGAGCTTTTTAAGTAGAGAGATATAAGGCATTATCTTAATAAAAAACTCCACTTCTCACTTCGGAGATAAGTGCACCAACTCATCATGAAATACATAGATAAACTAATGCACTATCAAAGCATCATTAATTTTACTTACTGATTTAATCACACATCAAGCATACATTACTCCGTTTCTTCCAAAACTTATCAACTTGAAGGAAAATATCAATGATAACAACACACCTCTTAGACCTTGGAAATAAAACTTCTCTCCCCCCATCACATAACACTTACTTCTACCAACTACAATCAATATGGACCTCACAACGGCTTAACCATTTGATAAGTAGAAAAGTTGCATTATCCAAATTATATATATTATTTTAAAAGTGTTAGCTAAATTTATCTTTTCAATGCAAAAAAAATTGTAGATTTTGGAGTATTATCACAATTCCACATATCAAGTGTCATAGTGCTATAATTTCCCTCAGTACTAAAGTACCACAATACTAACACTGTAGTGATAGAATTCCAAAAATTCATCCAATTACATAGAGCTAAAGTGCTACCCATAGAGCATTGTACCACCATATCAAGCACCGAAATGTTAAATAAACATGATGAAAGATGGTTGGAAGTGGTTGAACAAGCCAATCGATGTGATGAGCAGTGAACTGGTATGATGGTTTAGCAACATCGGAATGCAACCAAGCCAACACCCTAGGATTGATTCAGTTATTTTGGAATTCTATAAATAGTAAGCGTAGTATTCATGTGAGAGGGTTGAAAAGTGTCAATGATGTGAGGTATGTGTGAGAGCGTGAGGCTTCTTCTACTGGAGGCTAGCCCTATGTTTTCATTATGTGAGTCATATACTAGTGTAAATAAAGGGAAGGATTGTAATGAATTAGTACCTGCTTAGCTAGGGGTTTTTTTAGTCATTTTTATCCTATTTCTTATCATAATTTTAATTTATTAGTGAAAAGAAGATGTTTTTTGTGTTTACTTTTATCTCTATGTGAGGATAAAATATTTTATTGGAGCCTATGATACTTTAGAAATCATGTATTGAATAATATATATTTATGATTTATTATATTGCTAAATACTTCTTTTAAATCTTCCAAGCTTCATTTAGTTTGCATAGAGGGACTGCATAAAATTAAAATATAATATATATGTAGCCTCAACGGTGGAGTAGAAGAATAAGTAAGAGATTTAAAATATAACTTTGAATATATAGACATATGTATTTTAGGGTTATGGGAACTCAAGGAGATACAAAAGTTATAATTGAAAGGAAACATAGCTAATACTCCAATGAGCGTGATAGAGATGTGAAGTACTTATGCCCTATTTCTTATCAATATTAGAAAGAATATACCTATTGCAAGCATGAGTTTTTAAATATCATAGGTTTATAGAGTTTAAAATAACCTGAATTTATGGTTTGTAATAATAGGATTTACTTTAAATTGAATCACACATATTAATTGAATTGATAATATAAATATAATTATTTTATCAAGTAGTACTAGAGTAAATTTTGGATAATTCTAGGTCCTCATAGCAACAATACTCATCTCTTCGTTTTGTAACTTAAGACGACACATAAACTTATGAAGAAAATGAGTTTCTCAGTAGAATAACAAATCATATTTAAAAAAGAAAAGTAATATAGAAAGAAACTCATAAGAGTAAAAAAAGTCCTGTCACCAATCTATACCCAGAATGACATCAATTTCTATTAAGGGTAATATAATCAGCTTAGATTTCAACATTCAACTTGAATTTTTAAACTCATAGATGTAAATTTTATTGGTAATTAAATAATCACTCGTAAGTAATAACATAGATAAACTAGATGACAAAGGAATAGGAACCAAGACCAAATAATCTAAAATATTTTTAGACAAGAAAGAGTGACTTGCTCCATACTCAAATAAAATTCTGTAAGACCATGTAGACATAAAATTCATGCCTATCATAATATGGGGTGCATTCTTTACCTCAAACTTATTCAAGCTATAAACCATAAGATGTGCTGAAGTAGCACTAATTATAGCATTGAACTCTCTCTAAGTCCCTTATAACAAGCACCCAGAGAATCTTCTACCACCTCTATTAGAAGACTCATCACTAACAACTCTAGATGGAAGTGACCCTTATTTTCTTTCTATCATGTCTATAATCTCCTCTTAAATCTAACATGTTCTTTATTAAGTGTAAATTAGATATTATTTTAATATCTTGTATATAAGTAAAAATAATATTTTTAGTTATTATTGAGCATGAATGTCTCAAGAAAAAGGAGAAAAGTTACAAGTGTTGAACCAGCATCGCATCACTCCAAACACCAGCACTGGATCCTCAAGGAAATGCAATTAAATTAACACCCCAGTGAAGCTAATGTCAGGGCTACAGAGCTTCACAATGCTACAATGTCAAAAATTAACATCGTAACAACCAAGTCTCAAGAATTTGAGCGCTAGAGTGCTAAGCTATATAACACCACAATGCTAGATTGCACATTCAAGCACCATAACGCTCAACTTCTAAAGTTCCACAATGGAGCGATTGATAAAAGATAAATCCACATCCAAGTGATGCATAGCCATCAAGTGTGCCTCCTAATGATGGAGTAGAGCAAGTCCAACAGAATCGAGGCACTAGTTCATTCTATAACTTTGTGACACCACCATGTCGAGCATCGTGGTGCTTGAGTCCATTTCAGTACTACTATAAATAGTTTTTAGTACATTCTAGAACATGATTCTATCATAATTATTTTTCTATTTTTAGTCCATATTTTAGTGTCTCATTAGAGTAAAGTCTAAGGGAGGCTAGGGGAGAGAAGGATACTATATTTCTAAATTGTTAGCCTCTCTTTATAATACAATATATACTTTGTGTAGAAAAGAGTGTGGAAAGTGCATTTGTACTATATGAGAGTGACATTTAAAATAACTTTTAATCATATATGTTCTCTTTTATGAAAGAAATGAATTCTCATTTTTTCTTTGCATTTCATGTCAAGCTAATTCTATAGTTTTTGGCTAATGAAGTGAATCTAATGTTAGTATTGATGTAGACTCTTATGCTTTGAATGAGAAATTAATATTTTCAATATCTCTTGATTTTAATTTAATGCATAAAATAGTCATATGTGTAATTAAAAACAATTGTGATATATTACCTCAATTTATGAATATTTGAAGAAATAGGAGATTTAGAATAAAATATTTGCAAGTATAGACATAAGATATTTTACCTTCTCGGTTCTATAGAAATACAAACACTGTTTGAAGGCCATAAACCTCCCTATACATTCCTACAAGCTTAGCAAAGCATGGGATGCATATACTCTAATCCACATCAATAAAAGAGTCTCATTAGGAAAACTTTCATAATTTTTATTCATTAGTCCTAAACATTTTATTTTATCATATTTTATCTTTTTTTAGTAATCCTCTATAGTGACAAAATCTTAACTCTTATCTTTATTCAGTAGGATAAGCATTATATTTTTCTAAAGCATAATGAGTTTACTTATATGTAAGTAAAATACTTTCTTGTGATTTTAACACTATCTCAATCAGTTTATAAAATGATATGCCCACATTAGCATATTTAGTGTGTATTGCATATCAAAAAAAAAAAAAAAAACTAAGCATATTTCTTCTAAGAGCATAAACTTAGTTCATACATTGAATGTATCATGTGTAAGGGCCTACATCACCCTCCATCATTCCTTTGCAAGCACTACATTTATGATATCTTATGACCAAACAAGCCACATTTAAAACACTGGCTCATAAATAGATAATATCATACCTAATGTCTGTTGCAAATATGGACTCAAGTCCTATGATTTTGATGCTGAAAAATATTATAAGATTCCTTACTATGTTATCACCTTTTAATTACTATTATTCCATATCTATTTTTCCTGTATACTAATATTTTTAGTCCACCATACACATGAAAGTTTTATCAGATCAAGATGGGGTAGATTAGGGTTAAGTATGTTGTGAAATGTATGTAATTTTAATTACTATGTATTTTTACCTTTTTTAGTCAAGTCATGTATTTGGTGGATACTGTTTGAATAGTTGCTATTTGAATGAGTTATATTTATGCAACTTATGTAGTTTTGATGATTCCAAACATTATTGTTCAAATGTATAGTTATCTCCTAACAATTTCAGAAGATTTGCACTTGCTCTTGTGTGTACTAACATTTCAGGAAAATCAGACTCCAGACTACGAAAACTTCAATTCAAATTCAACATGAGATATTTTGTTTAATTGATGTTTGTCTTTTCTTTGAATTAATTTTGAAAGGGAGTGATTGTAATTGAGTGAATAAAATCTCACACACACAAATAAGGAGATCTTGAAATTCTATACTGATCGTACAGGACGATATTTATCGTACTGGACGATCTGTCAGTTATCTCCTATAGAACACTTGGAACGAATATGAACTTACTTTGAAAAATTTTTCTAAGTCCTATTCGTCCAGGACGAAATTTATCATCGTCCCAGGCGATGGGTTCACTGCAAAATTTTCGTCCAGACGAATTTTACCATCGTACGAGGCGACCAGTGCTCTGGAAGATTTTCGTCCAGACGAAATAAATAATCGTCCAGGACGATCTGCTCTCTGGAAAATTTTCGTCCAGACGATCACATTTTCGTTCAAACGATAAACCGACTTAGAACAGTTTTCAGCAGTTTCTAGAACCGACCTTGTAATAATCGTTCGTACTGGATGAACCAAGTTCGTACAGGACGATCAGCTGTACGAAGTCAGTTCGTACACATATACAAATTGGGTCATTTCAGATCGTTTAAGTAAAATCGTCCAGGACGATCCAGGATCGTACAGGACGATCCACTGCGTACAGAATTGAAAATTTGCAGTTTTTGGGCGGTTTCACTTGTCTTTTCTATAAATAGTCCAAATTAGACTGCCACCCAATCTTTTTGTCATTTGATCTTCGTGCCTCTTGGGAGAATAGCTAAGGAGAGAGTGGAAGAGAGCATTCAAAGAAGGATTCCTACCACTGGAGCGAGAAGGCTTCACTTGGATTGCTAAGGTAAGAGTCTCTACTTGTGAAATTGGATTTCTTCACTCTTTTTCTTTCTTCCTTCTAGATTCTTGTGAGAAGATCTGTCAAGGAGATCCGGTTCTCTGCCGACACTTGGAGAGTGTGAAAGGACGAAGGGTTCTCTGCCCACACTAGGAGAGTGTGAAAGGACGAAGGTTCTCTGCCTACACTTGGAGGGTGTGAAAGGACGAAGGTTCTCTGCCTACACTTGGAGGGTGTGAAAGGACGGACGGTTCTCTGCCAACACTGGGTATTATGTAAAAGGACGAACGGTTCTCTGCCGCACCGGGGAGTGGTGAAAAGAGTGTGTTGTAAGGGCTTCTCCGCCTTGCTGTGGGTGCAAAAGGAGAGTCACTATTGGTATTAGTGCAATACTCAGAGGGTGCCTCTGAGGAGTGGATGTAGGTCTGGTTATAGACCGAACCACTATAAATCTGGTGTCATTTACTTTATAGCTTTTACGTTTCCGCACTTTAAATTTCAGTTTAAACAACTCTGTGGTTGAAAAACATTTTTCTACAAACTTTAAAAGAAAATTTTATTTCGGTTCAACTTTATTATTAAGAGGGTTTAAAATTTTTAAAACTACCAATTCACCCCCCTCTTGGTAGCCGTGGGACATTTACTTAGGCTTAACAACCTAATTACTAGACTCAACAAGTGGTATCAGAGCTGAGTTTCAAAATCATAAGTTTGAACTACTTTTTGATTAACGTAGATGGCTACATTTGGAAACCGAAACACACCTGAGGGTTACTCTATCACTAGACCTCCACTGTTTGACAATATTCCTTTTGATTTTTGGAAAACACGCATGTCTACTTTCTTACAGTCACTTGATTATCGCATGTGGATGCTAGTCCAGGAAGGTTACACAAAACCAACTAGATTAGTTGATGGAATTAGGGTAGATACACCCTATACAGATTGGACTATAGAAGAACGTGACTTAGCACAATTAAATGCGAAATGTTTAAATAGTTTCTTTTGTGCTTTAAAATCTGAAGACTACATGCGAGTTTCCATTTGTAAAAGCGGAAAAAGACATATGGGATAGACTTTGTATTACTTATGAAGGGACAAATGAGGTTAAGCAATCAAGACTCAATATCTTGTTACATGACTACGAATTATTTCGCATGAAACCTAATGAATCTATATCTGACATGTACACAAGATTCACTCAAATTGTCACCTCTTTGCATGCACTTGGTAGGGAATTAACTAATGCTGAAATGGTTAATAAGATTCTTCGTTGTTTACCTACTGCATACGATGCTAAAATTACTGCAATTACAGAGTCAAAAGATCTGAACATTTATTCTATTGACAATCTTCTTGGTTCACTCATTGCTTACGAGCAAGGAGTAAGTCAAAGAAAGATTGATGCAGGTGAACCAAGAAAGGACAAGAATCTTGCATTAAATGTGGAAGAGTCAGAAAGTGAACACTCACAACCTGAGGATGAAGACGATATAGCACTGATGACTAGACAATTCAGAAGCTTTTTAAAGAGGAAGCAGAAGAGACGCCAGCAATGGAATAGAGGTAAGTATAACAAAAATGGCAGGGTTTCTAATGAAGTGATTTGTTATGAATGCAGGAAACCAGGTCATATAAAAACTGATTGTCCAAAACTTAAAGCCACTCCTAGCAAGGAGAAGGTAGAGGAGAAACCAATAGTAAAGAAGGGCAAGAAGAAGTTTCAAAAGGCTTTTTGGGCGGACTCAGCTTCAGACTCATCTGAGACTGAAAACGAAGAAGAAGTCACCAACCTTTGCTTGATGGCAGATAAAGCTGAACAATCAGATCAAGAAGAGGTATGTGATTTAACCTATGATGAACTGTTTGAAGTTTCTGAACACATGCATGATGCATATAGGAAAACTAAAAAGATGCATTCTAGTTTAGTTTTAGAATTGGAAGAGCTTAATAAGGAACACGAAATCCTTAGGAAAGATCATGCTTTAATTGATAGCAACCACATGAAACTACTTGATGAATATGATGACTTGAATAAAAATTTTGAAAATTTAAAATCATCCTATGCTGAACTTGAAAAAGAATTTAAGAAATTTAAGGATGAATCTGAGCACAAGACATATAGAATCAATTATACAAATCGAATCTTGAAGGAAATGAATTCATTTTACAAACTTACTATAAGTGCTCTCGAGGATAATAGGAACCCCCCCTAAAATTGAAGATTTTACAAATCCTAAATATTATCCTAAATTCATGAAATCCCTTAGAAGACAATCATATGAAAGAAAACATAGGAATATTTTTCCTAATGTTAAATGTAACAATTGTGGATTTTTGGGACATATATCTCACACCTGCACTTTAAAGATGAAACCTAATTTGGTGTGGAGAACTAAGATGCATAAACCTAGACATATCATACATGCATCTGATTATAAATTTCATAAAGGTGAACCCAAACTAGTTTGGGTTCCCAGGTCTAACATTTGAGAATTTTGCAGGTATACTCTCACACAAGACCTCGTGAGAGTATATGGTACCTGGACAGCGGATGTTCTAAGCACATGACTGGAGATACTGCTCAATTCATAACGCTGGAAACCAGGAGTGGAGGCAAGGTTACACTTGGAGATAATACCACAAAGAAGGTGGTTGGATCAGGTATGATTGGAAATTTGAAAAACTTTTTCATAGATAATGTTTTATTAGTTGAAGGCTTAAAACATAATTTGCTTAGCATAAGTCAGCTATGTGATAAGGGCTATAATGTAAAATTTTTACCTACTAGCTGCATAATTAGCCTAAATGGGAAAATTGTTTTAAATGGAAAAAGGGTGAACAATGTCTACATGCTAGATTTAAATTGTATTCAATCTCCTACTGCTTTTTGTTTGAAAACTGTTTCTGATGAATCATGGCTTTGGCATAGGAGACTTTGTCATTCTAGTATGAAAAATCTTAGAAAAATTACCCAAAAGAATTTGGTTAGAGGAATACCTAAACTAGACTTTACTAAGGACCACTTATGTGATGCATGTCAATTAGGAAAACAAGTGAAGTCCTCATTTAAGTCTAATAAAGATCTTAGGACCAGTAAACCTTTAGAAATTCTTCACATGGATCTTTTTGGACCTGTAAGCACGGTTAGTCTAGGAGGAAAGGTATATGGATTTGTAATAGTAGATGATTTTTCAAGATTCACCTGGGTTAAATTTCTTTTTCATAAGAGTGAATCATTTGAGGAATTCAGAAATTTTTCAACTTGGATACAAAGAAAACTAGGATGTGAAATAATTTCTATACAAAGTGATCATGGAGGAGAATTTGAAAATGAAAGATTTGAAGATTTCTGTAAAGAAAAGGGGATTGATCACAATTTTTCTGCACCTAGAACTCCTCAACAAAATGGAGTAGTTGAAAGAAAGAACAGAACATTAATAGAAGCCGCCCGAGCAATGTTAGCAGAATACTCTCTTCCTAGATATTTTTGGGCTGAGGCGGTTAGCACTGCATGCTATGTTCTGAATAGGGTAAATGTGAGATCAAATTTGAATAAAACACCCTATGAATTGGTAAAAGGTAGAACACCAAATTTGTCTCATTTACATGTATTTGGTTGCAAGGTGTTCATACATAATAATGGAAAATCTGCCTTAGGAAAATTTGATCCAAAATCAGATGAAGGAATTTTTGTTGGATATTCAAGTGTTGGAAAATCTTATAGAGTATTCAACAAAAGAACTTTAGTCATTGAAGAAACCACACATGTTGTTTTTGATGAAAATGGAAACATGGAAGAGCCAAAAGTTGTTGAAGAAGAAATTGAAGAAAACTCCCAAAAGATTGATAGATTAAATTTGGAAGAAAATGTGGGAAGAAAATATAGAAAGAGAAGACCCTTTGCCTAGAGATTTGAGATTCTCTAAAAATCACCCAAAGGAATTAATTATAGGTGAACCAAGTGAGGGTGTTAGAACTAGGCGTGGATTAAACAAGGAAGTCAATCATTCAGCCTTTATTTCAACTATTGAACCCACTAACATTGATCAAGCACTTTCAGATGAATTTTGGATATTGGCCATGCAAGAAGAGTTAAATCAATTTGTAAGAAATAAAGTTTGGGAACTAACTACAAGGCCAAAAGATCAAAGTGTTGTTGGAACCAAGTGGGTGTTCAAAAATAAAATGAATGACTCAGGAGTAGTCATTAGAAATAAGGCTAGATTAGTAGCTAAGGGGTATAATCAAATTGAAGGAATTGATTTTGAGGAAACTTTTGCCCCTGTAGCTAGACTTGAAGCAATTAGGGTTTTACTAGCCTTTGCCTGTTTTAAAGGTTTTAAATTGTTTCAAATGGATGTTAAAAGTGCCTTTTTAAATGGAGTAATTGAAGAAGATGTTTTTGTAGAACAACCTCCAGGTTTTGAAAATTCTAAATTTCCAAATCATGTTTTCAAATTAAAAAAGGCATTATATGGATTGAAACAGGCACCTAGGGCTTGGTATGAGAGGTTAAGCACCTTCCTACTTGAAAGATCTTTTGAAAAAGGAAGTGTGGATACAACTCTCTTTTTAAGAAAAATTGGAAAGGATATACTTATTGTTCAAATTTATGTGGATGACATCATCTTTGGATCTTCAAATAAACATCTTTGTGATGATTTTTCTAAAACAATGAGTAATGAATTCGAAATGAGTCTAATGGGAGATTTAAATTACTTTCTAGGATTTAGCATTAAGCAACTTGAGGAAGGTACTTTTCTTAGTCAAAACAAATATATTAAGGACATCCTCAAAAAATATGAAATGGACAATGCTAAACCTGTTAGTACACCAATGAGTTCTTCAGTTCAGTTGGATAAGGACCTTAAGGGAAAATCTGTTGATCAAAAGAAATTTAGAGGGATAATTGGATCTTTACTTTACTTGACTGCTAGCCGACCAGATATTATGTTTAGTGTTTGCCTATGTGCTAGATTTCAATCAGATCCAAAAGAATCACATTTGACAGCAGTAAAAAGGATTTTAAGATATCTACTAGGAACTCAAAACTTAGGAATTTGGTATCCTAAGTTTAGCTCTTCATTTGAAATTATTGGTTACTCAGATTCTGACTTTGCAGGCTGTAGAGTGGATAGGAAAAGCACTTCTGGAAACATGTCAATTCATTGGAAATTTATTAGTTTCATGGTCTAGTAGAAAACAAAATTCAGTGGCACTATCTACTGCAGAAGCAGAATACATTGCATTAGGAAGTTGTGTGGCACAAGTACTTTGGTTAAAAACAACAGTTGATTGACTTAGGATTAACTATAGGCACTATTCCAATTTATTGTGACAATACTAGTGCTATTTGTATTTCAAAAAATCCTATTCAACATTCTAGAACCAAACACATCGATATAAGGCATCATTTCATAAGGGATCATGTATCCAAAGGAGAAATTGAACTCATACATGTTTCAACTGAAAATCAACTTGCAGACATTTTTACAAAACCTTTAGCCTTTGATACCTTCAGTACTTTAAGAACAAGGCTTGGTGTTATTGATTTGAATGCTTAACTAAAATGTCTTTGCAACATTGATACTTGTTGTGTTTTGTTTTTGTAATTTTGTGAATTTTGTGTTTTTAATGAATTGTTTTTGGATTTATGATTTTGTTTTATGTTTTCTGTGTTTCTGATTGTTTTTGTTGATTTTGTTAATTTAAAAATTTAAAAAAATCAAAATTAATTTTTTTTTGGAGGAAATCGTCCAGGACGAAATATTTTCGTACGGGACGATGTGTAAAGGAACAGTTTGCACGAATTTAAACCGTTTTGAGAGCAGTTTTTTCATTAGATCGTCTGTACGATCTGTGATCGTCCAGGACGAATTTTTTTTCTCTCAAACGTCGGGACGATTGAATGCAGCGGTTGAGTGGATAAGACAGTTTTTAATACGAACTTCGTCTGTACGAAATTTCAGTTCGTCCAGACGAACATGTGTCGATTCATTGTAGGGGACGGTTTTCAAGAGTCATTAAAACGAAATACTTTTCGATCGTCTGTACGAAATTTTTTCGTCTGTACGATCGGTCAAGTCAAAAAGCCTGTACGAAGGGACGCATCGTAAGTTGTGTTGAATACGAAAAGCCGTTACATTTTGGACGAATTTGATCGTCTGTACGAACTTACTTCGTCCAGACGAAACTATTATGTTTCGTCCAGGACGAATATTTTTCGTCCAGGACGAAAGTATCGTTTTCCTTTAAATATGAAGGCTTTTCAAACTTGACAATCACACTTTCAAATTTCCTTTTCAATCCCTTTCAACATCAAATCAACAATGGCCTCCTCTAGCAAAAGACAAAAGGTTTTGGTGAAGAAACCAAATAGGAATGCCCCAGACAACTTTCTTTCCAAGGCAAATGAAGAATCTTTTCCTCGTTTTGCCTCCGCAAAAATCACTCCGTCTCGCATTCTTATCCCAGCAGAGTTAAAAATTTAGGGTAATGCACCTCTTCGCCTCAACCAAATTTCAGTTCATTCTTTCTCTCGTCCACTTCTACAATAAACAAACCTACCATTACTTTCTTGCCAACATGAGTTTCAATTCTGACCACTCTATCATTAGTTCTTTTGTTTTTAAGAAAAAAAAGTTGAGATCACCAAGCACGATCTTGGTGCATTTTTAAACTTAAGAACTGAGGGATATAGAGCCCACACCCTAATGTCAGAAAACTCCTTCAAATGGTTTGAAATCAATAGGGTAATTAGAGGAAATGCGATTGACAATCATGTTGCTAGAGTCTCAGGTATGACCCAAGATGCCCGAATCATCCAGCATATCCTTAGATCCTCAATTATTCCTAAAGCTGGTGATAGGATTAACATCACTCCTCTCCTTTCTTGTCTAACTTTTTTAATCATGTCAAGACATCCTATTGATGAAGCCCAACTCATCATAGATCATATCTATGGGCTTTCAGAAATAGGACATGCTGATCAGAAGAGGAAGAAGAACATTTCATTAGGGCACTTAATTACTTATATTTTGGAGAAGAAATACAATATAGTGCATCCTGATGAGGAATATGAAGAGCCAGTTTACTATAACAACACATCATTCAGACTGCTCTTCAAGGAGGAAAAAAGAAAAAGGGAAAGCACATGACAGTGCTTCAGAAGAAGAAGAAGAAGAAGAAGAGAGAGCATACCTCTGCACCTCAGTCAGATTATCAGAATCTGATTGAGAGATTTGATCGATTAGAGACTCATATTGATCAAAGATTTGATCAATTTGATGCTCAACTTGTGCAGCAACAACATGACATTGGTGTTATTAGAAATGAAGTACATGATATCAATACCAATGTAATGTTGATGGCCTCCTACTTTAACCTTTTCGGTGGCATTCCTCCTCCTCCTCCTCCAGAACAGTAGAGATGATTTTATGTGTTTTTGTTGTACTTGTGTTGTATTTTTGTTGTGTTGTTGTGTTAGTTACTCATTTTTTTTTTATGTCTTGTTATGTTAATGTTTTTGTTAAGTGTATGTTTTGTCTTTTATTTTAAGTTGTGTTTAGCTTTTGTGAAATGTAATCCTTTCATATAAATCAATGCATTTCGCACTTGTTTCAGTATTGATTTGTTATTGAAATGTGGTTAATTTTTATGAATTTCATTAGTATTATTTAATCTTCATAGTGCTTAAATTAGAATGTAATTTGAGATTATCTACATTAGAAAATCTAGTCTTTCTAAATTTAAAAGTTGTTTATAACTTGTTGTAATTAGAATTCTTAAATTCATGTCTATTCATTTAGACTACATAAAAGTTAAAATTATTATTGCAATTTAGATGTTTACTTATTTTGTATTTCCTTGTTCAAATAATATTTATGTACTTAGAAATATTTGAAATTTTAGATTATTGATTTTGGAAAGAATTGGTCTAAATTACTCTTGAAAATTGTACAAAAAGTACAAAAATCAAAAGAAATGCGCAATGGTTCGCAAATATGAAAAAGAGGCACAAAATCAGCTCAATATCAATAGATGCACAAAAATGTGCTCAAAAAATTTGAAAAAGATGCGCAAAGCGCCACATGTGGTAATTCTCTTCTTTCCAAATTCTTTCAATCTCTTAATTCAAATTGATCTTATGTTCATTTATATTCTATTGAATTCTGAAATATAGAATTTTTTTCTTCATCTCTCTTGTAATGATTTTCTATATTGAAATGTCTAAATTGAATCATGTCTTTGCTAAAATTCTTCTTACTTACAATGTTATATCACTTTTTGAATCTCCTGAATTTCTATGATTGACCTAATGTTTTTAGTTGAAAATTGCATACCTTATATCAATCACCATTTAGATTAAATATTCAAATGAATTTTCATACAATTACTTACATTTCTTCTTCACTTTTTGTTGCTGTCAAAAAGGGGGAGAAATTATTAGTTTGTGTATGTTTTAGTTGTATATTTTAGTTTGTGTATGTTTGTGTTTTCTCTTTTTAGTTGATCTGTTTGTTGCAAGTTTGTGTTAAAATTTTTTGAAAAAATTAAAAAAAAAAAAAAAAAAAAATTTGTTCGTTAAATATTGTTCCTTAATGCCTAATGCCTCCTAATTTTAATGTACTCATAAATTCAGGGGGAGTTTAGGAGATAAAAGATGTATTTTAACTTGAAACCATACTAATAATAATTGTTTTGCCATCATCAAAAAGGGGGAGATTGTTTGAATAGTTGCTATTTGAATGAGTTATATTTATGCAACTTATGTAGTTTTGATGATTCCAAACATTATTGTTCAAATGTATAGTTATCTCCTAACAATTTCAGAAGATTTGCACTTGCTCTTGTGTGTACTAACATTTCAGGAAAATCAGACTCCAGACTACGAAAACTTCAATTCAAATTCAACATGAGATATTTTGTTTAATTGATGTTTGTCTTTTCTTTGAATTAATTTTGAAAGGGAGTGATTGTAATTGAGTGAATAAAATCTCACACACACAAATAAGGAGATCTTGAAATTCTATACTGATCGTACAGGACGATATTTATCGTACTGGACGATCTGTCAGTTATCTCCTATAGAACACTTGGAACGAATAGGAACTTGCTTTGAAAAATTTTTCTAAGTCCTATTCGTCCAGGACGAAATTTATCATCGTCCCAGGCGATGGGTTCACTGCAAAATTTTCGTCCAGACGAATTTTACCATCGTACGAGGCGACCAGTGCTCTGGAAGATTTTCGTCCAGACGAAATAAATAATCGTCCAGGACGATCTGCTCTCTAGAAAATTTTCGTCCAGACGATCACATTTTCGTTCAAACGATAAACCGACTTAGAACAGTTTTCAGCAGTTTCTAGAACCGACCTTGTAATAACCGTTCGTACTGGACGAACCAAGTTCGTACAGGACGATCAGCTGTACGAAGTCAGTTCGTACACATATACAAATTGGGTCGTTTCAGATCGTTTAAGTAAAATCGTCCAGGACGATCCAGGATCGTACAGGACGATCCACTGCGTACAGAATTGAAAATTTGCAGTTTTTGGGCGGTTTCACTTGTCTTTTCTATAAATAGTCCAAATTAGACTGCCACCCAATCTTTTTGTCATTTGATCTTCGTGCCTCTTGGGAGAATAGCTAAGGAGAGAGTGAAAGAGAGCATTCAAAGAAGGATTCCTACCACTGGAGCGAGAAGGCTTCACTTGGATTGCTAAGGTAAGAGTCTCTACTTGTGAAATTGGATTTCTTCACTCTTTTTCTTTCTTCCTTCTAGATTCTTGTGAGAAGATCTGTCAAGGAGATCCGGTTCTCTGCCGACACTTGGAGAGTGTGAAAGGACGAAGCGTTCTCTGCCCACACTAGGAGAGTGTGAAAGGACGAAGGTTCTCTGCCTACACTTGGAGGGTGTGAAAGGACGAAGGTTCTCTGCCTACACTTGGAGGGTGTGAAAGGACGGACGGTTCTCTGCCAACACTGGGTATTGTGTAAAAGGACGAACGGTTCTCTGCCGCACCGGGGAGTTGTGAAAAGAGTGTGTTGTAAGGGCTTCTCCGCCTTGCTGTGGGTGCAAAAGGAGAGTCACTATTGGTATTAGTGCAATACTCAGAGGGTGCCTCTGAGGAGTGGATGTAGGTCTGGTTATAGACCGAACCACTATAAATCTGGTGTCATTTACTTTATAGCTTTTACGTTTCCGCACTTTAAATTTCAGTTTAAACAACTCTGTGGTTGAAAAACATTTTTCTACAAACTTTAAAAGAAAATTTTATTTCGGTTCAACTTTATTATTAAGAGGGTTTAAAATTTTTAAAACTACCAATTCACCCCCCTCTTGGTAGCCGTGGGACATTTACTTAGGCTTAACAACCTAATTACTAGACTCAACAGATACTAAGCTTGTAAATCATACACACACACACACACTTAAGGGAGTGAGTTAGTGATAATATCAGAAGTTGAAATATTCTGAAAAATTATACTATATGATCCATATCATACTATGCAATCAACTAATTTGAAAATCATTAAATGGATAATTATAATAATGAATTCAGATTAAACTAATTATATTGTATAATGGAGATCATACATGATGAGCAATTTAAATCAAGATCCCAGCCGACAAGCAAAATTTAGGCAATATTTTTAAATTCAAAATTTGTATTAATCATATGATACAATCAATATTGTATTGTATGATGTGATTAAATATTGCCTAAATTAATATTATGATTAAGGAGTGATTTTGGATTAATTGATCCAATCATATCATACAGGATGATTTGACCAATCATACTGTACAACCCAATTTTTATATGGGATGATAATTTATCATCACCAATCATACAAGATTTTAATCCAAGTTGTTTGAACTAATTGTACTGGATGATGCTCTAAATCATCCTAGACAATAAGGTCAATTCTTTGAACTGATTATATAACATCTAGCACTTCTTACAATACTAATACGAATACTTTATATTAATCATATTAAATGATCCATGATCATATTGTATAATTATAGTTGACAGAATTAAATTTAGGGCTTTTTATGAGGCCTTGTATATAATCCCTCTCTAGTGACTAATTTAAGATCTTTAGTTGCTGAGACTTCTTGAGAGGGATCTTTGAGAAGAAAATCTAGGAGAGTTTTAGAAAGAAGAGGGAGTTCTTGTTTGTGAGGGAGAAGTAGTGTGAGGGGATCATAGGTTGCACCAAGCAAGTGTCTTGCCTTGTTCCTCCAAGTGTCTATCTAGGTTTGGGTTGCTCTAAGAAGAAATTATTCAGCTCAAGGTTCTGGTTCTCTTCCATCACCTTGAGGGTGAGAAAGGAGTCCAAAGTTTTATGCCTTCTAAAGGAGAGAGAAAAAGAATGAAGGTTCACTACAATCACCTGAAGGGTGACAAAGCTTCTAGCTCTCCACCGCACCGTGTTTGGTGGAAATGATTTTTGTAAGAGCTTCTCCACCTTGTTGTATGGGAAAAAGAAGAGTTATTATGGTGATAGTTCAATACTTGGAGAGGACTCTAGGGAGTTAATATAGGTCATTGTTTGACTAAACCACTATAAAACTCTGGTGTATTTATTCTAATTTTCTTCTCGCATACTTATTTTCATGCATTTTAATTTTGTTATAACTGCATGGTGAATATCATACTCAATGCTTTATTTTACTAGTTAGAATATCATATTCGTTGCTTAAATATTTTGGTAAACACATTAGCTTCAGCACTAAGTTAAATTTGTAATTTGTTTTTCAAATATTAAAAAATCCAAAAATATTTTTTTTTTGTTTTAAATTAAGTAATTAGTTTTTAAAATCACCATTTTACCCACCTCTTAGTGTGCCTAGGGATAAGTTCAGAGAGGTACTCAAAAAGTTTTTTTAGAAAACATAGAGAAAAATAAATAATGGCACAATTTAAAAATAGGAACATCGTAGAAGGTTACTTTGTTACTCGTCCACCATTGTTTGAGAATATTTCCTTTAATTTTTGAAAAATATGTATGTCAACAACTTTATAATCTATTAATTTTAGGATTTGACATATGATTCAATCTGGATATTCTTAATCATCATGTATTATTAATAGTGTGAAAAATGATATTCCTTGTACTAAATGGAGTCAAGAAGATACAGAATTTATTAAGTTAAATGCTAATGCTTTAACTATTTTTTTATGTGCTTTGAAATCTAAGGACTATACAAGTGTATTAACCTGTACTATTTGAAAAAAAATATGGGATAGATTGTGCATTACATATAAAGGAACTAGTGAAGTAAAATAATCTATAATAAACATCTTGATACAAGATTATGAACTTCTTCACATGAAACCTTGTGAATCAATATCAGAAATATACACTAGCTTAACACAGATAGTAACATCCCAGTATGCATTGGGTAGAGAAATGTCAAATTTTGGAAAATGTTAATAAAATACTATATTGCCTGCCTAGTGCATATGATGCTAAAATTATTGTAATTACTAATTCAAAAGATTTGAATGTCTATTTAATTGATAATTTGCTTAGGTCACTCATTACTTTCAAGCAATGAATGAGTAAAAGGCTAAAAGGTACAGATGATAAAAAGAAAGAGAAGACTATGGCTTTGAAAGTGAACAACTTGAATAGTGATAGTTGTATAGTGGAAGAGGATGATGACATTACATTAATGATAGTTCTATTTGGACCCATTAGTACTACAAGCCTGGAAGGGAAGTTATATGTATTTGTAATCTTTACTGACTATTATAGATTCACTTGGGTTAGATTCCTAACACCACAAAGTGAATCAGTTGAAGAATTTAGAACCTTCTCCACCTGGATACAAAGAAAGTTATGGATTAAAGTTTCAACCATTCATAGTGATCATGGTGGGGAGTTTGAGAATGATAAGTTTGAATCTTTTTGTTAGGAAATAGGGATATAGCATGACTTCTCTGCCCCTAGGACCCATCAGCTTAATGAAAGAGCTGAAAGAAAAAAAATAGAACTTTGGTAGAAGTTGTTAAGGCCAAGCTAGTTGAATATTTTCTCCCTAGATACTTTTGGGTAGAAATAGTAAATACTACTTGTTATGCTTTAAATAGGGAGAATATAAGATCCAAATTAAATAAAACATATTATGAACTTCTTAATAGTAGGACACCCAATATTTCTCACTTATATATAATTGGGTGTAAATTATTTATCTTAATAATGAAAAATCACCCTTAGGAAAATTTGATCCCTAGTCTAGTGAAGGAAGCTTCTTAGATTCTTCATCTGAAGGTAAGGCCTATAAAATCTTCAATAATAGGACCTTAGAAGTAGAAGAGTCTACTCATATTGTGTTTGATGAATCAAATAGGATTTCCAAATCTAAACTAGAAGAAGAAGATGTCATTCATGAAAGTTCGTCAGAGATGTTAAGCCCTTATGAACTAGTCCTGAGGCTATCCAAGAGGGGGGGGTGAAAAACTTCTTAAAATAAAAGAGAAATCTTTTTATATCTTATAGTAGAAATGAATTGAATCAATAATAAAAAGATCAATCAGAGAGTTCACCCAAGCAGTTAATCACAAAAAAAATAAAGTGCAAAAATAATAAAGGAAAGAACACACCAGATTTATAGTGGTTCAGTCAAACCTTGACTTACATCCACTCCTTAGAGGTGCCCTTCGAGTATTGCACTAAACTCAGTGCCTCTCCTTTAGCCCCCACAGTTAGGAGGAGAAGCCCTTATAAAATCACTTCTACCTTCCCCGGTGCGGCGAAGTAGTCGGGTCATTTGACACCAAAGAGATATTCTTATTCCCAAAACTTCCCTCAAGATGAACCTTAAATTTGATGGTACTAAGGTGCAAGCTTGCCGGAGCAACTTTGTAAACCCCCCTCCACACTACCTTATAACCCCCCCCCCCCCCAAGGATCTTCTCCCTCTCTTAAACTCCACCCTTTCCTCTCTCCCTTTCAAGTTCTCTCTTCAAGTTTCCTCCATAAAAATGAAGATTAAATGACTTCCAAAGATACTTTCAAAGTCTTTAAGAAATCTTAAATAGAAGATCTCCAAAAAGACTCTAAAATGCACCAAACTGACATTATCGTCCAGGACAATTGCGAGATCGTCCTGTATGATGCGCTTAAAAAGAGGGCTTCAAAAAATCATAAAAACTCAATTTATGCACCACATATCATACAGGATGATCGAAGGATCATCACGTATGATGTGATTAAAAAGAGAGCTTCAAAAAAACCTAAAAACTCAATTCTAATGCCAAAAATCATCCGGGATGATTGCAAGATCGTCCAGTACAATGTGTAGAATTTGACCTGATAGTCCTGGATAATATTAGGATAGTCCAGGATGATCAGTGCAAAATTATACAAATCGTCCAGAATGATATTGTGGATTATCCAGGATGATTAGAAGAAAAATTATGATATTTCATCTTGGATAATTTAGGAAAACCAAGTATGTCTGTAAACATCATCTTATATGATATATAGATCGTCCAGGATGATCGGATTGAAAATTTTAGCTATAATTAATCCCTTAATCACATGATTAATTTAGGCTTGATTTGTATTGATCGTCCAGGACGATCTAGATCATCTAGGATGATTAGAACAAAAATTAAATCTTAAAATCTTGCCTAAATTATTATTGGCGGCAGTTTTCCAAGATCATAAAGGATCGTCCTGGATGATCCAAAATCGTCTAGTACAATTAGTTCAAAACTTGATCGTCTGGATTTGACTAGATCTCACTCCCCTGAAAGTGTGTGTGCATGGTCACCAAGCAAGCATACTCCATTACAGGACTTGACTCAAGAAATTAAAAAAGTACATCAATGAATATTACAAATAAAGTTGAGCTTATTAAGGCAGTTTTTCAATAAGGGAATAATAAATCTCCTGGACTGGATGGTATTAGTGCATCCTTTTTTAATTTTTATTGGAAAATTGTGGAAGGAGAGACATGGAAAGCTATTGACAGCTATTTCAAAACTTGTAATATGCATGCTTATGGAGAGATACTCTGATTGTCCTTTTCCCCAAGAGTAAAAATCCCTTAGTTCCAACAAATTATAGGCCTATAAGTTTGTGTCAAACTAGTTATAAGATTGTGGAAACTATGATCATGAATAGATTGAAATGTTGCATCAATAGAATTATATTAGAAGAACAGTTTGCATTCATTCCTGGAAGATCAATTTCGGATCACTGCTTATTATCTCATGCGTTCTTCAATAAATTCAGGACTTCTAAAAACAAAGAAGGAATGATGGCATTTAAGCTTGACATGGAACAAGCTTATGATAGCATGTGTTGGGAGACTTTGAATCAAGTCTTACAATTGTTTGGATTCCCTTTAAAGATCTTTCACTTATTATGGAGTGTGTTAGAGATGTCAAATTTTCATTTCTACTAAATGGGAAAGTGTCTAATTAGATTAAGGCTGAAAATGGGTTTTGTCAAGGATGTCCTCTATCTCCTTACTTATTCATTATGTGTTCTCAGTTACTCTCAAATGCAATTGAACAAAGGGGGCATGATTTGGGCATTCAAATTTCACCAAGAGCTCAAAAGATTACTCATCTATTATATGCTGATGATGTTTTGATTTTTGCACAATCTTCAAAAAAGCTAGCCAAAGTGTTAAAGAGAATTGTTGTTGACTTCTGTTCTTGGACGAGATAGAAGGTGAAAAACTCTAAATCTTAAATTCTTTTTAGCATTGCTGCTAACTATTCCAACAGGAATCAAATCAGGCAGATTTTGGGATAAAAAGTAATTAGGAGATGCATTATCTGGGCATTAAGATGGCTTTGAGAAGATTGGTAAAATATGACTTTCATGATTTGCTGGACAATGTTCTACAAAAACTGAACTCTTGGGGTAGCAAAACTCTCTCTTTGGCTGGTAAGATTACTCTTGCTAAGTCTTCTCTTTTATCAACTCCAAATGTTTTATCAACTCATTCCCTGGTTCCAAAAAAAGTTCTCTATGAAGTGGATAAATGTTACAAAGATTTTATATGGCATAAAAGCAATGGTAAAAGAGGTATGCATTATGTGTCATGGACAGAACTGTTTAAACCGAGAGATGCTGGTGGTTTGAATTTTCATACAGAAATTCTCTGATCTGGGCCTCTTAACACTAGACTAACTTGGCATTTTATGCAAAAACTAGATTCTTTACTCCTTAGAACCTTTATTTCCAAATATGGTAATAATATATTTGATGTTGACAACAAACATGGAGCTTCTATGTCTTGGAAAATTCTAAAAGAGGGTGGAAAATTTTTAAAACCTTTGCTAAAATGGAAAGTGGTGAATGGGAGGAAGATTAATGTTCTTAAAGACATTTGAATGCTTGATAAATGTTTAGGATTTTAGCCAACATTTGCGGATTGCACGGGACTGGAAGATGTAATGCTTAATTAATTCATCTCTTTGAATAGCAGATGGAATGTGGAGGAACTTCAAAAGTTCTTTCATGAGGATCTTATATCTCTTATATTGCAAATTCCCATCAATCACATTGCTGAAGCAGATTATATGGAAGAAATCCATCACCATACTAGTAAGACTATTATTGCTATGTCATATGAAAATTCATTAAAACGTGATATGGGAGAGGGAGATTTTGGATTTTCATCTTAGCTTAGGAAGGTGAAATTAAACCCTCGGGTGGAGCTGTTTTGGTAGAGGATAAGAAAGTTTGCTATCCCAATGAATGAGTTTCTTACATATAGGAAACTTATTAACCATGATTTATATGCAAGAGGATGTCAACAAGTTGAGAATCTTAAGCATATTACTATCCACTATAAGTATTTTATGGATATTATTTTAAAGTTTCAAGAGTGGGGATTTAATATTCCAATTTTTCAATTGCTGGATGAATGTTTGACAGAACTCAAGAGAATTTTTGTTCCATCTTCTAACATGGTCAAGGTTTATTATACTTCGGTTTATGAATGTTGGAAAGACATAAACAGAAAATTACATGGTAAACTTACTCTACTGAGCTCCATGATTGCAGCAAATGTGTTATCTACTATAATGATTCATGCTAATCCAATCCTAGATAGATGGGGTGCTAATCTCCTCAGGGAGTTTCAAAATGTTTGGCACCCTCCACCGCTAGATTGGATCAAAATAAATGTTGATGCATCTCTATTTATTTCAAATAGTGCTAGAATTGGAGGAGCATTTAGAGATCACAAAGGAAGATTATTACTTGCTTTTGGGGAAAGAAGAGTTCACTGGGATGTGGCACAACTTGCAATGGAGGATTTTTTGTTGATAAGGAAATATATTCAAAGGTGAATGTTAGATAACAAAGGTATAATAATAAAAGGTGATAACTACAACATCATCAAGTTCATTCAAAATTCTTTGAATAAAAAGACATGGCAATATAGCAATTGGGAGGACAAAGATTTCCTATTCTTGACCAACTTCAATAAGGTAATTTTTCACCATGTTCATAGAGATTGTAACAAGGTAGCCGATCTTTGTGCTACTTTGGCTTTAGAGAATAATTTTAATTTTTCGTACTTTTCTTTTTCTAGCATACCTTCTTCTTTATCTAGTTTATTAAAGAAGGAATGTGAGCCTTTCCTCTAGCTTGTACCTAGTTTCCTATTTTTTTCTTTTATAATGCAATTTGCAATTATAAAAAAAAGAATATTACAAATAAAACATGTTCTACCAAAACTTGAGTCTTGAATGGTGCATCGTAATCCTAAAAAGTTAGTATACACACAAACAAACATATATTAAAAATACAAATAGACAACAAAAAAGTGAGCCATAATACTTGTTATTATCAAAAACATAAACTCATAAGCTCGAGTTGCAACAATCTCCCCCTTTTTTATAATGGCAAATATTATTAGTTGAATTTGCAAAATTTAAAATATTTACTCCTAATCTCCTCCCCCTCACTAGAATAAAAATTTAAAAATAGGGAAAGTTAAAATTTTTATTATTTTTTTAAAGGATACAAATACAACAGTATGTTCTCCCTCTTTGACATTATCAAAAAGAGGAGGGGCACAAACAATCAGAATAATAAAAATGATTAAAAAGCAAAACAATCTCTAATCTAGTGAAAAAAATTAAATATTCTTAAAATGAGAAAATTACCTCTTGATTTTATTTAAAAATTTAGTAAGGAATGTATTGACAACGTATAACCCAGATAGGTTAGAAATTCAGAAATAGTTAATCCAAGCTCAAGTTCTTTTAAAAGTTCAAAAACTTTTTAATCCAATATCTAAATCAATGAATATATTAGAAAAAGAAATGTTATTTTTTTTTCAAAACTCCTTTCATAAAATATATCGAATAGAAGATTAATGCAAAAATTGATGAATCAGGAATCATGATTTTCATGCTCAAGTATCAAAAATATCAAGGGTTTTCTTAAACTTTAAGAACAACAAGAAGGTAAGCATTACTTTTTGTGGGCTTATTTTATGCCTCTTGTCAATTTTTTGCGCACTTTGTGCATCTTTTAGTTTTCGATACACTTTATGTATCTTTATCAATTTTGGCATCATTGCGTATCTTTTGATTTGGCATTATTGGCCACTTTTTTTTTAATATGCTACCTTTCTGAAATTTTAAAAATAAAAGTAAACACATTCTATTGACAAAATGAACTACTTGATTAAGAAAATTATGAGGTAGATTCAATAACTTGCAAAAGATTCCTATGAGATAAACAAAATGTAGGGAGATGAAAAAGATCAGTTTCTAAATCCAATTTATAATATGATAAAAATTTTGAATCAAAAGTAAAATAACCTCTTTAAGAGAAGAGATAGAGAGACAAAATCATGAGTTTCCTTCCTCTTACTATTTTTAAAGAAGTCAACCACAACTTACATAAGAATTTAAGAAAAATAGGAGGTAGGCTTTACATTTTTAGAAAAGTGAATGTGTGTGTTGATCAAAGAGAACTTCCCAAAAAGAAAAGTAAAGACAAATTTAATATTTTAAAGTAAAGATAGAATGAAATAGAATAAACCCAAAAAAAAACACATAAAACCAAAAAACAAAAAAACAAAAAAAAGCATACACAAATAAATAAACACACAGACAAGGGTTTAAATATCATCTTGCTCCTGGTCTGATGATTCAGAAGTAAGGTCTGCCCAGGAGATTTTTTTGCTTCCCATTATTTGCCCTTTTACAATTTTCTTAGCTTTGCCCTTTTCTTTTATAGAAAGAATTCTCAATATAGAACACTGATTTTTCATATGTCCAGGCTTCCTACATCTAAAGCAAACAACGTTAGAAGAAATATTAACATTCTTACCATTTTTACCTTTATTCTACTTTTGTTAATGCTTATGCTTTGTTAAGCTTTTTAATTTGCTTGATAAGTCATTGCTTTTGTCACCAACTATGTCATTTTTCTCCATATTTTCAGTGTTTAGCACTATCATCTCTCCTGCATCCAAAAGTCTTTGGCCCAAATATTACTCGTAGGCAATGAGTGATCCAATTAAATTATTAATAGAATATTTATTCAATTTTTTTGATTCACAAATATCAATAACTTTAGCATCAAACTTATCAAGTAGATAATGTAGAATTTTATTGACTTTTTCAAAGTTTGAAAATTCTTTATCTAAAGCATGTAATTATGTCAAAATTTGAATAAACTTAATATACATGTCTAAGATTGTCTCATAAGGTTTCATGCAAAATAATTCATAATCATGCATTAAAGTATTCAACCTGTATTACTTGATTTCACTAGTGCCTTCATATATAGTGCGTAATTTATCCCAAATTTCTTTACCAGTAGTGTACGTGGATACAAACATATAATCTTCAGAATTTAATGTACAGAAAAAATAGTTTACTAATTTAGCATTCAATTGAGCATTAATTTGTTCTTCTCTACTCCATTGATTAAAAGTAATATTAGTTTTAATTCCATCTTTAACACGTGACATTACAGAATAATTAGCTAAAATAATTTGCCACATTTGAAAATCAATTGATTGCAAGAAAGTAGACATGAAAATTTTCTAAAAATTATAAGTAATATTTTTAAATAAAGGTGGTCGGGTGATTGAATATCCTTCTGCAATATTATGTTTACAAAAGTTAGCCAAGGATCAAAATTCAAAAGTTTTCAAAATCTAGATTTTATGAATCCCGCTCTGATACCACTTAAAAGTTCATTTGGGATGTTAAGCCCTTATGAAGTAGTCTCGAGGCTAACCAAGAGGGGGGTGAAAAACCTCTTTAAAAAATAAAAGAAATATTTTTATATCTTGCAGCAAAAACAAATTGAATCAATAATAAAAAGATCAATCAGAGAGTTCACCCAAGCAGTTAATCACAACAAAAATAAAGTACAGAAATAATAAAGGAAAGAACATACCAGATTTATAATGGTTCGGTCAAACCTTGACCTACGCATACTATTTGGAGGCACCCTCCAAGTATTGCACTAAACTCAATATCTCTCCTTTAGCCCCCACAACTAGGCGAAGAAGCCCTTATAAAATAACTTCCACCTTCCCTGGTGTGATGGAGTAGCTAGGTCCTTTGAAACCAAAGAGATATTCTTCTTACCAAAACTTACCTCAAGAGGAACCTTGAATCTGTTGGCACTAAGATGCAAGCTAGCCGAAGCAACTGTGTGAACCCCCATCCACACTCCCTTTAAACCCCCTCCAAGGATCTTCTCCCTCTCTAAAACTCCACCCTTTTCTCTCTCCCTTTCAAGTTCTCTCTTCAAGTTTCCTCCAAAAAAATAATACTTCAATGGATGCCAAAGATGCTTTCAAAGTCTTTGACAAAGCATAAATAGAAGAGCTCCAAAAAGGCTCTTAAAATGCACCAAACAAACATTATCATCCAGGACAATCGCAGGATCATCCCATGCGATGCACGTAAAAAGAGGGCTTTAGAAAACTCTAAAAACTTAATTTCAGCGACATATATCATCCAGGATGATGGAAGAATCATCCCGTACGATATGCTTAAAAAAAGGGCTTCAAAAAAAAAACTCAATTTTGGCACCAAAAATCATCCTGAATGATCACAAGATCGTCCAATACGATGTGTAGAATTTAACCTGATAGTCCCAGATGATATTAGGATAGTCTAGGATGATCAATACAAAATTGTAAAGATCATCCAGGATGATATTGTGGATTGTTCGGGATGATTAGAAGAAAAATTATGGTATTTTATCTTGGACGATCTAGGAAAATCAAGTATGTTAATAAATATTATCCTGTATGATATATAGATATCCAGGATGATCAGATTAAAAAATTTAACCATAATTAATCCCTTAATCACATGAACAATTTAGGCATGATTTGTATTGATCATCCAGGATGATCTAGATCATCCAATACGATCTAGATCATCTGGGATGTTTATAACAATAATTGAATCTTAAAATCTTGCCTAAATCATCATTGGTAGTAGTTTTCCAAGATCATAGAGGATTATCCATGATGATCCAAAATCATCCAATATGATTAGTTCAAAACTTGATCTTTTGGATTTGACTAGATCTCACTCTCTTGAAAGTGTGTGTGCATGGTCACCAAGCAAGCATACTCCTTTAAAGAACTTAACTAAAGAAATTAAAAAATACATCAATGAATATTACAAATAAAATATTTTTTTATCAAAACTTGAATATTAAATGGTGCATCATAATCCTGAAAAGTTAGTATACAAACAAACAAATATATATTGTAAATATAAGTAGACAATAGAAAGTGAGCCATAATATTTGTTATTATCAAAAACATAAACTCATAAGCATGAGTTGCAACAATTCAAGGGGTAGAAGCCATTGACCTAAGAGATAGAGTAGAACCTCAAGAACCCTTGCCTGGAGAACAGAGATACTTATCTATTCATCCTAAGGATATAATCTTAGGAGAACCATCTAAATTTTTTAAAACTATGTATGGACTAGGAAGGAGGTTAGACATTCTACATTTATCTGAATGATAAAACCCACCAACATAGATCAAGCCTTATCTGGTGAAATATAAATCTTAACAATGTAAGAAGAGTTGAATCAGTTTGTTATGAATGATATTTGGGAGTTGGTGAGTAGACCTATACACTAAAGTATTGTAGGAACCAAATGGGTTTGTAAGAACAAAATGAATGGATCTAGCATAGTAGTGAGAAATAAGGCTAAATTAGTAGCTAAGAGGTACAATCAGTTTGAAGGGATTGATTAAGAAGAGACTTTTAGCCTAGTATCTAAACTTGAAGCCATTGAAGTGCACTTAGCCTTTGCTTGGTTTAAAGGATTTAATCCATATCAAATTGATGCTAAAAGTGCTTTCTTAAATAGGGTAATTAAAGAGAATGTATATGTTGATCAACCCGCATGTTTTGAGAACTATAAATTTCCTAATCATGTATTCAAACTAAAGAATGTTTTATACAGGTTGAAGCAAGCAACTAGAGCCTTATATTAAAGGCTGAGTATATTCTTTCTAGATGGAGTGTTTGTTAAGGGTAGTATACACACCACCCTATTCCTAAAGAAGAAGGAGAAGACCTACTCGTACTTCAAATCTATATTAATGATTTACTATTTGGATTTATAAATAAAAAGTTTTATGATAAATTCTTAAAGACTATGAGCGAGGAGTTTGAGATGAGCATGATGTGCGAGCGAAACTATTTTCTTGGATTTAGTGTGAGGTTGAAGGATGATGGAACTTTCCTTAATCAATCAAAATACATCAAGGACATCCTTAAGAAATATAAAATGGATAATGCTAAGGCAATAAAAACTCCCATGAGATCTACTATTTAGTTAAATAATGACCCAAATAGAAAATCAGTTAATCAAAAGACAGATAGAGGGATGATTGGATCAATCATTTACTTAAGTGTGAGTATACATGATATCATATTTGGTGTTTGTCTCTATACTAGATTTTAGGTTGATCCCAAAGAATCCCATATAGGTGTTGTTAAGAGAATTCTTAGATATATTCTAGGAATTAAAAAATTAGGAATCTGGTATCCTAGACATATAATTTCTATTGACATCATAGGGTATTCTCATTTTAACTCTCCATGATGTAGGGTTGATAGGAAAATCACCTCTATAATATGTTATTTTATAGGATAATCTTTAGTCTCCAAGTACATTAGAAAACAAAACTATGTAGCCTATCTATCGTTGAAGCATAATATATTGTTGAAGGGAGTTATGTTGCACAAATCCTATGGCTTAAACAAAAAATCTTGGATCTTGGGCTACCTGTAAGCACCATTCAAATTATATGTGATAATACTAGTGATATATACATGTCAAAGAATCCTATCCAACATTCAAGGTCTAAATACATAGACATTAAACACCATTATTAGAGACCATATGACAAAAGGGGATATAGAGCTACATCATATAGCTACTAAAAATTAATTGGCAAATATTATTACAAATTTCCTAGCTTTTGAAATCATTAATATCTTAAGGGCAAGACTAGGTGTTATAGATATTGGTGCTTGAATCGGGATGATTTGAAAAACAAATAACACTACTATAAAAAATAAAATATAAATGTTTTTTGTGCCTTTCTTTTGTATTTGTTTCCTTAATTATATGTATTGTTGCTTTTGTTTTTATGAAGGATGATTTGAAAATTAAAAAAATTATGGATGTTTTCTTTTGAATTTAGCTTATAATTGTCTATATTATTACTTTTATTTATGTGATTTGTTCTATATTTTTTTATGAAGCTTTCATGATCATCACACACCCTTTTCTAAATTCTGTTCACATCATCCTATATGATTCCACATCATATTATATTATATTCACAAAGAAAACCAAATCACTGATCACAGCACATCCAACGAATAATATTGATGAATCATTGATGGTCATTATGTATGAACACCTACTTCATATTGTACGCTATACATGGAAATGGACATTAGACAAATTGAATTCAGCTGTCATGATATTTAATATCGTATTGTATTGTACAAACACTTGTTCCAATAGTATGGTCTGATCACCCAATGATTATTTAGGTTGACGCATCGAGACGAACACCTTCTCTCTAATTATCCAGTACGATTTTTTTTGTTATATAATAAGCCCATCTTTCTGACTGATCGGACTAAATGAAATTAAGTTCACTCAATCGTACTGTATGTTGTCTATATCGCACTATACTATATGGACATTCTATTTAAAAAGAGGAAATTCAAAGCTTTTCTTCACTCAATCCATTTCACTCTTCATACCTCCTCCCTAAACATCTTTTCTTTTAAAATGGCTAAAGGAAAGTGTTTGCAATCTACAGTAAAAAATTCTTCTTGACATATTGTAGATCCTCAATTTGCCTAAGCCACAGATGAAGAGGCTTATAATCGGTACAAATTTGTCAAGATCAAGCTTTCCAAGATCATAAAATAGGAAGTTTTAAACTTCCAAGTACTCTTCCTCTTCACTTACACCGCCCTTCATTCATTCTCACACCTGCCTATCAATTTAATTTTGAACTTTTATTTGAATTTTTTGCTAGTCTTTGAATTAACGTTGAGGGTATTACCCTCCAATCTTATGTAAATAGGAGGCCTATCAAAATTACCTACAAGATTATTATGAGTTCCTTAACCTTTTTACAACTAGCAAAAAAAGTTCACCTTGTTATTGAAACTTATTGAATATGAGTTAGGTTGTTAGACTTAAGCTTATGTCCCAAAGGATAACTAAGAGGGGGGGGGGGGGGGGAATTGGTTCTTTTAAAAATTTTGCCTCTTATTAGAATTTAAAAGTTTGAAACCATTTTTAACAAACTGAGTAGGTTGTTTTTATAATTTTCAAAAATAAAATTTCAACCAAAAAAATGAAAAAAATTAAAGCAGCGGAAATAAAAAGACACAAAGATTTATAGTGGTTTGGTAAAACACAAACCATATCCACTCCCTGAAGTTTCTCACTTTAGGTATTACACTATTACCACTAGTGTCTCTCCTTTTTCCCCCACAGCAAGGCGAAGAAGCCCTCACAAAATCCTCTTCCACCATTACCCAGTGCGGTAAAGAATTGTTATCCTTTTACGCTCTATAAGTGTCGGTAGAGAACCATTGGCTATTCACACTCTCCAAATATAGGTAGAGAACCTTCATCCTTTCATAATCTTCAAGTGTAGGCAGAGAACCTTTGGCTGTTTATACTCTCCAAGTGTAGGCAGAGAACTTTCATCCTTTCACACTCTCTAAGTGTAGGCAGAGAACCTTCGGCTATTTACACTCTCCAAGTTAGGCAGAGAACCTTCATCCTTTCACACTCTCTAAGTGTTGGTAGAGATCCTTCAGCTATTTACACTCTCTAAGTGTAGGCAGAGAACCTTCAGCTATTTATACTCTCCAAGGTAGGCAGAGAACCTTTGTCCTTTCACACTCTCCAAGTGTAGGCAAAGAACCTTTGCCTGTTTACACTCTTTGAGTGTCGGTAGAGAACTGGATCTTCTTGAAAGATCATCAAACTAGAAATCTAGAAGGATAAGATAAAAGAGTGAAGTAAACACAAAGTACACACAGAGATCATTACCCATGAGTAACAAAGTGAACCCTTCATGCTCCAATAGGAAGAAATCTCTTTCAAATGCTCTCTCTTACTCTCTCCTTCAATTTCCCTTTACCATACATATAGACCATGTGACAAAAAGATTAAATGATAGTCTTAAGTTGACCTTTTAAGGAAAAGACATGAAAAACCATCCAGAAAATTGCATTTTTCAAATTTGGCCATTCACAATCGTACGGGATCGTCCCGTACGATTGTAATTCGTACATATGGATAGTATAAAAACTATTATGTATGAAATTAATGTCAGTCGGTACGAACCGCCTTCGTACCTGATCATCGTCTTGTATGAACTAGGTTCATCCGTTATGAATAGTTATTTTTCAAAGTTTATTAGTACAAAAATTCAGGAAGAACTACAAGTATATAGAATAGAGCTCTTCATCCTGGTATAATTGAAAATTATCATTCATACAAAATTTTTAATTTGGAAAAACCAGAAGAGATTGTCCTAGGATTAATGGAAATTATCATATGGATGAACTGTGTATTTCCCAAAAATAGATGAGATCATCCTGGGACAAAAGAAAATTATTGTCTGGATGAACTGTGTATTTGTCAAAAATAGAGGAGATCATCCTGGGACGAACGAAAAATATCATCTAGATAAACTGTATATTTCCCAAAAATAGAGGAGACCATCCTGGGATGAAAAAAAAATATATCATATGGATTAACTGTGTATTTGCCAAAAATAGAGGAGATCGTCCTGGGACGAATGGAAATTATCATCCGTATGAACTTCACATTTGGAAAATCCATAGAAGAGCATCCTGGGACAAATGGAAAATATCATCTGTATTATCTTTATATTTGGAAAAAATAAAGAAGATTGTTTTATAATGAATGGAAAATATGATCCAAACGATCTATACTTAAAAAAAAATTAACCCTCTCTATTCGTTCAATTGCTTATTAGGGAATATAAGTAACCAGATCATCTCGTACGAACAGGCTTCGTACTTTACGATTAGTTTAAAAATTATGAATTATAAAACACTTCCCTCAGTGCGTATGTGCTCAGTTACTCAATTATAATCACACTCTCTCAGACTAAATAAAATGAAAAATATAATAACTCTAAACTAAATTTGATTTGAAATCTTCAACAATCCGGAGTATGATTTCCCTGAAATGTAGTACACATAAGAGCAAAACAATTTTTCCAAAATATGTTAGGAGAAAATAATAATCAAAATAATAATATTTGGAATTATCAAGAACATACAAGTTGCTAGAATGTAAAATATACAAAGCTAAGTAGCAACTCTCTCAATAATCTCCTCCTTTTTAATAATGGAAAAAAATTATTGTTTTAGTACAATTAAAAATCATAAATTTCTCCTTAACTCCTAAATGAATAAGCAAGTGAATATAAGGAGTTTTCTATTATGAACAATTTAAAATTTTTAAAAATTTTAAGTTTTTATCACACAAAGCACAAACAAAAATACACACTACTGCAAACTCCAAACAAAGCGAAGAACAAAATACAATCAATCAAATGCAAACTCAAAAACAAACACAAACAAAAACACTAAAATGTTTAAATCAAACAATATTTCTCCTCCTTTTTTACAACAATAAAAAGAGAAGAAGAAACGAACTACGGAAATGTAATAAGTCATATGAGAAGTCTTTGATAATTGATACTGAAAGAGATTGAGTTATATTTATAATAACATGATTAATGTTCATTAAAGAAAAATAAAAAGAGAAGAAGAAACGAACTACAGAAATATAATAAGTCATATGAGAAGTCTTTGATAATTGATACTGAAAGAGATTGAGTTATATTTATAATAACATGATTAATGTTCATTAGAGAAAAATAAAGATTTATATCATTTAAGTTAAGATGTAACACAGACAAGGAAAAATAAATCAAGGTCATATATAATTCTAGACAATCAGATAAGGAGAATTATTGCAAAGGTGACGAAATGAAAATTAGTTTAAATGCAATTTCAATACAAAATATAATTGATCATTAGATTAATTTGAAATTGAAGATTGAAAGATATAAGAAAGAACATATACTTGTGGAGCTTTGTGCATCTTTTCAATATTTGTGGCATACTTTATGCATCTTTTTATATTTGGGCTAATTTTGTGCCTCTTTTCAATTTGCGAACAATTGCTCATTCTTTCAATTTTAGTACCTTTGTACATTTTTTAATTTTCAAGTTGTTCTTTCGAAAATAAAAAATTAAAAAGCTCAAATTTCTCTAAGTATAAAGATAATTATATTGAAAAGACAAATAAATAATAATAAGACATCAAGATTGTAATAATAATATTAAAATTTTGTATGCCTAAAAAGAATATGAGATTAATAGTCCTTAACTTGATCGAGTTATAAGCTAATTTAAATTTTCGAAAAATTAGATTTTTCTAATGAATTTAAATTTTGTATTGCTTTTCAAATTATACCACTTTTTAGATCAATTAAGTCAGGATAATCATATAGGCTAACGAACATTTCCAAAAGAGATCAAAATCAGCTAAAATAACATAAGATAGATTTTATTGATATCAAGATAAAAGATAATACATTGGGGCACAGATGATATCGATTCCCAAAGGTTCATTAAGCATTAAAATAAAAACTAAAGACAGTCACAAACACTCGAAACATCATCACATCACATCTTCAAAATTGGCAAAGAAAATCATAAAAGAAGCACATCTATCATTCTAAGGGGCCTTGTTCTGGAGGAGGTAGCTGGTTGAAGATATTAAAATAGCTATTCATCATAATTATGTTCATGTTGGCCAAGTCGAATTGACCTCGTATTCAGCCCATATCCTGCTGATATTGAAAATCCCGCTGCTGAAGATGAGTTTTAATTTTGATCAAAATGTTGATCAAAGTGGCTCTCAAGATGATCAAAGTGCTGGACCATCTCCTGAAAGTCTGGTCCAACAGTAGGTGCAGGTCCTCTCCTTTCTCCCTCAAAGTCATCACTTTCTAGATATGCATCTTAAGCAAAGATTGCTCGGAATGAAGCCTCATTATAGTAGATAGGCTCTTTAATATGTTGAACAGGATGAACTAGATCATACTTCTTTTCAAGAATGTATGTCATAAGGTATCCTAAGGCTATATTCTTCTTTCTCTTATGGGAGACATGGCCAATCTTAAAAATTCTATACATGTAATCAATGATTAGTTGGGCTTTCTTCTATTGGTTGGCTAGTCATAATCAGGTATGTTACAGTGGAAAGAAGTGGAGTAATATTTATTCGATCACCAACTTTAGGAATTATAAAAGTTTGAAGAACATGCTGGATGATCTGGGCATTTTAGTTAATAGTGGACACCTTAGGCAAATGGCATACTTCTCTAATCCCTCTAATAACTTGGTTTATCATAGTCCAATCGTAGTCAAAGGCAGAGGTCAAGGTGTGGGCTCTAATCCATTGAGTCCTTAAATTTAAGAATATCCTCAAATCCTCCTTGGTTATTTCTACCCTTTTTTTCAAAATATAGGAACTAATCTTACTGTGGTCAGTATTGAAAGTCATGTTTGCAAGGAAATAGTGGAATGTGTCATTATTATAGGAATGGATTAAGGTCAGAATAAAAGCAAACTGGGTCGAAGTAAAAAGGTGCATTACTTGAAAGTTAATGTTCTCTTGGAGAAGAACTCTAGAAGGGGTTATTTTAGAAGAAATGAACCTAGGAAAAGTTTCTTCACTTATTTTGGATAGGAAATTTTCTTCGATATTTCTAGAGGAAGGTCCCCTAGTCAGTTCCTTAACCACTCTACTTCTTTTGCTAGAGCTTTCCATTTGATAGATTTGGAAAGATGAGAGGGGTTGGAAAGACTTTTGCAGAGTATGAAATTTGAGTTCTAAAGCCCTTCTATTTAAAGAAAATCGATCTTTCGTATGGATGAAAATAGGTTTGTCCCGTACAATGCTTAAGTTTCTAAGAACAAAATAAAATATTATATGTACAAATGAATGCATTTAAAATGAAAAGACTTTTCGTATTCACATAATTTACGATGCATCCTTTCCTATAGACTTTTTGACCAAACGATAGTATAGATGAATAGGTGTTCATCCAGGATGATCAGTTATTTAAGATCATTTTAATGACGGTTTGGTTCGTCCCCACATTGTTATGCCACATGTTTATATGTACGAATTTAAGGTTCATATGTATGATCAAAAATAATAACTACTTCTTCCAATATAACCATCTACATGTGTACATACAAATGAATACACATCATCCAGATGATCTGGGGACCATACAAATGAACTGTATTGAAAACAAAAATGATACGTAGACTGACCTACTCAATGATCGATACGCTATAGACTTCATCCTGTGTGAAAAGAATTTCGTTCAATATGAATAAAACACTTAGAAAATTTTATACAATCAATCAAAAACATTAAATCTATTGTGAAAAAAAATTTCAAACACACAAAACACAAAAATATAAGAACAAATATAGATACGCACATAAAAATCCAAAAAATAGTAAAACACACATAAAAACACATATCAAGGTTGTAGAATATTTATTTAAGCATTCAGATCAATCACACCAAGCCTTGTTCTTAATATACTAAAAGTATCAAAGGCTAGTGGTTTTATAAAAATGTCTGTAAGTTGATTTTTTGTTGAAACATGATTAAGTTCAATTTCTCCTTTGGAAATAAGATCCCTTATGAAATGATGTCTTATGTCTATATGTTTGGTTCTTGAATGTTAAATTGGAATCTTTGAAATGCAAATGGCACTAGTGTTATTACAACAAATTAAAATAGTGCCTATAGTAATCCTAAGTCAATCAACTATTATTTTAACTAGAGAACTTGTACAACACAACTTCCTAATGCAATGTATTCAGCTTCAGTAGTAGATAGGGCTATAAAATTCTATTTTCTATTGGACCAAGAAACTAGTGAATTTCCAACAAATTTGTATGTTCCAGATGTACTTTTTCTATCAACCCTACAACCTACAAAGTTTGAATCTGAATATCTAAATATTTCAAATGAAGAGCTAAACTTAGGATACTAAATTCCTAAGTTCTGAGTTCCCAAGAGATATCTTAAAATCCTTTTCACTACTGTCAAATGTGATTCTTTTGGATCTGATTGAAATCTAGTACATAAACAAATACTAAACATAATATGAGGTTGGCTAGCTATCAAGTAAAGCAAAGATCTAATCATTTCCTTAAATTTATTTTGATCAATAGATTTTCCTTTTGGGTCTTTATCCAACAGAACTAAAGAACTCATAGGTATACTAACAGGTTTAGTATTATCCATTTCATACTTTTTGAGGATGTCCTTAACATATTTAAACTGACTAAGAAATGTTCCTTCCTCAAGTTGCTTAATGCTAAAACCTAGAAAGTAAATCAAATCACTTATTAGGCTCATCTCAAATTCACCACTCGTTATTTTTAAAAAATCATCATAAAGATTTTTATTAGTAGATCCAAAGATGACGTCGTAAACATAAATTTATACAATGAGTATATCATCTCTTAATTTCCTTAAAAAGAGTGATGTCCATACTTCCTTTTTCAAAAGATCTCTCAAGTAGGAAGGTGTTCAATCTCTCATACTAATTCCTGGGTGCTTGTTTCAATCCATATAAGGCCTTTTTTAAAATGGAAACATAATTTGGGTATTTTGAATTTTCAAAGCCTAGAGGTTGTTCAACATAAACATCTTCTTGAATTAACCCATTCAAAAAGCCACTTTTAACATCCATTTGAAATAATTTAAATCTTTTAAAACAGGCTAAGACTAACAAAACCCTAATTGCTTTAAGTTTAGCTATAGGGGAAAAAGTCTCCTCAAAGTCAATCCCTTTAATCTGATTATACCCCTTAACCACTAATCTAGCCTTATTTCCAATGACTACTGAAAGTTTGTTAGGGATGTTAAGCCCTTATGAACTAATCCCGAGGCTAACCAAGAGGGGGGTAAATTGGTATTTTAAAAAACTTCTCAACCAAATCACAAATAAATCAAAACACAATCCACCACAAAAAATATTGAGTGAAGAAATTAAATGTGTAGGTAAAAATAGAGAAAGAACACACCGGATTTATAGTGGTTCAGTCAAACTTTGACCTATGTCCACTCCTCGGAAGCACCCTCCGAGTATTGCATTAACTTAGTGTTTCTCCATTAGCCCTCACAGCTAGGCGGAGAAGCCCTTATAAAAACTCCTTTCCACCAACCCCGGTGCGGTAGAGAATCGACTCCTTTTGCTTCCTCCTAAAGTGGGCAAAGAACTCAACTCCTTTTGCTTCCTTCTGAAGTAGGCAGAGAACCTCGATCAATTACTGAAGAAGACCTCCCTTGAGCCTCTAAGAATGAGGAATGATGATCGGAGAAGATGCCTTTGAACCTTGCTTGGATCAACGCTTATGAAACCCCTCACAAGCTCCCCCTCACAAGTTCCTCCCTCTCTCTCCCTCTCCTCTAGGCTCTCTCAGTTCAAGACAACAGCAAAGGATCCTATTACTTAAGAAAACATGAGTCCTTTAAATAGATTTTCAAGAACTGACTTTATCATCCAGGATGATATTGCTATCGTAGTATATGATTAGTACAAATTGAGCTCAATTAGCCCAAACAACTTGGAACGATTAAAAGATTTTTTTTTCATATCATCTAGGATGATACCATATTATCCTATATGATTAGTACAAATTATTAAATATTATCTAGAACATCGCTCTGAATGGGAGTCTGGATGAAAACAAAATGACTTGATCATCCAGGCCGATCTCGTGATCATTCTAGTCGATTAGTTCAAATCTATGCAAAATCATTCAGAACATCGCTCTGACCAAATGATGTACAATTTTTTTCATCCAAGAGCAATCAAGGTTTTTGAACTGGTTGCCCTAGCCGATCCTATGATGGTCCAGAATGACATAATCAAATCAATCAATCTAAATTACTTTCATTAATCACCAGATCAATTTAGGAATAATTGAACACCATCGTCCAGGCCGATGTCTTGGATAATGATTAAAAAAATAAAATTTCCTAAATAAATCTGGTTGCTGATTCTTTCTGATTTGAGCATATTGTCCCGACCGATATAAATATCATCCAGGATGATATTCTTAATAATGACTGCTTTAACCAGGATGCCCTAATTAGGGTTTTTAATTTTGACCTATCATCCAGGATTATTTTTGGATCATCCCAGACGATGTTAGAAAAATCATAAAACTCTAAGTCAGACAGAAAAAATTCACCCAAGTGTGTGCATGTAGGTTAATTAGCATCAGGCACCACAAAGATTATAATTGACTCAAGAAAGGAAAAAAATACATTACAAACTGACTCAGACCTAATCTACCCAATCTTGAGATGGCTTGAGTTGCACTTGATCTCGTTGTCCTGAAATGTTAGTGGGCAAGGCAGTCGTAGAAAAAATAGGAATGTTTTCTATCATCAAAATTCTAATTCATAAAACTAGATTTGCAACAATCTCCCTCTTTTTTATGATGGTAAACTAAAATTAATCTAAGCAATTCAAGATAGTGAACTTGAAGTAGTGCAAATATATAAAACATAACAGATTCAAATTTTAGAACAGGATAGTACAAGTATAACACACTACTCCCCCTTTTGACATCTCAAAAAGGAGGAGAAAAACATATAAAAATTAGAATTCAAGTGAAAATGATAAAAAAAAGAAAATTAAGGAATTTTTTTTTTAATTAAGACATGAAATATGACATAGTTTCCATGTGATTGATTTTAAAGATTTGTAAGTCAATGAATTAACATCGTCAGAATCAAAAAATTAGTAACATAACTGATCATGCTATCCCTAGCTCAGACTTCTCCTAGGGCAAAACTTTCTTTTGAAAATAAAGATCTAAATCAAAAAAATCAATTAGATAAGAAAAAGAAATTCATTCAAAACTTAATTTCAGATAAATATTTTATAACATAATATATCAACGTTATTAGTTACGATCAAGAATCCTGAAATCAAGCATTTGAAAAATTATCTAAGATATAAAAATTTTGAAAGGGAAGGAGCTTTCTTTTGATAGGCTCATTTTATACCTCTTGTCAATTTAATTGGTGCTCCTTGCGTATCTTTTGATTTAGGCATCATTGGCCACTTTTTTTTTTCAATTTGGCGACATTACGTATGTTTTGATTTTTGCATCATTGGCCACTTTTTCTCATTTAATTTTGCAGGCTAGGTCCCTTTTCTAAAATTCTTAAAAACTCTCAGTTGTGATTATATCTTCCTGATATTAGAGAAGAAAACCTCACTCTTTAATATAAGGAAGAACGAATCACAAAACAGAATAAAAAATCATATGATAAATGCATTGAAAAGATTTCGAAAAATTTGAAGGTAAAACAAAGACTTTGAATATTAT
The DNA here is from genome assembly GCA_019514585.1 of Dendrobium officinale. Taxonomy (NCBI): domain Eukaryota; kingdom Viridiplantae; phylum Streptophyta; class Magnoliopsida; order Asparagales; family Orchidaceae; genus Dendrobium; species Dendrobium officinale. Next base: position 36,120,746 of record CM033687.1, read on the forward strand.
ATATATAAGATAGATTACTGTAGTAAGATTGAAAAGATTTCAATTGCATAGTCCAGTTGTTGATTTGAGATAAACTTTTGTTTGGAAAAGAAAATTACACCACTAAAGAAAGTTAGAGAAAAGGAAACAATCAACGGTGTTTCCATTTTTAACTGATAAAGAGATGTAAAACATTGACTACAAATTTTCAAAAAATAAACACAAGGCGTAAAATATCAATTTCAGCAATGATTATAAGAAAAATTTAAAGCATACGAAAAACAAAGCAATAAAAATAAAAATAAATAGAAGTGAAAAAATAAACAACAAATCAAAAAATATGTAAGAATCAAGTTCATGCATTTATATCAATCACACCCAATCTGGTCCTTAAAGTACTAAAAGTGTCGAAGGCTAGTGGTTTAATAAAGATGTCAGCTAGTTGATTCTCAGTAGCCACATGGTGTAACTCAATGTCTCCCTTGGTCACATGGTCTCTAATGAAGTAATGTCTTATATCAGTGTGCTCAGTCCTTGAATGTTGGATAGGATTGTTAGAAATGCATATGGCATTAGTAATATCACATAGGACTGGAATTGTGCCTACAAGAAATCCTAAATCCAGAACTTACTGTTTCAACCAAAGGACTTGGGCCACACAACTTCATAAAGTAATGTACTCAGCTTCAGCAATGGAAAGTGCAACTGATTTTTGTTTTCTACTAAACCAGGAGATTAAAGATTGTCCTATGAATTGACAGGTCCCTAAAATGCTTTTTCTATCCAGCAAAGTCAGAATCAGAATATCCAATAATCTTAAAACAAGTGTTGTGCCTAGGGTACCAGATTCTTAGGTTTTGGGTTCCTAAATGGTATATAAGAATTCTCTTAGTAGCAGTCAAGTGACATTCTTTGGGATTAACTTGAAATCTAGCATAGATATAAACACTAAATATAATATCAGGTCGGCTAGTAGTCATATAAAGTAAAGATCCAATCATCCCTCTGTACTTCTTCTGATCAAATAATTTTCCATTTGGATCCTTGTCCAACTGAAAACTTGAGGTCATGGGAGTATTAATTGGCTTGGCTTTGTCCATTTCATATTTCTTCAAGATATCCTTTATGTATTTTAATTGACTTAGAAAGGTTCCATCATCTAATTATCTTATGCTAAACCCCAAAAAGTAGGATAATTTTCCCATCATACTCATCTCAAACTCCTTACTCATTATTTTAGAAAATTCATCACATAATCTTTTATCTGAAGATCTAAAAAGTATATCACCGACATAGATCTGAACAATGAGTAAATCATCTCCTACTTTCCTCGGGAAAAGGGTGGTGTCTACGCTCCCCTTAACAAACTCCCTCTCTAGTAAGAATATGCTAAGCCTCTCGTACCAAGCTCTAGGTGTCTGTTTTAATCCATATAAGGCCTTTTTTAATTTGAAGACATGATTTGGAAATTATGAACTCTCAAAACCTGGGGGTTTCTCTACAAACACATCCTCTTTTATTACCCCATTTAAAAAGACACTCTTAATGTCTATTAGAAAAAGCTTAAATCCCTTACAACAGATAAAGGCTAATAGCACTCTAATGGCTTACAATCTAGCTACAGGGGCAAAGGTCTCCTAAATATTAATTCCTTCTATTTAGTTGTACCCATTAGCCACTAATCTTGCCTTATTCCTAACCACCACACTTGAATTATTCATTTTATTCTTAAGAACCCATTTGGTTCCAACTACACTTTATCCCTTTGGTCTTTCTATAAGCTCCCAAACATCATTCGTAATAGATTAGTTCAACTCCTCTTGCATGGTTAAAAAACCAAAACTCATCAGAAAGGGCTTGATTGATGTTGGTGGTTTCAGTCATTGAGATAAAGGCAGAATGGTTCACTTCCTTCCTAAGTCCATGCCTAGTCCTAACACCTTCAAAAGGGTCTCTTATGATCAATTCTTTTGGGTGATTTAAAGAATATCTCCAATCTCTAGGCTATGTGTGAGAAGGCTCAACCCTTTCTTCCATATTTGCATTTTTTACTCCTTTGGTAATCTCACCTACTCCTTGGGTTTCTCCATTCTTCTCCAAATTTTCACTCTCTCCAATTTCATCTTCATCCTCAACTCTACTCTTCTTAGAATCAGATTCATCAAACACTACATAGGTAGTCTCCTCTACCACCAAAGTCCTCTTATTGAACACCCTAAAGGATTTCCCCACACTAGAATATCCTAAGAACACTCCTTTATCAAAATTTGGATCAAATTTTCCTAAGTGTTACTTCCCATTATTATGAATAAAAACCTTACAACCAAAGATATGAAGGTGGGAAAGATTGGGTGTCCTACCCTTAAGGATATCATAGGGTGTCTTATCGAGTTTGGCTCTAACATTCACCCTATTCAACACATAACAAGCTGTATTTACCGCTTCAGCCCAAAAGCATTTTGGAAGTGAATACTCAACAACCAAGTCTCTAGCAGCTTCAACTAAGGTCTGGTTCTTCCTTTCAGCTATCCCGTTCTGCTGAGGGGTCCTAGGAGCTGAGAAGTTGTGGTTAATCCCCTTATCCTCATAAAAGTCTCCAAATCTTTTATTTTCAAACTCCCCACCTTGGTCAATTTGGATGGTCAAGATCTCACAACCTAACTTTTTCTAAATCCAAGTAAAGAAGGCTCTAAACTCATCAAAAAACTCATTCTTATGTGATAGAAATCTAATCCAAATAAACCTTGAGTAATCATCGACAAACACAAAACCATAGACTTTCCCTCCTAAGCTAGCAGTGTTAATGTGTCCAAACGAATCCATGGGAAGGACTTTTAAAGGTCTAGAGATGCTAATATCCTTAATGAAGTGAAAAGAAGATTGGACTTGCTTTCCTAATTGGTAGGCATCACAAAGGTGATCTTTTGAAAAATTAAGCTTGGGGACACCTCTAACTAGGTATTTCTGGGTCACTTTCCTTAGGGTTTTCATACTGGCATTACATAATCTCCTGTGCCACAACCAAGAATCATTAGTAACAGCTTTTAAGCAAAATAAAGTAGCACATTCAATATTATTTAAATCAAGTATGTAAACATTATTGATTCACTTTCTCCTACAAAATAGTGTTATTATTTAAGCTTATGATGCAAGTGTTTGAAAAGAATTTTATGATGAAGCCTTTATCGCATAGCACATTGATGCTGAGCAAGTTGTATTTCAGTTCATATACAAGCAAAACATTTTCAATCAAAAGATTCTTGGAGTTCCCAATTATAAATGCACCCACAACATTTCTAGTGGTGTTGTCTCCAAGAGTGACCTTGCCTCCAGCCCTGGCCTTTAGCAAAATAAATTGATTAGCATATCTAGTCATGTGTCATAAGCATCCGCTGTTCATGTACCACATGCTCTCACAAGGACTTTTGTGAGAGCAAGCCTAAAAAAAATCAAATGTCAGATTTAGGAACTCAAATAAGTTTGGGTCCCTTCTTATAAAAAAGAGAATGCAATGCATGCATGTTATGCTGTGAAGCATGCAATTTGGGTTTTCACACCCAATGTGTACTATGGTGAATGGTGTAAGTGTGTGAGATGTGTCCTAGCATGCCACATGAAAACATCTAACAGCAAGAAAAGAATTTCTTAATCTATTCGAGTAGTGGTGCTTCCTTTTAAAGTTATGAAATGCATGCACTAGTGGTTTGTTGTTTTCAAGTATTTTTTGACTTTCTAATCTTTTGCATTCTTTTTCTAAATTAGCATGAGATAATTTTAAGGAATCATGTGCATCAGATAATTCAGTATGCTTTTTGTTTAATGCATCAAATTCATCAAGTAAAGACATGTGATTGTTATCAATTTGGGAGATATCTTTTAATAAGATTTCATACTCTTTTTGCAAATTCAAAAATTCCAATTTTAACCTAGCAAGCATTTTCTTAAGTTTTCTATATGATGCATGAATTTTCTCATAAATTTAAACTAATTGATCATAAGTTGGTTCACAAACCTCTTCTTGATCATATTGTTCATATTGATTATCGACCATTAAACATAAGTTTGTGGTTTCCTCCTCTGCTTCAATCTTAGAGGAGTCAGATGCAGAATCTGCCCATAAAGCTTTTTTGGATCGCTTCTTACCCTTCTTATATTTGGGTTTCTCTTCATCCTTCTCCTTTCTTGGTTGCTCCTTAAGAGTAAGACAATCAGCTTTAATATGTCTAGGCTTCCTACAATCAAAGCAAACAACATCACAAGAACTTTTATAATTTTTACTATTCTTACCTCTTTTCCACTTCTGATGGTCTTTTTACTTCTTCCTTAAAAAGCTTTCAAATTGTCTAGTGATGAAGGCAACATCATCATTCTCAGATTTGGAAGAATCAGTGTTCGTGTTGTTGGCCTTTAGTGCCACAGTTTTCTCCTTCTTCTTCTTACCTGTATCAAGATTTCTTTGGTTCACCCCTTGCTCATAAGCAATGAGTGAACCAAGTAAGTTATCGATCGAATAAGTGTTTAAATTTTTAGATTCAGTAATTGCAGTAATTTTGGCATTAAAAGAAGAAAGCAATCATCTTAAAATTTTGTTCACTTTTTCATAGTTTTTGAGTTCTCTTCCTAAGGCATGCAAGGAGGTAACGATTTGAGTAAATCTTGTATACATATCAAAAACTGATTCAGAAGGTTTCATATGAAAAATTTCATAATCATACAATAAAATATTCAATCATGATATATTAACTTCATTTGTTCCTTCATAAGTAATGCACAAACGATCTCAAATCTCTTTACCAGTAAAATAAGTAGAAACACACATGTAATCTTCAAATTTTAAAGCACAAAAAAAATAGTTTAAACACTTTGCATTAAGTTATGCTAAATTCCTATCATCGAAAGTCCATTCAGTAAAAGGAAGTTCATATTTAATTCCATTAATTTCACGTGATGGAGGAGAATAGCCTTCTTTAACAACCATCCACATGCGATAATCGATATATTAAAAAAATGTTGACATGCAAGTTTTCCAAAAATCAAAAGGAATATTATCAAACAAAGGTGGACGTGTAATAGAATATCCTTTCATTGTGTTACAATTAACAAAGTTAGCCATGAATAAAAATTCAAAAAAGTTATTTGTAACAAAGTTAGGGATGTTAAGCCTTTATGAACTAGTCCTGAGGCTAACCAAGAGGGGGCATGAATTGGTATTTTAAAAAACTTCTCAATCAAATCACGAACTTAAACCAAAACACAATCCACCATAAAAAATAACGACTGCAGAAATTAAATGTGTAAGTAAAAACAAAGAAAAACACACCGGATTTATAGTGGTTTAGTCAAACCTTGACCTACGTCCACTCATCAGAGGCATCCTTCGAGTATTGCACTAACTTAGTGTCTCTCTTATAGCCCCCACAGCTAGGCGGAGAAGCCCTTATAAAAACTCCTTTCCACTAACCCCGGTGCGGTAAAGAACCAACTCCTTTTGCTTCCTCCTAAAGCAGAAAGAGAAGCTCGATCAATTGATGAAGAAGATGTCACTTGAGCCTCCAAGAATTAGGAATGATGATCAGAGAATATGCCTTGGAACCTTGCTCATAGCAACCCTTGTGAAATCCCTCATAAGCTCCCCCTCACAAGTTTCTCCCTCTCTCTCCCTCTCCTCTAAGCTCTCTAAGGTCAAGAAAGCAGCAAAGGATCCTTGTGCTTGAGAAAACACGAGTACTTTAAATAGATTCTTAAGAACCAACTTTATCGTTTAGGACAATAATGCTATCGTCCTACACGGTTACTACAAATTTTATTCATATCATCTAAGACGATACCATATCATCCTATATGATTAGTACAAATTAGGGAATATCATCCAGAACATCGCTCAAGATGGGAGTCTGGAAGAAAACAAAATGAATCATCTAGGCAGATCTCACGATCGTCCTGTCTGATTAGTTCAAATATATGCAAAATCGTCCAGAACATCGCTCTGAATAGATGATGTACAATTTTTGTCATCAAGGAGAAATTAAAGTTTTTTGAACTGATCATCCTAGCCGATTCTGCGATCGTCCAGGACGATATGATCAAATCAATCAACTTTAATTACTTTTTTTAATCACTAGATCAATTTAGGCATAATTGAACCCATCATCGAGGTCTATGTCCTGGACGATGATTAAAAAATAAAATTTCCTAAATATATCTTTATTGGCTGATTCTTTTTTATTTGAGCATATCATCTCGGCTAATACAAATATTGTCCAAGATAATATTCTTAATGACGGCTGCCTTAACCAGGATGCCCTAACTAGAGTTTTTGCTTTTGACAGATCATCTAGGATGATTTTTGGATCGTCCTGAAAATATGTTAGCAAAATAAAAAAACTCTAAGTTAGACAAAAAAAATCACCCAATTGTGTGTGTGCGGGGTTACCTAGCATCAGGCACCACAAAGATTATAATTGACTTAAGAAAGGAAAAAAATATATTAAAAACTAACTCAAACCTAATCTACCTAATCTTGAACTGGCTTGAGTTGCACTTGATCTTGTTGCCCTGAAATGTTAGTGGGCAAGGTAGTCGTAGAAAAAATAGGAAGGTTTGCTATCATCAAAATTCTAATTTATAAAATCAGATTTGCAATAACTACTCCTAAGTCATTCATTTTATTCTTGAATACCACTTAGTCCCAACTACACTTTGATCCATTAGCCTTGCAATTAATTCTCAAACTTCATTTCTTACAAATTGATTTAATTCTTCTTGCATTATCAAAATCCAAAATTCATCCAAAATTGCTTTATCAATATTTGTGAGTTATATCATATAAATAAAGGCTGAATGATTAACTTTTTTGTTCAATCCATGCCTAGTCCTGACACACTCACTAGGTTCACCTATAATCAAGTCCTTTAGGTAGTTTTTAGAAAATATCAAATCTCTAGGAAACGGATTTTTAATCTCTAATTTTTCATCTAAATTTATTTTCTCAATATTTTGGGAGTCAATTTATATCTCATCCTCTTCAAAAATCAGCTCTTCCAAAATTCCAGATTCATCAAATACAACATGTGTGGTCTCCTCAACAACCAAAGTTCTTTTATTAAATACCCTATAAGATTTTCTAATATTAGATTATCTAAGAAAAATTTCTTTATCAGATTTTGGATCAAATTTTTCTATGGCAGATTTTCCATTATTATGAATGAACACCTTGCATCTAAAAACATGTAAATGTGATAAATTAGGTGTTCTCCTCTTTAGTAACTCATAGGGTATTTTATTTAAATTTTATTTGATGTTCACCCTATTCAGAACATAACATGTCGTGCTAACCGCTTCAACCCAAAAATATTTAGGAAGTGAATATTCTTCCAATATTACTCGAGTAGCTTCTCTTAATGTTCTTTTCTTTTTTTCGACTACCCCAGTCTGCTGAGGGGGTTCTAGGTGCAGAAAAATTGTGATTAATCCCTTTCCCCTCACAAAAATTCTCAAATTTATCATTTTCAAATTCTCTATCGTTATCACTTTGAATCATCAAAATCTCACATCCTAGTTTCCTCTAAATCCAGGTCAAAAAATCTTTAAACTCCTCAAATGATTCACTCTTATGATATATAAATTTAACCCATGTGAATCTTGAAAAATCATCTACTATCATAAATTCGTATACCTTTTCTCCTAGACTAACAGTTTCAACTTGTCCAAAAAGATTCATATGCAAAATCTCCAATATTTTACTAGTTTTAAGATCCTTATTGGACTCAAAAGAGGACATCACATATTTTCTTAGCTGATAAGGATCACAAAGGTGGTCCTTAATAAATTCTAGTTTTGGTATGCCTCTCACTGAGTTCTTTTAGGTAATTCTCCTTAGATTTTTCATGCAGGAGTGATAAAGTCTCCTATGCCAAAGCCATTACTCATCAGAAATTATTTCCAAATAAAAAGCAGTAGGAGTTTTGATACAATTTAAATCTAACATATAAATATTGTTTATCCTTAAACCATATAAAACATCAGTACCATTTAGGCTTAATATGCAGCATGTAGGAAAAAAATTTGACACTGTATCTTCTATCACATAGCTGGCATATACTCAAAAGATTATGCTTTAAGCCTTCAACTAGTAGCACATTCTCAATAAAAAAATTCTCAATATTTTTTATCATACATGATCCAACCACCGTTCCTTGTGAGGTTATCTCCAAGTGTAACCCTACCTCCACTTCTGGCTTCCAATAATATAAATTGCTTAGTATCTCCAGTCATATGCCTTGAGCAACTAATGTCCAGGTACCATATGCTCTCATGAAGCCTTGTATAAGAGTGTGCCTCTTCTTGATCTGATTGATCAAGATTATCAGCTATCAAACACATATTGATGACTTCTTCTTCCTTTTTAGTCTCTAATGAGTCCAAAGTTGAGTTCGGCCAGAAAGCTCTTTAGAATTTCTTCTTGCCCCTTCTTCACAGTTGCTTTCTCCTCTACCTTTTCTTTGCTATGAGTGGCTTTGAGTTTTTGGCACTCTGACTTCACAAGTCCAAGTTTCCTGCACTCTTAGCAAATCACATCATTAGAAATCTTAACATTTATATTGAACTTACCTCTATTCCATTATTGGCATCTCTTTTCTTCTGCTTCCTCTTCAAAAAGCTCCTAATTTATCTAGTCATTAAGGCAATGTTATCCTCATCCTCAAGTATAGATAGGCCACTCTCTGACGCCTCCACCTTCAATGCAATGTTCTTCTCCTTTTGTGTCTCTCCTGCATAAATCTTTTGTTGACTCGCACCGTTCTCATAAGCAATTAGTGAACCAAGAAAATTGCAATAGAGTATATATTTAAGTCTATAGACTCTGTAATTGATGTTATCTTAGCATCATATGTAGTAGACAAACAAAAAAGTATCTTATTAACTATTTCCATATTCATTAGTTTCCTATCAAATGTATGTAAAGAGGTGATTATTTGTGTGTATCTTGTGTACATGTCAGAAATAGATTCATTGGGTTTCATGCAAAATAATTCATAGTCATGCAACAAGATATTAAGTCTGGATTATTTAACTTCGTTAATCCCTTCATAGGTTATACAAAGTCTATCACATATATCATTTCCACTTTTTCAAGTGGAAACCCGCATGTAATCTTTAGATTTAAGTGAATAAAAGAAACTGTTCAAACATTCCACGTTAAGTTGTGCTAGTTCACATTGTTTTATAGTCCAATCTATAAAAATAATTTCAACTCTAACTCCATCAACTAATCTAATTAGTTTTGTATATCCTTCTGTAAAAATATTGACATGCGTGTTTTCTAAAAATTGAAAGAAATATTATCAAACAAGGGAGGTCTAGTTATAGAGTAACCTTCTAATGTGTTCCAGTTTCCAAAAGTAGGCATGGTCATTAATCAAAAAATATTCTAAACTTATAGTTTTGGAATAAAGCTCTAATACCACTTGTTGAAACTTGTTGAATATGAGTTAGGTTGTTAGACCTAAGCTTATGTCCCAATGGCTAACCAGAGGGGGGGTGAATTGGTATTTTCAAAATTTTGCCTCTTATTAGAATTTAAAAGTTAAAACCATTTTTAACAAATTGAGCAGGTTGTTTCTTGAATTTTCAAAAATAATTTTTCAACCAAAAAAAATAAAATGACAAAAATTAAAGTAGTGGAAATAAAAATACAAAAAAATTTATAGTGATTCGGTCAAACACAACCTACATCCACTCATAGAAGTCTTCCACTTCAAACATTGCACTATTACCACTAGTGTATCTCCTTTTACCCCCACAATAAGGCGAAGAAGCCTTCACAAAACTCTCTTCCAGTATTACCTGGTGCGATAGAGAACCATTATCCTTTTACACCCTCCAAGTGTCGGCAGAGAACCGTCGGCTATTCACACTCTCCAAGTGTAGGTAGAGAACCTTCATCCTTTCACACTCTCTAAGTGTAGGCAGAGAACCTTCGGCTATTTACACTTTCCAAGTGTAGGCAGAGAACCTTCATCCTTTCACACTCTCTAAGTGTAGGCAGAGAACCTTCGGCTATTTACACTCTCCAAGTGTAGGCAGAGAACCTTCATCCTTTCACACTCTCTAAGTGTAGGTAAAGAACCTTTGACTGTTACACTCTCCAAGTGTAGGTAGAGAACCTTCAGCTATTTACGCTCTCTAAGTATAGGCAGAGAACCCTCATCCTTTCACACTCTCCAAGTGTGGGAAAAGAACCTTTGGCTTTTTACACTCTTCGAGTGTTGGTAGAGAACTAGATCTTCTTGAAAGATCTTCACACTAGAAATCTAGAAGGACAAGAGAAAAGAGTGAAGTAAACACAAAGTACACACAGAGATCCTTACCCATGAGTAACCAAGTGAACCCTTCATGCTCCAATAGGAAGAAATCTCTTTCAAACGCTCTCTCTTACTCTCTCCATCAATTTCCCTTTACCATTCATGAAGACCAAGTGACAAAAAGATTAAATGACAGTCTTAAGTGGACCTTTTCTAGAAAAGACATTAAAAATTGTCCAAAAAATTACATTTTTCAAATTTGACCATCCACGATAGTCCCGTACAATCGTATTTCTTACATACAAATAGTATAAAAACTTTTGCATATAAAATCAATGTGAATCAGTATGAACTGCCTTCATACCTGATCATTATCCCATACGAACTGGGTTTGTCCGGTACAAACAGTTATTTTTCAAAGTTTGTTGGTACAAAAATTAAAAACGAACTACAAGTATATAGAACATGTTGCAACCTATGATCCCGAGTTTGAGATTTTAATGATGATAAATAATGTCGTTTGAATTATCTATTCATTGAATATTATTTTATTTGCTATTTTCTATGAATACTAATATTTCAGGAAGATCACAAGCTACTCAGGACGACAGGAAGACTTAAGAATGGGTAGATTAGGAGTATGAGTCTGACAATGTATTTTGTTATTTATTTTATTTTTACTTTCTTGAGTCTAGCCACAAAATGCATAAAAGTTTGAGCAACCATGCACACACACAGGGGGAGAGTGTTTTTAAATAAAAAATTTAGAGTTTTTCTTTCTCTTTAGATCTTACTATACGATGTTATTTCGTACCGTACGATCAGAGCTTTTGTAGGACAGTTCTGTGAATAGATCGTACCGTACGAATGTAAATCGTACTGTACGATATCTTTAAATCCAAAACCCTAGCCATCGTTTTAACTTAAGTAAGTTATTTTACGCCGTTCGTACTGTACAAACAAGTTCGTACTGTATAATTTATTTTAAATACTTACTTAATTTAACCCGTGATTAGTGCAAGAAATTGAGGCTTAATTATAATTTGAACATCATACTGTACGAACCAATTCGTACAATACGATGAATAGAGACGAATTATAATCGTCCCAGGGATCTTCTTGGACGATCTCTTGGTTTTTGTCTCATCATATTGTACGATGTCAATCATACAATACGATGAATAGAGATGACATTTGATCGTCCCGGCCATCGTCCTGTACGAACAGTACTGTTGTGGATCGTATCGTACGATTTCAAATCGTACAATATGAATGTTTTTGAACTGTTCGTACCACTTCATACCAGGACAAAGTCTATTTATATATATCGTACTGTACGATTAGTAACCGTACTGTACGATAATAACGGCTACTTTGAGATTTCAGGATTTTTGGAGCCCATTTTTAGGTATCAAAATTGTAATGTTTTGAAGGGGTGAATCAGAGAGAGGAGAACGTGGTTAGAGAGGGCTTTCGAGGGAGAGAGCTCTTGAGAATTTCTTTAGGGTTTAAGAGAGGGAGGAGAAGGTGAGTGTTGTGAGGGAGAAGAGGTGTGAGGGAGATCACACGGTTGCTCCGAACTGTTAAGATAGTTGCTATTTGCATGCTTTACATTTTTGCAACTTATGTAGTTTTGATGATTCCAAACATTATTGTTCAAATATGTTGTTCTCTCCTAACAATTTTTTAGAAGAATTATATTTTCTCTTGTGTGTACTAACATTTCAGGAAAAACAAACTCCAGACTACGAAGACTTCAAATAAATTTCAGCATGAGATACTTTGTAAAATTTGAAGCTTACACTTGTCTTTAAAATCAAATTGAAAGGGAGTGATTGTAATTTGAGTGAATAAAAACATATACACACACATAAGAAGATCATATAAAATTTATACTGATTGTACGGGACGATATCCGTTCGTACTGGACGATCAGACAGTTATCTCCTATAGAGCACATGGAACGAATAGGAACTTGCTCGAAAAATTTTTCTAAGTCCTATTCGTCCAGGACGAAATTAATTATCGTACAGGACGATTGGTTCACTGTAAAATTTTTGTCCATATGAAATTAAATTATCGTCCGTGGTGACTGGTCCTCTGGAAAGATTTCGTCCAGACGAAATTAAAAATCGTCCAGGACGATCTGGTCTCTGGAAAATTTTCGTCCAGACGAAAATAAATTATCGTCCGTGGCGATTAGTCCTCTGAAAAATTTTCATCCAGATGAAGTCAAGAATCATCCAGGACGATCGGCTCTCTGTAAAAATTTCATCCAGACGAACATATTTTCGTCCAAACGATTAACCGACTTAGAACAGTTTTAAGCAGTTTCTAGAACCGACCTTGAAATAACCGTTCGTACTAGATGAACGTAGTTCGTACAGGACGATCAGCTGTACGAAAACATTTCATACACATATTCAAATAAGGTCGTTTCAGATCGTTTAAGTAAAATCGTCCAGGAAAAAAAAAAAAAGTAAAATCGTCCAGGACGATCCACGATCGTACGGGACGATCCACTGCGTACAGAATTGAAAACTTGCAGTTTTTGGGTGGTTTTTCTTGTCTTTTATATAAATAGTCCAAATTAGACTGCCACCCAATCTTTTTGTCATTTGATCTTCGTGCCTCTTGAGAGAATAGCCAAGGAGAGAGTGGAAGAGAGCATTCAAGGGAGGATTCCTACAACTGGAGCGAGAAGGCTTCACTTGGATTACAAAGGTAAGAATCTCTACTTGTGAATTGGGATTACTTCACTCTTTTCCTTCTTCCTTCTAGATTCTTGTGAGAAGATCCTTCAAGGAGATCCGGTTCTCTGCCGACACTTGGAGAGTGTGAACAGCCAAAAGGTTCTCTGCCTCTACACTTGGAGAGTGTGAACAGCCGAAAGGTTCTCTGCCTACACTTGGAGAGTGTGAACAGCCGAAGGGTTCTCTACCTACACTTGGAGAGTGTAAACAGCCGAAGGGTTCTCTGCCCACACTAAGAGAGTGTGAAAGGACGACGGTTCTCTGCCAACACTGGGGATAGTGTGAAAGGAAAGACGGTTCTCTGCCAACACTGGGATTGTGTAAAAGGACGGATGGTTCTCTGCCACACCGCGGAGTGGTGAAAAGAGTGTATTGTAAAGGCTTCTCCGCCTTGCTGTGGGTGCAAAAGGAGAGTCACTATTGGTATTAGTGCAATACTCAGAGGTGCCTCTAGGAAGTGGATGTAGGTCTGGTTATAGACCGAACCACTATAAATCTGGTGTCATTTACTTAATCGTTTTTATGTTTCCACACTTTAAATTTCAATTTTAAAAACTCTGTGGTTGAAAAACATTTTTCTACAAAATTTAAAAAAAAAATTATTTTGGTTCAATAATTTTCAAAAGGGGACTTAAATTTTTAAACTACCAATTCACCCCCCCTCTTGGTAGCCTTGGGACTTTCACTTAGGATTAACAACCTAATTACTAGACTCAACAAGTGGTATCAGAGCTTTGTTTCAAAATCATATGTTTGAACTACTTTTTGATTAACATAGATGGCTACTTTCAGAAACTGAAACATGCCTGAGGGTTACTCTATCACTAGACCTCCACTGTTTGACAATATTCCTTTTGATTTTTGGAAAACACGCATGTCTACATTCTTACAGTCACTTGATTATCGCATGTGGATGCTAGTCCAGGATGGCTACACAAAACCAACTAGATTAGTTGATGGAGTTATGATAGAAATACCTTTTGCAGATTGGACTATAGAAGAACGTGACTTAGCACAATTAAATGCCAAATGTCTAAATAGTTTCTTTTGTGCTTTAAAATCTGAAGACTACATGCGGGTTTCCACTTGCAAAAGCGGAAAGGACATATGGGATAAACTTTGTATAACTTATGAAGGGACAAATGAGGTTAAACAATCAAGGCTCAATATCTTGTTACATGACTATGAATAGTTTCGCATGAAACCTAATGAATCTATTTTCGACATGTACACAAGATTTACACAAATTGTCACTTCTTTGCATGCACTTGGTAGGGAATTAACTAATGCTGAAATGGTTAATAAGATTCTTTGTTGTTTACCTACTGCTTATGATGCAAAAATTACTGCAATTACAGAGTCTAAAGATTTAAATATTTATTCTATTGACAATCTTCTTGGTTCACTCATTGCTTATGAGCAAGGAGTAAGTCAAAGAAAGATTGATGCAGGTGAACCACGAAAGGAGAAGAATATTGCACTAAAGGTGGAAGAGTCAGAGAGTGAGCACTCACAACCTGAGGATGAAGATGATATTACACTGATGACTAGATAATTCAGAAGCCTTTTAAAGAGGAAGCAGAAGAGACGCCAGCAATGGAATAGAGGTAAGTTTAACAGAAATGGCAAGGTTTCTAATGAAGTGATTTGTTATGAATGTAGGAAACCAGGTCATATCAAGACTGATTGCCCAAAACTCAAAGCCACTCCTGGTAAGGATAAGGTGGAGGAGAATTTGAAAATGATAGATTTGAAAATTTTTATAAAGAAAAAGGGATTGATCATAATTTTTCTGCACCTAGAACTCCTCAACAAAATGGGGTAGTTGAAAGGAAAAACAGAACATTAATAGAAGTCGCCCGAGCAATGTTGTCAGAATACTCACTTCCTAAATATTTTTGGGTTGAGGTGGTTAGCACTGCATGCTATGTTCTGAATAGGGTGAATGTAAGATCAAACTTAAATAAAACACCCTATGAGTTGCTAAAAGGAAGAACACCTAATTCGTCACATTTGCATATTTTTGGTTGCAAGGTGTTCATACATAATAATGGAAAATCTGCCTTAGGAAAATTTGATCCAAAATCAGATGAAGGAATTTTTGTTGGATATTCAAGTGTTGGAAAATCTTATAGGGTATTCAACAAAAGAACTTTAGTCATTGAAGAAATCACACATGTTGTATTTGATGAATCTGGAAATTTGGAAGAGCCAAATGTTGTTGAAGAAGAGATTGAGGAAAACTCCCAAAAGATTGATAGATTAAATTTGGAAGAAAATTTGGAAAGAGAAAACTCTTTGCCTAAAGATTTGAGATTTTCTAAAAACCACCCAAGAGAATTGATTATAGGTGAACCTAGTGAGGGTGTTAGAACTAGGCGTGGATTAAACAAGAAAGTCAATCATTCAGCCTTTATTTCAACAATAGAACACACTAATATTGATCAGGCACTTTCTGATGAATTTTGGATATTGGCCATGCAAGAAGAGTTAAATCAATTTGTAAGAAATAAAGTTTGGAAATTAACTATAAGGCCAAAAGATCAAAGTGTTGTTGGAACCAAGTGGGTGTTCAAAAATAAAATGAATGACTCAGGAGTAGTCATTAGAAATAAGGCTAGATTAGTTGCTAAGGGGTATAATCAAATTGAAGGAATTGATTTTGAGGAGACCTTTGCCCCTGTAGCAAGACTTGAAGCAATTAGGGTTTTACTTGCCTTTGCCTGTTTTAAAGGTTTTAAATTGTTTCAAATGGATGTCAAAATTCCCTTTTTGAATGGTGTTATTGAAGAAGATGTTTTTGTAGAACAACCTCCAGGATTTAAAAATTCAAAATAGCCAAATCATGTTTTTAAGTTAAAGAAGGCATTATATGAATTGAAACAGGCACCTAGGGCTTGATATGAGAGATTGAGCACCTTCCTACTTGAAAGATCTTTTGAAAAAGGAAGTGTGGATACAACTCTCTTTTTAAAGAAATTTGGAAAGGAAATTCTCATTGTTTAAATTTATGTGGATGATATCATCTTTGGATCTTCAAATAAAAATTTTTGTGATGATTTTCTAATACAATGAGTAGTGAATTTGAAATGAGTCTAATGGGACATTTAAATTACTTTCTAGGTTTTAGCATCAAGCAACTTGAGGAAGGGACATTTCTTAGTCAAACTAAATATATTAAGGACATCCTCAAGAAATATGAAATGGATAATGCTAAACCTGTTAGTACACCAATGAATTCCTCAGTTCAGTTGGATAAGGACCTTAAGGGAAAATCTATTGATCAAAAGAAATATAGAGGGATTATTGGATCTTTGCTTTACTTGACTGCTAGCCGACCAGATATTATGTTCAGTGTTTGCTTAAGTGCTAGATTTCAATAAGATCCAAAAGAATCACATTTGACAGCAGTGAAAAGGATTTTAAGATACTTACTAGGAACTCAAAACTTATGAATTTGGTATCCTAAGTTTAGCTCTTCATTTGAAATTATTGATTATTCAGATTCTGACTTTGCAGGCTGTATAGTGGATAGGAAAAGAACTTCTAGAATATGTCAATTTATTGGAAATTCATTAGTTTCTTGGTCTAGTAGAAAACAAAATTCAGTAGCCCTATCTACTGCAGAAGCAGAATACATTGCATTAGGAAGTTGTGTGGCACAAGTACTTTGGTTAAAACAATAGTTGATTGATTTAGGATTAACTGTAGGCACTATTCCAATTTATTGTGACAATACTAGTGTTATTTGCATTTCCAAAATTTCTATTCAACATTCTAGAACCAAACACATTGATATAAGGCATCATTTCATAAGGGATCATGTATCCAAGGGAGAAATTGAACTCACACTTGTTTCAACTGAAAATCAACTTGCAGACATTTTTACAAAACCTTTAGCCCTTGATACCTTCAGTACTTTAAGAATAAGGCTTGGTGTTATTGATTTAATTGCCTAAACAAAATATCTTTGCAACATTGATATTTATGTTTTTTGTTTTGTTTTTGATTTTGTGAAATTTTGTGTGTTTTGAATGAATTTGTTTTTGGGTCTATGTTTTTTTTTTCTGTGTTTTTTGAATGTTTAGTTTGATTTTCTTAAATTAAAATTCAAAATTCAAAAATTGGAGGAAATCATTCCGGACGAATTTGGTTTCGTACTGGACGATGTGAGAAAGAATGGTTTGCGCGAATTTTAACCATTTTGAGAGCAGTTTTTAATTAGATCGTCTGTACGATCTGATGATCTTCCAGGACAAAATTTTTTTTTCTCTCAAAACGTCGAGACGATTGAATGCAGCGGTTGAGTGGATAAGACAGTTTTAAATATGGATTTCATCTGTACGAATTTTTGGTTCGTCCAGACGAACAAATGTCGTTTCATTGTAGGGGACGGTTTTCAAGAGACATTAAAATGAGTTACTTTTTGATCGTCTGTATGAAATATTTTTGTTTGTACGATCGATCAAGTAAAAAAGTCTGTACGAAGGGACGCATCATAAGTTGTGTTGATTACGAAAAGCCGTTACATTTTGGACGAATTTGATCGTCTGTACGAAATATTTTCGTCCAGACGAACGATGATTTTCGTTCAGGACGAAGTTTTTTCGGCCAGGACGAACGTATCATTTTCTTTAAATATGAAGGCTTTCTAACTTAACAATCACACTTCCAAACTTTACTTTCAATCCCTTTCTACTTCAAATCGACAATGGCCTCCTCAAGCAAGAGGCAAAAGGTGTTAGTGAAGAAGCCCAATAGGAATGCCTCAGAAAACTTCCTGTCTAAGGCGAATGAGGAATCCTTTCCTTGTTTTGCTTCCGCCAAAATAACTCCATCTCGCATTTTAATCCAAAGCGAGATAAATTTTAAGGTGATGCACCTTTTTGTCTCAACCCAATTTCATTTCATACTTTCTCTCGTCCACTTCTACAACAAACAAACCTTCTACTATTTCCTAGCAAACATGTATTTTAACTCCGACCACTCTAGCATAAGTTCCATTATCTTCAAACAAAAAGTGGAAATCACTAAGCATGACATTGGAGCCTTTCTAAAACTAAGGATTGAAGGATATAGAGCCCACACCCTAATGAGTGAAAACACATTCAAATGTGATGTTGTCAATAATGCGATTAGACCTATCATGTTGTTAGAGTCTCCGGGATGACCAAAAATGCCCGTATCATCCAGCATATCCTTAGATCTTCAATCATTCCTAAAGCTGGTGATAGGATCAATATTACCCCTCTCCTTTCTGTTCTAACATTTTTTATTATAGATTGTCACCCTATCGAAGAAGCCCAACTTCTCATAGATCATATCTATGGGCTTTCAGAAATAGGACATGCAGAACATAAGAGAAAAAGGAACATCTCTTTGGGACACTTAGTTATTTACATCTTGGAAAAGAAATACAGCTTAGTGCATCCTGATGAAGAATACGAAGAGCCAGTTTACTATAATGATGCTTCCTTCAAATTGCTCTTCAAGGAGGAAAAAGAAAAAGAAAAAGCACATGTCAGTGCTTCAGAAGAAGAAGAAGAAGAAGGAGTGCAAACTTCTGCACCTCAGTCAGATTATCAGAATCTGATTGAAAGATTTGATAGATTAGAGACTCATGTTGATCAAAGGTTTGATCAATTTGATGCTCAACTTATGCAGCAGCAACAAGACATTGGTAACATTAGAAATGATGTACATGAAATCAATACCAATGTAATGTTGATGGCCTCCTACATCAACATTTTTGGCGGCATTCCTCCTCCTCCTCCTCCAGAACAGTAGAGATGAATTTCTTTATGTTTGTTGTACTCGTATTTGTTTTATATTTTGTTGTGTCAGTGTTTATGTTAAGTGTTTGTTTTTATGTTTGTCTTTTCTTTTAAGTTAAGTGTATTTTCTTAATTATTTTTAGATATTATGAAATGTGTAATCCTTTCATTAATATCAATGTATGTTGTACTTGTTTCAAATTTGATTTGTTTTTGAAATGTAGTTAATTTTTATGAATTTCATTAGTATTATTTAATCTTCATAGTGCTTAAATTAGATTGTAATTTGAGATTATCTACATTAGAAAATCTAGTCTTTCTAAATTTAAAAGTAGTTTATAACTTGATGTAATTAGAACTTTTAAATTCATGTCTATTCATTTAGACTACATAAAAGTTAATATTATTATTGCAATTTTGATATTTTCTTATTTTGTATTTCTTTGCTCAAGTAATATTTATGCACTTAGAAATATTTGAAATTTTAGATTATTGATTTTGGAAAGAATTGGTCTCAATTACTCTTGAAAATTGTACAAAAAGTACAAAAATCAAAAGGAATGCGCAAAGGTTCACAAATATGAAAAAGAGGCACAAAATTAGCCCAATATCAAAAGATGCACAAAAATGTGCCCAAAAATTTTAAAAAAAGATGCGCAAAGCGCCACATGTGGTAATTCTTTTCTTTCCAAATTCTTTCAATCTCTTAATTCAAATTGATCTTATGTTCATTTATATTCTATTAAACTTTGAAATATCAAATTTTTTTTACATCTCTCTTGTAATGATTTTTCTATATTCGAATGTCTAAATTGAATCATGTTTTTGATAAATTCTTCTTACTTATAATGTTATATCACTTCTTAAATTTTATGAATTTTTATGATTGACCTA
Source organism: Dendrobium officinale (assembly GCA_019514585.1). Taxonomy (NCBI): domain Eukaryota; kingdom Viridiplantae; phylum Streptophyta; class Magnoliopsida; order Asparagales; family Orchidaceae; genus Dendrobium; species Dendrobium officinale. The sequence continues at coordinate 36,140,450 of CM033687.1, forward strand.
ATGTTTTTAGTTTAAAATGGAATACCTAATGGATTAAATTTTCAAATGAATTTCATACAATTATTACATTTCTCGTCTATTTCTTCTTCACTTTTTGTTGTTGTCAAAAAGGGGGAGAAATTATTGTGTTTGTATGTTTTGTTTGTGTGTTCCTGTTTTGTAGTTTGTTATTAAAAATTTTTTTGAAAAACAAAAAATTGTGTTTTATGGTTCAAAATGCCTCCTTATTTTCATATATACATCAATTCAGGGGGAGTTTAGGAGAATAGTTTAATTTGAAATCATACAAATAATAATCGTTTTGCTATCATAAAAAAGGGGGAGATTGTTAAGATAGTTGCTATTTGCAAGCTTTACATTTTTGCAACTTATGTAATTTTGATGATTCCAAACATTATTGTTCAAATGTGTTGTTCTCTCCTAATAATTTTTTAGAAGAATTGTATTTGCTCTTGTGTGTACTAACATTTTAGGAAAAACAAACTCCAGACTACGAAGACTTCAAATAAATTTCAGCATGAGAAACTTTGTAAAATTTGAAGCTTACACTTGTCTTTAAAATCAAATTGAAAGGGAGTGATTGTAATTTGAGTGAATAAAAACATACACACACACATAAGGAGATCATATAAAATTTATATTGATCGTACGGGATGATATCCGTTCGTACTGGACGATCAGACAGTTATCTCCTATAGAGCACATGGAATGAATAGGAACTTGCTCGAAAAATTTTTCTAAGTCCTATTCGTCCAAGACAAAATTAACTATCGTACAAGACGATTGGTTCACTGTAAAATTTTCGTCCAGATGAAATTAAATTATCGTCCGTGGCGACTGGTCCTCTGGAAAGATTTCGTCCAGACGAAATTAAAAATCGTCCACGATGATCTGGTCTCTGGAAAATTTTCGTCCAGACGAAAATAAATTATCGTCCGTGGCGATTAGTCCTCTGGAAATTTTTCGTCCAGACGAAGTCAAGAATCGTCCAGGACGATCGGCTCTCTGTAAAAATTTCATCCAGACGAACATATTTTTGTCCAAATGATTAACCGACTTAGAACAGTTTTAAGCAGTTTCTAGAACCGACCTTGAAATAATCGTTCGTACTGGATGAACGTTGTTCGTACAGGACTATCAGCTGTACGAAAACATTTCGTACACATATTCAAATAAGGTCGTTTCAGATCGTTTAAGTAAAATCGTCCAGGACGATCCACAATCGTACGGGACGATCCACTGCGTACCGAATTGAAAACTTGCAGTTTTTGGGTGGTTTTTCTTATCTTTTGTATAAATAGTCCAAATTAGACTGCCACCCAATCTTTTTGTCATTTTATCTTCGTACCTCTTGAGAGAATAGCCAAGGAGAGAGTGGAAGAGAGCATTCAAGGGAAGATTCCTACTACTGGAGCGAGAAGGCTTCACTTGGATTACAAAGGTAAGAATCTCTACTTGTGAATTGGGATTACTTCACTCTTTTCCTTCTTCCTTCTAGATTCTTGTGAGAAGATCTGTAAAGGAGATCCGGTTCTCTGCGGACACTTGGAGAGTGTGAACAGCCGAAAGGTTCTCTGCCTACACTTGGAGAGTGTGAATAGCCGAAAGGTTCTCTGCCTACACTTGGAGAGTGTAAACAGCCGAAGGGTTCTCTGCCCACACTAGGAGAGTGTGAAAGGACGACGGTTCTCTGCCAACACTGGGGATAGTGTGAAAGGATGGACGGTTCTCTGCCAACACTGGGATTGTGTAAAAGGACGGACAGTTCTCTGCCGCACTGGGGAGTGGTGAAAAGAGTGTGTTGTAAAGGCTTCTCCGCCTTGCTGTGGGTGCAAAAGGAGAGTCAATATTGGCATTAGTGCAATACTCAGAGGGTGCCTCTGGGAAGTGGATGTAGGTCTAGTTATAGACCGAACCACTATAAATCTGGTGTCATTTACTTTACTTTTTTTACGTTTCCGCACTTTAAATTTCAGTTTTAAAAACTCTGTGGTTGAAAAACATTTTTCTACAAAATTTAAAAGAATTTTTTATTTCGGTTCAATAATTTTCAAAATGGGACTTAAATTTTTAAACTACCAATTCACCCCCCCCCCCCCTCTTTGTAGCCTTGGGACATTCACTTAGGATTAACAACCTAATTACTAGACTCAACACGAACTTGCTGCATCTTGTTCCTCCTGTGGCCATAGAAGAATTTATGGGAGGGTCTCCAAGGGAAAGGCTCTTCTACATCCGTGACCTCGAGGTACTCTGCCTTCTCCAGGAGGGAGAAAAATGAGAAGATTCTCTGTCATCGCCAGGAGGGTGAAAACAGAGTTTGGCACTCCGCCACGCCGGGTTGCTGAAAGGGAGTATTGTAAGGGCTTCTCCACCTTGCCAAGGGGGGCAAAAGGAGAGCTATTGCTTGTAGTGAAATACTAGGAGGGGAGGACTCCGGGGAGTGGACGTAGGTCATGGTTTGATCGAGCCACTATAAAAATTTCAATGTGATCTTTCCTTATCGTCTTTTTATTATTACGTGCATTTTATTTCATAATATTTGCTTGGAAAAATTTGTGAAAGAAAAGTTGTTTAAATTTTTTCATGTTGAAATTTTAAAAGCATCAAACAAATTGGAACTCCTGCTTAGGTTTTAATTATTATCAAAAAGTTTTCACAATTCACCCTCCCTATTGTCCATCTACTGATTTCAATTGGTATCAGAGCCTGTTTTCAAAAATAGTATTTTAGAAAACCTTGAAAAGAATGATCATGTCGCATTTTGGTAATCGTAATACTATGGAGGGTTATTCAATAACCCGTCCATCTCTTTTTGATAACATTCCATTTAATTTCTGGAAAATTAGAATGTATACTTTTTTACAATTGATTGATTACCGCATGTTGATGTTAGTGAATGATGGATATGTTGCACTGTTTAAAACTGTTAATGGTTTGAAAACTCATGTACCTTTTAATGAATAGAGCAATGAGGATAGGGATTTAGCCCAACTGAAAGCTAAATGTTTAAATTGTTTTTTTTTTTGTGCATTGAAGTCTGAGGATTATATGAGAGTATCTACCTGTGCCACTGGTAAGAAGATTTGGGATAGACTGTGCATTACATATGAAGGAACAAGTGAAGTAAAACAGTCTAGGCTTAACATTTTACTACATGATTATGAACTCTTCCGCATGAAACCTAACGAAATAATAACTGGCATGTACACTAGGTTCACCCAAATCGTGACATCCTTGCATGCATTAGGTAGAGAGATTTCAAATTCTGAGAAAGTAAATAAAATTCTTAGATGCTTACCTAGTTCCTATGATGCAAAGATAACTGCTATCACTGAATCTAAAGACCTTAACGTGTACTCTATTGATAATCTCTTTGGGTCACTCATTGCATACGAGCAAGGAGTGAGTCAGAGATAAAGTGATGCAGGTGAAAAGAAGAAGGAGCAAACGGTGGCATTAAAAGCAAGCAACTCAGAAAGTGAAAGCTCTGTAGGGGAGGAAGAGGATGAGATAGCACTGATGACCCGCCAGTTCAAAAATTTCTTGAAAAGAAAATAGAAGCGTCATCAGAATAGCTGGAATAATGGTAAGAGCTCGAGGTCCAATAAGGTTTCATCTGATACAATATGTTTTGAGTGCAGGAAGCCAGGTCACCCTCGAGCTGATTGCCCTAATCTTAAGAGCCAACCAGCTAAGGAGAAAGGTGACGATAAAGCCAAATACAAGAAAGGAAAGATGAAGACACAAAAAGCTTTTTGGGCTGACTTTGCCTCAGAATCATCAGAAGAAGAAGCAGAGGAGGAGGTAACAAATCTGTGTCTTTTGGCTAATGATAACCTTGATCAATTGGATCAAGATGAGGTATGTCAACTTTCATATGAAGAATTATTGCTTATTTCTGAGAACATCCATGGCTCGTATAGAAAGTTAAAAAATATGCATGCCAAGCTTAATATTGAATTTAGTTCTTTATAAACTGATCATGCTAACTTGATTAAAAGAAATCCTGATTTAGATAGAGATCATATGCTACTTCTTGATGAGTATGATGTATTAAATAAGAAGCAAATTGAACTAACTGAAGTGCATGAAACCTTGAAAACCACTCATGTTGAACTAGAAGAAGCCTTTGATAGACTAGACAAAGTTGTATTAGAAGTAGATCATAGTGAGCACTTGCTATTAGTAGAAGTTGATGGATTGAAAGCTCAAAATAAAACTTTTAATGAAAGAATCAAAGAACTAGAAAATGAAATTGCATCACTCACATTAGGCCATCCTAGCAAACCCCCAACATAGCATGCATCACACAACTTTAGGAAGAGGCACTATCACCCACATAGATTAGTAAACCCATTTCCTGGTGTTAGGTGTTTCTCTAGTGGCATGTTAGGTCACATAGCCCACACATGCACAATTCACCATAGCACTTAGTATGGAGTCCTAAACTGTATCCATCACAGCATAGCATACATACATCTCATTCATGCAAGCATAAGGAGGAACCCAAACTCACTTGGGTTCCCAAATCTAATCTTTGAATGAAATTGTAGTGGTGCTCTCATAAAAGACCTAGTGAGAGCATGTGGTACCTGGATAGTAGCTGCTCGTGACACATGACTGGAGATATGAAGAAGTTCATTCTATTGGAGACCAGAACTGGATGCAAAGTAAAGTCGGGAGACAACACTACCAGGAAGGTCATAGGCTCAGGTATTGTTGGTAATGCTAAAAATTTTTTAATTAAAAATGTCTTACTAGTTGATGGTTTGAAGCATAACTTACTTAGCATTAATCAACTGTGTGACAAAGGTTTTGATATTAAATTTCTATCTGATAAATGCCTGATTAGTTTAAATGATAAACTAGTTTTAGAAGGAAAATAAATGAACAACGTATACATGTTAGACCTTGATTACATTGATAGTTCAAATTCATTTTGTTTGAAAACAATAGTTGATGACTCGTGGCTATGGCATAGGAGACTATGCCATGCTAGTATGAAAACTCTTAAAAATATCACTAAAAAAAACCTAGTTAGAGGCATACCTAAGTTAGACTTCACAAAGGATCATTTATGTGATGCTTGCCAACTAAGAAAACAAGTCAAATCATCTTTTCATTCAATTAGAGATGTGATCACCGCTAGGCCACTAGAAATCCTACACATGGACTTATTTGGACCTGCTAGTACAGCCAGCCTAGGTGAGAAAAATTATGGATTTGTGATTGTATATGACTTCACTAGATTCACTTGGGTAAGATTCTTAGCACATAAAAATGAGCCTTTTGAGGAATTTAAGATTTTCTCCACATGAATTCAACAGAAATTAGGTTGTGAAATCTCAACGATTCATAACGATCATGGTGGAGAATTTCAAAATGATAGTTTTGAATCATTCTGTCAAGAGGTAGGAATATAACATAACTTCTCAGCCCCTAGAACTCCACAGCAAAATGGTATAGTAGAAAGGAAGAATAGAACCTTGGTAGAAGCCGCTAGGGAAATGTTAGCGGAGTACACCCTTCCTAAATACTTTTGGGCAGAAGTAGTCAACACAGCATGTTATGTTTTAAATAGGGTAAACATTAGATCTAAGCTGAACAAAACTCCTTATGAACTCCTTAAGGGTAGGACACCAAACCTCTCACACTTACATGTCTTTGGGTGCAAATGCTTCATCTTGAATAAAGGTAAACAACCCTTAGAAAAATTTGATCCCAAGTCTAATAAGGGTGTCTTCTTAGGTTATTCATCTGTAGGTAAGGCCTATAGAATTTTTAATAAGAGACCCCTTGCAGTAGAAGATTCCACCCATGTAATATTTGATGAATCAGATAAGCCCTCAGAATCTAAATTTGAAGATGATGAAATAGAGGCAATTCAAGGAGTAGAGACTATGACCCTATAAGAAAGGGTAGAACCTCAGGAAGATTTGCCTAGAGAATGGAGATATTCTTCTAGTCATCCTAAAGAGTTAATTTTAGGAGACCCTTCAGAAGGTGTAAGAAATAGGCATGGACTTAGGAAGGAGGTTAGTCACTCAGCATTCATCTCTATGATAGAACCTACAAGTATAAATCAAGCCTTAGGAGATGAATTTTGGATTCTAGTAATGCAAGAAGAGCTGGACCAATTCACCAGGACTGATGTTTGGGAGTTAGTCAAGAGACCTAAAGAACAAAGTGTGGTTGGGACAAAATGGGACTTCAAGAATAAGGTGAATGATTCAGGAACAATAATAAGGAATAAAGCTAGACTAGTAGCTAAAGGGTACAATCAAATTGAGGGATAGACTTTGAAGAAACATTTTCCCCTGTTGCTAGACTAGAAGTAATAAGAGTGCTCTTAGCTTTTGTTTTCTTCAATAACTTTAAGTTATATCAAATGGATGTAAAGAGTGCGTTTCTGAATGGGGTGATTAAGGAAGATGTCTATATTGAGCAACCCTCCGGATTTAAAAGTTCACAATTTCCAAACCATGTATTCAAATTAAAGAAGGCACTTTATGGATTAAAGCAAGCACCTAGAGCATGGTACAAAAGACATAGCTCATTCTTATTGGATAGAGGATTTAAAAAGGGTAGTGTAGATACTACACTCTTTTTACAAAAGATCAAAGAAGAAATTCTCATTATTCAAATTTACGTGGATGACATTCTATTTGGATCTTCAGATAAAATGTTATGTTATGAATTTTCAAAAATAATGAGTAATGAGTTTGAAATGAGCGTGATGGGAGAACTTAACTAATTTCTTGGCTTTAGTGTAGAACAAATGGATAATGGAACTTTTCTTAGTCCAAACAAAGTATATTAAGGATATTTTGAAAAGTACGAAATGGATAGTGCTAAACCCATGAACACTCCAATGAGCTCAACAATTCAATTAGACAAAGAACCTAGTGGAAAAGCAGTAGATCAAAAAAAATATAGAGGAATGATTGGGTCCCTTCTTTACTTAACTGCCAGTAGACCGGACATAATGTTTAGTGTGTGCCACTGTGCCTGTTTTCAAGCTGATCCTAAAGAGTCTCACTTAACTGTTGTCAAGAGAATTCTTAGATATCTACTAGGCACCCCAAACTTAGGAATTTGGTATCCTAGCACAGCACTTCCTTTGAAGTCTTATGGTACTCGGATTCTGACTTTGCAGGATGTAGGATAGATAAAAAAAGCACCTCTGATACCTACCAATTCATAGGACAATCATTAGTTTCTTGGTCTAGTATGAAGCAAAATTCAGTAGCACTTTCCACAGTCAAGGCAGAATATATTTCATTAGGAAGTTGTGTTGCACAAGTACTATGGCTGAAATAACAAATTCTTGATCTTGGTCTACCTGTAGGAACAATTTCAATTATGTGTGACAACACAAGCGCAATTTGCATCTCTAAGAACCCAATTCAGCACTCTTGAACAAAACACATAGACATTAGACATCACTTCATTAGAGATCATGTCGCTAAGGGAGATATAGAATTGCATCACATCGCTACAGGAGATCAATTGGCTAACATATTCACAAAACCTCTAGCATTTGACACCTTTATCACCTTGAGGACTAGATTAGGTGTCATAGATATAACTGCATAAAATAAAAAAAAAAAAAAAACAAAACAAAAAAAAAAAAAACCAAAAACAAAACAAAAAAAAAACAAAAACAAAACAAAAAAATCTTCTAAGGGTGCTCCTGATCATCACACACTCACCGCACAAAAAGCACTAAATTTGACTTTGTATTATCGTACTATAAGATACTCCGATCGTACTGTACGATATATTATAATCTGCACAGAGGACACCAAATGGAAAATTTTGTCTCTGTTTATCGTACTGTACGACCTACATCGTACTGTATGATAAATTATTGCTCATTGTAAGATACGATATCTCCTCTTCCTACCGTATGATCCACGTCAGCAAACATATCGAGATGAATTAACTCTGGTTAGTACGATACTATTGACGATCGTACTGTACGATACCTATCTTCATATTGTACGATCCACCTCAGCAAAAATGGATGAGCACGAGTTAAAGCTATCTGGTACGATATTATTATTTATCGTACTGTATGTTACACCTGTTCATAAAGTACGAAACTTTTCATCAAAAGTCATACAGACGACCATTGGGACGATCGAAATTCTTCTGATCGTACTATACGATATATATCGTACTATACGATTTGACCATCTTTCCCTGAAATGAACCATCAGAACAATAATTACCACTTCGTACTGTACGATGTGAGGAAAACTCTATAAATTGGCTGGATAGGCAGATATCCTCACTTCACTCACTTCCCTCACTCCACTTAATCCTTCTCACCTTTCACTTAGCCTCTACATGGTGTCTAGTTCCAGCAAGCAAGGTTGGTTGACTACTGGAAGCTCATCCTCTTCAAGACGTCAAAGTGCTCGTTTTCTAAACACTAAAAAAGAAGAAGCTTACCACAAGTATAAGGCCTGCAAAATTAGACCTTCCAAAATGCTTAATCAGGCTGCCCTGAACTTCGAGGTATTGAGCCTTTTCGCTTCTACCACCTTCCAATTCCTCCTCACCCTAGCCTTTCCCTACAACTCTGAACTTCTTTTAGAATTTCTTGCAAATCCCACATACACTGTTGACAATACCACTTTTCACTCTTTTGTTTGTGGTCAAAACATCGACATCACCAGAGCCGATATTGCCCAATATATTTGGCTATCCACTGAAGGTCCTATGGTTTGCTCCTTTCTTACAGAAGAATTTGATTGGAGTGATGTTAATATAGTCCTTAGGAATGCTGCATTCCATCAACACCAACCTCTCATTCAATTGTTAACTCGAAATGCATGAATAATTCAGTATGTCCTTCAAACCTCTATAATACCCAAAGGTGGCGACCGTGTCAACATGACCCCGACCTTTTCCGTCACTACCTATCTTATCATGACCAACACAAAATTCGATGAGGTCGATTTAATTATTAACTACATTCGCCATATGACTTCCATTTTCCTCCCTACTACTCGACGGAAACAAAATCTAGCTCTTTGTCACCTTATAGGATATATTCTCCAACATAAATATTAATTGACCTATCCCAGTGAGCCCGACAATCTTTCTATTTTTTATACGGATGCCTCTTTTCGTATTCTTTTCCATCGGGGACACGAGCCAGAAGAACTTGTTTTTGACACAGAAGAAGGAGAAGATGCCCTGGCCGCAGCTCAAGTACGTCCACGACGACATGCACCACCCCGAGCACCTACACCAGCACATCCTCACGATGATTTGGTCAAACGCTTCGACCAACTTCAGACTCATCTCAATACTCACATTCAAGAGCAACATCAGTAACACGAGACTGACATGCAATGGTTTGGGGAACGCTTTACTGCTATTGATCACCGCTTTGACGCTCTCTTTCAGTACTTCCAAGATTTTGAATATATGTGCTTTATAAAATCTTTTCCAAGATTTTGAAAATATATATACTTTTTATTAGGATTGTAAAATTGTTCATGTGTGGAAGTTATCTTATATTCCTTAAGGGCTTTAGTTATTCTTTAAGATATGAGTTTATACATTCTAAAACTAAATTATCATCTTTCAACTCGTGTTCTCTTTAATTTGATTTAACATTAAACACCTTAAAATCATTTTCAAGTTCAGTATAAGATGTTTTTAAAGAATCATGCTTCTTATTCAAATCATGAAATTCATCCAACAAATCCATGTGGTTGCAATATATGGATGCATGATCTTTCCTAATATTTTCATATATATATATATTATAAATTTTCACATAAACTTCAAATAGTTCATCATAGAATAAGTCACATACCTCCTCTTAATATGAATGATCCATTTTATCTACAATTAAGCACAAGTTTGTGACTTCCTCTTCTGCTTCTATTTCTTAGGAGTCTAAAGATAAATCAACCTAGAAAGCTATTTACATTCTATTTTTGCTCTTCCTAATGTTTGTTTTCTTCTCAACTTTCTCTTTACTAGGATTTGCTTTGAGATTTGGGCAATAATTCTTTATATGTCCAAGCTTTCTTCATTCATAATACATAACTTCATTAGAAACTGTTGTATTTTTATTGAACTTACCTTTATTCCAGTGCTGACGTCTTCATTCCTTTCTTATAAGGAAACTTTTAAATTTCCTAGTCATTTATACAATATCTTTTTCATCCTTAGGCATTAATTGATCACTTTTTGAATCATCCACTTTCAAAGAAATATTCTTCTCTTTTCGCTTGTCACTTGCATCAATCTGCCATTGATTCACACCTTGCTCATAATCAATTAGTGATCCAAGCAAATTATCAACAGAATATACATTCAGATCTTTTGACTCAATAATGGCAGTTATCTTTACATCAGAAGTAGTAGGTAAAAAATGTATGATTTTATTAACATTTTCTAAATTAGTTAGTTCTCTACATAAAGCATACAATGAGGTAAGTATCTGAGTAAAACGTGTATACATATCAGAAATTGACTCATTCAATACAAAATAATTCATAATCATGTAATAAAATGTTCAATTTAAATTAGTTTAACCTTATTTATCCCTTCATAAATTATACAAAAGTCTATACCATATTTCTTTCTAGTTTTACAAGTAGAAATACACATATAGTCTTTTGATTTTAATGCACAGAAAAAACTATTTAAACATTTTGCATTTAGCTGAGCTAAGTCTTTTTCTTCTAATATCCAATTAGTGAATAGTGATTCAACTCTAATGCCATCAACAACTCTAGTGGGTCTAGTGTAACCTTCCTATATTAATATCCATATACTATATTCAAGTGATTGTAGAAAAGTAGACATGCAAGTTTTCAAAAAATCAACATGGATGTTATCGAATAAAGGTGGTCAAATGATAGAGTATCCTTTAATAGTATTCCAATTTTAAAAGTGGTTATGATCATTTTAAAAATATAGCTTAAACCTTAATTTTTGAAATAGGTTCTGATACCACTAGAAAGTTCATGTAGGTTGTTAGACCTTATTGAACTATCCCAAGGCTAACTAAGAGGGTGGTGAATTGGTTATTTAAAAAAAAATATATGTATTTTTAAAAAGCCATTTCTAGAAAATCTAAAATAATGATCTTTTAATATGCAGTTTTTTAGATATGAGTATCTCAAAAGATTTTTGAACTATATAACTTTAAAGTGTGGAAAAAAATAAAAAAATAGAAAAATTAAAGTGAATAGTAGAACATCAAATTTATAGTGGTTCAGTCCAAACTATACCTCTTCTCACTCCCTAGAGACTCCTCCTTCAGGTATTGCACTAAATTAATGTGATTCTCCTTTTGTCCCCACAGCAAGGCAGAGAAGCCTTTACAAACCCTCTTCCACCAACCCAATATGGTAGAGAATTAACGCCTTTACACACTCTAACTGATGGCAGAGTAACATCATGTCCTTTTTCCTCCTCCTGATGAAAGCAGAGAATCATCGCATCCTTTTTAACCATCCTGGTGAAGGTGGAGAATCTCGACACAGTGTTGAAAATCTTCTCTCAAATGTTTCCATAAGAGATGGGAGAAATAAGAAGAAGACAAAGAGATCCTCACTTTGGACAACCTTGTGAATCCATTACAACTCCCCCTCACTAGATCTCTCACACTTCACTCTCACAATCTCTCTCAAACACTTACACTCAATGGCCACTCTCAAGGGAAATTAGTAATAAAGGTCTTGAGTGTCAATTTTTAGGACTTATTATATATAAAACACTAGAAAAACCATCAAAAAAATTAAAAATTATAAGTGAACTGACTTCATATAATATAATGATCATGGATCATCTATACAAACAATTCAAAAAATCTTGGTATGATCATGTACGAACCAAATGTCATACACTGTTAGTGATCTTTATGAAATAACATTGTACAGTACAAATAATTCAAAAAAATACAAGCCATTATTTGATTAACTACCTTTTGGAGGAAAAAACAAGACAAATTATGCAGTACAAATAGATTTAAAATTTTAAGTTCTGACTCTCTTCCTGTGTATGTGCACGGTTACCCAATTATAATCACACTCTCTCAGACTCAACAAAATGAAAATAAAGATTTATAGATTTTATTACATGACATCCTAATCTACTCTATCTTTAAATCTTCAGCAGTTGGTGTCTACAAAATAAAAAATGTCTAGTACATGCTTTGAGAAATAATAAAATTAAAAAAACTATAATATTTTACTATCATCAAAAATCGCAATCTCAATATGGATTCTTGAGTTGCAACAAGAAGAGGGGGTTCATGTATGTGAGGGAGAAGAAGTGTGAGGGGAACACGGTTGCTCCAAGCAATTGTCTTGCTTTTTTCCTCCAAGTGTCTATCTAGTTTTCTTGGGTTGCTTTGGGTAGGAAGTCCTTTAGATCAAGGACACATTTCTTTTCCATCACTAGAAAGGTGAACAAGTAGTCCAAGATTCCTCTTCCTTCTCCAATAAGGAGGAAAAGATTGAAGGACTGTTATCATCTCCTAGAGGATGATAAAGCTTCCAGTGTCCACTGCACGTACTAGGTTTGGTGGAAGTTATTTATGTAGGGGTTTCTTTACCTTGTTGTTGGGGCAAAACGGAGATACACTATAGTGATAAAGAAATACTCGGATAGGAGGACTCTTGGTAGTATATGCAGGTCATTGTTTGAGCAAACCATTATAAATCTTTGGTGTGTTTCTTCTGATTTTTATTCTCGCATTTTTATTTTCTTGCATTTTAATTCTGTCATAACCGCTTGGTGAATATCAAACTCAATGCTTCATTCTACTGGTTAGAATATCATCATTATTTTTTAGTTGTTTTGGTAAACTCAATGCATCAAGTGAAAATTTTGATTTGTTTTTTAAATATTGAAAAATCTAAAAATATTGCCTTTGTATTTAAATTAAACAATTAGTATTTAAAATCACCAATTCACCCCAATCTTGATGTGCATAGGGACAAGTTCACATAGGCTTAATATCCATATTGAACTTTTAATGTCTCCTTCCATAAGAATTTCATATCAGAGCACTGCTCACAAACATAATTAGACATATACCCCCACAAACTAATGGACCTTGCCTCCTTTAATAACTTGTCCCAAAATGACTCTTCTTTCCACTATCTCCACACCTCGATGGCTCCCCTCCAAACCTTTTCCTATTCATATCTCAATATTATTAGGTTTCCATCTAGTCATTCTCTATCATTCTAGCTCTCTTAATAAGCCTTAATAACATCCCTAATTCAAAATGGAACTAAAGGAGGGCTCACAATTTCTCACAACCCTCTAAAAAAATGAAAATAAATTTCCTCAAAGGTGCTAATGAGTTACAGGCACATCTAATTAATACAATAAATTCTACTCCATATTATTTTACTAACTTACTTCCATGCACTAACCTTAAAAAGGACTCTACCATCGACTTCTTAGTAGATGTCAGCATAAACTAACCTCTATATTACACTGTACATATCACTTGGGCTACCAAACTGGCAAATTGCATCAATGAATTAGACATTAGAGCTCCTACCATACTTTATATAACCATAATCTAACCATAACTCTATCCATCAGCTGCCTCCTAATCTTTGGGATTCATGATTACCTAATACATAAGGGTGATGGACATAAAAAAATTTAACTTTAAACTACCCTGAATTACCACCTCCTACTAGATGATCATTAATATAGATTTGATTACAATCCAATTCTCCCAAACCATGGCTCTAATACCACATATTATGTCCCAAGATCTATTTGAAAGAATTATTTTTATTTCTTTAATATTATCAACATAGAACCTTATAAAAGCAGCAGATAATAGTAAATATAGACATTCTCATTTCATTCATTCATATCATCAAAAGAATAATGTATATCAATGTAGATATAATTCTTTTCTTATAAAACCCATTAAGCAAAAATGATTGGATAACCAAAAGAATAAACTTCTATGGGAACATACCTATAGCCTATATTATAACCCATATCAATTAATCTTACTCAGTTAGGGATTTACCTTTCCTAAAATGATGTATTGATAACATGGAAAATAAACAGCTCCTCAATAAGCAACACAAAACTTGTTAAAAAATACAACATCATATTAAAATTTGAGTAAAAATCAAAATCTCATTTAAATCTAATAGAGAAAGACCATTTATAATATTTTCTAACCAAGTCTTTTTAGGTCTTCCACTACCTTTCTTAACATAAGTCAAATCTAATACCTCTACTTTCCTAACTGAGTCATTGGAAGGCTACTGTTTTATGTGACCAAACCATCTAAGGTGACTTACTCTAATCTTATCTTCTATTGAAGCTACTCCAACCTTTTCACATATATACTTATTTTGTATCCTGTCTCTAAGGGTAAATCCACACATCCACCTGAGCATCCTCATCTCTGCCATACTTAACTTAGTATTATGCTTCTCTTTTAATGTCTAACATTTGACACCATAAAGCATTGCAGGCCTCACCACCATCTTATAGAATTTTTCCTTAATTTTGAGGGGTACTTTTTTATCACACAACAAGTCTGATGCAATCCTTCACTTCAACCATCCAACTTGAATTCTATTTCTAATATCCCCATCTATTTCACCATCACTCTAAATAATAGATCCAAGATATCTAAAATGTGTACTCTTGTTAATGACTTGATCGCCCAAAGTCACAATCCCCTCACTAAGTCTATTACTACTAAAATTACAATCCATATATTTCATTTTAGATCTGCTCAAGAAAAAACCTTTAGACTCTAAGTTTGACCTCCATAATTCAAGTTTACCTTCAACTCCCTCTCTATTTTTATTAACAAGAACAATTTCATCAGCAAAAAGCATACACCTCTTGCAAATGTCTAGTAAGAACATCAATGACTAAAGCAAAGAGATGTGGTCTTAAGGCTGATCCTTGATGTAACCCAACCATAATAGGGAAATACTTGGTCAAACCACCTTTTGTTTGAACACAAGTAATAGCTCATGCATACATATCTTTAATGATTTCAATATAAGTATTATTAGCTACTTTCTTTTCAAGAACTCTCCATAGAACCTCTCTTGGAACTTTATCATATGCATTTTTTTCAAAATCAATAAATACCATATGCAGATCCTCTTTATTTTCTCTATATTTCTCCATCAAACCTCTTAATAAATGTATGTCTTCCATAGTTGACCTACCAGGCATGAATCCAAATTGATTTTGAGAAACATTGGTATCACACAACAACCTATGCTCCATAACTCACTCTCATAGTTTTAAAGTATGACACATTAACGTAATTCCACTATAATTCTCTTAATCTTGTGCATCACCTTTATTCTTAAAAATAGGAATTAACACCCTCATTCTCCACTCATATGGCATCTTTTTAGTCTTTAAAACAATATTAAAATGTTTAGTAAGCCAATAAATTCCTTCATCTCCTAAGCATTTCCACACCTCTATTTGATTATCATCAGGCCCAATAGCTTTTCCACACTTCATTTTTTTAAAGCCTCTCTAACTTCAGTTTTATTAATACGCTAATAAAAATAGAAATCTTTATTTTCATTTAGGGTGCTAAGGTCACTACAGTCAATCATATTTTCACATTCTTTATTAAAAAGTTTAGCAAAATATCTCATCCACCTTTGTTGAATATTATTTTCTAAGAAAAGTACTTTTTGATATTCATCCTTAATACACTTCACTTGAACTAAATCCTTACTGCTTCTATCTCTTTCTTTAACTAACTAATTCATATATTTCTCCCTCCTCAGTATCTAATCTATTATATAAATCATTAAAAGCTATGGCCTTTGGATCACATATTTCTTTCTTAGATTCCTTATGTGCCTCTTTATATCTATCCCAATTATCAGAGTATTTATAATTAAACCATTTTTTATAAAAAATCTTCTTATTTTTAATCTTATATTATACAATTGGATTCCACCACTAACTATTTTTACTATTAGTAGTTTTTCCCTTTAAAATTCCAAGCACATCTTTTGCAATATTTTTAATATTGCTAGCCACTTTTTCCTACATAGTATTAGCATCCTCATGCGCAAACAAAATCTTAAGATCTAAATTCTTACTCTAAAAAATATTTTTATAAATATTCTTTAAATTCCTCCATCTAATCTTAGAATATTATTTTACTTTATTTTTTTTATTTTTCCCCCTTTATCTTAAGTCCAAAAATAATAATCAATGTTGGGTACATAAATTTTCACTCGAAAAAACTTTACAATCTTTGCAATTTAAATGATCTAATTTTCTTATAAGAAAATAGTCAATCTGAGTTGTATTATATTCATTTTTATAAGTGAAGAGATGCTCATTCCTTTTCTTAAATAAGATATTAGTAATTAAAAAATCATAAGCTAAATAAAAATTTAATATGGTCTTGCCACCTTCATTTGTCGTCCCAAACCCATGGCCATCATGAATGCTTTTAAAATCATCTACCTTTCTTCCAACATGTCCATTTAAATCTCCTCCAATAAAAACTCTTTCTTCAAGAGGTATATTTTGTATTAATTCTTCTAAGTCATTCCAAAATTTTAATTTTGAACTCATATCCAAACCTACTTGAGGAGCATAAGCACTTATAATACTAACAATCTTAGCATCAATAACAATCTTTAAAGCTATAATTTTATCTCTAATTATTTTAATTTTTATAACATCATCCTTCAAACTCTTATCTACAATCACACCTACACCATTTCTAGTACGATTCGTACCTGAATACCAACGTTTAAAACCTAAATTATCAATCTCCTTAACCTTCTCTCCAACCCATTTAGTTTCATGAATGCACAAAATATTTAACTTCTCATGAATCATAATATCTATTAATTCCATTAATTTTCCTGTAAGGGAATCTATATTCCAAGTTTCTATCCTAATTTTAGTTTCATGGACTAGCTTCTTTACCCATATCCATCCTTGATGTGAGAACCCTTGCCTATTTAACACTACACTCAAGCATCAGTGCAGTAGCCCTTGCACATTTGTTACTATAATCAGGCTATACAGCATGTCGCTTCTAGGGGATGCCCTAGCATTAATAAAAATTTTTAAAGGATTCATATCATTATTATTCGACAAGTTTTACCCTGACTGTCGACTACCTAATGCAACCCTTCACTTTTCTCATCTAGGACGTGGGACCTGACAATGGCAGTGTTAAATTAACATACGTGAACATAAATTATATAGTTCTAATTAAATCAACATGAAAATTAAGTAATGTTATCATTAGCATAAACAAAATAGTATTACTAATGTCACATATTAAATCATAGGAATATTATTCTAGAGATAACATGATTATTCACTTGAATAAGATATTATAAATAAAATACATAACATTTAACACATCAATGCATAATATATATCACATTTCTAGATATTAGAGAAGAAAAACTCACTCTCTAATGTAAGGAAGAATGAATCACAAAATAGAATAAAAAATTATAAGATAAATTCAATGATAATGTTATAAAAATCTGAGGGTTAAATAAAAATTTTGAACATTATATATATAATATAGATTACTGTACCAAGATTGAAAAGATCTTAATTTCAAAATCTAGTTATTAATGTAAGATAGATTTTTGTTTATAAAGAAAATTACACCACTAAAAGAAGTTAGAAAGAATGAGACAATCAATGATGTTTTCTCCTTTAACTAATTTAGATATGTGAATCATTGACTACAAATTTCAAAAAACAAAAATACGGCATAAGATATCAATTCAGTAGTGATTAAAAGAAAAAATAGAACAACGAAGAAAATTAAATCAATAAAAATGAAAAAGATAAAAAGTATTAAAAAAATAAGTAATAAAAAAAAGCTACAAAAAGAAAACAACAATCAACAGATAAATGATTAGAAATCAAGTTCATGCATTTATATCAATCACACCCAATCTGGTTCTTAAAGTGGTGAAAGTGTCTAAGGCCAGTGGTTTATTAAAGATGTCAGCCATTTGATTCTCAGTTGCCATATGGTGTAACTCATTTTCTCCTTTGGCTACATGGTGTAACTAGATCGTCCGTGAGGATTAGTACAAAACATCACATATCGACCAGAACATCTCGCTAGATAGAGCCAAGCTGATTATGGATCATCTAGGAAGAACTAAGGTTTGTTAACTGATCATCCTGGATGATCTTGAGATTTTATAAGATGATATGATCAAGCAGTGAAACCTTAATTGCTTTCCTTAATTACCAAACTAATTTAAGCATAATTATAGTGCATCATCCAAGATAATGTCCTGGACGATGTTCAAAAATAAAACATGCCTAAAAGGATTTGGTGGTAAATTCTTTTTTATTTTATCATATCGTCCTGTACGATGATAATATCATCCAGGATAATTTGCTTAATTGCGTCTGCCTTAATCAGGATGCCCTAATTAGGGTTTCTATTTTTAATTGATCGTCTAGGATGATTTGGGACCATCCCAGATGATGTGATCAAAAAATATAAAACACTAAAAATAGATAGAATTTTTCTCTCAAGTGTGTGTGTGCAAGGTTACTTAGCATCAGGACCCATATTGTTACAATGGACTCAAAAAAAGGTAAAAGATAGTTAACATACATTACAAGCTGACTCAATCCTAATCTACCCAATCTTGAGCTTGTTTAATTTATAAGTTGATCTTATAGACCTGAAATATTAGTAGGCAAGGCAGTTGTAGAAAAATAGAAGTATCAGTAATGTTTGCTATCATAAAAATTATATTTTCTAAAATCATATTCGCAACAATCTCTGCCTTTTTGATGATGGCAAAGAAAAAATAATTTAAGATATTCAATTGAAACATCACAAAAAAAAAGTATAAGTGAGGAAGTTAAAGTTTTATTAAAAACAAACACAGTACACAATACAACTACTCCCCCTTTTTTGATCACAAAAAAGAGGAGGGAAAACCAGAAATGAAAACCAGAATAGAAGACAAAAAAGAAGAACGAAAGTAAAGTTTTTTTAATCAAAACATAAATATGAGAAATTCTCCATGCAATTGAATTAAAAATTTATGAGAATAATGAGTTAACATCATCAAAATCTAAAAAATGGTAGAATAACTGATCCTATTAGCCCTAGCTCGATCTTCTCTCAGGGCAAATCATCTTTTGAAAACAAAAGACCTAACTCAGAAAAATCAATTGGATAAGAAAAATAGATAAGTTCAAAACTTGGTTCTAGAAAAATACCTTATAAAATAATATACCAAAGTAATTTATCACAATCATAAAATTTGAAATCAAGCCTTTAAAAATATCAAGTGACACATGAATTCTTCTAAGATTTAAAGGTTTGAAAGAGGAAGCTTGATTTTTATGTGTTTATTTTATGCCTTTTTTCTATTGATTGGCACACTTCACACATCTTTTGATTTTTGATACACTCTGTATACCATTCATTTTTTTGTTGTGGTCATTGCGCATCTTTTTATTTTTTCTTCTTTTTGGGGCTCATTTTATGCTATTATCATTTTTTGCAAGCTAGATCCCTTTTCAAAACACTTAAATACTCTCAATTGTGAGCATATATTTTAGATATTAAAAAATAAAAACTCACTCTCTAATATAAGGAAGAATAAACCATAAAATAGAATTAAATTTATATGATAAATGCAATGACAAGATTACGAAAGTTTAAAATTAATATAAAGACTTTGAACATTATATATATAAGATAGATTACTGTAACAAGATAGAAAAGATCTCAATCACAAAGTCCAGTTATTAATTTGAGATAGACTTTTATTTAGAAAAGAAAATTATACCGCTAAAAGAGGTTAGAGGGAGAGAAACAATCAACGGTGTTTCTCCATTTAATTGATTCAGGAATGTCAGACATTGAATACAAATTTTTAAAAATAAAAATAAGACATAAAATATCATTTTAGCTATGACCAAAAAGAAAAACATAAAGAGAGCATAAGAGATGAAAACACTACAAAATAATAGTAAATAAAAAATCAACACACAAAATAGAAAAATGAATAGAAAATAATAATGACCAATAGATCATAAAACATATAGATCAAAATTAATTAAGCAACAAGTTTATGCAATTATGTGTCATGAGCCTCCACTGTCCAGGTACCACATGCTCTCAGAAGGTATTTTGTGAGAGCAAGCCTACAAAATCATCAAACGTCAGATTTAGGAATCCAAAGAAGTCTGGGTCCCTTCTTATAAATAGAAGAAAGCGATGCATATGTGTTATATTGTGAATCATAAAATTTGGATCTCCACACCCAATGTGTACTACGGTGAACAGTGCAAGTGTGTGAAATGTGCCCTAGCATGCCACATAAAAAACATCTAACACCAAGAAAAGGGTTTATTAATCTATTCGGGTTATAATCCCTCTTCCTAGGTTTTAAAACTTTTAGATCAGATGTGAGTGTAGTCCTATTTTCCTCAAGTGTTTTAATTCAGCTTTAAACCTCGAATTAGCACTTTTTAAAACTGCATTATCAACTCTCAAATAGTGCTCACTATGCTTAGATTCATCAATATATGTTTTAAAATCAGTCTCAAGTAAGGTGCAGGATGCTTTCAATGAATCATGTTCAATAACCAACTCATAATGCTTTTTATTTAACTCATCAAGTAATGACATGTGATTGCTATTAATTTGGGCATGTTCTTTACATAAAACTTTATTCTCTTTTTATAAATTTAAAAATTCTAATTTCAAACTAGCATGTAATTTCTTATGTTTCCTATATGATGCATGAATTTTCTCACAAACTTCAATTAATTTTTTAGAGCTTAGTTCACATACCTCTTCTTGGTCAGACTTACCAAGATGATTATCGGCCATTAAGCATAAGTTTGTTGTCTCCTCCTCAGCTTCAATCTCAAAGGTGTTAGATGCAGAATCTGCCTAGAATGTCTTTTGACACTGCTGCTTGTCCTTCCTAAACTTAGGTTTCTCCTCACCCTTCTCCTTGCTTGAGTGATCCTTAATTGTAATACAATCAGCTTTGACATGACCTGGCTTCATGCATTCAAAACAAACAATATCAGAAGAACTTTTAAAATTTTTACTATCCTTATCTTTTTCCAATTCTGATTATGCTTGTGATTTTTCCTTATAAAGCTTTTGAATTGCCTAGTGATTAAGGCAACATCATCGCTTTCAGACCGGAAAGAATTTGTATCTGTATCGTTAGCTTTTAGCACCATAGTTTCCTCCTTCTTAACTACATCAAATTATCTTTGGTTCACCCCTTGCTCGTAAGCAATGAGTGACCCAAGTAAGATATCAACAAAATAAGTATTCAAATCCTTAGATTCAGTAATTGCAGTAATCTTAGCATCAAAGGAAGAAGGCAAGCATCTCCAAATTTTATAGACTCTTTTATAGTTAGTTAGCTCTCTTCCTAAGGCATGCAATGAGGTGACATTTGAGTAAACCTAGCATACATGTCAAAAATTGATTCAGTAGATTTCATATGAAAAAGTTTGTAGTCATGCAATAAAACATTCAAGCTAAATTGCTTAACTTCATTTGTTCCCTCATAAGTAATACACAATCTATTTCAAATT
Source organism: Dendrobium officinale (assembly GCA_019514585.1). Classification (NCBI taxonomy): domain Eukaryota; kingdom Viridiplantae; phylum Streptophyta; class Magnoliopsida; order Asparagales; family Orchidaceae; genus Dendrobium; species Dendrobium officinale. The sequence goes on from CM033687.1 coordinate 36,162,059, forward strand.
TCTTTATCAGTAGAACAAGTTGAAACACTCATATAATCTTTAGATTTCTAAGCACAGAAAAAATAGTTCAAGCATGTTTCATTCAGTTGCACTAAATCCCTATCATCAAAAGTCCATTCAGTAAAAAAAAGTTCAGTTTTAATGCCATTAATTTCATGAGATAGAAGTCAATATCCATTCTAAACAAGCATCCACATGCGATAGTCAATCGATTATAAAAACATAAACATACAAGTTTTTCAAAAATTAAAAGGAATATTGTCAAATAAATATGGTCGGGTGATAGAATACCCTTCAGCGTTATTACGATTACCAAATTTAACTATTGATTAAAATTCAAAAGTTTTCAAAAACTCATTTTTATGAATCAGGCTCTAATACCACTTGAAAGATAGTTAGAGAAGATGACTTGGATCCTTGCTTGGAGCAAACTTTATGAAATCCCTCACAATATCCTCTCTCTCTTTTCCTTGCTCTCCCTCTCCTCTTGGCTCTCTCAAGTCAGGACAACAGCAAAATATCTCATCTTGAGAAAATAAGATATCTTTTAAACAAGAGCTCCAAAATTTCCCTAATTTGTAATTAATCGTCAAATATCATCCAGGATGATAGACTGATTGCCCTGTACAATCAGTTCAAATTTAGCTTAATCAGCTAGGACGAATTCGGAGAGTTTGGATGATTAAAAGGTTCCTTTGTTTAGATCATCCTGTATGATTAGTTTAAGTTGACGAATATCATCCAGACCATCACCCTAGATGGATGTCTAAATGATGAAAAAGTAACTTGATCATCCAGGATAATCTCATGATCATCCGGGATGATTATTTCAAAATTAATGTTACATATCGTCCAGAACATCGCCATGGATGGATGTCTAAATGATGAAAAATTAACTAGATCATCCAGGATGATTAATACAAAACATCACATATCGGTCAGAACATCACCTTAGATGGAGCCAGGCTGATTATAGATTATTCAGGACAAACTAAGGTTTATTAACTGATCATCTCAAACAATCATGAGATTATCTAGGATAATATGATCAAGTAGTCAATCCTTAATTACTAAACTAATTTAGGCATAATTATAGTCCATCGTCCAGGATGATATCCAAAAATAAAACATGCCTAAAAGGATTTGGCAGTTGATTCTTTTTTATTTGATCCTATCATTTTGTAAGATGATAATATCATTCAGGATGATTTTCTTAACTGTGGCTTCCTTAACCAGGAAGCCCTAATTAGGGTTTATATTTTTAATTGATCATCCAGGACTATTTGGGATCATACCGGATGATGTGATCAAAAAAACATATAACACTAAAAATAGATATAATTTTTCCCCCAAGTGTGTGTGTGCAAGTTTACTTAACATCAGGACCCACATTGTAAAAGACACTTAACATACATTATAAGCTGACTTGGTCCTAATCTATCCAATCTTGAGCTCGTTTGATTTGTAATTTAATCTTGTAGACCTAAAACGTTAGTAGGCAAGGCAATTATAAAAGAAATAAAAGTATTAGTAATGTTTGCTATCATCAAAATTATATTTCTTGAAATCAGATTTGTAATAAGACTTTCAATATTAATATTAAATTAAATTTTTTTATTTGATTGATTGATTGAGCAGTAAAAATAGCATATTTTTTAGTCTTTTTACTTGCATGTCGATATTTGTTTTAGCATGGATTTAATCGAAGGTTTGGGAGAGTATGTTAAAATTATTTCTATTTTAATTAATAAAAAATTATCATGCACACATAGAAATTTAATAGCTTTAAGAAGTAAGCCCTAGACCGACCTGGGAGTTCACTCTAATAGGGGATACTTTGAGAGGCACATGCTAATCTATATTCAATTCACTTTTGAGCACAAAAATGTATCAAGATTTTAAGCTCTTCTTGTGGCCTGGTATAAGGAATTAGTGGCAGAGTTTGTAGCCAAGTGCTTGGCATCTCATATGGCAAAGGTATAACATTAGCGACTTGGTGGTTTATTGCAACCACATTCTATTCGAGAATGCAAGTGATAGGAGATTTTTATGGCCTTTATGGTTAGCCTGTCGAGATCATAGTAAGGTCTTGATGCAATTTAAGTTATTATTGATAGACTTGCCAAGATAGCTAACTTTCTAATGATCAAATAGAATTACTCTATGGAAAAGTTAAAAAGGATCTATGTGGATAATATCATTCAACTACACATGATTCCCATCTTCATTGTGTAAAATAGAGATAAAACATTTACTTCAAGATTATGGAAGAAAGTGTCAAGAGCTTTAGGTATGAGGTTGAATTTCAACACTACCTTTCAACCTCAGATTGATGGACAATCAGATCGCAACATTCAGACTTTAGAAAATTTATTGAGATCTTGCATTCTTGACTTTGGTGAATGTTTGGAAGACTGCATACCACTTATGAAGTTTTCTTACAATAATAGTTTTCAAGCTAACATAAACATAGCACCTTTTGAGGCTCTTTATATAGGAAGTGCAAGTCTCCATTATTTTTGTTTAAGGTCAAAGAGAGGAAGCTCATAGGACCTCAACTAGTTGATCAAGTTACAGAGAAGATTTATCTAATTTAAGAAAGGCTTCATTTAGTTCAAGAACCTTAGAAAATATATTTTGATCATAAGAACATGATTATTGAATTTGAGGTTGGTGATCACATCTTTCTCAAGGTTTTTCTCATGCGTGGAATTACCAAATTTGGTAAAAGTACAAATTTTTAGTCCTATTTCATTGAACCTTTTAAAGTGATAGAGGGAGTTGAGAGAGTGCATTTAGGCTCTTCCTCTGAGGCTTACAGGAGTGTTAATATCTTTCATGTATGCCTTCTCTGACGGTATATACATGATAGTTCTCACATTATTCATTTCCAGCCTCTATTAATTCAAGAATATTTGAGCTATGAATAAATATAAGATATCATTTTGTAATATGAAGTTTGACAGCTTCATCATTGATCTATTCCCTTTGTAAAAGTGATTTGGAAGAACCAGTCATACCAAGAAGCAACTTGGGAGATTGAAGAAGAGATGATCGTGAAGATCCCTCTACTTTTTCAAAACTAAGGTATGAATTTGGTGACCAGATTCTTTTAAGAGAGATAGTATGTTATAAATTGATCAAAGATCGATTCAATCCAGGACTTTTTTGTGACCCAGCTAACCCTCTCGCTCCCCTCATCACACATCAGTAGTGTCGAACTGAGCAATAGGCCATAAATTTGAGTTGAATCTCACATACACCTCCCTCCAATCATGAAAATCATGGGATTCGTCTATCTTGTGTTACTTTTCATGCTCTCCTCCCATCTCTTCTCAATTTAAGAAGGGTTGAATGCCAGGGCATTGCATATTCTTCTTCACTTGCTTCTTTATAGATACCAAACCTCTCTCTCTCTCTCCCTCTTCTTCCTCACAACCGCTATTTAATTATTTTGCAAAATCAGCAAGCATCTTCATCAAGTTTTTTTTTCTCCTTCAATATTAAGCTCCTTCATCTTCTCTTTTCTTTTCCCTCTCTTTTATTTTCTTCTACATGTTTATTAAATTATATATCATATATTTTTCTTTGATCGTGTAACTAATTTTATTAGTGAAGATTCTATTTTAGTTTTAACATTTTTTTATTAGTTTAGCTTTCTCTGGGAGGAAGCTTTATTTATATATGATGATTCAAATTAATCTAACCTTATATTATCATTTTAGGTTGGAAGAATGATATTCAATATATTTATATATGTATATTTAATTAAGCTCGGGTTTTGTAAAACTTATTTTTCAAGCATTGATGTCTTTCAACATTATTCTTGTTTATAGGACCTTCTAGTCGTTTCCCTCATAGCGCTAATAGTTAATTATCTTGTTGGCTTGAACTTTCATGTCGCTGGCCTAAAAGGTAAGTAATTATTATTTATTTTTAGATAAACATAACATTCTTTGTTAGTGGTGTTATTCTTATTTCTTGTGCTAGAACTTGGGATATTAGATTGCCAGTCATTTTATTATAGATTCTTTTATTTTACACATGCTCAAAATGAATTAGGAAGATTCATGAATAGATCAATCTTGATTTATTGCTGTATAAACTCATGTACGTATCTTTTTTTATATTTTCATGTATTGCTCTTATTGAATACAATAAATGATTATGCTAGCAAATCATATCTTAGTATGAAATAACAATTATCATATTAAAATTATAAAACTTATTGAAAAATGATTATGGACTATTTTTTAAAATTATATGTTTTTGTGCATTGATGTGTATGTTGGTAAAACACTATTGGTTATTAGTTACTCGAGGCTGACGAGGCCCCAGAATGATGACTCTATAAGAAATCATTAGACTTTCTTTGGTTGGTGTTTACCTACTAGTGATGGGTATTTGATAAACTGACTATAATTATATACATTAGATGTTTGATATATATATTTTCCATGAATTGAAAATAATAAATGATTGATAACCCATTTTAAGGTACAAGAATAAATAGTGTGGTGCATTTGTAAGCATTGAAATATTTTAACATCACTAGCTAATTGATATACACACTAGCATATTAGAATTAGTTATAGTAATCCTATCATATTTCATAGCTACTTTTTTTAGTGACTACATGTTACAACTCACACCTTTTGATTGCTCATACTACATGCCCCTATCTTTTGTCATTTATGTTTTGATATATAAAAGTTACTTGTTAAGTTTGATTTATCAAACTCACCCGTTCTATCTTTTTATAACAGGTCCTATAGGTGTGTTTATTGGACTCTTACCATAGGAGCAAAATTATCAACGGTAGACTTTTTTTTCTATTTTATATTTTGTAGTAGTTTTCTATGTTTTTCATTATAAGTGTTGGGTAGTTCCTTTTTTCTCATCCATCCTATTTACATTCATTTTCTTGTATCAATATTAATGTTTGGATGTATTATCTATTTGAATTTTATTAATGAATTAATATTTTAATCTTCACTTTCTAGTGTTACTTTAGTGTATATGTATCATGTTATATCTAGGATATGCATGCTTTTCTTTGTGATTTCAAAATAGGTCTTTATATTCCTTCATCATGTCCAATGTTTCTAGGATATACCGTCTTTCCCTTTCCGGGCCCAGGATGTGACATTACCTCCTAATAAAAGCTATTATGTTAAAAACATGTAGCAAAAATTATTGAACTGAGTAAAACTTTTAATAAAAAAATATTTTGTCAAACTCAAGTAAATACATGAGCATTTTACTTGAAAACTTCTTATTTTACCTGAACAATCTCAAGCCACTACATTTGAGCCATTATTTTCATTTTTTATATTATTTATTTTTATAATATTAAAATTTCATTTATTTAGGGAATCATAAAAGAGATTAATAATAATGAAATGATTTTAATCTTTTTATTAATTGAATTAGTTGCCATTCATGTTCATCTTATAATTAAAAAAAATAAAACTATAAAAAAAAAATTTGTCTTGTAACTATATAAAAAAATTATACCATAATAATTTATAAAATATCTCCTAATAGACTTCAAAAATTTTAAATTTATATTTAAATTAGTATATTTCATAGTATTCAATCTACTAATCGAAACGTAAATTTTAAAATTCAATTTAATGCATTTTATATCAGCACATCTTAAATTTTATTTCAATTCTATACCATTATTTATATATTACTCATTCTCCCCTAATTTCCATTCAAGGACCGTTCGCTCACCTCTCATCTTCGCTTCCGCCTACAAATCAAAATAACACGTCCTCATTCGTTGCATTCTTCACTCCCTTCTCTTCTCGAATTTCCTCCTGCGATCTCATTCCTCTGGTAGTATGATGCGAAAAAGATCAAACCACTCGCGGGCGCCGCCTCCTCCGCCGCCGGCTGACTGGGAAGTTCTCCCTGGCGGCATGCTCGTCCAGAAACGCCTAGGCGGAATCTCCCCCGACGCCGCACCGCCAGTCCCAGCTATACGCCTCCGCATCAAACACGGCCTCGCCCACCATGAGATCTATCTCAGCTCCCAATCCACCTTCGGTAGGTGAAATACAATCCTAATGCAATTCCAATTCAAAGAAAACTAATAAAAGATATACATACCCGTCTTCTAATTCCAAATCCAGGGGAAGTGAAGAAGATACTATGGGAAAAAACGGGTTTGCATCCTCAGGAGCAGAGGATTCTTTTCAAAGAAAAGGAGAGAGACTCGTCAGCGTATCTTGACACCGCCGGCGTCAAAGACGGTTCGAGGATGGTGCTCGAGGAAGATCTCACCGCTCGGGCCAAGCGGCTTCTTGAGATGCGCCGTGTTTCCCAAGCTGAGCGGGTGGCAAAGTCACTCGCTGCCGTCGCCGTCGATGTCGACGGGCTGGTATCGAAGGTATCGCTTCCCTGATCAAGAGGCATCTTTTACCTCTTCCTTCCTCCCAATTTGAGGTTTTTTTTTTTTTTTTTACTTTTCGTGAATCTTCTTTGTCAAAAATGGAGATTTTAGAAGTGAATTTTGGTAAATCGTCCTAGGTATCGGAGATGGAGACGGCGGTGGGGGCGGGCATGAGTGTGGCAGAGAAGGACGTGGTGGAGTTGATCGAGCTGCTTATGGCGCAGCTTGTAAAGCTCGATGCCATCGCTGTGGAGGAGGGCGAGGCCAAGAGGAAGAGAGGAATTCAGGTTTGTTCGGCCCTCGGCATTCAAATCCGTCCGTTGTTGCTTGCTTATTATCTGCATTTGGTTCTTCAACTTATTGGGAACTATTTTACACACCTAAGAAAAAATTCTGAAAGATATTCAAATTTGATTAGATGACTCAATCAAAAAAGTTTTTTTTTTCCTTCTAAGAGTGAAAGATACTCTTTTAAATTTAATTAATTCATCTGAAAATGAGATTCAAAATTAATTTTATAAATTTTCAAAATAATTTTTATAATTTTTCTCAAAAAAAAAAATTACATTGTAGAATTTTCACTTTCTAGTAACTAATTAAAGCATTATAAGTTTTTAACAATTATAATCAATCAGTCCGCTTGTATCAGTGTTCAAAATAAATTTTTAATAAACAGTCACAACTTCAACACTTCAAATGAAATTCCTAACATTATTTAACTGATTTTGACATAAATCTTGTGCAGGTCAGGAGAGTGCAGAGGAATGTGGAGAAACTGGACCAGATCAAGCTGAAGAACTCAGAGCCTATGCATTCTTCTTCTCCTTATCTGCAGAAACAACAACAGAGGCAGCAGGTTGTGGTAACAACCCAGTGGGAGATGTTCGACGCAGTCGCCGAACCGGGGATGGCAGCCTCCACGGTGCCTGCAGGATCACGGATTGAATGGCAGTTGCTTTGATTGATGAATTCGATTGTAAAATTTGATTTGATTCCCTATTTGTGTGCCAAGTATGAAAGATTGAAATAGCTTCTATTTGAATACCTTTTTTGATACTGTGTGTATAGGCCTCAGGGGCCAGTCTACATTGAATGAGATGAAAAGAAAAATAAATTGGAAAGTTTTCACTTTAGTTTCCTTATGCTGTATTTTTGTCATGTTATTCTGACGGTTCGTAGTAGTCTTGCGATAGTAAAGCAGATATAGCAGTGGAAGGCAGCTCACTTTTTATTTTTATTATTATTAATTTTTTTATGCATTTAAATCAATTAAGATAAATTCACATACAACCCATCTACAAGACTCCAACTCAATGCCTCTTAGTTAGTAGCCAAAACACTCAACAAACAACCAAAGAGAATATGTGCTCGACAATTTCCCACTGTTTCGAAGGTTAAAATGACGAAAATACCCAATTTGCGTGAGAGGATATGTGCTCCGGCTCGATCATTTTCGCAATTCCCACACATCTCCACTATCGTAGCTCTCTTCAGTCCAATCTCCCATTCCCACGCTAAAGCTTCCGGAGATCGCTCGTCTCAGCTCTTGGAGATTGCTCGTCACTTTGATTCCCATTCACGTCTCAGCTATCGCATCTCCTCTTACGATAATCTACCCCGGCTACATCCTCCACTTTTACACTTCGTTGATCGGAGGTCGCTCGTTAGCTTAGTAGCAAATTTTGAATAGATATAGCTCTTACCCTTGGTTGTTTTGATATCTTCTTCAATATGATGTGCTTTCGATTGCAGGGATTAATCTGATCATTTTTTCACTTAGCTGAGTTCCATTGTCGGGATTTTCATCTATTTTTAACGAGTATGATGAAATTATTTTTGATACAACTTCAGAATTTTGAGTACAAATTTTTGGGAGTCGGTCATGATTGATGCATTTTTTTTTTGTATTTTTTTTAATGCAAAGAAACATAGATTATGTATTTTGAAACATGATCAGTATGTAGCTTAGCTAATTAAATGATCATTTATCTTGCTCTTTTTACCTTTGTACGACATCTTTTTGAAGCTCACTTAAATGGCAAATTATTAGGTCCGGTCACCGGACCTATTTCTAGGTCCGGACATCCACTAAAAATTTGCCAAGTGGAATGTACACGTGTCCGCGAAAATTTAAGTCAAGCGCATGAAAAGTGCATGAAAAGCACAGTCAAAGCGCAATAAAAAAATGCAGTCAAAAGCGCACCTAAAGCGCGGTCCATGTGGCAAGTTTTCATTTGATATCCGGATCTTTTTTTAGGTTCGGTGACCAGTCCTAATAATTTGCCCTGTTAAACAGCAAGTTTTGATCTAAAACCGAACTGTATAAGCAAGTACTAGGAAAGATTACTAGCTCCTTAATCAGCAGGAAGGATTTTGCAAAGCATAACAGAAAGTAGAGACACAAACAGCAAACGTGGAACTGTGGGAGCTCCTTCAGCCATCTGTTGTGTTGTCTATTTATGCTTTAACTTCGATGATATCATAGTAAATAGTTTCGTATATAAAACTATGGGATTATATGACATTATAAATGTTCTCTCATATAGGCAATAAGTGAGTTCAATGGAATTGAATTTGTCCTAAAAGATTATAATTAATTCAAAATGCCTATGTTGACTTTATATATAATCCAATTTTTTAATGTTTTGTTCTTATTTATGTATTTATATAGCCTCAAATATAAATTATGCAGTAATCTTGCTTCTGAATTGAATTTGATGCATTTGATTTCGGACGTCCTATATTAGTTTTTGAATTATGCCTCTCTTATCATTTCATTTGTACTCCACCTCATGTTCTAATATGCTTGCGAACAACAATACCAAATTAAGAAATTAAATGGGTAAATCAAAGGACGGTGGAGCATCTGCAACATGGCACCAAGATGTGAAGATGTTATTTTGTGATTTATGTATAAAAGAGATTAAACTTGGAAATCGACAGACAACTCAATTCAATAAAGAGGGTTGGTTGAATTAAATTAAGAATTTTAATGAGAACATAGGAAGAGAGTTTGATAAAGTGCAGCTTATAAATAAATGGACCAACTAAAAAAAGATTGGAAATTATGGAAGGATCCAAAGCATGGATCGACTTGATTGGGTTGAGATCCTAGGATAAAGACCATTGATGCACACGATAAATGGTGGAAAGAAAAACTAGATGTGAATGTTGATTGCATACAATATTATATATTTGGCTCTTTTGAACTGCATATTATAATTTTTAGTTTTATTAAATGAATTTTGCTTTATAGGTTGTGTCAAATGCCAAAAAATTTAGATATATGGCTTTAATCTCAAACTTGAACATAAGCCTATTTTGATGTTCATGGGTGTAGTCGCAACTGATGTTCATGCTTTGACTCTCAACGAAGGTATTGACCATGAAAATTTTCGTGAAGATTATGAATAACTTGATAATATTATTGACTCTTTTGAAGATCCTTCACAAAGTTTAAACAATATTAGTGAGTATAGCCAGTTGAAATGACCATTCTCTACAACTTCAACTGGTAATAAAAAAAATGGATATAGATTTTTACGAAGTCAAACTACTCAGCTTATCAATTCATGCACAAACATCAACTCTAGAACTAATGCATCACAATTAATAATTAAGGCACCATTGCTTTCTATTGCCATTAAAGTTTTTGAACAAATAATAGAAGCATTTGAAGATATGCCACTTTATTTGTTCTCCACAAAGCTTCTTGAGTATCCAATTAAACAAGAAATTTTTAAGACAATTTATCCAGATCGAAGAGTTCATTATCTCCATTATTGCTATGAAATCATGATAAAACAACAACATAGTTTCATAGGATCGTTATAATCAATATTTTTGTTGTGTTTTTCTATAAGTCTATATCTAAAAATACATATGATAGTTATTGTGTCTTCAAATTTGTATTTATATTTGGAAGTTGGAATATTTCGTATTTGTTTGCTTTACACATAATTATAAGTCTGTATCCTGTTTATTACAATGTCTTCAAATTAATAATGTATTCAGTTTGTTACAGTGCATTTAATTTTGATTCTAGAAGAGATCTGTATTATATATATATTTTAATTTCTGTTCATGACAATCTGTATCTATGTTAGTGAAGCAAGAAAGCATTTTCTAACTGCAATATGAACGAAATTGCTCCAGCAACATGCTGCTACCATTTTGCCAGTGCAAGCTTTTTATTGTTGGGATATTCTGTATTTTCTCACCTATTAAGGATGGCCAGATTATTGTCACCAGAAATCAATTCGACCAATATATTCATTAGATATAATCATTTTGCATTGATTTGCCCAGATCTACAGGTTTATGAACTTCATCTTGCTTGGCTTGACTTATTTATTCGTAAACAACACTATTTGTGAAAAAGATAATTTTTTATTAACGAATACTTTAATGGGGTTCCTCTATATTAGATAATAATGGATGTTTGTCTGCTGTGAATAGAATTTTTCCTTTCTTATTTTTTTTTGTATTGTGAGTTCTTGTTGCAAGGTAGTCTACAGACTAATCTATTATGATCAGCATTTATTTATGACCAGAGGTAATCCTATCGTATGATACTTCACTGAATTCCTATTTCTTTGTTATCAAATAGTAACAACTTTTGTAACATGGTAACTAATTTTCATACAAAAGTTTTCAAAAAATCTTGTTAAAAATCTAAGTGCATGGCCTGCTGTTTTTGCATCAATTTAGTGTTTTCTGGCACATTAAAGAATCACTCATGGCATGGTTTTGTTCCTCATTGTTGAAGTTGATTATTTCTTGTGCAATCCATTAATTAATTCTTACGGCACATTGTCAATACAGAAGCAGATATCACATGTTCTCGAGTTTTTACTTTGTACGTATTTGGTGAGCTAGTTTGTAGTGTTCAATATTTGACTCATATTTTTATTTTGCAATAAAAAATTACAAGTTTAGATACAAACAATAAAATAATTCTTACCGTTATCTATAATCAGGAATGTAATGTAATGGAAATATAAGTGAGTCACCCGATATTGCAAAACACAAAAAAGTTATACTTGCAGTTATATGTCTTATAAATGAGTATTACGAAACATACATTTACAATACTTCGTGCAAGACCTCGTCGTATAGAGGAGACAGATGGATTGGAGAGTTACTACAAGGCCATCCAATGTGGTTTCATAATATGTTTTGTACGTCTCAAACAATTTTTTTAGATCTTACATATGACTTGGAAAGTCTTCATGGTCAACATAGATCATCAAGGACAATAACTAGAGAAGTACTTACGATCACCTTATATATTTTATCGCACAATGAATTAATAAGGTTAGCATGTGAGAAATTTCAACACTCAACTGAGACTATTAGTAGATATTTTTCTTTTGGATTGGAGGCTTTAGTGAAATTATCAAGCCTATAGATCCTAGTTTTAAAAATACCCCAAGAAAGATTTTGTGTGACGATCATTATATGTCATATTTCAAGGTAAATGTTATTACTATGATCTTATGATTTGTAAATATTTATGGAATATCTAAACATCTATTCTCAATTAGGATTGTATAGGAGTTATCGATGAAACGCATGTGGATGCTCATGTTTCAACTGTTGAAAAGGTGGCTTATATAGGATGATATGGTTCAATAACGTAAAATGTTATGGAAGTTTGTGACATCAACATGTGTTTTACTTTTGTAATGTCAGGATAGGAGAGTAGTGTACATGAAAGCCACATTTTTAAATTTGTTATATGCAATCAACAATATTAATTTCGCTATGCCACCACTAAGTATGTATTTCTCTATTGTAATCAACCACCATACTTATTTTTTAACTAAATAATGCCACCATTAATTGGTTAGGTGGCCTGCTAGAACCATCATATGGGGAGGTGCCTAACAAAAAAAGGAAGATTCAAAATGTATGTATGGGACCCTCGAAGAGTCAGAGCTTGCTTCTTAAAATCATTAGTATTTTTCTGTGAGCTTAAATTTTTTAATTTAATTTAAGTAAAAAAAGTTTTTAACATTCTCTCACGAGCCTCTAATCGTATTCAGTCTAAAATAAAGATCATCATGTAAGTAAAAAGACTAAAAAGTATGTCATTTCTACTGCACAATCAATTAAATAAATCAATTAAATTTAATATTCAAATTGAAAGTCCATATAGCAAGTGTCACTTAATATAACATCTCAGGGTCTACAAAAAAAGTAAAATGGTCGGGTACTACTGACAACAAGTTTGGATTTATAGTCCTAATACACAAGTGACTTTGAGAATGAGATTATTCTCTATCTTCACTTCTTCATCATTCTACAGGCTCCTTGGATCCGTCGGGTCCGAATATTCATGTGAAAAGAAACTCCTCCCAGAATGTATGCCTTCTTTTCTCCTTGGAAACTTGGAATCATCCAAATTTGGATCTCCAAATGAAAATGAACTCTCTACTAAGGGATGTTATTTTCTCTTTGTATTCCAAATTGGATGTATAACATTCCATCTTAAAACACTTTTACAACTCTAATTATAATTCAATACATCAAATTATATTTGAAAATTAAAATAAAAGTCTAGACTAAAATAACCTATAAGGTTATCCTAGGTAATTTCATTTAAATTATCCTAAGTAGTTATATATATCAAATTAAAATACTTAATCCATCAACATTTGGTCATGCTCTTTTAATTTTAAAGCGAGACTTAGCATTTTGCATAACATTTGTAAAAAATAATATTAATTTTCAAAAGCTTAATTTATGCCCCCTTTATTTATTAGATCTATCTGAGCATGGCCACCTATATAAGATTATGTTAGCAATTAAATCATCCCTAACCTAAGGGTAATCTAATGCCCATCTCATCAATACATAGATTATAGATATTAATGAAACAATCAATTAATTTATAATACCAACTAACATGCAATGAAAACTCAAAAAATTAAGCTCACAATAACAGGAAAGTAAAATAACGACTAGCCAAAAATATGTGAGGTAGGTTGTATGGTTTGAATATGTCTTATGCAGGATAATTAGTTAAAGTTGTTTAATGTATAGTTGGTTAATAGGATTAAGGAAAATTTAATTAAAATTTAAGTATTAATGATTAAATCAATTTTAAAATGTATTTTTAATGTTGAATGACTATCACCTTCGTTGCCCACATGACAGTGAAGTTTACTTCACCTTCTTTGGTGTTAAGCTATTAGTCTCGTAGACCCGTATTACCTAGCGGTAATCGATATAATTAAGTGAATTTAATTGATTAAAGCTTAATGGGTTAATAACTTTTAATGAAATTGACTGGTTTCTGATTTTTAAAGTTGGATTAAAGTCTTCTCAATTTTTAAATAAAAAATTGAATTTCTAGAATTATTTGAATTTTTATAATGCATTAATTAAAAGGGTCAAATTTTGACTTTTTTATTAAGGTTTATTTATGGAAGGTTGATATTTTTTTAAAATATTATATCTTAAGATGAGTAATTATACTATAAGTTTGCAATGATTAGATTTTTCAACATTTAGTTATCAATTTGTGAAATTTTGGCTCAATTTTAACTTAAAGTTGTCCAAATTATTAACTTTTTGCATTTGAATTATTTTTGATGGTTTGATATTTTTAATAAATATTAAACCCTTAATGGAGTCCAATGCCTTTGACTTTGCTTAATTTAAAATTTTCATGAATTAGTTAATCAAAGTTTGTGTATTTATTTGAATTATTAAAATTATTAATTAGAAGGGTTTTAATGGTTTAAATCCAAATAAACTCCAAACTTCTTAAAATCACTTTCGAAGGTCAGAAATATTCTTAGGATGTGTTCTCAAGTGTTTAGGAATTTTTAAGTATTATAAATTATATTTAATTAATTAAATTATTTAAATATTAATTTAATTAAAATTAAACTAAGCTTGAAATTAAAGTCCATTTAATGGGCTTTTATTTTTCATGGATTAAGGGTTGAGTTCTAGTTAGTTTAAGATATTATATGTAAGTTTTTAATGTAAATTTGATTTATTATAATTTTTAGAATTTTTAAAGCTTAATTAATGCATTAATTTTAAATTAAATATTTAAATAGCTTAATAATTTTTAAAATTAGTGACAAATTATCTTAAGGTTACAGATGTCACTAAGTTTAAAAGGTTTAAATCCCATGCCTATTGAATGTGTATTTTAGTTTATTCAATTTTTCTAAATTTTCTAAGGCACAATCTTTAATTTTCTCTAGGTTAGATTAGGGGTGCAAATGAGTCGAGCCGAGCTCGAGTCAAGGGTTGTTCGAGTCGAGCTTGTCTATCAAATGCCGATCTCGAGCTCTAACTTGAGTCGAGCTAAAAAAAAAAAAGCTCGTTGAGTTCTCGAGCGGCAGTTCGAGCTTGAGCTCACGTGTCTGCGTCCATCTTTGCTCGCGCATGGCTGCTCACGTTTGCATCTATCATCCATCATCACAAGCTTCCATTGTCCGTCAGCCATCATCTGTGTTGTTGTCCTCATCGGCGTCCGTGTTGTTGTCCTCATTGGCGTCCGTGTTGCTGCTAACCACTAGGAGCAAGAAAAAAAGTTTCCATCAAACGGCTAGCGGATAAGCTCGGACGACGAAGTGATGGAGATGCGAGAGAGACCGCTCTTTTTAGATCTGTCGATATAGTGCAGGTCCTGATCAAAGAAGGCCGGAGGTGGAGATGAAAGGCCACGTGGCGGTGAAGATGACTTCGTCATGTGCGACTTAGCTGTGGAGATTGAAATTGCTCGCTCTGATGATCCTAGTGCTTGTGTTTCTTCTCTATGTTTGTCCCCCTTGCTTTCCTCCTGGGGCTCCACAATGGCTTCACAATCAGTGCATTATCAGAATCTTTCTTAATCTCCCATGTTATTCTAGCTTAGAACCCTAGGGTTCCCAGATCAGACTCAGAGGTCTTCCAGCGGGGCAGGCATTAGGCTCGCCGCTTAGAACTTATTGTGGGAGATCTCTGTTGACTCCTGCATTGTGTGGTCCCATCCATCATCGTTGTCGGCGTCACTGCTCAACATCCTTTTTCCTGCGTCTGCGGCATTTCCCTAATTTCATATTCCTACGATGATTTCTTTTTTTCCGGCGAAGCGAGCTGCTAGATGAGCTCTCAAGTCAATCAACTGGTTGTTCGAGCTCGAGCTCGATAAGCTATCAAGCTCAAAATAGTGTTCGAGCTTGACTCGCAAGCTCGATAAGCTCGACTTGTCGAGCCTGATGTCGAGCTGGCTCGACATCAGCCGACTTGACTCGGTTTCACCCCTAGGTTAGATAGGCTTTCAAATAGATGCCACTAACCCTTGAACAAACACATATAAATACAAAAACAATCACAATCAAATCATTAAAATAAGGAGAGTCTAAAGCTAAGTGTGTGTATCCTATACATGTAAATAATTTGAATAATGAACAATTATGATATAATTGTTCAATAATCATCCACATCAAATCTCTTTATTAAAATTAATCTTTGTCTAAAATTTCAAACCCTCACTCAAAACACTCAAAAATTTAACATATATAATTTTAAAATTTAAATTCTATATATGAAAATAGTTCAATTTTAATTTGAATTTTAGAAAAATTAAGATAGTTTCAAAATAATTTTTTTTAAAATACCTTAATAATATGAAAATATTTTAAATTGAAAGGTATTGATTTTTTTAAATTATTTGAGTCAATGATTAATTTAGAATTAATTAAATATTTAAGTATTTAAATAATTAAAATTATTTAAAATATATAAAATATCTTAAATTATTTAAAATATATAAATATATAAGTATCTTAAAATTATTTAAAATATCTAAAATTATTTAAAATATTAAAATTTTGAATTAAAATATCTTAAAATTCCCTAATTATTTAAAATATCTTAAAATAAAACTTTAATTTTAAAAATATTTAATTTAATATTTAATTAAATCTTAACTAAATATTTAAATAATTAAATAGTTCAAATTATTTAAGATGTGCTAAGTATTTTAAATTAATTTTAACTCTTAAATATTTAAATAGTTAATATTAATTAATGTATGAATTTAGATCATAATGTATGAATAGTTTAAAAATAAACGTATTCATATGATATGTTCTTATTTAAACCAAATTTCGTACACTATATGTAATATGTACAACCTGATATCCTACTGTACAAATAGTTCAATAATGAATCACTACAGGAAAAACGCCATTTTTTGGCGGCCATTTTTGCCAAAACAATGGTCAAAATCCATCGGGCATTAGCATTTCCGGCAGAAATTTATTCGTCGGTAACACGCACGTCAAAAAAGGCCTTCCGGCACTAAATAATTCGTCAGAAATATTTTCGTCATCATTCTTGCAAAATTTTTTGCTGGGAAAATATTTCTGGCAAATTCATTTTTTCACCGGATGATCAAGAAAAATTAAAAAAAATTAAACACAAATCCAAAGGCCACCTGATCGGCTCGCCTAGCAAGCCCGCCTGCTGCTTCCATTTTTGCTCCGCCCAGAACATCCCAGCTGCCCAGTCACAACTGCATGGATAGCCCAGCCCTCCCCAGCCCGTGTGGACTACCTTCGGTGGGGTTCCAACCCCGCCCCTCTATGCGCGCAAAGCATTTCATGCCATTTTCCATCTAGTCATTAAACAAAAACTGATAAGTTTGATACTTTATTTTATTTAAGTTATAACTTCTAAATATTAAAAGTAATAATTATTTTAAAAGTAAATTTTTTTAAAAGATAAAAAATATATAATTTAATTTAATAATTAATTATTAAATTAGTTTAACAAACTAAACAATTATAAAATTTTATTATAATTTAAGTTTTAATTTAAATCATTTAATTTTTTGCTATTAAATAATTAAATTATAATTTAATTTATTTTATTATAATTGAAGTTATTAAATTCAATAATTTAAGTTATTTTTTAAAATATTAAATATTTAATTTAAATAATTTAATTTGATAACAAGTTATTACAATATAACTTAATTTTTAAATTTTCATAGGAAATCCGCCTAAAATTCCTTCGGGAAAAATCTTCAAAAAGACAGTCAAAACATATGTCAAAAATTCACCGAAATTTTTCTGTTAGAAATTCGCCGGAAATACCACTTGAATTTGTAAAGAATTTCCTTCCATAGAAATTTTTTTTGAAAATGAGTTATTTTCCTATAGTGAATGTATTAGTATAATATGATCAGGTACGAAATAGATTTCATACTCTACAAGTCATTTGTATGACCTAACATTATATAGTATGAACAGTTCAAAATGAATGAGTTTGTTTGGTGTTGCAAATCTATTTTCATGACTTATGTTTTGATGATTGACAAATAATGTTGATTCTCTTAGACTACTTGTTGCTTCTAACTTTTTAGGAATCAAAGATCGGACGAACAGAAAAAGTCAGTTCAAGATTGAGTAGGTCTAGGGTTGAGTCAGTCTATAGTTTGTTTTTTCTCTTCTTGAGTCTATTTGTAATGGTCAAAGATATTGAATTAGAATTTCTAGTTTTACTCATATCGGCCAGGACAATATTTACATCGTCCTAGACGATCAGGCTTAAAACAGAAAGTCTAAATAAGGATTCTTAATTAAGGTAGCCGTCATTAACAGATCAGCCTGGATGATAAGCTCAAAATAGAAAGAAATTGCCGCCATAGACAATTAAGGTATACTGTACTTTTAAATAATCTGTCAGGACGATCATTGATCGGCCTGGACGATATTCACAAATAATGCCTTAATTGATCAAGAAATCAAGGGAGTAATTAAGGATGATTGATATGATCATATCGTCCTGGACGATCTCAGGATCGGCCAGGACGATCTATTCAAAAACCTTAGTTACTTCAGGACGATAAATATCGGCCAGCTCGAATTCAGGGCGATGCTCTGGACGATTTTCCTCTGATTTGAACTGATCGATCGGGACGATCATGCGATCGTCCTGGACGATCGTGCCAATTTCAAATCATCCAGTTTGCATTCAGGGCGATTCTCTGGCAGATCTTCTGAGTTTTGTATTGATCGGCCTGGACGATATTGTCGGCAACTTGCAATTAATGAGCTCCTTTGAAGCTCTTCTATTTAAGGGCTCTTGTTCAACGTTTTAAAAAACCTTTTGGCTGCTGCCTTGACCTGGGAAGGCCTTAAGGAGAGAGAGAGAGAGAGGGAGAGAGAGAGAGGATCTTGTGAGGGGGAGCTTGTGAGGGGATTCACAAGGGTTGCTTCAAGGATCGCTCTGCTTCTTTTTCGTCTAGAGTTTCTCGTCTGTGGAAGGGTCGGTAGAGGTAAGGAGTCAGCATCTGGTTGTGGTTCTCTGCCAGCTTCAGGAGGAAGCAAAAGGAGATAGGTTCTCTGCCTTGCCAGGGTGGCAAAAAGAGGTTCTTTGTGAGGGCTTCTCCGCCTAGCTGTGGGGGCTAAAGGAGAGTCATGTTTGTAGTGCAATACTCAGAGGGCGCCTCTGGGGAGTGGACATAGGTCAAGTTGACCGAACCACTATAAATTTTTGTGTTCTTGTTTTTTGCTTCCGCACTTTTATTTCCGCATTTATTTTTCATGTGGTGTGATTTTGGTCTATGTGTTTTTGTTCTTTGTGAAAAGAAATTTTTTAAAATACCAATTCACCCCCCTCTTGGTTAGCTTGGGACTAAGTTCATAGGGCTTAACATCCCTAACAAACTTTCAAGTGGTATCAAAGCGGGATTCGAAAATTTAAGTTTGAAAACTTTTTGAATTAGATTCATGGCTAACCTAGGGAATAGTAACACTACGGAAGGGTATTCTATTACCCGACCTCTCCTGTTCGATAACCTACCTTTTGATTTTTTGGAAAACCCACATGTCAATGTTTTTACAATCTACTGATTATCGCATGTGGATGCTTATCAAAGAAGGTTATTCTCCACCTTCTCGTGAAATTAATGGTGTTAAAACTAAAGTTGCTTTTACTGAATGGACTTTCAATGAACGAGATTTAGCTCAATTGAATGCAAAATGTTTGAACTATTTTTTCTGTGCTATAAAATCTGAGGATTACATGCGTGTCTCTACTTGCAAAACTGGTAAAGAAATTTGGGATAAGTTGTGTATCACCTATGAAGGCACTAATGAAGTTAAACAATCCCGTTTGAATTTTCTCTTGCATGACTATGAACTTTTTCGTATGAAACCTCATGAATCAATTTCTGACATGTATACTAGGTTTACTCAGATAGTTACTTCACTGCATGCATTAGGAAAAGAACTTTTAAACTATGAAAAAGTAAAGAAAATTTTGAGATGCTTGCCTTTGTCATATGATGCTAAAATCACTGCAATCACTGAATCTAAGGATTTGAACACTTACTCTATTGATAACTTACTTGGCTCACTCATTGCTTACGAGCAAGGGGTGAATCAAAGAAATCTTGATGCAGGCGAGAAAAAGAAGGAGAAAATAGTTGTATTGAAGGCGCAAAAATCAGATTCTGAATCTTTCGGGTAAGAAACGAAAGCATCATCAAAATTGGAGAAAAGGTAAGGATCATAAATATGTTAAAGGATCTTCTGATGTTGTTTGTTATGAATGCAGGAAACCAGGACATGTGAGAATTGATTGCCCAACACTTCAAGATAACTCAAGCAAAGAAAAGGAAAAAGGTGAGGAGAAATCTAAGTCAAGGAAGGACAAGAAGAGAGTCCAAAAGGCGTTCTGGGCAGAATCTGGTACTGACTCCTCTGAGACTGAACCAGAGGAAGAGCTACAAACCTGTGCTTAATGGGGAAAGATCATCTTGAGCAAAGTGATGAGAAAGAGGTATGTAAACCAACCTATGATGAATTATTTGAGATATGTGAGAAAATACATGCATCATACAAAAAACTCAAGAAAACTCATGCAAGCCTAAAATTAGAACTTTCAAACTTACAAAAAGAGCATGAAGTTTTTCTCAAAGATCATGCAACGATTGATTCAAATCACATGGCTCTTCTTGATGAATTTGATGAGTTAAATAAAAAGCATTTGGAATTAATTGATGAACATAATGTATTAAAAGCTTCACACACCTCACTTAATTCTGATCTTAAGAAATCTAAAGAGATTGAGAAAAAATTGAGGATTGATAATGATGCATTAAAAAGAACAAACTTGAGGATTCAAATGATTTGGATACATGTAAGAAAAATCGAATGACATCTACTTTTGATCCTAAGCCAGAACCTAGGAAGAGGCATTATAACTCAAACCATTTAAGAAATCTTTTTCCTGGAGTTAGATGTTTTTCTTGTGGCATGCTAGGACACATCTCACACACTTGCACCATTCACCGTAGTACACATTGGATGTGGAGACCTAAGATACATGATTTATAGCATACCATACGTGCATTACATACTACTTTTTCTAAGAAGGGGCCCAAACCAGTTTGGGTTCCTAAATCTGACTGTTGTTGAGTTTTGCAGGTGTGCTCTCACCAAAGACCTCGTGGGAGCATAGGATCATTGGACATATGGAGGCTCGCAGCTCATAAATACTTAAACTTGCTGATTCAATAAATTCTTGAAATTTTTTTTATTAGTGTTGTTTTAATTTTTTCTTTTATTTTTGTGTTGATTGTGTGCTAGCTTTTTCTTATTTTAGTTTTCTTTATTTTCACGTTGCCTTTTATGATTGATTTTCCATATGTTGAATTTTTTCAAGCTTTTAAATTTTGGAGTTTTGGAGATAGTGTTTAGCTTTTCTAAATCGGTTAAAGGGAGAAATATCGTTGATGGTTTCCCTCCTTCTGACCTTGTTTAGTGGTCTGATTTTCTTCTCTAAACAAAAGTCTAAAACTCATTTTTAACAAAGGGTTTTTGAAATTAAGATCCTTTTTCTTGTTACAATAATTTATCTTATGTATAATAACTAAAGTTCTTATATATCTTTCATGTTAATTAAAATCTTATCATTACATTTATCACATGATTATGACTTTGTTTTGTGACTTGTTCTTCGCTATGTTAGAGAGAGCTTCTATTCTCTAATATTTGGAGGATATACTCACAACTAAGTTTATTTTTTTAAGGGTTTGTTAAAGATTTTTTAGTTTGCCAGAATTAAAAAGGAAAGAGGCCAATGACACCAAATTGAAAAGAAAACTATATACACAAAAGTGTATCAAAAAGATCAAAAGATGCTCAAAGAGTCAATCAAAGTGACAAGAGGCATAAAATGAGCCCACTAAATACAAGCTATACTCTCTTTTCTAAACTCTTAAAGCTTAGAGAACTCATTGATTAATTGATAATTTCAAGGGCTTGATTTCAAATTCCATGATTGAGACAAATTACTTTGTTTTATTATTTATAAGATATTTTCTTTGTAAATAAGTTTTGAACGGATCTTCTTTTTATCCTTTTAAGGTATTCTGAGTTAGGTCTTTTAGTTTTCATAAGAAAATTTGTACCCTGAAGGATGTCTGATCTAGGGTTAACAGAATCGGATATTTTACCTTTGTCTGATTAGGATTGGCTAAACTCCTTGATTTTGTGGAACTCTAAAGTTTAATTATTTGATAACTTCTCATATGATTCCTTGATAAAACAAAAAAAATGTAGAAAAATAAAAATTCAAAAAAATTATTTTTTTTATTTTCGTTGTTTTTAGCTTTCTATTACTGTGTTTTTGACTGCTTTTATTTTGTTTTATTTTTGAGGGCCTTGATCATCACCATCTTTTCCTTGAATTCAAATTACTTGTCACATCGTCCTGGCCGATACCTGTATCATCCTAGACGTTTAGACAAAATCTCTTCAAAATTCCATCTGTTGAACTTCTCTGTGCTTACTACAACTCATCGTCCTGGACGATACTATATCATCCTAGACGATCTGACCGAACTCTGTTACAATCATGTTGATAGTCTTGGCTGATAGAATATTTTGTCTGGCTGATGCATTTTATGTGCATCGTCCTGGCCGATACACTGGATTGTCCTGGACGATCCACGTGTCAGCACGTTTAAATCCTTAAAATCAGCCTCGGACAATCCATTATTGAACAATCGGCCTGGCCGATCCACTGTTCGTCCTGGATGATACACGTGGCAGAGATTTAAAACGTTTTAACTTCGGTCGGTACGATTAATTATTGTGCATCATCCTGGACGATACACCTAATAGGCCTGGACGATCTGCTTTTTCAACAGTCGTTCGGATTGCCTCCTCGGGACGATCACCTATGTCTAATCGTCCTGGCCGATATCTAATCGGCCCGGACGATCGGACCGCCTTTTTGACCAATCGGCCTGTACGCAATTATTGAGCCATATCGGCCTGGACGATTCTGCGATCGGCCTGGACGATATGGCCGTTTCTTTAAATTCTGGCCGATCTAGCCATATTTTCCACCTCATCCCTTCTCCTCTTGTGTCTCCTTACTAATCCCTTGCTATGGCCGGTGGGAAACGAGTTCGACATTCCTCGAGTGCCACTCTGGACCCTCGATTCAGGGAGGCAGAAGATGAAGCCGCCTACCATCGATACAAATAGTGTGGGATAACTGTCTCCATAATCATCAAGCATGCCCACATCTCATACCCGGTAATGGATCTTTTCGGTCACACCTCCTTTTGTTTCATTCTGTCTCTTGCTTTCCCATTTAATATCGAGTTTCTTCGAGAATTCTTTGCAAACCTTCGCATTAACCCTACCTTCACAGCCCTGACCTCCTATGTGAATCGACGCCCTGTCAAAATCACATATCAGGACTGTATTAAACTGTTACAGCTATCCACCACCGGGGATAAGTTGCACTTAATCGCTTCAGATCCTGACCTTGACTGGTCCACGGCGAATCACTTCCTTCGCCAGACCAATGCACCTTTTCATGTTGGAGAGACTAGCTCTTTAGTTAAAGATGCTAGGACAATCCAACATGTCCTTCGCACATCCATAATTCTAAAAGCCGGGGATCGAATCCACATCACCCCTCTACTTTCCCTCACTACTTTCTACATCATTGCTCGTAGAGAATTTAATGCGGCGGACTTAATTTTTCAATATATTGATCACTTAACCACAATCTGCGATCCAGGTCATAAAAGGAAACCCAATCTATCCTTAGGACACATCATAGCCTATGTCCTTGAAACCAAATACCAACTTCAGTGTCCTATTCCTCCTAACCTCCCAACTCCCTTCTACTCAAACAATTCCTTCAGTACCCTTCACAGTACTCGTCTCCACCCTGGGGATGAGGAACCTCAGGGGGCTGGGGAGGAGGAGGCTCACGCTCCCACTCCCATTCCTGATCCTGTTCCTCTCCACCAGCACTCACCGGTTGATCAGTTGATTGAGAGGTTTGATCGATGGGAGACCCGCTTTGACGCTTACGTTGCTGCACAAGAGAAGCAACATTCTGAGGATATTGCCCGCTACGAGCAGCACCGCACTGAGGATTTAGCCTGATTTAACAGCTACATGACTCACTAGCAGCAACAGCATGACCAGGACATCGCCTGGTTCAATGCTCAGTTTACTACACTTTCCATCTACTTTCAACAGCCACCTCCACCACCTCCATCTGATGATCAGGGTCCCTCGGATTTCTAGTCTGTATTTTCTGTTTTATGTTTTATGTAATTTGTCTTGTGGTTTGTTTTAGTTTATGTTGTGTTGTTTACTTTTTCTTTTGTGTGTCTAGGACCTTCTTTTTGTTATGAAAAAAGGGGGAGTAGGATGTGGTAGAAAAAATGGTATGTGCTTGTAACTTTGAATTTCTAGTGAACTGTTTTTTTTCTCTATGTTTTTTCCTACTTGTGTTTGCCATCATCAAAAAGGGGGAGATTGTTGCAAATCTATTTTCATGACTTATGTTTTGATGATTGACAAACACTGTTGATTCTCTTAGACTACTTGTTTCTTCTAACTTTTCAGGAATCAAAGATCGGACGAACAGACGAAGTCAGTTCAAGATTGCATAGGTCTAGGGTTGAGTCAGTCTGTATTTTATTTTTTCTCTTCTTGAGCTATTTATAATGGTCAAAGAGACTGATGCTAAGTAACCCTACACACACACACACTTGAGAGAATTAGAATTTCTATTTTTACTCATATCGGCCAGGACGATATTTACGTCGTCCTGGACGATCAGGCTTAAAATAGAAAGTCTAAATAAGGATTCTTAAATAAGGTAGCCATCATTAACAGATCGGCCTGGACGATACGTGTATCGGCTAGGACAATAAGCTCAAAATAGAAAGAAATTGCCTCCATAGACAATTAAGGTATACTGTATTTTTAAATAATCGGTCAGGACGATCATTGATCGGCCTGGACGATATTCACAAATTATGCCTTAATTGATCAGAAAATCAAGGGAGTAATTAAGGATGATTGATACGATCATATCGTCCTGGAAGATCTCAGGATTGGCCAAGACGATCTATTCAAAAACCTTAGTTACTTCAGGACGATAAATATCAGCCAGCTCAAATTCAGAGCGATGCTCTGGACGATTTTCCTCTTATTTGAACTGATCGGCCGGGACGATAGTGCAATCGTCCTAGACAATCAAGCCAATTTCAAATCGTCCAATTTGTATTCAGGGTGATGCTCTGGCCGATCTTCTGAGTTTTGTACTGATCGGCCAGGCCTATGTACATATGAGCCTGGATGATATTGTCGGCAACTTACAATTGTTAAGATAGTTGCTATTTGCATGCTTTACATTTTTGCAACTTATGAAGTTTTGATGATTCCAAACATTATTGTTCAAATGTATAGTTATCTCCTAACATTTTTTAGAAGAATTATATTTGCTCTTGTGTGTACTAACATTTCAGGGAAAACGAACTCCAGATTACGATGACTTCAAATTGAATTCAGCATGAGATACTCTGTAATAGTTGAAGCTTGTACTTTTCTTTGAAATAAAAAAAATTGAAAGGGAGTGATTGTAACTTGAGTGAATAAAAGCATACACACACACATGAGGAGATCATATAAAATTTATATTGATCGTACAGGACGATATACGTTCGTACTGGACGATCAGACAGTTATCTCTCATAGAGCATATGGAACGAATAGGAACTTGCCCGGAAAATTTTTTCTAAGTCCTATTCGTCCAGGACGAAATAAATTATCGTCCAGGACGAAATAAATTATCGTCCAGGACGATTGGCTCTTTGGAAAATTTTCGTCCAGACAAAATTAAATTACCGTCCGTGGCGACTGGTTCTCTGGAAATATTTCGTCCAGACGAAATTAAAAATCGTCCAGGATGATCGGGTCTCTGGAAAATTTTCGTCCTGACGAAATTAAATTATCGTCCGTGGCGATTGGTCCTCTTGAAAATTTTCGTCCAGACGAAATAAAGAATCGTCCAGGACGATCGGTCCTCTGTAAAAATTTTGTCCAGACAAATAAATTTTCGTCCAAACGATTAACCGACTTAGGACAGTTTTCAACAGTTTCTAGAACCGACCTTGTAATAACCGTTCGTACTGGATGAACCTAGTTCGTACAGGACGATCAGCTGTACGAAGACATTTCGTACACATATTCAAATAGGGTCGTTTCAGATCGTTTAAGTAAAATCGTCCAGGATGATCCACGATCGTACGGGACGATCCACTGCGTACAGAATTGAATACTTGCAGTTTTTGGGCGGTTTTTCTTGTCTTTTGTATAAATAGTCCAAATTAGACTGCCACCCAATCTTTTTGTCATTTGATCTTCGTGCCTCTTGAGAGAATAGCCAAGGAGAGAGTGGAAGAGAGCATTCAAGGGAGGATTCCTACCACTGGAGCGAGAAGGCTTCACTTGGAATTCAAAGGTAAGAGTCTCTACTTGTGAATTGGGATTACTTCACTCTTTTCTTTCTTCCTTCTAGATTCTTGTGAGAAGATCTGTCAAGGAGATCCGGTTCTCTGCCTACACTTGGAGAGTGTGAACAACCGAAGGGTTCTCTGCCCACACTAGGAGAGTGTGAAAGGACGGAAGGGTTCTCTGCCCACACTAGGAGAGTGTGAAAGGACGGAAGGGTTCTCTGCCCACACTAGGAGAGTGTGAAAGGATGGACGGTTCTCTGCCAACACTGGTGATAGTGTGAAAGGACGGACGGTTCTCTGCCAACACTGGGAATTGTGTAAAAGGACGGACGGTTCTCTGCTGCACTAGGGATTTAAATTTTTTAAACTACCAATTCACCCCCCTCTTGGTAGCCTTGGGACATTCACTTAGGCTTAACAACCTAATTACTAGACTCAACAAGTGGTATCAGAGCTTCGTTTCAAAATCATAAGTTTGAACTACTTTTTGATTAACTTAGATGGCTACTTTCAGAAACCAAAACACACCTGAGGGTTACTCTATCACTAGACCTCCACTGTTTGACAATATTCCTTTTGATTTTTGGAAAACATGCATGACTACTTTCTTATAGTCACTTGATTATCGTATGTGGATGCTAGTCCAGGATGGCTACACAAAACTAACTAGATTAGTTGATGGAGTAATGGTAGAAATACCTTTTATAGATTGGACTGTAGAAGAACGTGACTTAGCACAATTAAATGCTAAATGTTTAAATAGTTTCTTTTGTGCTTTAAAATCTGAAGACTACATGCGGGTTTCCACTTGCAAAAGCGGAAAGGACATATGGGATAGACTTTGTATAACTTATGAAGGGACAAATGAGATTAAAAAATCAAGGCTCAATATCTTGTTACATGACTATGAATTGTTTCGCATGAAACCTAATGAATCTATTTCCGACATGTACACAAGATTTACACAAATTGTCACTTCTTTGCATGCACTTGGTAGGTAATTAACTAATGCTGAAATGGTTAATAAAATTCTTCGTTGTTTACCTACTACTTATGATGCAAAAATTACTGCAATTACAGAGTCTAAAGATTTAAACATTTATTCTATTGACAATCTTCTTGGTTCACTCATTGCTTATGAGCAAGGAGTAAGTCAAAGGAAGATTGATGGAGGTGAACCATGAAAGGAGAAGAATATAGCACTAAAAGTGGAAGAGTCAGAGAGTGAACACTCACATCCTGAGGATGAAGATGATGTTGCACTGATGACTAGACAATTCAGAAGCTTTTTAAAGAGGAAGCAGAAGAAACGCCAGCAATGGAATAGAAGTAAGTTTAACAGAAATGGCAAGGTTTCTAATGAAGTGATTTGTTATGAATGCAGGAAACTAGGTCATATCAAGACTGATTGCCCAAAACTCAAAGCCACTCCTAGTAAGGAGAAGATTGAGGAGAAACCTATGGTAAAGAAGGGCAAGAAGAAGTTTCAAAGAGCTTTCTGGGCAGACTCATCTTCAGACTCATCTGAGACAGAAAAAGAAGAAGTCACTAATCTTTGCTTAATGGAAGACAATGTGGATCACTCAGATCAAGAAGAGGTATGTGACTTATCCTATGATGAATTATTTGAAGTTTCTGAACACATGCATGATGCATATAGGAAAATGTAAAAGATGCATGCTAGTGTTAGCTTAGAACTAGAAGAACTCAAAAAGGAACATGAAATCCTTAGAAAAGATCATGCTTTAATAGATGACAAGACAACCACATGAAACTACTTGATGAATATGATGACTTGAATAAGAATTTTGAAAATCTAAAATCATCCTATGCTGATCTTGAAAAGGAATTTAAAAATTTTAAAAATGAATCTAAGAGCAAAGCATATAGAATCAATTATACAAATCGAATTTTGGAAGATATGAATTCATTTTACAAACTAACTATAAGAGCTCTCGAGGATAATAAGAAACCCCCCAGACTTGAAGATTTTACAAATCCTAAATATTATCCTAAATTTATGAAATCTCTTAGAAGACAATCACATGGAAGAAAACTTAGGAATATTTTTCCTAATATTAAATGTAATAATTGTGGATTTTTGGGACATATAGCTCACACCTGTACCTTGATGATAAAATCTAATTTGGTGTGGAGACCTAAGATGCATAAACCTAGACATATCATACATGCATCTGATTATAAATTGCTAAAAGGTGAACCCAAACTTGTTTGGGTTCCCAGGTCTAACATTTGATATTTTTTGCAGGATTGCTCTCACACAAGACCTCGTGGGAGCATATGGTACCTGGATAGAGGATGTTCAAAGCATATGACTGGAGATACTGCACAATTCATATCGCTAGAAGCCAGGAATGGAGGCAAGGTTACACTTGGAGATAACACCACAAAGAAAGTGGTTGGATCTGGTATGATTGGTAATTTCAAAAACTTTTTTATAGACAATGTGTTATTGGTTGAAGGCTTAAAGCATAATTTGTTAAGTATAAGTCAGCTATGTGACAAGGGATATAATGTGAAATTTTTACCTACTAGCTGCATATTAAGCCTAAATGGGAAAGAAGTTTTAAATGGAAAAAGGGTAAACAATGTTTACATGCTAGATTTGAATTCATTTCATACTCCTATTGCTTTCTGTTTGAAAACTATTTCTGATGAATCTTGGCTTTGGCATAGGAGACTTTGTCATTCTAGTATGAAAAATCTTAGGAGAATTACCCAAAAGAATTTAGTAAGAGGTATACCAAAACTAGACTTTACTAAGGACCACCTTTGTGATGCATGTCAATTAGGAAAACAAGTGAAGTCCTCTTTTAAGTCCAATAATGATCTTAGAACTAGTAAACCATTGGAAATTCTTCACATGGATCTTTTTGGACCAGTAGGAACTGTAAGTCTAGGAGGGAAGGTATACGGATTTGTTATTGTGGATGATTTCTCTAGATTCACTTGGGTTAGATTTCTTTTTCATAAAAGTGAATCATTTGAGGAATTCAGAAATTTTTCAACTTGGATACAGAGAAAACTAGGATGTGAAATAATGTCTTTACAAAGTGATCATGGAGGAGAATTTGAAAATGAAAGATTTGAAAATTTTTGTAAAGAAAAAGGGATTGATCACAATTTTTTCTGCACCTAGAACCCCTCAACAAAATGGGGTA
Source organism: Dendrobium officinale (assembly GCA_019514585.1). NCBI lineage: Eukaryota > Viridiplantae > Streptophyta > Magnoliopsida > Asparagales > Orchidaceae > Dendrobium > Dendrobium officinale. The sequence continues at coordinate 36,191,442 of CM033687.1, forward strand.
GTTGAAAGGAAAAACATAACATTAATAGAAGCCGCCAGAGCAATGTTGGCAGAATACTCTCTTCCTAGATATTTTTGGGCTGAGGCGGTTAGCACTGCATGTTATGTTCTGAATAGGGTGAATGTGAGATCGAATTTAAATAAAACACCCTATGAGTTACTAAAAGGTAGAACACCAAATTTGTCTCATTTGCATGTTTTTGGTTGCAAGGTGTTCATTCATAACAATGGAAAATCTGCCTTAGGAAAATTTGATCCAAAATCAGATGAAGGAATTTTTGTTGGATATTCAAGTGTTGGAAAATCTTATAGGGTATTCAACAAAAGAACTTTAGTTATTGAAGAAACCACACATGTTGTATTTGATGAATCTGGAAATTTAGAAGAGCCAAATATTGTTGAAGAAGAAATTGAGGAAAACTCCCAAAAGATTGATAGATTAAATTTGGAAGAAAATGTGGAAGAAAACTTGGAAAGAGAAAACCCTTTGCCTAGAGATTTAAGATTTTCTAAAAACCACCCAAGAGAATTGATTATAGGAGAACCTAGTGAGGGTGTTAGAACTAGGCGTGGATTAAATAAAGAAGTCAATCACTCAGCCTTTATTTCAACAATAGAACCCACTAATATTGATCAGGCACTTTCTGATGAATTTTGGATATTGGCCATGCAAGAAGAGTTAAATCAATTTGTAAGAAATAAAGTTTGGGAATTAACTACAAGGGCAAAAGATCAAAGTGTTGTTGGAACTAAGTGGGTGTTCAAAAATAAAATGAATGACTCAGGAGTAGTCATTAGAAATAAGGCTAGATTAGTTGCTAAGGGGTATAATCAAATTGAAGGAATTGATTTTGAGGAGACCTTTGCCCCTGTAGCAAGACTTGAAGCAATTAGGGTTTTACTTGCCTTTGCCTGTTTTAAAAGTTTTAAATTGTTTTTCAAATGGATGTCAAAAGTGCCTTTTTGAATGGTGTTATTGAAGAAGATGTTTTTGTAGAACAACCTCCAGGATTTGAAAATTCAAAATACCCAAATCATGTTTTTAAGTTAAAAAAGGCATTATATGGATTGAAACAGGCACCTAGGGCTTGGTATGAGAGATTGAGCACTTTCCTACTTGAAAGATCTTTTGAAAAAGGAAGTGTGGGATACAACTCTCTTCTTAAAGAAATTTGGAAAGGAAATACTCATTGTTCAAATTTATGTGGATGATATCATCTTTGGATCTTCAAATAAAAATCTTTGTGATGATTTTTCTAATACAATGAGTAGTGAATTTGAAATGAGTCTAATGGGAGATTTAAATTACTTTCTAGGTTTTAGCATCAAGCAACTTGAGGAAGGGACATTTCTTAGTCAAACTAAATATATTAAAGACATCCTCAAGAAATATGAAATGGACAATGCTAAACCTGTTAGTACACCAATGAGTTCCTCAGTTCAGTTGGATAAGGACCTTAAGGGAAAATCTGTTGATCAAAAGAAATATTGAGGGATTATTGGATCTTTTCTTTACTTGACTGCTAGCCAACCAGATATTATGTTCAGTGTTTGCTTGTGTGCTAGATTTCAATCAGATCCAAAAGAATCACATTTGACAGCAGTGAAAGGATTTTAAGATATACTTACTAGGAACTCAAAACTTAGGAATTTGGTATCCTAAGTTTAGCTCTTCATTTGAAAATATTGGTTATTTAGATTCTGACTTTGCAGGCTGTAGAGTGGATAGGAAAAGCACTTCTGGAATATGTCAATTCATTGAAAATTCATTAGTTTCTTGGTTCAGTAGAAAATAAAATTCAGTAGCTCTATCTACTACAGAAGCAGAATACATTGCATTAGGAAGTTGTGTGGCACAAGTACTTTGGTTAAAAACAACAGTTGATTGATTTAGGATTATCTGTAGGCACTATTCCAATTTATTGTGATAATACTAGTGCTATTTACATTTCCAAAAATCCTATTCAACATTCTAGAACCAAACACATTGATATAAGACATCATTTCATAAGGGATCATGTATCCAAAGGAGAAATTGAACTCACACATGTTTCAACTGAAAATCAACTTGCAGACATTTTTACAAAACCTTTAGCCCTTGATACCTTCAGTACTTTAAGAACAAGGCTTGGTGTTATTGATTTAAATGCCTAAACGAAATGTCTTTGCAACATTGATATTTATGTTTATGTTTTTGTTTTTTTTTTTTTTTGTGAAATTTTGAGTGTTTTGAATGAATTTGTTTTTGAATCTATTGTTTTGCTTTATGTTTTTTCTGTGTTTTTAAATGTTTAGTTTGATTTTCTTAAATTAAAATTCAAAATTCAAAAATTGGAGGAAATCGTCCGGGACGACTTTTGTTTCGTACTGGACGATGTGAGAAAAATTGGTTTGCGCGGATTTTAACCGTTTTGAGAGCAGTTTTTAATTAGATCGTCTGTACGATCTGACGATCGTCCAGGACGAAAATTTTTCTTTTTCTCAAACGTCGAGACGATTGAATGCAGCGGTTGAGTGGATAAGACAGTTTTAAATATATGGATTTCGTCTGTACGAATTTTTGGTTCGTCCAGACGAACAAATATCGTTTCATTGTAGGGGACGGTTTTCAAGAGACTGGAAAATAAGTTACTTTTGGATCGTCTGTACGAAATTATTTCGTCTGTACGATCGGTCAAGTCAAAAAAAGCCTGTACGAAGGGACGCATCGTAAGTTGTGTTGATTACGAAAAAAGCCGTTACATTTTGGACGAAATGGATCGTATGTACGAAATATTTTCGTCCCGACGAATGATGATTTTTCGTCCAGGACGAACTGTTTTTCGTCCAGGACGAACGTATCATTTTTCTTTAAATATGAAGGCTTTCTAACTCAACAATCACACTTCCAAACTTCTCTTTCAATCCCTTTCTACTTCAAATTGTCAATGGCCTCCTCAAGCAAAAGACAAAAGGTGTTAGTGAAGAAGCCGAATAGGAATGCCTCAGAAAACTTCCTTTCTAAGGCGAATGAGGAATCCTTTTCTCGTTTTGCTTCCGCCAAAATAACTCCATCTCGCATCTTAATCCAAAGCGAGATAAATTTTAAGGTAATGCACCTTTTTGCCTCAACCCAATTCCAGTTCATACTTTCTCTCGTCCACTTCTACAACAAGCAAACCTTTCACTATTTCCTAGCAAACATGAGTTTCAACTCCGACCACTCTAGCATAAGTTCCTATTTCTTCAAACAAAAAGTGGAAATCACTAAGCATGACATTGGAGCATTGCTAAACATAAGGACTGAAGGATATAGAGCCCACACCCTAATGAGTGAAACTACATTTAGATGGGATCAAGTCAATAATGCGATTAGAAAGAATAGTTTAACCTATCATGTTGCTAGAGTCTCTGGGATGACCCAAAATGCCCGTATCATCCAGCATATCCTTAGATCTTCAATCATTCCTAAAGCTGGTGATAGGATTAATATTACCCCTCTCATTTCTGTTCTAACTTTTTTGATTATATATTGTCACCCTATCGACGAAGCCCAACTTATCATAGATCATATCTATGGGCTTTCAGAAATAGGACATGCTGAACAGAAGAGAAAAAGGAATATTTCTTTGGGACATTTAATTACTTACATTTTGGAAAAGAAATATAATTTGGTGCATCCTGATGAAGAATATGAAGAGCCAGTTTACTATAATGATGCTTCCTTCAGATTGCTCTTCAAGGAGGAAAAAGAAAAAGAAAAAGCACATGCCAGTGCTTCAGAAGAAGAAGAAGAAGAAGAAGGAGCGCAAACTTCTGCACCTCAGTCAGATTATCAGAATCTGATTGAAAGATTTGATAGATTAGAGACTCATGTTGATCAAAGGTTTGATCAATTTGATGCTCAACTTATGCAGCAGCAACAAGACATTGGTATCATTAGAAATGAAGTACATGAAATCAATACCAATGTAATGTTGATGGCCTCCTACTTCAACCTTTTCGGTGGCATTCCTCCTCCTCCTCCAGAACAGTAGAGATGAATTTCTGTGTCTTTCTTGTACTAGTGTTTGTTTCATGTTTTGTTATGTCAGTGTTTATGTTAACTGTTTTGTTTTTATGTTTGTCTTTTCTTTTAAGTTAAGTGTATGTTCTTAAATGTTTTTAGATATTATGAAATGTGTAATCCTTTCATTAATATCAATGCGTGTAGTTCTTGTTTCAAATTTGATTTGTTTTTGAAATGTGGTTAATTTTTATGAATTTCATTAGTATTATTTAATCTTCATAGTGCTTAAATTAGATTGTAATTTGAGATTATCTACATTAGAAAATCTAGTCTTTCTTAATTTAAAAGTTGTTTATAACTTGTTGTAATTAGAACTTTTAAATTCATGTCTATTCATTTAGACTACATAAAAGTTAATATTATTATTGCAATTTAGATGTTTTCTTATTTTGTATTTCCTTGCTCAAATAATATTTATGCACTTAGAAATATTTGAAATTTTAGATTATTGATTTTGGAAAGAATTGGTCTCAATTACTCTTGAAAATTGTACAAAAAGTACAAAAATAAAAAGGAATGCGCAAAGGTTCGCAAATATGAAAAAGAGGCACAAAATCAGCCCAATATCAAAAGATGCACAAAAATGTGCCCAAAAATTTTGAAAAAGATGCGCAAAGCGCCACATGTGGTAATTCTCTTCTTTCCAAATTCTTTCAATCTCTTAATTCAAATTGATCTTATGTTCATTTATATTCTATTGAACTTTGAAATATCGAATTTTTCTTCATCTCTCTTGTAATGATTTTCTATATTGGAATGTCTAAATTGAATCATGTCTTTGCTAAATTCTTCTTACTTACAATGTTATATCACTTTTTAAATTTCATGAATTTCTATGATTGACCTAATGTTTTTAGTTTAAAATTGCATACCTTGTGTCAATCACAATTTAGATTAAATGTTCAAATGAATTTCATACAATTACTTACATTTCTCGTCTATTTCTTCTTCACTTTTTGTTGTTGTCAAAAAGGGGGAGAAATCATTGTGTTTGTATGTTTTGTTTGTGTGTCTCTAGTTTATTTTTTTTTTGAAAAATAATTTTTTTTTTTGTGTTTTATGGTTCAAATTGCCTCCTTATTTTCATGTATTCATCAATTCAGGGGGAGTTTAGGAGATAGGAGATTTGTTTAAATTGAAACCATACAAATAATAATTGTTTTGCCATCATCAAAAAGGGGGAGATTGTTAAGATAGTTGCTATTTGCATGCTTTACATTTTTGCAACTTATGAAGTTTTGATGATTCCAAACATTATTGTTCAAATGTGTAGTTATCTCCTAACATTTTTTAGAAGAATTGTATTTGCTCTTGTGTGTACTAACATTTCAGGGAAAACGAACTCCAGATTACGATGACTTCAAATTGAATTCAGCATGAGATACTCTGTAATATTTGAAGCTTGTACTTTTCTTTGAAATAAAAAAAAAATTGAAAGGGAGTGATTGTAACTTGAGTGAATAAAAACATACACACACACACATGAGGAGATCATATAAAATTTATATTGATCGTACAGGATGATATACGTTCGTACTGGACGATCAGACAGTTATCTCCCATAGAGCATATGGAACGAATAGGAACTTGCTCGGAAAATTTTTTTCTAAGTCCTATTTGTCCAGGACGAAATAAATTATTGTCCAGGACGATTGGCTCTCTGGAAAATTTTCGTCCAGACGAAATTAAATTACCGTCCATGGCGACTGGTTCTCTGGAAATATTTTGTCCAGACGAAATTAAAAATCGTCCAGGACGATCGGGTCTCTGGAAAATTTTCGTCATGACGAAATTAAATTATCGTCCGTGGCGATTAGTCATCTGGAAAATTTTCGTCCAGACAAAGTAAAGAATTGTCCAGGACGATCGGTCCTCTGTAAAAATTTCGTCCAGACGATTAAATTTTCGTCTAAACGATTAACCAACTTAGGACAGTTTTCAGCAGTTTCTAGAACCGATCTTGTAATAACCGTTCGTACTGGACGAACCTAGTTCGTACAGGACGATCAGCTGTACGAAGATATTTCGTACACATATTCAAGTAGGGTCGTTTCAGATAGTTTAAGTAAAATCGTCCAGGACGATCCACGATCGTACGAGACGATCCACTGCGTATAGAATTGAATACTTGTAGTTTTTGGGTGGTTTTTCTTGTCTTTTGTATAAATAGTCAAAATTAGACTGCCACCCAATCTTTTTTGTCATTTGATCTTCGTGCCTCTTGAGAGAATAGCTAAGGAGAGAGTGGAAGAGAGCTTTCAAGGGAGGATTCCTACCACTGGAGCGAGAAGGCTTCACTTGGAGTTCAAAGGTAAGAGTCTCTACTTGTGAATTGGGCTTACTTCACTCTTTTCATTCTTCCTTCTAGATTCTTGTGAGAAGATCTGTCAAGGAGATCCGGTTCTCTGCCGACACTTGGAGAGTGTGAACAGCCGAAGGGTTCTCTGCCCACACTAGGAGAGTGTGAAAGGACGGAAGGGTTCTCTGCCCACACTAGGAGAGTGTGAAAGGACGGAAGGGTTCTCTGCCCACACTAGGAGAGTGTGAAAGGACGGACGGTTCTCTGCCAACACTGGGGATAGTGTGAAAGGATGGACGGTTCTCTTGGGAATTATGTAAAAGGCCGGACGGTTCTCTGCCGGGAGGGGTGTGTGGTGAAAAGAGTGTTTGTAAAGGCTTCTCCGCCTTGCTGTGGGTGCAAAAGGAGAGTCACTATTAGTATTAGTGCAATACTCAGAGGGTGCCTCTGGGGAGTGGATGTAGGTCTGGTTATAGACCGAACCACTATAAATCTGGTGTCATTTACTTTACTATTTTTTTTCACGTTTTCGCACTTTATATTTCAGTTTTAAAAAAAACTCTGTGGTTGAAAAACATTTTTCTACAAAATTTAAAGAAAGAGAAGAGGGAGAGAGAGAGAGGATCTTTATTTCGGTTCAATAATTTTCTAAAAGGGGATTTAAAGTCAATACTCGGAGGGTGCCTCCGGGGAGTGGACGTAGGTCGAGTTGACCGAACCACTACAAATTTTTGTGTTCTTGTTTCTTGCTTCCGCACTTTTATTTCCGCATTTATTTTTCACGTGGTGTGATTTTGGTCTATGTGTTTTTGTTCTTTGTGAAAAGAAATTTTTAAAAATATCAATTCACCCCTCCTCTTGGTTAGCTTGGGATTAAGTTCATAGGACTTAACATCCCTAATGAACTTTCATTTGGTACGATCATGTATAAAAGGAATTTCCTACTCTATCAGTTATCTGTATGAATTAACATCGTAGACTATAAGCAACTCAAAATAAATGAGTTTGTTTGATACGATCAGGTATGAAAGAAATTTTGTACTCTATCAGTCATATGTGTAAATGTAACATTGTACAGTATAAACAGTTCAAAAAATTTAGGCCTTAATTTGAATAATTGTATTCTAGAGGGAAAAAACTATCATCTTACATTACAATAAATATCGTACAATATGGTTAGAATTAAAAAAAAATTACAATTCTCCATCTATGCATGTGTGTAAGGTTACCTAATTACAATCACTCTTACTCAAACTCAAGAAATAAAAAATATAGACATACAAACTCTATTACATTAAATTGTATTTTATCCTGTCTTGAAGTTTTCAATAATCTAGAGTAGTAAATAATTTTTTTGAAATATTAGTACAGATAAAAACTAACAGAAATATTCAATATATGCTAGGAGAAAAAAATAAAATCATTAGAACAATAATATTTTGATATCATCAAAAATCACAATCTTAATCTTGATTCATGAGTTGCAATAGTAGCTAACATAAAATCATTGAAAGGGTGTATGTTAGTTTATTGTCTACCCCAAGCTTATTTTAAATGTAAAAATGATATCCTAAAGGTATCTAACTTATTTAGTTTTCTCCTAGTTTAACTTTCTTTGAAAATTTATGAATTTAATTGTGTGGTGGTTCATCTTAAAGACAAACTCCAAATGAAAAAAGTATGCCCCTAACATTTGAGAGATTGAATGATGACTTTGAACTCTTTATTATATGTGTAATATCTCTTTCTTACATCATTATATAAAGCTACTAGGTAATTCTCATAACCAAGTATGCTTCATATACATATACCAAAAGCATAACAAGTGATTTGAAGTATTTTGTTAAATTCTAAGAGCTTAAGAACAACGGATGGGGTTATAAGAACTTTTATACATTCCATAACTTTTTGAGTTGATGTAGTCCATACAAACTTATCATTCCTTAAGAGATCAGTTATGGGAGTTACAATCAAAATAAAATATTCATATAAATCCATATTTATAGAGGGTACACTACAAAAAAATCTATTTATAACAACATATATATTAAGACACTTATATTTAAGTGTCTTAAGAGATATGTATTAGGGCATATTTTGATTTCGCGCCCATTAATAGAGAGATTTGGCGCTAAGGCGCTATCACAGCATCTTGGGATAAGTTACTGTGTATTTCATTTTTCTTGTATTCAACTGCTTCGCCTCCGTCCCTTTGCCTCCATCGCGCTTCGCCTCTCCTCCGTCACTTCACCTCCGTCGAATGCGCGCGTTCTCTCCCTCTGATTCGCATGAACGCTCCCCTATCTCCATTCACGAAAATGCCCCGAACCAGCTCCGTCGCCCTCTGATCAGAAATCCCAGGAATTTGTCTCTCTTACGCCTAGGAAGACCGGCCGAAAACTCAAGAGAATCCAAGACATTTGCCTCTCTTCTTCTCTCGACGCCGAAGCATTCAACCCCTACCGTAAATCCTGCCTTTGACCTAGCCTCTATTTCTGCTTTAGGTACTTTATTTACCTTCTTTCTCTTATTCCCTTCCATTTGTTCCTTTCTTCCTCCTTTTTTGAACAATAAAATGAGGAATTTCTCTCCCTGTTGGTAAAATCTAATGGCTTCTTGCAAATTTTTTTCTTTTTTGTACAATAAAATGAGGGATTTCTCTCCCTATTGTTAAAATCTAATGGCTTCTTGCAAATTTTATTTTATAGAGAGTATAATGAGATTTGTTAAAGGAATTTTTATGAGATTTTCATACTTAGATTGAGAATCACTAGGTCTTTATTTTCTATTTTATTTTTAAAAATAAATCTTAAAACAAACTTGCTTATTTTGTTGAGATGTGTATAGTTAGAGGATTTCCTTTCTTGAATCATTTATATTCAATGCTTGAGAATGAATTTCATTCTGTTTGAAAAAATTGGATATTCCATTGCTTGGAATGCTGTAGGTATTTTTTCTTCCTTATTTCTCTTATTCCCTTCCATTAGTTTCCTTTTTATTGGTTTTGTGAAAAAAAAAAGGATTTATCTCCCTCATTGTTAAAATATAATGGCTCTTTGAAATTTTTATAAACTTAAAGATGGCTATTACACTATTTGGAAGCATCTATATTATCTTCTTCCGAACTTGTTCTATTCCCCGCTGCAGTTCTCTTGTAAAAATGTTGAGTTAATTTTTTTTATTAGCTCCAAAGTTCTATTCCCGCTACAGTTATCTTGCGAAAAACTAGAGGTAATTGTTTTTATTAACTCCAAAGTTCTGTTCCCACTGCAGTCCTCTTGAAAAACCTAGAGGTAAATTTTTTTTTAATTAACTCCTAAATCCAAACATGATTTAGATTTAAAATCCACCTCCTAAAATACGAAAATCAATAAATATGTCGGTTGGAAATATGGGTGATTTTGCTTGTATTAGTCCAGCGGATGTTCAGTCAGCCATGGATTGTTTTTTTATTTTTTGTCCTTTTGGAAATTAAAGAATAAATGTTGTGGCTTTCCTATAAGACATTCATATTGGCATGAACTAAGCTTATCTACATTTATCCAAAGTAGAATTCATCTCATGAAAAATTCTATTTCATGAACGTTCAAAACATATTGATGTAAAATTACACTTCATTAGAGATAATATAAAGTGGATAAATTTTAATTTAAAATTGTTAGTTTGTTATTATTTACATTTATATAATTTTTTTAATCTCAATATATAATGGAGATGTGCTTTGTGGTTGGGAATTCAAATTCCTCAATGGAGGTTGTGCATGACGCAAGCATGAAGTGTGTTGCATTAGCTAGCAAACATCCATTGTATGAGCTTGGAGCTGCAAACCTTTTGGTGTAACAACTTAATAAGCTCTCTATTGTTGATTTGAAGAACCTTGCCGTTGTTTTTCTTGAATTTTATTCAGGTGAGCAAGATATGGAATTGGAAAAAGAAGACAAGCCTCCTGCTTCATCTGTTGCTGTCAATGATCACTTCTGTTAAGTTGAATTATCATTGTATAGTATAACGTTTATTTCCTGATTGGTTGAAATTTAATAAACTGGAGCAGGAAGGGATTGGTGTCCTTATATATGGTTAATTGAATATCAAATGCTCTAATCTTTGGAAGTCTTTAAATATGAAGTAAATGGAGTAAAAATAGATCAATTATTGTACATTTCACTTTGTGCTACACTTTTTTTGAACTATGCATTCTATGAAAGCGTAGCTTTTACATGGATTGAAAGTTTATTAAATTTGCGTTGAACAACATTTGAAGTAAAGAGAAAATCTACTGAATATGACGGGATACAAAATGTGTATGTCATCATTATGTTTTCTTGCATAATTTAAATTTTTCACTTAAATGACGAGTTCGATAGTTATATTTCATATGTAGCCTTATATGCATTGTTTCTACCTCAATTTTGAACAAGAGCAGTGCATTGTGATGACTGCTCATGATGAAGTAGTGAAGCTTGTGCAATGACCTGCAAGCCACCATTTAATGTGACGAAGGTGAGGTGCCTTGAAAAGTAAGCTTGAACCCATGGAACAATCTACAAATGAAAAAGATTTATAAAGTAGATATGCAAATCTAAATCTTTGAAGAGTCTCCATTTTTTTGGCTGGTTATATTTGATTCATCTATTTGTAAGCAATCAAATCAGCCTTAATACACATGTTACTTCTCTACTAGGACTGGTCAGCTCTTCATGTAAATTGCAGGACTTTTTCTTTTTTACTTTCCAGTTCAAATGAAGAAATTATTGGGTGTGAAAGCATGCACATTTATGCATGCATAGATGTATAAATGCATTTGTTGTGTAATAACAATGTTTACAGACAACAAATTTGATTTATGAATGTGGCAATCGATGTTCCTTATCACTCTGTTGTATATTTGTACACATCTTTTCACATTTCTCCACTATAATACGACAATTAATTTAGCCCTAAGTCCTGCCTTTAAGGACTTCAACATTCATGTGCTACATTATCATTAAATGATTGGCTTTCTGGTTTAGCTTCTTTATGTCTGTTTATTTGATGAGATTTAGGCTTTGTGTGGGATGTCTTCTTCTCTGCTTCTTAAAACATCTATTTTTTATATTTTAATTCAGTTGCAATGGATCTTATAATCTAGATTTCGACAATATTATGATTTTTAGTGGATTGAATGTTTTTATTATAGATTTATAAATATTGTTTCATTAAAGTTTCAAATATTATGATTTTTAATTCATGTATGGACTATTCAAGTGGATTCCTACTCGTCTATCATTTGTTGGTAGAGTTGTTTCTCTTTGATGTTTATAACTAAGTAGCTTGAAATTATGTTAAGTGCTGGATTTTTTTTTTTTTTTGCGAGAAAATACTAGCCAATATATTTTCTGTTATAGTAACCTATTTAAATGATTTTTTTCATGACAGGTTAGGACCGAACCTTCCCAATGTGAATTCTCTCAATACTGCGATTCTTAGAAGTAGTTGTAAGTTGTCCAAGGACACTTGCTTCAGAAATGGTAAGATATATATAGGCAATTTGTTGATATTCATCTTATAGTTTGATGACATCAGTTCAGATGTGTAAACACAAAATCTAGTTTAGCATGAATAGGAAGAATGTAAGGAAACGACACCACTTTATAAATCATAAATCAAATGTTAGAACTTATTTATGTATGATTTTTTTTTATAAAAGATCTGGCTTTAGCTAAAGTTCTAAAAGTTACTCAAGAACCCCTAACGGATAGGTGGCAAAGTTCAATTAGTAAGAAGACACGACTTTTCATTTTGGAGAATAAAATAGACTGGTGGTTTCTGCGAGAATTATAAATTTGCTAAATTATGTTCCCTTATTATTCTTTAAACTTTGATAGTGTTTTTTTAATGTTTTGTTTTGGTAGGCTAAATATTTATGTTTAATTGCTTGCAGAATCAATAAAAGTTGATATTGAGTTCAGAAATTCTCTTCAGATTTTAATTTTTGTTTCCATCCTTTCTCTTATTTTTTATATCTCTACAAAATCTGAAGAGATAGAATGGTAAATCACCTTCCCTTTTATATTTCAGAAATTTATTCATTGCATTTCTTTCTTTTTTATAATATTTATATGTTAACTATGTAGATGGAGCAACATTTTCTTTTGGATTCAATGACATTGAAGAACTTAACATGGCTCCTAGTTGTAGGTACATGCTATTCTTGTTTCATAGTTTCTCAGTTGCAACCATTTAGCAATCATAAATTTAGTGAGAATGGTGAAATGTTGTCTCATTATAGAATTAGTTTGCTTAGAAGTAAACAAGCATTTTTAAAGATTCAGTTGGAATGAAAGTATACTTATAAATATTAAATTGTATTTCCTGGTTTCATATTTCAGATTCCAATTTATCTTTTTGGCTACAAGCAGAAGTGGATGACAATGAAGTGTGGAAATAGAGATTCTAAGACTTAGGCTACTATTGTGTAAATAAATAGCCCTCATTATAAGGGCTATTTTTTGGATTTTCATGTAATGTTTTGTGATGATATTTATTATAATAAATTGATTATGTACATATATGAAGCTTGAAGTAACCTTTTTTTTTCAGGTGAAAAATTTATGTAATATTAGATTTTTGAATTTATAAAATAAATTTTTTATTTGATGAAAAATATCTTATGTAAGCTCTCATATATATATGAGATTTTTAGAAATTTGATTGGAGATTAATTATTTGCAAATGAAATATTATGAGTTAGCATGATTAATTGATAATTGAATATAATTTATATTAGATACAACATATATTGAGGCATAAAATAATGTCATTTTTTTTAAATTATTTTATTAAATTAAAGTGTTGGGAAATCATATATCTTAGGGAAATTTAAATGTGCCTTAATATTAAACATATTTCATCAAATAAATGTTTTAGGAAAGTTAATCTATTATGACATATAATATTTGTCATATTTATTAATAAATTCCATCATATAAACATGTTGGAAAAGCTGGTATATTAGGACACCTTATAAGTGTCGTTAAAGAGACTATGTCATAAAAATTATATGTCATGAAAGTTTAGTTTTTAGGGCACAAAAAGATTTCCTTAACCTTATCCCAACAGCCACCTAAGTGACACCATTGTTTGATGTCTTAATATATCATGTGCCCTAATAGATACATATTATGGCACTTTAAGGTGCCCTAATAGCCATTATTTTTTGTAGCTTTATGATTTTGATGATAGCAAACATTCCTTATTTCTCTACGATTGCCTTATGTGCTAACATTTCAGGTCCACACGATCAGACTGCAATCTGGAACCAGCTCAAGATTGGGTAGACTAGGTCTGTGTCAGTTTGTAATCTTTTTTCCTTTTTTGAGTATGTTGTATTTGGTGTGTCATCTGATGATTTGTAACTTGGAAGATTTTTTGTTGTGCCCTAAAAGATTTCTATTTTTTGTAACATCGTCCGGGATGATATTAATATCGTACTGGACGATTTGACAAAAGTAGAAACCCTAATTAGGGCATCCTCATTAAAGCAGTAGTATTTTTACAAAACACATCGTCCTGGACGATTTTGTATCAGCCAAGATGATCGGCTCAATTCAGCAAGAATCTGCCGCCAGATCTACTTAGGAAATTCTTATTTTTGGATATCGTCCTAGTGGATCGGCCTGGACTATAAAATATCATCTAGGATGATCCAAAACAATTTTTCCAAAATTTCTCATGCAATTTTGGAAAGAAATTAATGGGGATTTCGTCCAAGCCGATCGCAAGATCATCCGGGATGATTAGACATCATCCAACTTCATTTCAAGGCGATATTCAAGACGATTTTCCTCATATTTGAACTAATTGGCTAGGACGATATATCTATCATCCTGGATGATAAAGTCAGCAACTTGCATTAATGAGCTCATTTTTAGATCTTCTATTTAAGCTATGACATGACACTTTTTAAGTGTCTTTGGCAGCCATTATAGCTTCGTTCTTGTAGGGGAAAGTTGAAGAGAGAGCTTGAAAGGGAGAGAGGAAAGGGTGGAGTTTGAGAGGGAGAAGATCCTGTGAGGGGGGGAACTCAAGGGAGTGTGGAGGGGATTCCACACGATTGCTCCGACAAACTCGCACCTTAGTACCATCGGATTCAAGGCTTGTCTCGAGGTAAGTTCACCAAAGAAGAAGACCTCTTTGGTGTCAAAGGACCCGACGACTCCGCCGCACCGGGGAAGGTGGAAGTGATTTTGTAAGGGCTTATCCGCCTAGCTGTGGGGGCTAAAGGAGAGTCACGATTTTAGTGCAATACTTGGAGGGTGCCTCCAAGGAGTGGACGTAGGTCAAGGTTTGACCAAACCACTATAAATCCGGTGTGTTCTTTTCTTATTATTGCTTCTGTATTATTTTCTTCCGCGCTTATTTCTGTAGTGAGTTTGGTTTGAGTTTTCTCTTTGGTTTTAAAGTTATTCAATTCACTTCTCTCTTTGTTAGCCTTGGGCCAGTTCTATAGGGCTTAACATCCCTAACAAACTTTCAAGTGGTATCAGAGCACTTTCAAGTGCCATCTGAGCACTCTCATAACTTAATATCAATTAGTCAATTATGCAATAAAGGTTTAAATGTTTCTTTTTATTCTTCATATTGCATTATTAGAAATAATGAAACTATTTTTGTTTATAGGAAATATACATAAAAATATTTATTTAATTGATTTAGAGAATACAAATGATGTTAATTTGAATTTACTTTGTATGAAATCTACAAATGATGATACTTGAGTATGGCATAGAAGGCTATGTCATGCCAATATCCACACTTTAAATAAATATTTTAAACTTGATTTAGTAGTTGGTTTACCAAAAATTAATTTTTATTTTGATTCTATATTTGATACATATATTCATCGTAAACATATGAAAAGTTCATTCAAGAGTAAAAATATAGTTTATACGAGTAGAACTTTAGAATTATTACACATAGATTTATTTGGGCCAATTAACATAACTACTTTAGGTGGTAAAAAATATGAATTTATTATTGTAGATGATTATTCAAGATACACTTGTGTATTATTCTTAACTAATAAAAATAATACATTTGATGATTTTAGAAAATTTGCTAAGAGAACAAGATTATTTATTCATAGAATTCAAACAGATCAGGGTAGAGAATTTGAAAATAAATTATTTGAAAATTATTGTGATGAAAATAGAATTATACATAATTTTTTAGCTTCTAGGACTCAACAAAATGGTGTAGTTGAAAGAAAGAATTGTACTTTGGTAGAATTAGCAAGATCAACATTAGATGAACATAAACTTTCAAAGTATTTTTGAGCAGAAGCAATAAACACAACATATTATGTTACAAATAGAGTTTATCTAAGACCAATTCTTAAAAAGACCCCTTATGAAACATTTTTTGGAATGAAACATAAGATTAGTCATTTACATATTTTTGGATGTAAGTGTTTTATTTTAAATAATGACAAGGATCCTTTAGGTAAATTTGATAGTAAATATGATGATGGTATATTCTTAGGATATTTAATTTTTAGAAAATTTATTAAAGTTTTTAATAAGAGAAAATTAATTGTTGAAGAATCCATTCATGTAATATTTTATGAAAACCCTATAGATTTAATAAGAAATGATTTGAATGATGATGATATTGAAAATATAAAGAAAATAAATTTAGAAGAAAAGGAGGATGATTCATTGCCTAAAGAATAGAGATATAATAGAAATTATCTAATTGAATTAATATTTGGTGATCCTTTCCAAGATGTTAAGACTAGGAGAAACCTTAGGGATGAGGTAGAATATTTTACATTTCTATCAAAAATTGAACCTAAAAATATAGATGAAATTTTTACAAGATAATTTTTAGATAATTGCTATATAAGAGGAACTTAACCAATTTATAAGAAATAATATTTGAAAGTTAATCACAAGACCTTATGATCAAAATATAATTAGAACTAAATGGGTTTATAAAATAAGCTAGATGACTCAAAAAGTATTATTAGAAATAAAGCTAAATTAGTTATACAAGGGTACACACAAATAGAAGGAATAGACTTTGATCAATATTTTGCACCCGTAGCAAGACTAGAAGCCATTATATTACTCCTTGCTTTTTCTTATTTTAAGGACTTTAAACTTTTTCAAATGGATGTCAAAAGTAAAATTTTGAATGGGTATATTGATCAAGATGTTTTTTATAGAACAACATCCAGGTTTTGAAAGAATTAATTTTCCAATTAATGTATATAAATTAAAAAAAGCATTATGTGGTTTAAAACAGGATCCACATGCTTGATATGATAGGTTAAGTAATTTTTAATTGAACATAAATTTAGAAAAGGTAAGTTAGATACAACTATTTTTATAAAAAATAATGGAGATGATTTGGTTATTATATAGATTTATGTTGATGATATATTATTTGAAAGTACAAATAAAAGTTTATGTTATGAGTTTTCCTCATTAATGTTAAAAGAATTTGAAATAAGTATGATGGGAGAGCTAACATTTTTCTTAAGACTTCAAGTAAAACAACTAGAGTTTGACACATTCATATGTCAAACCAAGTACATAAATGAATTATTAGAAATGTTTGATATAAAGAGATTCAAATTGAGTAAAACTTTTTTAAGCCCATCAATTAGACATGATTTAGAAGAATAAAAAAAATAATATATCAAAAACTTTATAGGAGGATGATAGATTCACTTTTGTATCTTACTACTAGTCAGCCTGATATTATATTTATTGTATGTTCATGTGTAAGATTTTAAGCTAATCCCAAGGTATCACACTTAACAACAGTTAAGTGAATATTTTTCTATTTGATTGGAACTCATAAGTTAGGCTTATGATATCCCAAAACTTTATTTTCTTGTAATTTAGTTGCATACTCTGATGCAAATTATGTTGGTCGTAAGGTTGATATAAAAAGTACATTTGGAACCTATCAATTTTTAGGATCATCGCTTATTTCTTAGTCTTCTAGAAAATAAAATTTAGTATCTTTATCCACAACTAAAGTAGAGTGCATAGTCGCAGGTAGTTCTATTGCTCAAGTTTTATGGCTAAAGCAACAAATAAAAATTTTGGAATTAAGCTTAAAAATATTCCCATTAAATGTGATAATACAAGTACTATATGTTTAATAAAATATCCCATACAACATTTATGAACTAAACACAATGAGTTTATGCACCATTTTATTAGAGATAATATTAATAAAGGTTATGTAAATATAAATTTTATAAATACAGATTCTCAAATAGCTGATATCTTTACAAAACCTTTAGCTGAAGAAAGATTTTGCATGTTAAGATGTATGCTTGGGATGTTAGATCCTAACATTTAAATTTATTTTTTATTTTAATTATTCTTTTTGATGTTGTCAAAGGGAGAGGAGAATAATATATGTTGGTCATAACTCATAGGGGAAGAATTATTTTATTTAGCAAATTAGCATTCAAAAATATTTCTCAACTATTATATATATTTTTCTAATGCTTAAAAGTTATGATAAAAGGTCAATTTGCACCTTTGTTATAACTATATCCAGCATAAGTTTATTATCATAAAAAAGAGAGAGAGATTATTGATATTATCTACCTCATGACCTATTTTAGATATTTTGATGATAACAAACATATGCTTGAATGTTCTAATTTGTGTGCTATGCATTTCATGTGTAATGATATGCATAGTAATTACTTATGAGATTTATATTGCATAACTCAAGTTCAATCAAATATTGAGATTAAGATAGACCAAGATGGACAACTTGAAGGACTTTATATTATCGTAGGAGTATGTTAGTAGTCCATTAATATTTAATTGCATGATTTGATTTGCTCATAATCTAAATATCTATTAATTATATATTAATCTTGATATAGAAATCTATAAGATTTCTTTATTAAATAAATTTTATAACCTGCACTGTTTTCATAATTATTATTAAACATGAAAAGATGTATAATTAGGTAAATTAAAAGTAATGAGCTTATATGGTAAAACTTTTATTATGTATTTATTTTAAATTGATTTGTTTCACATCTATTTATTAATGTATGATTAATTTTATATAAATTATATTATGTTATTATTTTAATATTTAATATATCCTTAAATATTTAAAAATGTGCATACATTTTTATTTTACTAAATATTATATCATTTTGACAGAAACGTGGTTTAATTTTTATTGCATTAGATTATTTAGATTCTATAAATAGAAACTAATAGGTTATATGACTCATTTAGATTTTATTTAAATTTATAATGAATTTCCAAATATTATATGATTTTAAAATAATTTGTTTGGTAGCCATTTTTGCCTTATTTTGAATATTTATGAAGACTTTTTTACTTTCCCATGTGGCTAGCCAATTTATAGCCATTTGAATCTTATATATATTTAATATAAATGAATTATTGATCAAATATAATATTATTAGTAGATAATTTTTTTTTTTTTTTTTTTTTAGATAAAACCCACAGTGGGCCTACGCGTTAATATAAAAATCGGTTACAGGATCCTTAGAAGGATCCTCCAGCTCTCTACGCTCATACGAGCTACAATCAAAAAGAGAAATAAAACCTACGAGCCAGTGGATCCTTTTTCTACCATTACAATAACAATAAAATAAAATGCTGGTCTGCAAGACAGCAGAACCCAAAAACCGGAAGTAAAAAGATCTTTCATTCAGCGTATACTTCCTGCAAAAGAGAGTACAAGAAAAATTTAAAGCACATAAAAACTTACTAACCGAGAGAGGATTGCAGTTGTGGACGATTTGCCGCACGAGAAAATAGCACCTGCAAAAACTCTCCAAAAAATGATTTTAGAAGCAAAATTAAAAGAAGAAACAGTAATCTCCATAAGAAATTGCCCCATGGACAGCATAACATCCATCTTAGGCTGAACACCATTATCCAAATTATATCTCGTAGCCCAGTTTTTCGCGAGGACCATGACCAGCTTACCATTACAGGTTATAAAAGACTCCCAGAGAATCATATCATCATCGAAACAGTTACAGGATACATAAGAAGAAACAAACAACTCGTGAAATTCCTGATACAAAAAGCCGCAGGACATCCAGTAGCAGTAAGAATACATCCAGGCAATACTAAACAACGCCCCAGGCAATAAAAAATTAAAGTTAACCATGTCGAATATAAGGAAATCCAACTTTATCTAACTGAATCATGCCTTTAAGAGGAGAAGGCAGATTAATGACAGACAGATTTTGAAGAGTAGTACTTTGTGCCCCATATTTAGCTAACCAATCAGCACAAGCGTTCCCTTCATGGTAAATATGGGAAATGACACAAGAAAGATCATTCATCATAGACTTAATATTTCTAATAGTGTAGAAATCGTGAGGATTACCATCCTTATCTTCAGAAATAGCATAAATAACAGAGGTTGCATCAACTTCAATATTAACAGAAATAAAACCCAGATTTAAGCATCTTTTAAGCCCATAACTCAAGCTCTGGAGCTCAGCAGACATAACAGAGCAAGCAGCCAAAGAACCATAAAACAGATCGAGAGGATTACCAAGGTGATCCCGAATAATCCCCCCAATACCCACAGAATTGCACCCAACCGAGGCATCAATATTTAACTTGACAAAGGGGAAATTGGGTTTAACCCAATAAACAATACGAACTCTCCCCACCTCAACATTAGCAGCAGCAGCATTGACACCCAAATAATCAGCTAACTCATTACAATGTTTAAAATTCTTGTAAGAAATCAGTTTAACAGAGATTAACTGTAACAATTTGTTCCTAATATTAGCAATAATCTGGTTTTCATCCATTTTGATCCCCTCATGCTTGGACTCATTTCTAGCTTTCCACAAATACCAGATAATCAAGATGGGTAAAAGATTAAAAATGTGACATTTACCTTTAGTGAACCATAAAGCAAGCATATCCTTTAAATCATCGTGAAAAGCACTCACAGCCACCCCAGCCAAAGTGCTGAAATGATTCCAAACTTTCTGAGCCAAAATACTATTGATAAAAATATGAAAAATACTTTCAATGTTAGCACAACACTGACATTTAGAAATAATATAAAAACCCTTGTTCCATAACCTAGTATCCACAGGCAAATATCCTTTAAGACACCGCCAAGAAAGTAGAGAATAAGAAACAGTAATAGTGTTATGCCACAAAGCTTTATAAACATGATTAATCTCCTCTTTATGTTTAAAGAGCTCCCAAAGCTTTTCGAAGCTAAACTTACCATTAGCAGTAATTTTAAAAAGAATTTTATCTTGAACATTTAATTGTAAAGGTATTTTTTAAAATCAAAGCAACCACCTCATAAGGGACAACCTCACGCAATCTGTCAATATTCCACTCCCCATTAACTAAAAAAGCATTGACCTTAACGTTCTCCAAAGTAACAGTATTTAAAATTTTATCGATGGACGCAACCCCCAACCAATCATCCTGCCAGAAAGCAACATCTCCATTACCAAGACCCCATTGCATGTTTAACTCGACTACCTCTTTAATTTTACAAATCCTTTTCCACACCGCAGAATCATTGATCTTGTACTGCGCATTCAAAGGGTGCAAATCTTTACAATACTTGGCTAAAAGGAATTTAGACCAAAGACTAATATTAGAATGCAAATTAATATTAAATTAACAGTTTTGTTTAAATTTAGCTTTACTTATCCTTTCTAAATACCTCTCTTCCTCTTCATGCAAGTGCTGCTAAAAAAAATCTCTAGAAATTCTTCCATTCTTCCTTTCTTCATTACATGTTAAATCTTAAAAGGATAAACTTTGATTTTTAATCAATGAGCTCTTTTCATTTGCGAGATCGAATTCTTGATTGGAAAGCTTCAACTCACAAAATCAAGTAACATCTCTTAGAGTTCTTGAGTTTATTTTCCTTCACTAAATCTTTATTTGATGTTTTTTTAGCTTTCATCGTATATTTTATTCTTAAAAATATTTATTATTTAGTGAAATACTAGTGGGTAATGTTATATTAAGTTTTCTATATTACATCTTTTAAATCCATAAAGTTAGCAAATCAAATAATTTTATTTTCTTTAATCTGACATAGATTTACATTTAAAATCTAATTTATTTTTTTATTTGAAGAGTTAAAGTTTAAATCAGTAATAAAATATTTTTATTTAAAATATTATTTATTTTTTTATCAAAATATAAATCTATCTTAAAGTGATCAAATTTAATATTCCATTTGCAAGTAGTGAGATGATTAAAATTAATTTGTAAGATTACCTCAAATATTATGGATATTTTATTGCAAGATAATTTGAGCTTATATTATTTACATCAAATTATATTTTTCATTTTCTTGATCTAAGCCATTTGCTTAATGAAGTTTAAATTATAATTAGATTGGGTTGTACTAGCCTGTATTGGAGAGTACTTAAAAGATAAAGAACTTCTTTGGTTTAAAGAAGTTAGGTTTGGAAAGTAAACCTGGGATTAGTAAATTCTAGCCCGAGTGTTGGCTAGTGTGGACATAGGTTGGATTGGAATATGGGCCAAATCACAAAAAAAAATATATTGTCTCTTATTTTTATTTCTTGCATCTATTTTTCTTTATCTTTTTCATAAAAATTATGTGATTTCTTATTCTTTCCAAAATGACTTTAAAATTATTTTTATTTCCTTCTATTAATAAAAAAATTAAAAAATCTCAATTCAACAACGCCCCCCCCCCCCCCCCCCCCCCCCCCCCCCCCCCCCCCCCCCCCCCCCCCCCCCCCCCCTTCTTGGGGTCCCATAGTCATCCAAAAAGACATTCTCAAATTCAGAAACCACTTTTTAAGATAGACATAAAGCTTTGCTTACCTAACCTTAGGTTTCCTAAGTGTGTTTTTGCCAACCAGAGTTGAAGATGAGAATGTCATAAATGTACACGACTAGAAACTTTATAATAAAAGATATTTAGATCATATCCATTAACACTAGGGGCATTAAATAAACAAAAAATTACACTAGAGGAAAAAAGGGTTATTTTTGATGGTACACTGAAGAAAAATGGTTATTTCTAGTGGTTAATAGGCTACCAAAAATAGCGATAGAAATATCGATGAATGTTTTATGAAATTTTCAGTGGAAATTTTGTGGCAGCATTTCCGTAGAAAAATACCACCTGCTTTAAGTAAACCAACGATATTTTTTTGATAGAAATTTTTCCGTAGAAAGCTCTACTTAAACATTATGTTGTCTTCTATCTAATTTCATGAATTTTCACTTGTGTGCGATAACATCTCTCATTTCGCTCCCATTCACCAAACTATGTGTGAAAGTCCTCTCACATTCTGCTCCCATCCATCGCTTGATTCGGCAGCCATTCCCTCTTCCATCTAACTTGCTCTCGGAGATAGTTCATCCTTCCCCTTCATCGTCCATAAGTTTCTTTAACCAACTATTATGTGATTCTTTTCCATTCAACATAATGGATCCCTTTTTCTCATATATTTAATTATCAATTCTTCGATTGACATCATAGATCGCCTTACATGTTTTACAAGTGAATATATGTAAGCAATTTAAAAAATTTTAATGCATATATAAACTAATTCAATTATTTAGATTTTAGTTGTGATTATTCTGACTACCACATCTTGTCACTGGTGGCAGGTGGAGTATAAAATGGATGAATTTATGGAATAAGGTTACAAGTCTACACCTATAAAAGACAGTCCTATGATGGCTTTATCTTCTCAGGAAGTAGCCCTATGAGTTTATATAGCCAACATGTGGCTGCCCTTACGACAGAGCTAGAGCGTGTACGAAATAACAAGCTGACCTAAAGATGTTGATGCAGCAAAGCTATATATTAAAGGACCTATATAGAATAAAATAGCAGTTTAGTGGAAAGCATCTATTATCAATAAAGGAGGAGAATGATGAAATATATTATGATTATAATATATGTGTCTGTAGATTTTATATTGAAATTATTGTATAAGAATTGGATGTTTATTGTAAAACTATTTGGTAATTGTAGAACATTTTCTTTTGATTAAATGCATTATTACTTTAGGATTAGTATTTATGTGCAATGTTGAAATATGAGGATAATATATGTAGATTTTGATTGTCTATGATTGTAGAACAGTTGTGTTGTACAATAATTAAGGGAAAGCGCTATTTTTGGTATGTGCTATAAGTTTCTGAAGGATTTTTGGAGGATTATCCAATTGACTACTAGCAGATTATTCATCATAAATGATGATACAATGAATTATAAAGAATTTTTTTGCTGTCTATATCCACCAGAAATATCAGTGGAATTTCAGTCAGAAATGTGTGCTAGAAAATCAACGACCCTTCTACCATAACTATGCACTGAAAATTCAGGCAATTTTTCGCTGGAATATTGCATTTGTTTTTTTGCTGGAAATAACCGGTGGATAAATTGCTAGAAATTCCATTTTTGGTGAATGGATCCGTTGGTAATTGAATTAAAAAAATGTCATTTTTGGTCCACAATTCTATCAAAATTTTGTTGGAAATTCATCAAAAATATTTCCAACAGATAATTATTTTTGCCCGAAGGCACATGTCCGACTCGCGTTTTAATGTTGAATCTTTTTTTTGCCTGAAAGCTGCTTTTATAGTAGTTTTGTCCATTTTTCGATGGATATGACCGCCAGTGAATGAGCATTTTTCTTGTAGTGTTATGACTAGCCACTCATAAAGGTCATCTAAGGTTCTAATTGTCATTTGGTCCTAATTTAATGGTACCTACTTTATAATTAATTTTAGAGAAATGTTTAGAGTTAATAATAAGATCAAGCATGTCATGCTATATGAGAATTAGAAACCTACATTTAATTATGATTTTATTAATGAATTTACTATCTATGAACATTCTCAAAATGCCACCTTTCTTTAGGACCAGTAGTATTAGAACTACACATGAATTTAAGCTCTCCTTGAGGAAGACTTTCCTAAATAGTTCATTTACATATACATCAAGTTTAACGTATTTTATAGAGTTCACTTAATAATGAGGTAAAGTTGGTAATTGAAAACTTGAGATGAAGTTAAACATATTAAATATCCTACATAAGTGACAATCCATCTAAGAAGTCATTAAGATATGTATCACTAAATTAATATAATATATAATAAACAAAAGCAGGTATTTGGTACTTAGCTAGATCAAATGTGACCTCTCTCACATATCATATTTTTTGTTTCTTATTTATATATCGATCTATCTATCACATCAAACTAATGTATATTTGTTCTATACATGTCATATAGCATTAAATATTAATGCATATATATCATGCATTTTTATTATATGCAATGTAACATGTCTATCATGTATTTCCTATGCAACATATGTCCTTATATTAGTCTTATAACTTGTGCCTGTATTAATTAGTTAATTATATCCTGTCATTTATGCATTTTTTTATGTATGCTCATGTCATAAGCATATGAAATCAAGATAAAAGATCCTTCTATCTGTGATATTTTTCTTGTATGCAGACTTATAGGCACAAGAATCAATCTTATATAACATATCACAAGTCAGGTGTCTTCATAAAAAAAAAAAGTAATCACTTCCAACTCGTCAATATACCATATCATATCATTCATTCTCATTATTCCTCTATTTTTATATCACTTAGGATTACACCACAAATCTTATTTAAATGAAAGTTTGTCAACTCACCTTCTTATACATATTAATGTCTCCAACCATTCTCAATTAGTAAATCATTTCTAGTCAACCTTTCTTTCTTTTACACATATTTCATTCTATGTATATCAAAATAACATAAACTATAAACACATCATATGTAGTGCTCATAACATATAAACCTACTATACTTGTCAATATGCCAAAAATATATATTGGATCAGATGAATAATAAATTAGTGCATGTTATATATTTTATGCCCAAATATAGTACACTAACTTCTGATTTTTTTACACTCAATATTTATCTGCTCGTTTCTAATTATATATATAACTGGTAAAATTTTAACATAAATGAGATAAAAATATCCAGGATAATGATATCTACGACATGCTAAAACTTACCCAATAGAAAATCACTAAAATAAGAGAGATTATATTTTTTATCAAATTTAAAAGGGATAAAATAGGAAAAACACAAAATGACTAAAAATTTAGGTACGAATAAGAACATTTTTAACAATTGGAAGGAAGGACGAAAATGACCCCGAAGTAACTTTCTCTCTCCTCTCCCTCTTCTCTCTCTTCCTTTCTCTCCTCCCTCCACAAGTAAATGAATGGGAAGAGGATGGCGGCTTAGGAATTTTAAGCAAATGATAATTGATATTTTATTTAAAAAAATTCAAATCTAGCACCGTGGTGCCCAAGACCCCACCTTCATTGTGCTACCTTAAACTCTAAAAAATTTAAGAGCTTGGCATCGTAGCACCTCACAGCCATAGTGCCACAGCGCTCCCTCAAACGAATTTTTAGGAATTTAGAAAAATTAACTTTGAGGTTATTATAATTGTTCTTCAAGGCTAGACAAACTTACATCTAACACCACTTACAACTAAAAGCTAGTGGATTTAGGTATGTAGTAATTTTGAGCATAGAATTAATATGGTTTCATACATTATGAAACAAACTTGGAATTCAACTGAATCTAATGATTGGATTGCAAGCTTATTTTCCTCTTATCCTCATTGTCTAGTTTGATAAATATCTATTCATAGAATGATTCAGATAGAAGGAAAAAAGCTCAACGGTCTCTATTAATAGATAGAGGTGAAAATGAAATCCCAACCATCCATTCTAAATCAATAGAATGGATGATGGTGATTTGGTTGTACATACTCCTGATACAACCTCCCTTACTCTTTTGAGAATTAATCTAAGTCGTTTGATCTAAAAACATACGTCTAAGATTAATGATTACATGTAACATTAAAAATATCGTCAGCAAGTTTTATACATTATTTTAATTAAACAATATATATATAAGATTATTTAAGAAATTATTCACCTTAGTTACATAAATTGACCTCAAATTCAATAGGAAGATTCATTGGGATATCGTGCCCACTGCTAAATTTTTCCAAGCTAATCTGAAGCCTGTCAAATGCTAGTTAATTTTTCAAAATCTAAGGTCATTAAATGTCCCTAAACATTGAAAAATCATAAAAAAAAAAATATCTATAATCTAAAACTATTTGAAATTTTTAAAAATATACTTCTCCAATCTCACATATCAAAGGAAAATATTCACAAACCCTAAAATTTCTTCTAGAAAGTTTAGTAAATCAATAGGAATATTGGAACTGACTACATAAAAAAATTTACATTAAATTTACTTCAATTCCAAATACTTTAAAATTTTTAGAGATTAAGGTCATTAAAACCTTTAGATTTAATTTCATAAAATTTTGAAATCAATTACATGAAAATTATCATACCCTAATTCTAAGCAAGTTCAAAAAATAAAAATAAAAAAAATTACGGACATGGAGATTAAGAAAAAAACTACGGACATGGAGATTAAAAAAAAAACTACGAACATGGAGATTTAAATAATTTAATAAAAATTTTAAAAATGTAAAATAACTATAAATAACTTGCAACAAAGCCTAAATACAACCAACAAGCTAACTTTTAGATAATGGTCTTTAGATTAGTAAGGAGCTATTCTCCAAATTTTATGAAAATTGAAGCTCGTTTTGTTTATAAAATATCAAATTCTAATTTGAACTCAAGAGAAACTCTAATTTTAATTTTGAAACTTAAAAAAAATATAATTAATTTTAAAGAAAATCATAAATACAAAATAAAGTACACTAAAGTTATAATGAACTCTAAAAATAGAGAAAAAATATATTTCAAAAAATTTGAAATTAAAAACTAAAATAACTTAAATATAAACCCTAAGCTAATATTAAAATTTATGAATCAAAGTAAATCTTTAAAATTTCAAATGACCTAATATTTTTCAATGAACCTTCTTGTTATAGTCGGTCGCTTGTAGAGAGGATGTAGCTCAATGAAAACATGATGAGGAGGAGTGACCACTGGTCTTCTCCTTGCTCAGGCGGGGAAACTGATGGTAGGAAAGCATCCAAGCAAAGTAATTTTTGGAAGGCAAGGAAGTAGACATTTATAATAAAGTTTTGAAGTCTGGTCTAGCAACTGAGTTTGTCATTAATGCGGCTTTTGTGGTCGCCTCTAACGAACACGAGCAGGATTTTAACTACAATGCTAAATAGCTGTGTGGATCTTTTTTGAGGTCCGACCATTTTCCTATACATAATGAGCAGGTAACTGGTGATCCAATCTCGTTTGGTTATGCATTAACTGTGGAACAGGTATAGTGTAGACCTATCTCTCTACGAACTCACGTCTGATTGCATCCGCTCATGCAGGCTAGGGCGGACGAATCAAAGCGTATAGTGGGAAGCATCTCATGTGGCTCGGACTAGGCCCAGGGCAATCACATTTGTGGCTCAAGGAAGGATCGATCTGCAGCTTTGGCACTCTCACAAGTCATTGTTGTTCTAACTACTAGTATTGCAGTTGATTTGAGCAGTTCTGGAGTTATTATTTGAATGGATTATAGGGTTTTGATTGAACCTTTGGATTCTAGTGATTTTTTTGAGTTTTTTTGCAGGTGTGTAAATCCACTAGATGAAACCATTCTTGAGAATTCTAAATCTGCAAACTGCACATCAGGTGTTTGTTAAATTGCCTCTTAAAAATTTGCTCGCAGGAATGGCAATTTTGCTTTTATTCCTCAAGCCTCCAAGCATCCAAATGGTGCTCATCCTGTCCATGACCTCTCCTGCGCATGGAATAGGTTGGATGTTGTTAAAATTAATGATGTTTCCAAGGTGACGGTTTTGTCATATGATGGTTGTTCTATGAATTTAAACATGGAGTTCGTTCATGCCAAATTAGCTAGGCTTGAAAGAGGGCTAGTGGGCAAGATTATTGGGCGAAGGTTGCCTTATTTTATGCTAAGAAATGAATTGAAATGCAAAGCGTCGATGTTTGGAGATTTTCAACTCATATTCATCTCTCTGGACTCTTTCATTTTCCTTTTTGATAGTGTCGAGGCTTGGGATGCTGTCCTTATGGGTGTCTATGGGTTATTGGGGGTTTATTTTTGGTTTGGATCATTGGTCTTCTTCCTTCTCTCCCCGATCAATGGTGGGCCTATCTTCTCTAGTTTGGATTTGCTTACCCCACTTGCTGCTTATGTATTGGGACAACACTAACCTTATTCAGAACTTCTTTCTTTGGATAACCACTATGGGTTGATGCTCAAACAAACTCCTGTGGGGGGGTGGGGGGGATAATTTTGCTCGTGTTTGCGTGCAAATGGATCTTGGTGCCAAGCTTCCTCCCAGAATTTGGATCTCTGGGCTTCGTGGGAAGTTTTTTCAAATGGAAAAATATGAGGGGATCGCACACCTTTACATTAATTGTAGCTTAGTTGAGCACAACATTAGTCATTGTCCCAATGTTCCTCAATCCTCTATACAATCCACACTAAAAACTCTTGGTAGATCAAATCCTCCACTGCTTTGTGTAAGACCAACAAAGCTTCTAATGACCCTCTCGTCACTAATAGTTTCCCTTCTTCCATGATCCAGCCAGCCCTCCATCCATCCATTTGGAAATTGAGCATTCTACCATCAAGCATAGTGTGAAAAATGGACAAACTCTAAATAGCTATGAGCCTTGGAGTAGTTACTTCTAGAAAATCTAGGAGACAGAAGAAGAAGAATTCCAATGATGGTGTTGGAGGTTAGAAAGCTATTCCCCCTTCCTTGTATATCTTAAGTGGGGAAGTTAGTGAACCAAAAAAGCAAGTTTCTTCATCTAGGGATAATGATCTCTCCATTATATCGTTCAAGTTTTCCACTGAGGCTTTCCTCATGCATCTAAGAAGATCTGACCCAAGGATTGATAGAGTCTCTAAGACTCATTTTCCTAATAAACTTCAATGTTTGGAGCCTATTACAGATCTACCAATGAGTCGGAAGGAGGGTGGCAAGGACGTCTCTCGTTAAGATGCTCTTTGGTGGCTTCACATTATCAACAAAATAATGGTTTTGGTCTCTTTTTAATAAAGTGTTTGCTTGTATGGGTGGTTTTGCTCTTGATTCTCTCTTTTAAGTTTTGTTTTGTGGTGGAACATTTCTTTTTTACGCTTCTTCCTAATTTGAACTCCTTGTTTACTTTTTATCTTTATCTTAATGAAAAAAAGGAATTCAAGCCCTTTTAAAAATAATAATAATAAATAAATAAAAATATTGTCTTCTTTGCCAAAGGTTTTACTCATAAAGATGATGTTGACTACAAAGAGACATTTTCTCCAATTTCTAAGAATGATTCATTAAGAATTATTATGGTAATAGTAGCTCATTATGGTTTAGGGTTATATAAAATGGATGTGAAAACATCTTTCTAAATGAAGATTTAGATGAAGAAGTTTTTATGGATCAGCTTGAGGGTTTTCCAGTCGAAAAAAAGAAACACATGATGTGTAAGTTTAAGAAATCAATATACGAACTTAAATAAGCTTTATGACAATGTTATCTTATATATAATAATACCATCAATTCCTTTGGATTTAAGAAAATTATTGTTGATCGGTGTATATATCTAAAGGTTAGTGAGAGCACGTTTATATTTTTTTTTTTTTTGTATGTTGATGATATTTTGCTTGCTGCTAATGATCTTGGTTCATATGAAACCAAGAAATTTCTCTTAAACTACTTTGAAATAAAAGATATGGGTAAGGCATCATATGTGATAGGAATTAAAATGTTTCTTGATAAATCATAAGGAATATTAGGATTGTCTTAGAAAACATATATTGATAAAATTCTTTAGAGATTTAAGATAGAAAAATGCTCAGCAAATATTGTTCCAATTCAGAAAGGAGATAAATTAAGAATTATGTAATGCCCAAAAATGAATTAGAACATAAAAAAATGGATCAAATTTCTTATGCATATATTATTGGAAAGTTTAATATATGCTCAGACTTGTACTAGGCCAGATATTAGTTTTGTTGTTGGAATGTTGGGTAAATATCAAAGTAATCCAGGACTTAATCATTGGAAAGGTGCAAAGAATGTTTTACAATATCTACAAGGCACAAATAAATGTATGCTCACTTTTACGAGATCTGATCACCTTGAGATAATAGGGTATTCAGATTCAAATTTTGTTGAATGTTTGGATTCTAGAAAATCCACATTTGGATATGTGTTTCTTTTAAATGGAGGAGCAATATCTTAATAGAGTGTGAAGCAGTTTGTCATTGCTGCATCTATAATGGAAGCTGAGTTTGTGGCATATTTTGATGCCACAATTCAAGGATTATGATTACATAATTTTATTTTAGGACTTGGAGTTGTTGACAGTATTATCAAGCCATTAAAAATTTTTTATGTAATACCACAATAATCTTCTTTTCTAAGAACAATAAATATTCAAAAGGTGTTAAACATATGGAATTGAAATACTTTGATGTTAAAGAAGAAGTTCAGAAACAAAAAGTATCACTTGAACATATTAGGACAAATCTTATGATTGCAAATCCATTAACCAAAGGGTTGTCACCAAAGACATTTCATGAATATGTTGCTATGATGGGCATTAACGAAAATCCTTATTAAGTTTATGTTTGTTTGCTCTTTATGTCTTTTGATACATTAAGCTCTTTTATTTTGTTTCTGATAATTAGTATATCTTATTTATTATGTTGGGTATATATGAATGTTTATGTGAATATTGACATGATTTGTCTTTTATAAAGTCATTATTGTTTACCCATTATGATTATATTTTATAATGTTTCATATTAAGTATAAGATTAATATCATGATTCATAGAAGGAAATGCATCGAACTAATGATGTGTGACCGCCATGATTCATATTAATTTTATACATAGAAATGAATTTATGATTTGATCCATTTAAGAAAGAGGATTTATATCACTACAACAAAATCACATATTACCGGCGACCTTTTCCGACAAAAATTAATCATTTTTCAGTAATTTCTGACGGTAAAAATTCTGCACGTAAAATCCGTGTAGGAAAAAATTTTTCGGCGGTATTTTTAGATGGTAAAAATTTATGGCGGCTATCCGATGGAATTATGCAGCCAAAAAATAAAATTATTATTTAAAAAAAATTCTCTGCCTGACTACTCACCTTCTCACACTGCACGGAGGCACTCCTGCGTTGCCTGCCCAATTGCCCAACTGCCCAGCAACAAGAAGCCACGCCACGCTGCCCGCCTGCCCGAAGCCCTTGCCCGTGCAGCCAGCCAGCCAAAAGCCCCGCCCGCACTGCCAGCCTTCCCGTGTCTCCCGGAAGCACTCCCATGCTGCCTACCCAGCTGCTCGAAGCCCCTGCCCGTGCTGCCTTCCTATCTGAAACCCCGCCCGCTCTGCCCGCCCATCTGCTAGCGCCCCTGCATCCCATGAGATTCGAACACCGGTTGGATAGAAATTTTTCTAACACCCAACCAGATATCTACATAGAAAATTATATTTTAATTGTCAATTTTTTATATTTAAACCATATAATTACATAAAACTAAAAACTTAATAAAAAAATAATAATTAATTTTAAAAAATTAATAATTACCAATTAATTTAAGAATGAAAATTAATTAAAATAAAGTATTACAATTAAAATTTAATTAAAATAAATTATTAACTTAATACTTAATTAAATTACTTTTAAAATTACTAATGACTAAAAATAAAATTTTAAATTAATTTAAATAATAATTTTTAATTTAAATATTTTACTTAAATTAAGGAAATAGTTAACTTAAATTAGTTAAATTTTTTAATAATTTTGTTAAATCATTTAAATAGTAAAATTTTTAATCATTTTAGTTAAATTATTTAAAATCCAACAGAAATATGGAAAAGCCGTCGGAAATGCCACCAAAAAATTACGTTGGAAAGAAATCGTCGAAAATTTCCACCAGAAAAGTTGTCTTATTGTCTTCCGTTGGAAAATTGCAGAAAAGCCACCGGAAATTTGACAGCCGAAAAGCCGCCGGTAATGAATGATTTTCCCGTAGTGTATATTGCGCTTTATATTTATAATAATTAAATTATTAATTGGATAATATCATATGGGTCAAATGGGAGAATGTTAGAATAATTAAATATAATTAATTATACAATACGTTGCAATAATTATTTAAGTATATATATTTAATTATATAAACCATTAAGCTCATATATTTGAATTATTAAAATTTAATTATTTATGTTTAAATCCTATTGTTTAAGAAGATATAATTTGATCAATCTTTTATGAACCATTTGATCAAATAACTCTTATGAGCGGTTATTATAACTAAACCGTAATAAATAACTACTGGTCATCTTTCTCTCTCTCTCTCTCTCACATTATGGGAGTTAGTTTGTTCCGTAGAGCATTAACTCGTGAAAGAAGAAAGTGAAAGGGAAAAGTGAGATTTCTTTTACATAATTAATGATGCAAGCTCTTGCAAGAGTTAGAGAACTCATAATCCATATTGTGAGTTCTTGTAAAAATTAGATAACTTAACCTTAAAGAAAGTTCTTATAAGAATATAAGAGCTCTTTTTATCTAACACATAGTCCATTATTCCTTGGAGCCAATTAGGTTCAAGCAAATTCTCTTAATGAGTCTATAAATTTTTGCAACTTCATGATTTTTGGTAAGTTCGTCATCTTTGATGAGTTCGTCTTCCCAATCAATATGTCCTAAGTTGGGATAAGCAGAATTTGATCCTAACATGGAAGATATATGGGTTTGCAAATCAATAGTTTGAATCACATTAATATTGATTACGTTTAATTCCTCTATAATCAACTAATCTTTGTTGAGTTTGCCCTACCAATGTGTCCTTCCGGGATACAGCTTTCCAATTAATAGATGGTTGAACCAAATTAATATTGATTAAATTAATTCCTCTATAATATACTTATATGATATATATTTCATTGATCACCTGTATTCCTTTTTGTTCCTATGGTGATATGTTTTATCTTTGCTTTATATATTAACTAGTTGAGTAAACATACTCAAATTGCTAACTATAGGGCATAATTTTTCTAACATCATCATTATACCTTATTTTGGGCATATATATCTTAGGGCTTACAAGAATAAAAAGAAAAGTCCTATAAAGTTGTACCAGTCGTGGAACGTCATTAGCTTAATCAACCACTTAAAGTAGCAATACATATTTATTTCGCTACTTGTGTAAATTTAATTCATTTGAATATAATATATATATATATATATATATATATATATATATATATATATATATATATATATATATATATATATATATATATATATATATATATATATAATTTGAAGTAATAACATTTTATCATATTACATCTTATAATTTATATTATTTCTCCCATACATTCAATTGTTATCATGATCATCGGTTTCCGCAATTTGATTTGTTTTGACATATCACTTTCTTTCGATGTCTAACATTTAAGTTTCCGTATTTCATAAAAATTAAAAAGGCCTGGGTCGGGAAGGTCGCTTCACCCCATTTTTAGCCCATCTATGAATGATGGGCTAATTCTACTTGTTGAACTTATTTATTGACTTCCATCTAATAGAACTTTAACATACAAACTTCACAATTATAAGCCCAACTACTTATGCAGTTCGTGTATCAATGTACAAGACTTGGCGCCTACTTTAGCTCGATTCATTCATACCAGGAAAAAACCCTGATATGTCAAACCGAAACTTGATCCTCTGAAAACCAAATGTGAAAAAATATTTTAACAGATATACGTTGGAATCATTCAGCCTAGGTAGCTTGGACTGGGATAGGCCCTGCCTTCCCACACATTCATCAAATAACAGTAGACCGATTTCTTGGGTTACTATAGAGACCCATCTGCAAAATTATTTAAAAGATGGAGGCATCAATAATTGTGTATATATCAAATTAAATTCCCGAATAATTCCAAAATAGCAAAAGTGAAATGCACGCGCCCCTCAATTGATCGATATATCATACAAATACATCGCTTTATGCCCAAAGAGCTCGCTTAAGCTCTTACAGATTAATACCTATTGCGAGGCTTGTTTCAGTGATTCTAAGCATAATTAACTAGAAGCTTAAAAAAAAAAAAAAGAAAGAAACCAAGCAAAATAAGCTCACTACTCTGTTCTAACACCTCAAATTCAGGCTCTAAAACAGTCATCAATCTCTGTAGCCCTGAACCAAACAAAAATTAATTATTTTTAAACAATATTTTTTTATAATTTTAATTAATCAAATAAGCACTCAGGAATTTTATAAAATAGACCAAGCGGTTTAAAGTGACCACGGAACATAATAGAAGAATATAGAAAGCTCTGTAACTATCCATCCAAGATACTGACGCTGAAGTCGGTTATAGACACATCACAAACACAGTTCTACAGAAACTCGTGAGGAAAAGATGATAACCTTCAAACATCATATTTATGACCTCTTCTTCCTCTTGTTCTCCTCGCGTTTCTTCTCTGCAGAGTTCTTTAACTACAAAGATGACAAACAACCAAAACATTATAAAGATTATTTGCATATTAATTATTGTATCAGATGACCATAGAAGTCATTCATGTTTACCATGATAACAAGGATGCGGACAAGAACTGCAATGAAATCGGTAAAGAGGGTCAAAGCGTGCTTCACGTAGTCTAGGTCGCCATGATGGGCCTTCTCAATGATTTCTTGGGTATCAAACACAATGTATCCCAGGAAAATCAACAGACCAAGATAAAGCTGCAAAGGGGAAGAGGTTATCACCACAAATAGTATTTAAGAAAACAATTAAAAAAATAAATACTTCAAAGCAACTACAGCAATAGACAATTCCAAATTTTGATCTCAATGTTCGTGTCGTCTGCTTACTTACCTCAAAGTTGAACATGGAAGCACTGTTGCCGAAGATGAATGATGCAAACCGCATCCAAAAGAGAATTGAAAAGCCAGCAGATAGCAGGCCACCAAGGTAAAGGAACTCCCTGCGCTTCGACACAATGGCTGCACCTGAAAAGCAAGCAAAGGCTAAAGAAGTGCCTACAAATCCAGTAACCAAGATCCTGCAATCCCCGGAAAAAGAATAGGTATTAATTAACACGGAATTAAAAAAGAAAGAAGGTTTGAAGATAATCATATCACTAAAGAATAAAAAAATTAACTACCGAATATTTGGATCAGTTTTTAAGAAATAAAAAAATATAAAATTTACTTGAAATCTCCATTTTTGTTCCAAAGCTGACTAAATATAAAAATATACGTGGCATTATCGTAACTAATTATGAGACCTATGGAACGAAGACACCGTTTTCAAGGAGTTCAGCTTGGCAGGATTCTAACTCAGAAATTTCGTCGATCAAATAAAGGAGCCATTTAAAAAATAAATACTTAGAAAGATTCTTTAAAAAATTGTAGAATATAACAGATCATATAAAAATTCCAGTAGCACCACAACTTGGCAAGCCAACCCAACAGCCTAACATACAGCCTTCTTAATTCTGGAAAATTCCAGTAGTTGATTTAAAATAGTCGGTTTAAGGTTTGGCTGCATACATATTCCTCTTTCAGATCATCAAGGTTGTTGAACCACCACCCTCCTTGTCTATCCCCCACTCGATAGCCTACTTCCTCATCCTCTTGGGCCTTCTACATAGCAATTCTTTTCGCTTTCAACATTGTGTCGTACTCTACTTGGCATATGTTTTCTCCTTCGCCAATCAATGACCTCTTCTTATCTACTGATGTCAACAGAAGCTATCACCAGAACCATAATCATAAGTCCGTCCTTTGTGCTTATTGTCCAGGCGGTATCCCTTTTCTCACTGTTATAAGATGTAAATAAATACTTAATAATTTAATTTAAGTTTTTTGTCATATGAATTTGGGGGCAGATTATTTACTGGGTTTCCGAATTTGATTTCACGATGAAGTGATGATAATTAACCTAGGTTAAGTACCAGAGTTGAACTTCACCAAAAAGAGTCCAACAAATGACATACGTTGTAGGACGCAGGAGTCCCCATCATCAATGCCTTATTCCGCCCAGTGTATCACGGTCCGAGAAGTCCAACCTGTGACGACATTGCCCCTAATTTGTCTACACGCTAAGTTCTTTAATTTGCTTCTAGTAGTTGCCTGGTTGCTTTGGTATGCTCTTGAAGCTCTGGATTGCCTTGGTATTGTCGTACAAATTGCCACGACATTGGTGGATTGCCATTAAGTGTTGATAAAAATGGATTAACGCTCTACCAAAGTGTAAATGCAACCTCATTTGCTCATTTGATTACTTGCAGAAGAGGGTTCATAACAAAAAATAAAATTAATTATAAAAACGTTGTGTTTTCTTAGCATAATTGGTATTTCCCCTCAATATCACATTTATAAAAAAGTAATTAATTTAACATATATCCAGGAAATGAAGATGCCTTTCCCTGCCCTCACTAACCGATTTAGATGTTTGAGTTTCGCATGGTTATTTACTTAGCTTAATTATTTTTTTTGTTTAAAGAGGATTTTTAATGTTTATTAACTTAACTGAATCACCTGTTTAGCAATGGATATACATATTCTGTCTTTCAGAAAAATTGGTGAAGAAAGAACACCCCCACCAAATATATGGAGCAACAAAACAGAAAGGTTGATCCAATATCCAATCCATATGAGACAAATAGTGCTACCGTCCTGGAAAGCACAAATGGACCTGGAAGGGACTTTCTCTTAGCTAATGGAGGCTTCCTACAGACGAGAATTGGAGGAAGCGAGAAGTCATCATGCCAAGTAGATGCGCCTCACAAAACAAAACCAAAAAAAAAATAAAAAAA
Source organism: Dendrobium officinale (assembly GCA_019514585.1). NCBI lineage: Eukaryota > Viridiplantae > Streptophyta > Magnoliopsida > Asparagales > Orchidaceae > Dendrobium > Dendrobium officinale. The sequence goes on from CM033687.1 coordinate 36,228,692, forward strand.
TAAAAGACTAGTAGCATGATATTTGGCGTAAATAAGAGATTAGAGATGTAAGTGAGCCAAAGCCGACTTATAAATCGGGCTTGAGCTAAGCTCAATGGTCAAATGAACCGATCTCAATAGGCTAATTAGTCAAGCATGAGCCAACCTCGTCTTGACTCATTAGTTTGTGAGTAGGCCCGTTTAAAAAATATTACTATAAAATAAACTTAAAATATGTTAAAATTCAAGAGTTTTAAGTAAAAATTTATTAAAAATATTAAAAGAAATATCTCACTTTCTTATATCAAGTAATTCTTTATTATATTTTAATTTTTCATTCTTTTTATAATTTTAATATACCAATTATTTGAATCATAATATTTTTTCTTTTCTATCATATAGAGCAAGATTTTTACTCGGCTCAAACTCATTGAATTAAGCTCAAACTCAAACTCAATTAATTAATCAAGCTCAAGTTAGGGGTGACTCAGGCTCGTCTCGATGGGTTTACACCACTAGAAGAAACTCCAAAAAATATAAAGTACTTTGTTGATTGGTCAAAAGATATACTTGGATGTGAAAAGATTTTTAGAAGATGTCAACTATATAGCACATCCAAACCTTCAAATTGGAATATGTGTTTGAATACTCTTTCATATACCCAGCCAACTATAAGAATCCATTTCAATGAACATTTTAGAAGGATTACCAGAGAAACATATGGTTTAATTACCTATTCATCATAGAAGATCATTTTGATAAGATAGTATGCCTTCTTTCATTAGAAAAACTATTATAAGAATAACTCTACATAGTTGTTTTTCCCGTACATTTAGAAGTACTTTGGGTTTAGATGAACACTTAGATGAAATAAAACACCACCTTTAATTCACAAATAGATAAGAAAACAGAAATAGTGAACTTTTTTTTTTTTTTTTTGAAAGAACAAGACAATGCTGTTGTGGAGCTATAATTCATGAAATCCAAAAACTTAGAATGAGACTTCCATAAATACAATTTGCCTTCATATAGTGAAGAGCAATAGTTAATGAAAGCACAATGATCATCAATTGCAGAATACATATATATATATATATATATACATACATATATATATATATATATATATAACATATATATATATATATATATATACATATATATATATATATATATACATACATATATATATATATATATATATACATATATATATATATATATACATATATATATATATATATATATATATATATATATATATATATAATTTTCTTAAAGAAAATTCACAAGAAACATACAAGACATAAGAAAAATAAAGGCTTCCAATGACAAACAAAAAATAAATTGACTTTGTGAGAATGTGATTTAGTTCGGTAGAACCAAGAAGGATGGAATTAAAGGTGAAGGAGAAAAGTTCAAGATCATCCATTGTAGTTTATTATGATTTTTTTAGAAAATTGATGATAATGCAATACAATAGGATCTACCATCCAAAATGAGACTCAACTTTGTTTTCAATTCAAAGAATCTAAAACTATTCGAACAATCATTGCTAGATGTCAAAGAGGAATACAAAAAGGTGATTCTTATAATAGGGATCTCAATATTAAACTTAAAGGTTTATTGAAGAAGGATCACATTATGGATATGACAATCAATAAGATTAAAGGAGACCTTAAAATGCCAAAAAGGGAAAATTTCAAGATGAGTCAAAAGGAAAAGGAAGCCTGACTCTTACCTATGATGCACAAACATGGATATAGCGACACAGACATGGAACACATCAATTATTGAAAATATAGGACACAGACACAAGTTTGACATAATATTATAATTTTTATATTTTAAAAATGGTGTATAAAAATTGAATAAATATAATATTAAAAAAATTTAAAAATAATAAATAGTTTAACTAAAATTTATGCTTAAAATGATTAATATTAAAATATATACAGTTGGGCATCTATGCCATGTATCAGGCATCAAGAGAGGATACGACAATGTTGTTGAGAGTTGAACATCAATGTTATGCAATAAGTATCAGGCGTCGAAATCAAGAGGGCGTCTGTCATCAATCATGAGAAAGCGTTGGTCATCATGTTAAGAAAACGTCGGACAAAGATGAGCTGTTAAGTTGTGGGTGCAAAAATTCGAGCATCAATGTCAAGACTGTGTCAGACATTGATGTGGAGATTGTTTTAAAATGTCAACGTGTAACACGAGCGTCAATATTTGACGCAACCTGAAAACTCAACCTGAGCCCAACTTAAAAATTCCTTAGTTAGGGTCAACCCGAAAACTCAACCCGAGCCCGACTTTAAAATTCCTAAGTTATGGTCAACTAGTTTAGGAAATGGTTCGGGTTTAAAATCTTGACCCGATTGTAAATTCAGGTCATGTTTGGGTCAACCTGGAAACCCAACATCAACCCGAAACTGACAAAACATTACCCTGCGCGCTCTTGACCCTGCTTCACCCGAGTTCCCTAGCCCGGACTCGCGCGCGTTTGGACTTCAGCACCGAACCAGATTATCGCTCCAGCCGGATGCTAGCAAGACTTAACGGCCTAACCACACACAACGCCACATCCAATCTCACCGCCTATGATCCACCCGTCACGATTTCAACCATTGTGCAGCAAGCCCTAACTGCGTCAGTCACATAGTGCCTAGCCTAGTCTGGTTGCACTGGTCCGCTTCACATCGTCTGCAATTCAAACCCCTGCGCCTACAGCCACGTTTGCCAATTCACCTACGATTTCTACTCGGCCTCAGATCAACCATGTCGGGGCGGGTTGACATGAGTTTTTGGCGGGTTGGGTCCAGGGTGTAAAATCTAGCCCTTTTGCAAAAACGGGTCGGGTTCAAGTCGTGTTAAAATGTAACAGATCAATATTGTGTTCGACCCAAACCCGACCCACAACCCGTTTTTTGACACCTCTAGGTGTAACGACATTAGACGTCAATGTTGAGATGACAACAAGAATTATTGTGAACAATGTTTAAAATTGCGCAATCGGATATTGAGGTGTTTTTTGTTCGTGAGGCGAGGCGTAAGCCTCAAAATCAAAAAATTGTGTAAACATAAAATGATAATTTTGTATATACTAATGAGTAAATAATATATAAAACATAAAAATACACAATATATGAGGTGAAATCTATCCCAATAATAAGACAACATGAATACAATAATATACCGGTCTGCTTGGGTCCAAGGGGGCGCTGCCTCCTGGCGGTGTTTGACCTGAAGTTTTGATTGTTTTTAAAGTTCGTAAGTTGTTTGTATGGAAAGATACCGAGCGGTACCGAGCATATACCTTGCGGTACCGAGCATGTACCTGCTCGATATCGAGCATGTACCTAGTGGTACCAAACATTGTTGTACCTAAAGGTACCGAGCATTTACCTAGCGGTGCCAAGCATGTACATTAGCTTTTTTAAAAATTTTTAGAGGCGGATGCTTCTCAACCGTGAGGCGAGGTGCGCCTCAATAAACTTGAGGCGTACGCCTCAAATCATGAACTCATTGCGTGGCTTTGAGGCTTAAAGGGGCGAAATTGTGCTAAGGCGCGCCTCTTATTGCGCAATTTTAAACCATGATTGTGAAAAAAAAAACACAACTTGCCAAAAAGAAATGAAAATGATAATCTTAGATGAATGGTGTATAAGTGTGGACAATTGATTTGGTGTCGTGGATAGGAAATAAGATGTTTAATATTTATATTTTAAATAAATGAAAATTCTAAATACAATAAATAATATTTAAGTATTTAAGGCATGCGTGTCAGACACATGTCCAATTTGTATTTAATTTTTTTTAATCAGAACCTTTCGACATGTCTAGCACGGGTCAGAGGCGTGTCGGACGCGTGTCACGCTACAAACCTTTTTTAGGAGAAGTGTCGGTGCATCATAGTTTACTACTATTCACAAGCAAATCAAGCTAATGGGTATAGCCATTATCCAAGTTAAGCTTTTGTAATAACCAATGAATTAGGCTAGTAGGAACAATGCAAGTTGGTGGAAATGAGTCCTAATAATCAAAGGGTTAGCAAATTATACCCCAAAGTGGTCAAAAGGATAGTAAATTAGACTCTAAATTGGTTCTAATGCATTGACTCAACCATTTAGGGTAATTCATCCTTTCCATATTTAATCTTAGATTTTTAACCTTTTCAAAAGAAATTCTTCATACTTAAGATAATAGTTATATACAATCTATTAAATGTAACTTGTAATTTTAAATTTAAAAAGATTTTGCCACCCAAATTTTAGAAATTAGTCAGGATTAGAAATGCACTTATGCATTTTAAATCAATCGAAGTCATTTGGTACAATAAAATTAAAACATCACGTACAATTTTAAAATTTTGAGATTGGGCTGCCTAACCTCCTCATCATTTCTCTCTATCTCTTTAAGTGTCAACGAACTCATGAAGACATTGAATGGATAAATAGTAAAAAAAATTTAATAATAATAAAAAAGGAAAAAAAAATGAAGACATTGAATGGATAACTTCTTTTTCCTCCATCTCTAGCACTTGGAATGCATTAAAACAAATTTTCATTGACTCGCTAAAAGCCCATGAAACCAAATTTCACTTTAGGATGTCATAATTAAAATATGTCCAGAATATTAAGTTTCAATATCTAGACTACAGATTATAGCCATTTAGAAAGACATCCAGCAAATAAAGAAGGGAAGGATTAAAAATCCATCAGCTTGACACTAAACCTTACAATCTTGTACCTAAGACTCTTTAATCATTTAAAAAAACATTTTGCTACATAAACTATTGAAACTTGGAAGTCAAAAAGCTTCTGAAATTCTGCTCGGAAGTCAAAAAGCTTCTGAAATTCTTAATATTTTGGTTCTTATAATTGGGGTAAATATTTTTCTAACTCACAAATTTACAATAAAAAAACAAATTAATATGATTTTTCATGAAGTTTGCACAAAGAAGTGTATACGATATATGTTTACCAAAAACATTAAATTATCAATAAGGGCCACAATTTCATTAGACATATAGCATTACCTTGGATCAAAGTCAAGAATAAGCTCAAAAAGTGGACCAATAGATGCCCCCTCCAGTACGGCTGTTGCCATCAAATAACCAAGCCTCTTCCTCTGCTCAAATAAAATGAAACAAATATCAACATAAATGAAAAGTAAGATAAATCAACTAACAATAGAAAAAAGATCCCAAAAGTTACAAGAAGATGAAAACAATACATTTTCAGATGGAGGCGTGTTCATAACAAATGTTATGCCAGCAAAACATCCAAGCATGGTTAAGATACCACCAATGTTGAACAAGATGTGTAAATAAACACCAGCCGCAGACGCCACAAGAGCAGAGCATAGTGTCAAGTAAACCTGCAAAATAGATCCATAGATTAATTACATCATAAGCAAATACCCTGGCATAAATGAACTCAAAATAACCAGCCTAATGTTAACAAAAAACAGTCATCAAAAGCATTAGCACATCTTGAGACAAACTTTTAAACAGTAATTCAAAAAAAATCTCCGAAGAACTAGATGAGTAAAGCTAAGAAATTAATAAGGATAGACTGCCGGACAGAAAAGGGGAAAATCATTCAGTACCAATATAAAACAAGATAACCCCTCCAAAACCAACACGTGAGGGACAAAACATCATGCAACAAGAGATACAGCAAGTAAACCCTGGAATACCGATGAACAAAAAAAAAAATGCCCCAAAATTCAACCAGAGCATCTAATTGAACGACTAAAAGGGGTCAACGCCGTAAACATCATCAAGAATTCTTCCTAAATAATCACAATCGTGAAGGTAGAGAAAGCCAAGTACCGATTTGCAAGCACAATACGCAAGCCCTAAAAAGACCGAGAAAACGCCTAATAGATAGCCGAGAAAGCAACAAACCGGAGAAGTACTCACCAGCCTGAGGTGCTTCTGTACAGACGTAGAGATCTGCCGGAAATTCTTGAGCGAATCATAGCCCCAACTGCCGGTCTGCCCCTCGAAGAACGCCTCCATTACCAAACTGACGATGCTAGAGAGAAAGAACGAAAATGCAGAAACAATACTTCAATTCGCGGATTAATATGGCTACAGACGGCAGGCAATATTTATAGCTTAAATGACCGATACGAGGCAGTAAATTGGTTACCCCTGTAGTTCCACGTAATTACGGTTTTATCCCTTAAGGAATCCTCTTTTCTCGGGAAGCCTCTGGACCCTCCCGCGAATAAGCTGTGCCTGCGGCTCAACGTGTTATTACTTCTTTTTTTTTTTATGGAATGCATATAGCAAAATTTTATTAAAGAAAAAAAAATAAGTATAAAAGAAACTAAGTAATTGTTTCACAATTACAGTCCTACTTGAGTAACGAGATAAATCTAAGAGGAACTTTATTACAACTTAGATTATCCCAAAAGAAATCTAAGGAGCAAGCATAATTAGCATAAAAATCTGCTAATTTATTACTATTTTTATGGACATAGTTGAAGAGAACTTGATTGAACTCTGAAATAAAGGAGAAGTCCAAATTGCCAATGTCATCGTCAAATCCTGCTTGCCTATTATAAATTTTATTGAAAAAATCTATAATAGTTTTATTGTCACCTTCTATAGTGATTCATTTGTAATCATATCTCTTGTGCAGCATAAAAGCTTTTATTGATAAGATGGCATTCATCTCCATTTGTGCTGGATCCCAATGCTTATGTTTAATGCCAAATGCACAAAGAAGCCTTCCTCTATGATCACGGAGAACACCACATATTCCAGCATCATAGTTGCTTCTAACATAGGCATCTATATTCAATTTAATCCATTCGGTTGGAGGAGGAAACCAATGACTTAACAGTTGTGAAAGCTGGTTAGTTCCCCAGTAAATCGAATTTTTCTTGAAGGAAGCTACAGCCATGCTGATAGCATTGGCTGCTATGAAGGAGGAGCTGTCTTCCTTACCTCCATGAGTCACATTGTTTCTATTGATCCAATTTAAATAAACCGCTGAATATTAGATGTTACCAGTTAAAGGATCATTATTAGCCATCAATGATAAAGCTCTAAAACATTCTTCCATGGATTTAAAAATAGGAACAGCAAATCCCCAGTTTTTTAAAATATTGAAAATCTGAATCAACTTTTGACAATTTATCGCAATATGAAAGTCATTTTCCACTGATTTACAACCTCTCGGGCATTCTTCTATCCTTGATAGATTCCTGAATTTCAAAAAACCATTTGATGGTATAGCATTAATGCTAAGTCTCCACCAAAAAAGATTAACACGGGGTCTAAGAAACAAATTTTTCCTCCATTTCCATGTTGGATCTTCACTTCCATAATAATTAGAATTTTTAGTAATTAATGTTGAAATTGATTTTCTTGAGAACTTGAATTTAAGTTCCAGTTGATCTCCATTTAAATCAGGAGAAATATTGACCTTGTTAATAATTTCAATCAAATCAGGCCCGAAGAAGAGTTTTAATCTATCAGCATTCCATTTTCCTTCCTTGATAAAGAAGTCCATATTTTGGATATGTTGGCCCAAATCTGCTATATAAGTAGGCCATTTAGAAATTGATTTTTCATAAATCCATACATCTTGTAAGATGTTGATATTGTTGCCTTTAGACACCTTCCATCTTAATATATCTTGAAGAGCTTGAAACCCATTAACAATAATTTTGATTATAGGAGAACTTTGTGCTTTAAGCTGAATGTTCCAAGGTAGATTACCATACTTAGCAGCCAAAATCCTGTAGAGAGTAGATGAATAACCTGAAACGAGTTTCCATGCAAACTTTGCTCGTAATGGACTAACTTTAGAAACCATAGAATGGATGCCTTGTCCTCCCATATTAAGAGGCCTGCAAAGTACCTCCCAAGAAACATAATGTAGTCCTTTATTACCATCCTGTTTATTCCAAAGAAAATCCCTACACATTTTATCAAGTTCTTTGAGTAAGCCCAAAGGAACTAAAGAGTGAGTAATGTGATATATGGAAAAGGAGGTAAGTATAGATTTGACAAGAAGAATATTCCCTACCAAAGAAATGTATTTGTTACCCCAAACATTCATATAATCATTAGCTTTGCTTAAAAGATGAGAGAAATCCATTCTAGAAGTCTTTCTCAACACAATATTGATCCCAAGATATTTAAGCTCTTGAACCACTTTGAATTTCAAGATTTTAGCCAATCTCTTCCTCCTTCTTTTAACAGACTTTCCAAATAGAATGGAAGATTTATGGATATTGATTCTTTGTCCAGTCCATTTACAGTAAAGATCCAAAATTTCTTTTGCTTTCTTTACACTACTCACATTAGCTTTCAAGAAGAAAACTATGTCATCAGCATATAATAGATGAGAAATTTTCTCAACATTAGGAGCTATCTTAATACCCAATTCCTTTCCATTCTACATAACCACATCAGAGAGAAGTTGGGAGCATAAAATGAAAAGAAAGGGAGAGAGTGGACAGCCTGGCCTAAACCCCCTTTTGGCTTCTATCCAATTCGAATTATTTCCATTAATGATAATAGAAAATTTTGTATTTAAAACACATTGAATAAGGAAGTTAGCAAACTTATCTTGGAATCCCAAGTTCTTTAAGACCTGAGTAAGAGTTGACCAACACATACTATCATAATCTTGTTCCATGTCAATTTTACACTACAGGAAAACCCCATATTACCGGCGGACGAAATCTGCCGGAATACATAGATATTCCGACAGAAATATACGTTTCCGGCGCACGTTTCGGCGGAAATCCATACGCCGGTTTTGGCCGCGTAGATAAATTATTTCTGGCGCCAATTTTGAAACGGAAATTTCTCCGGCGCAGTTTCCGACGAACTACCGGCGAAAAAACGGATCGTTTTCGACGTTGAAAAACGTCTTGATTACGGCGCCATATCCGCCGGTAATTAGCGTCGCATTATGCGCCGGCCATTACTGGCGGATAAGACGACGCAAAGTGTGCATAGAAACCCCACGAACTCGTTTGCGACGCAAATTGTACGCCGGTACTTACCGGCGGACTGTGTGCCGGTACATGCGCCGGTAATTTCCGACAGAACAAAGACGACGGTACATACGATACAATTCGTTGTATCGTCGTTTCCGGCAAACTTCCGGCGCAAAATCTGCCGGAAACCTGGAGTATTGACAAAAAAAAATTTCCTTCCCAGCCAACAATCAAATTTCCACACCTGCAAACCTATACAAATATCAATTCTACAATATTTCAATTGTAACATTACAATATATCAACAATTTCACCACAGTTTCACAACAGTTTATAACATTAAAAGAAACAGTTCAGTACTAACCATCAACTAAAAACATCACATTAAAAGAAACTGTTCAATAAAACATGTTCACAAAAATAAAGTTCATATAAATTAAATTAAACTACTCTGACTCCGTGGACTCCTCCTCAGGTGGAGCTACATCTTTTCCACTTAGCTGCTCCCTCATCTTACACTTATTAATGAATTGATCGCTCAAAGTCACAATCCCCTCACTAGGTCTACTAACCACTAAAGCAAAAAGATATGGAGTAATGTTGATCTCCATAATCCAACTTTACCTTCAACTCCCTCTCTAGTCTTATCAACAAGAACAATATCATCAACAAAAAGCTTGCACCAAGTTACATCCTCTAGCAAATATCTAGTGCTAACAACCATGACTAAAGCATAAAAAAATAGACTAATGTTGATCTCTATAATCCAAGTTTACCTTCAATTAACTCCCTCTCTAGTCTTATCAACAAGAACAATATCATCAACAAAAAGCATGCACCAAGGTACATCCTCTAGCAAATGTCTAGTGCTAACAACCATGACTAAAGCAAAAAGATATGGACTAATGTTGATTTTCATAATCAAAGTTTACCTTCAAATCCCTCTCTAGTCTTATCAACAAGAACAATATCATCAACAAAAAGCATGCACCAAACTACATCCTCTAGCAAATGTCTAGTGATAACAACCATGACTATAGCAAAAAGATATGAACTTAAGGCTAATCCTATATGTAATCCAACCGAAATAGAAAAAAAAATTGAAAACAAAAACCTTCAAATCCCTCTCTAGTCTTATCAACAGGAACAATATCATCAACAAAAAGCATGCACCAAACTACATCCTCTAGCAAATGTCTAGTGATAACAACCATGACTATAGCAAAAATATATGGACTTAAGGCTAATCCTATATGTAATCCAACCGAAATAGCAAAAAAAATTGAAAATAAAAACCTTCGGTTATCTCCTCGGCGGCGCGCGACTAGGAAGGAGAGAGGCGGCGCGCGACTAGGAAGGAGGCTCGGCGAAGTCCGGTGACCGTCGACGGCGAAGTCTGGTGACCGTCGGCGATGTCTAACCACGGCGAGCGACGAACGGCGACAGAGGGCGACGGGCGAAGCAGTCGAAGTGAGAGAATGGAAGGAAACGAATGACGGCCAGAGGGGTTCGGGTTCGCGAAATAGGGCTTTTACACGTCGGTATCATTTCTGACGTCTAATCCGTCGGATATATTTCATTGAGTTTAAATATGCCGGTGCAATGTCCGCCGATAATATACGCCGGAATGGTTCCGCCGTAACGTGCGACGAAAATGGTTCAGGCATCCCTATACCGTCGGATTTTCCGGCGTAACATATGTCGGTTAATTTACGGCATATTTTGCGCCGGAAAGGTTGACGCAAACTTTACGTCAAGCAAATCCGCCGGTAACTGCGCCGTTTATTACCGTCCAGAATTTTCCGCCGGAAAATCCGATGGTATTCGCGTGTTTTCCCATAGTGTTAATAGCCATGAGCCCTTTTTAGATTTGGAGAATCTAAATTTGTTACAAACTTCTTGAGCCAACAGAATGTGTTCTGAGCTAGATCGGCCTTTGATAAAAGTAGCTTGATTTTCTAAAATCAGTTTTGGAATAATAGCTAACATTTTGTTTAACAACATCTTGGCTATCAACTTGTAAATAGATAAACATAGACTTATAAGTCTGAAATTAGAAGGGAGTACCGGGTTTTCAATTTTTGGGATTAATACAATCAAGTTCTCCTTCCAACTAGGATTCATGGTTCCTAGTTCAAAAAAAGATTTGATAGCCTTCCGAACGTCATTGCTAATGATGAACCAAAAGGTTTTAATGAATGAATAAGAAATTCCATCGATACCAGGAGAAATGTTTGCTTCAAGATGTTTAACCACCTCCTCAAGCTCTTCTTTATTAAAATCTTTCAAGAGAAATTCTTTGTCCAATTCATTCAGCACATTGAAAGGCTTCGGCCAACCAGAAAAACAGCAAGCTTTCTCCTCCCATTTGCTTTTGAAAAAGCTGACAAAAGTGTCTTCAATTTCGATTTGATCAACTGTAATTCCACCATTTTCTCCTTTGATCTGATGAATCCAATTAGAATTCCTCTTACCCGTCGCATAAGTGTGGAAAAACTTGGTGTTTGAATCACCATCCCCCAACCATTTCATTTTTGCTCCTTGCTTCCACCATGTGTTCAAACGAGATAAGGTAATATTTAAAAAGTGAACTTTAGATCTCAACAATTGTAATTTATCTTCAGTCAAGCCCCCTGATTCAGCTTCTTCAAATTGCATTTCCGAAATTTCCTTTTTCAGATTTTCTTTCAACATCATCAGATTTTGATGTTTGTTTTTACTCCAGTAATAAAGAGCTTTCAACACTCTATTAAATTTTTTATTCAAAGCAATAGCTGGATCACCTATCATATTCTTCTTCCAAGAGCTTTTGACAATACCTTTTCAAGCAGTATAAGAAGACCAAACTTCTTCATATTTGATGAACCATTTTTTTCGAGCAGCTGGATTAAGCAAATTGAGTAGAATGGGGCAGTGATCAGATGCTATTCTTGGGAGATGTTTAATAACCGGATTTCAAATTGTATGCAAAGCAGCCAAATTCAACAAGCATTTATCTAATCTTTCCATAATCCTAGCTCCCCTTGTCTTGTTGTTACACCAAGTGTACCTTGGACCAATGAATTTTAGCTCATGAAGATCACATGAACTAATAAAATTGATGAAATCTTGAACTCCTTGAGAGTATTTGAATTTTTTGCATGCTTTTCATTTTTGCAACTTATAAAGTTTTGATGATTTCAAACATTATTGTTCAAATATGTAGTTATCTCCTAACAATTTTGGAAGAATTGTATTTGCTCTTGTGTGTACTGACATTTCAGGAAAAACGAACTCCAGACTACGAAGACTTCAAATTAATTTCAGCATGAGATACTTTGTAAAATTTGAAGCTTGCACTTTTCTTAGAAATCAAATTGGAAGGGAGTGATTGTATTTTGAGAAAATAAAAACATTCACACATAAGGAGATCATGTAGAATTTATACTGATCGTATAGGACGATCTTCAGTTCGTACTGGACGATCAGACAGTTATCTCCTATAGAGCATATGGAACGAATAGAAACTTGCTTGAAAATTTTTTCTAAGTACTATTCGTCCAGGATGAAATAATTTGTCGTACAGTACGATTGATTCTCTGGAAAATTTTCGTCCCGATGAAATTAATTATCGTACAGTACGATTGGCTCTCTGGAAAATTTTCGTCCAGACGAACTTAATTATCGTACAGTACGGTTTGGCTCTCTGGAAAATTTTCGTCCAGACGAAATAAATTATCGTCCAGTACGATTGGCTCTCTGAAAAATTTTCGTCCAGACGAAATTAATTATCGTACAGTACGGTTGGCTCTCTGGAAAATTTTCGTCCAGACGAAATAAATTATCGTCCAGTACGATTGGCTCTCTGGAAAATTTTCGTCCAGACGAAATTATATATTGTACAGCACGATCTGTCCTCTGTAAAAAATTCGTCTAGACGAATCAATTTTCGTCCAAACGATTAACCGACTTAGGACAGTTTTCAGCAGTTTCTAGATTCAACCTTGTAATAACCGTTTGTACTGGACGAACCTAGTTCGTACAGGACGATCAGCTGTACGAAGAAATTTCGTACACATATTCAAATAGGGTCGTTTCAGATCGTTTAAGTAAAATCGTCCAGGACGATCCACGATCGTACAGGACGATCCACTGCGTACAGAATTGAATAATTGCAGTTTTTGGGCGGTTTTTCTTGTCTTTTGTATAAATAGTCCAAATTAGACTGCCACCCAATCTTTTTGTCATTTGATCTTCGTGCCTCTTGAGAGAATAGCCAAGAAGAGAGTTGAAGAGAGCATTCAAGGGAGGATTTCTACCACTGAAGCAAGAAGGCTTCACTTGGATTTCAAAGGTAAGAGTCTCTACTTGTGAATTGGGATTACTTCACTTTTTTCTTTCTTCCTTCTAGATTTTTGTGAGAAGATCTGTCAAGGAGATCCGGTTCTCTGCCGACACTTGGAGAGTGTGAAAGGACGAAGGGTTCTCTGCCCACGCTAGGAGAGTGTGAAAGGACGAAGGGTTCTCTGCCCACACTAGGAGAGTGTGAAAGGACGGAAGGGTTCTCTGCCCACACTGAGGATAGTGTGAAAGGACGAACGGTTCTCTGCCAACACTGGGTATTGTGTAAAAGGACGGACGGTTCTCTGCCGCACCGGGGAGTGGTGAAAAGAGTGTGTTGTAAAGGCTTCTCCGCCTTGCTATGGGTGCAAAAGGAGAGTCACTATTGATATTAGTGTAATACTCAGAGGGTGCCTCTGGGAAGTGGATGTAGGTCTGGTTATAGACCGAACCACTATAAATCTGGTGTCATTTACTTTACTGTTTTTACATTTCCGCACTTTCTATTTCAGTTTTAAACAACTCTGTGGTTGAAAAACCTTTTTCTACAAAATTTAAAAGAGATTTTATTTCGGTTCAATAATTATAAAAAGGGGGTCTTAAATTTTAACTTTGTTTTTTAAACTTCCAATTCACCCCCCCCCCTCTTGGTAGCATTGGGACACTCACTTAGGCTTAACAACCTAATTACTAGACTCAACAAGTGGTATCAGAGCTTCGTTTCAATATCATAAGTTTGAACTACTTTTTTATTAACGTAGATGGCTACTTTTGGAAACCGGAACACACCTGAGGGTTACTCTATTACTAGACCTCCACTGTTTGACAATATTCCTTTTGATTTTTGGAAAACACGCATGTCTACTTTCTTACAGTCGCTTGATTATCGCATGTGGATGTTAGTTCAGGATGGCTACACAAAATCAACTAGATTAGTTGATGGAGTAATGGTAGAAATACCTTTTACTGATTGGACTGTAGAAGAACGTGACTTAGCACAATTAAATGCCAAATGTTTAAACAGTTTCTTTTGTGCTTTAAAATCTGAAGACTACATGCGGGTTTCCACTTGCAAAAGCGGAAAGGACATATGGGATAGACTTTGTATAACTTATGAAGGGACAAATGAGGTTAAACAATCAAGGCTCAATATCTTGTTACATGACTATGAATTGTTTCGCATGAAACCTAATGAATCTATTTCCGACATGTACACAAGATTTACACAAATTGTCACTTCTTTGCATGCACTTGGTAGGGAATTAACTAATGCTGAAATGGTCAATAAGATTCTTCGTTGTTTACCTACTGCTTATGATGCAAAAATTACTGCAATTACAGAGTCTAAAGATTTAAAACATTTATTCTATTGACAATCTTCTTGGTTCACTCATTGCTTATGAGCAAGGAGTAAGTCAAAGGAAGATTGATGCAGGTGAAACACACGAAAGGAGAAGAATATAGCACTAAAAGTGGAAGAGTCAGAGAGTGAACACTCACAACCTGAGGATGAAGATGATGTTGCACTAATGACTAGACAATTCAGAAGCTTTTTAAAGAGGAAGCAGAAGAAACGCCAGCTATGGAATAGAGGTAAGTTTAACAGAAATGGCAAGGTTTCTAATGAAGTGATTTGTTATGAATGCAGGAAACCAGGTCATATCAAGACTGATTGCCCAAAACTCAAAGCCACTCCTGCTAAGGAGAAGGTGGAGGAGAAACCTATGGTAAAGAAGGGCAAGAAGAAGTTTCAAAGAGCTTTCTGGGCGCGGACTCAGCTTCAGACTCATCTGAGACAGAAAAAAAGAAGAAGAAGTCACTAATCTTTGCTTGATGGCAGACAATGTAGATCACTCAGATCAAGAAGAGGTATGTGACTTATCCTATGATGAATTATTTGAAGTTTCTGAACACATGCATGATGCATATAGGAAAATGAAAAAAGATGCATGCTAGTTTAAGTTTAGAATTTGAAGAGCTCAAGAAGGAAAAATGAAATCCTTAGGAAAGACCATGCTTTAATAGATGACAACCACATGAAACTACTTGATGAATATGATGACTTGAATAAGAATTTTGAAAATCTAAAGTCATCCTATACTGATCTTGAAAAGGAATTTAAAAATTTTAAGGATGAATCTGAGAGCAAAGCATATAGAATCAATTATACCAATCGAATCTTGGAAGATATGAATTCATTTTACAAAACTAACAATAAGAGCTCTCGAGGATAATAAGAAAACCCCCCCAGACTTGAAGATTTTACAAATCCTAAATATTATCCTAAATTCATGAAATCCCTTAGAAGACAAATCACATAGAAGAAAAACTTAGGAATATTTTTTCTAATGTTAAATGTAATAATTATGGATTATTGGGACATATAGCTCACACCTGTACCTTGATGATGAAATCTAATTTGGTATGGAGACCTAGGATGCATAAACCTAGACATATCATACATGCATCTGATTATAAATTGCTAAAAGGTGAACCCAAACTTGTTTGGGTTCCCAAGTCTAATATTTGATATTTTTGCAGGATTGCTCTCACACAAGACCTCGTGGGAGCATATGGTACCTGGATAACGGATGTTCAAAGCATATGACTGGAGACACTACACAATTCATATCGCTAGAATCCAGGAATGGAGGCAAGATTACACTTGGAGATAATACCACAAAGAAAGTGGTTGGATCAGGTATGATTGGTAATTTCAAAAACTTTTTTATAGACAATGTGCTACTAGTTGAAGGCTTAAAGCATAATTTGTTAAGTATAAGTCAGCTATGTGACAAAGGTTATAATGTGAAATTTTTACCTACTAGCTGCATATAGGGGTGTCAATTTTTGACACGACACGAAACACGACCCGAACCCGACCCGGAAAAATCCGGGTTCGGGTCAACCCAAACCCGAAACGGGTCGGGTTCGGGTTCATGAAATCAACCCGTTTTAAAAATCAGGTCGGGTTCGGGTTGACCCGCCAACTCGAAATTGACCCGAAAGTGACACGAAAAATCATTTTTTTTGACCCGAAAATCCCGAGATTGACCCTTTTTTTTTTTTACCCAATTTTTACCCGAAAAAGGAAATAAATTGACCCTATTTTTTTACAAAAAATTAGCAATTTTGGGTCAATTTTTGGGTCATTCGTGTCGGGTCGGGTTGACCCCGGACCCGAATCGGGTCGGGTTCGGGTCCAAAAACCTGACCCGTTTTTAAAAAAACGGGTCGGGTTCGGGTTGACCTGAACAGTGCCGGGTCAGTTTCGGGTTCGACCCGAACCCGACCCGTTGATAAAATGAAATTGACACCCCTAGCTAGGGATATTAAGCCTAAAAATATGAAAGAAGTTTTAAATGGAAAAAGGGTAAACAATGTTTACATGCTAGATTTGAATTCATTTCATACTCCTATTGCTTTTCTGTTTTGAAAAACTATTTTTCTGATGAATCTTGGCTTTGGTATATAGGAGACTTTGTCATTCTAGTATGAAAAAATCTTAGGAGAATTACCCAAAAGAATTTAGTAAGAGGTTATACCAAAACTAGACTTTACTAAGGATCATCTTTGTGATGCATGTCAATTAGGAAAAATAAGTGAAGTCCTCTTTTAAGTCCAATAATGATCTTAGAACTAGTAAACCATTGGAAATTCTTCACATGGATCTTTTTGGACCATCCAGTAGGAACTGTAAGTCTAGGAGGGAAGGTATATACGATTTGTTTATGTGGATGATTTCTCTAGGTTCACTTGGGTTAGATTTCTTTTTCATAAAAGTGAATCATTTGAGGAATTCAGAAATTTTTTCAACTTGGATTCAGAGAAAAAAAATTAGGATGTGAAATAATGTCTATACAAAGTGATCATGGAGGAGAATTTGAAAATGAAAGATTTGAAAATTTTTGTAAAGAAAAAGGGATTGATCACAACTTTTCTGCTCCTAGAACCCCTCAACAAAATGGGGTAGTTGAAAGAAAAAACAACAACAACATTAATAGAAGCCGCCAGAGCAATGTTGGCAGAATACTCTCTTCCTAAATATTTTTGGGCTGAGGCGGTTAGCACTGCATGTTATGTTCTGAATAGGGTGAATGTGAGATCAAATTTAAATAAAACACCCTATGAGTTACTAAAAGGTAGAACACCAAAAATTTGTCTCATTTGCATGTTTTTGGTTGCAAGGTGTTCATTCATTCATAACAATGGAAAAATCTGCCTTAGGAAAATTTGATCCAAAATCAGATGAAGGAATTTTTTGTTGGATATTCAAGTGTTGGAAAAATCTTATAGGGTATATTCAACAAAAGAACTTTAGTTATTGAAGAAACCACACATGTTGTATTTGATGAATCTGGAAATTTAGAAGGGGCAAAAATAGTGTTGAAGAAGAAATTGAGGAAAACTCCCAAAAAGATTGATAGATTAAACTTGGAAGAAAATGTGGAAGAAAACTTTGAAAAGAGAAAACCCTTTGCCTAGAAATTTGAGATTTTCTAAAAACCACCCAAGAGAATTGATTATAGGAGAACCTAGTGAGGGTGTTAGAACTAGGCGTGGATTAAATAAGGAAGTCAATCATTCAGCCTTTATTTTTCAACCATAGAACCCACTAATATTGATCAGGCACTTTTTGATGAATTTTGGATATTGGCCATGCAAGAAGAGTTAAATCAATTTGTAAGAAATAAAGTTTGGGAATTAACTACAAGGCCAAAAGATCAAAGTGTTTGTTGGAACAAAGTGGGTGTTCAAAAATAAAATGAATGACTCAGGAGTAGTCATTAGAAATAAGGCTAGATTAGTTGCTAAGGGGTATAATCAAATTGAAGGAATTGATTTTGAGGAGACTTTTGCCCCTGTAGCAAGACTTGAAGCAATTAGGGTTTTACTTGCCTTTGCCTGTTTTAAAAGTTTTAAATTGTTTCAAATGGATGTCAAAAGTGCCTTTTTGAATGGTGTTATTGAAGAAGATGTTTATGTGTAGAACAACCTCCTGGATTTGAAATTCAAAATACCCAAATCATGTTTTTAAGTTAAAAAAAGGCATTATATGGATTGAAACAGGCACCTAGGGCTTGGTATGAGAGATTGAGCACTTTTCTACTTGAAAGATCTTTTAAAAAAGAAAGTGTGGATACAACTCTCTTCTTAAAAAAATTTGGAAAGGAAATTTCATTATTCAAATTTATGTGGATGATATCATCTTTGGATCTTCAAATAAAAATCTTTGTGATGATTTTTCTAATACAATGAGTAGTGAATTTGAAATGAGTCTAATGGGAGATTTAAATTACTTTCTAGGTTTTAGCATCAAGCAACTTGAGGAAGGGACATTTCTTAGTCAAACCAAATATATTAAGGACATCCTCAAGAAATATGAAATGGACAATGCTAAACCTGTTAGTACACCAATGAGTTCCTCAGTTCAGTTAGATAAGGACCTCAAGGGAAAATCTGTTGATCAAAAGAAATATAGAGGGATTATTGGATCTTTGCTTTACTTGACTGCTAGCCGACCAGATATTATGTTCAGTGTTTGCTTATGTGCTAGATTTCAATCAGATCCAAAAGAATCACATTTGACAGCAGTGAAAAGGATTTTAAGATACTTACTAGGAACTCAAAACTTAGGAATTTGGTATCCTAAGTTTAGCTCTTCATTTGAAATTATTGGTTATTCAGATTCTGACTTTGCAGGCTGTAGAGTGGATAGGAAAAAGCACTTCTGGAACATGTCAATTCATTGGAAATTCATTAGTTTCTTGGTCCAGTAGAAAACAAAATTCAGTAGCCCTATCTACTGCAGAAAGCAGAATACATTGCTTTAGGAAGTTGTGTGGCACAAGTACTTTGGTTAAAAACAACAGTTGATTGATTTAGGATTATCTGTAGGCACTATTCCAATTTATTGTGACAATACTAGTGCTATTTGCATTTCCAAAAATCCTATTCAATATTCTAGAACCAAACACATAGATATAAGACATCATTTCATAAGGGATCATGTATCCAAAGGAGAAATTGAACTCACACATGTTTCAACTGAAAATCAACTTGCAGACATTTTTACAAAACCTTTAGCCCTTGATACCTTCAGTACTTTAAGAACAAGGCTAGGTGTTATTGATTTAAATGCCTAAACAAAATGTCTTTGCAACATTGATGTTTATGTTTTTGTTTTGTTTTTTTTTTTTATGAATTTTTGTGTGTTTTGAATGAATTTTGTTTTTGAGTGTAAGTTTTTTTTTTTATTGTATGTTTTCTGTGTTTTTTTTTTAGTTTGGTTTGATTTTCTTAAATTAAAATTCAAAAAATTCAAAAATTGGAGGAAATCGTCCGGGACGACTTTTGGTTCGTACTGGACGATGTGAGAAAAATTGGTTTGCGTGTATTTTAACCGTTTTGAGAGCAATTTTTTTATTAAATCGTCTGTACGATATGAATATCGTCCAGGACGAACTTTTTCCTTTTCTCAAACGTCGGGACGAATGAATGCAGCGGTTGAGTGGATAAGACAGTTTTTAATATGGATTTCGTTTGTACGAACTTTTGGTTCGTCCAGACGAACATATGTCGTTTCAGTGTAGGGGACAGTTTTCAAAAGACATTTAAACGAGTTATTTTTTTATCGTCTGTACGAACTTTTGTTCGTATGTACGATCGGTCAAGTCAAAGGTCTGTACGAAGGGACGCATCGTAAGTTGTGTTGATTACGAAAAGCTGTTACATTTTGGACGAATTTGATCGTCTGTACGAAATAATGTTCGTCCAGACGAACGATTATTTTCGTCTAGGACGAACCTTTTTCGTCCAGGACGAACGTATCGTTTTCTTTAAATATGAAGGCTTTCTAACTTAACAATCACACTTTCAAACTTCTCTTTCAATCCCTTTCTACTTCAATTTGTCAATGGCCTCCTCAAGCAAAAGACAAAAGGTGTTAGCGAAGAAGCCGAATAGGAATGCATCGGAAAACTTCCTTTCTAAGGCAAATGAGGAATCATTTCCTCGTTTTGCTTCCGCAAAAATCACTCCATCTCGCATCTTAATTCAAAGCGAGATAAATTTTAAGGTAATACACCTTTTTGACTCAACCCAATTCCATTTCATACTGTCTCTCGTCCATTTCTACAACAAGCAAACTTTTCTCTACTTTCTAGCCAACATGAGTTTCAACTCTGACCACTCTTGCATTAGATCCTATGTCTTCAAGCAACAAGTAGAAATCACCAAGCATGACATTGGTGCATTTCTAAACCTTAGGACTGAAGGATATAGAGCCCATACCTTAATGACTGAAAACATATTTAGATGGGATGAAGTCAATAGTACAATTAGAAAAAGTGGTCTAAACTATCATGTTGCTAAAGTTTCTAGGATGACCAAAAATGCCCGTATCATCCAGCATATCCTTAGATCTTCAATCATTCCTAAAGCTGGTGATATGATAAACATAACTCCTCTCCTTTCTGTTCTAACCTTTTTGATTATGGATCGTCACCCTATCGACGAAGCCCAACTCATCATAGATCATCTTTATGAGCTTTCAAAAATAGGACATGCTGAACAGAAGAGGAAAAAGAATATTTCTTTGGGACATTTAGTTACCTTTATTTTGGAGAAGAAATATAATTTGGTGCATCCTGATGAAGAATATGAAGAGCCAGTTTACTATAATGATGCATCCTTCAGATTGCTCTTCAGGGAGGAAAAAGAAAAAGAGAAAGCACATGCTAGTGGTTCAGAAGAAGAAGAAGAAGAAGGAGCGCAAACCTCTGCACCTCAGTTAGATTATCAGAATCTGATTGAGAGATTTGATAGATTAGAGACTCATATTGATCAAAGGTTTGATCAATTTGATGCTCAACTTGTGCAGCAACAACATGACATTGGTATAATTAGAAATGAAGTACATTATATCAATACCAATGTAATGTTGATGGCCTCCTACTTTAACCTTTTCGGTGGCATTCCTCCTCCTCCTCCTCCAGAACAGTAGAGATTGAATTTCTGTGTTTTTGTTGTACTACTCGTGTTGTATTTCTTTTGTTTTTTTATGTCTTGATGTGTTAGTGCTTATATTAAGTGTTTGTTTGTTTGTCTTTTTCTTTTAAGTTGTGTTTTAGATATTATGAAATGTGTAATCCTTTCATAAATATCAATGCATTTCGTACTTGTTTCAATGTTGATTTGTTATTGAAATGTGGTTAATTTTTATGAATTTCATTAGTATTATTAAATCTTCATAGTGCTTAAATTAGATTGTAATTTAAGATTATCTACATTAGAAAATCTAGTCTTTCAAAATTTAAAAGTTTTTTATAACTTGTTGTAATTAGAACTTTTAAATTCATGTCTATTCATTTAGACTACATAAAAGTTAATATTATTATTGCAATTTAGATGTTGTCTTATTTTGTATTTCCTAGCTCAAATAATATTTATGCACTTAGAAATATTTGAAATTTTAGATTATTCATTTTGGAAAGAATTGGTCTAAATTACTCTTGAAAAAATATGTACAAAAATCAAAAGAAATGCGCAAAGGTTCGCAAATAGGAAAAAGAGGCACAAAATCAGCCCAATATCAAAAGATGCACAAAAATGTGCCCAAAAATTTTGAAAAAGACGCGCAAAGCGCCACATGTGGTAATTCTCTTCTTTCCAAATTTTTTCAATCTCTTAATTCAAATTGATCTTATGTTCATTTATATTCTTTTGAACTTTGAAATATCGAATTTTTTCTTCATCTCTCTTTGTAATGATTTTCTATATTAAAATGTCTAAATTGAATCATGTCTTTGTTAATTCTTCTTACTTACAATGTTATATCACTTTTTAAATTTCTTGAATTTCTATGATTAACCTAATATTTTTAGTTTAAAATTGCATACCTTGTATCAATCACCATTTAGATTAAATATTCAAATGAATTTCATACAATTACCTACATTTCTTGTCTATTTCTTCTTCACTTTTTGTTATTGTCAAAAAGGGGGAGAAATCATTGTGTTTGTATATTTCTATGTTTTGTTTGTTTTGTATGTTTGTGTTTCTAGTTTTTTTTTTTTTGAAAAATAAAATTTTTTTTGCTTCAAATTGCCTCCTTATTTTCATGTATTCATCAATTCAGGGGGAGTTTAGGAGATATAAAGATTTGTTTAAATTGAAATCATACAAACAATAATTGTTTTGCCATCATAAAAAAGGGGGAGATTGTTAAGATAGTTGCTATTTGCATGCTTTTCATTTTTGCAACTTATAAAGTTTTGATGATTTCAAACATTATTGTTCAAATGTGTAGTTATCTCCTAACAATTTTGGAAGAATTGTATTTGCTCTTGTGTGTACTGACATTTCAGGAAAAACAAACTCCAGACTACGAAGACTTCAAATTAATTTCAGCATGAGATACTTTGTAAAATTTGAAGCTTGCACTTTTCTTAGAAATCAAATTGGAAGGGAGTGATTGTATTTTGAGAAAATAAAAACATTCACACATAAGGAGATCATGTAGAATTTATACTGATCGTACAGGACGATCTTCAGTTCGTACTGGACGATCAGACAGTTATCTCCTATAGAGCAATGGAACGAATAGGAACTTGCTTGAAAATTTTTTCTAAGTACTATTCGTCCAGGATGAAATAATTTATCGTACAGTACGATTGGCTCTCTGGAAAATTTTCGTCCCGACGAAATTAATTATCGTACAGTATGATTGGCTCTTTGGAAAATTTTCGTCCAGACGAACTTAATTATCGTACAGTACGGTTGGCTCTCTGGAAAATTTTCGTCCAGTACGATTGGCTCTCTGGAAAATTTTTGTCCAGACGAAATTAATTATCGTACAGTACGGTTGGCTCTCTGGAAAATTTTCGTCCAGACGAAATAAATTATCGTCCAGTACGATTGGCTCTCTGGAAAATTTTCGTCCAGACGAAATTATATATCGTACAGGACGATCTGTCCTCTGTAAAAAATTCGTCTAGACGAATCAATTTTCGTCCAAACGATTAACCGACTTAGGACAGTTTTTCAGCAGTTTCTAGATTCGACCTTGTAATAACCGTTCGTACTGGACGAACCTAGTTCGTACAGGACGATCAGCTGTACGAAGACATTTCGTACACATATTCAAATAGGGTCGTTTCAGATCGTTTAAGTAAAATCGTCCAGGACGATCCACGATCGTACAGGACGATCTACTGCGTACAGAATTGAATACTTGCAGTTTTTGGGTGGTTTTTCTTGTCTTTTATATAAATAGTCCAAATTAGACTGCCACCCAATCTTTTTGTCATTTGATCTTCGTGCCTCTTGAGAGAATAGCCAAGGAGAGAGTTGAAGAGAGCATTCAAGGGAGGATTCCTACCACTGAAGCAAGAAGGCTTCACTTGGATTTCAAAGGTAAGAGTCTCTACTTGTGAATTGGGATTAGTTCACTCTTTTCTTTCTTCCTTCTAGATTCTTGTGAGAAGATCTGTCAAGGAGATCCGGTTCTCTGTCGACACTTGGAGAGTGTGAAAGGACGAAGGGTTCTCTGCCCACACTAGGAGAGTGTGAAAGGACGAAGGGTTCTCTGCCCACACTAGGAGAGTGTGAAAGGATGGAAGGGTTCTCTGCCCACACTGGGGATAGTATGAAAGGACGGACGGTTCTCTGCCAACACTGGGTATTGTGTAAAAGGACAGACGGTTCTCTGCCGCACCAGGGAGTGGTGAAAAGAGTGTGTTGTAAAGGCTTCTCCGCCTTGCTGTGGGTGCAAAAGGAGAGTCACTATTGGTATTAGTGCAATACTCAGAGGGTGCCTCTGGGGAGTGGATGTAGGTCTGGTTATAGACCAAACCACTATAAATCTGGTGTCATTTACTTTACTGTTTTTACATTTCCGTACTTTCTATTTCAGTTTTAAACAACTCTGTGGTTGAAAAACCTTTTTCTACAAAATTTAAAAGAGATTTTATTTCGGTTCAATAATTATAAAAAGGGGGTCTTAAATTTTAACTTTGTTTTTTAAACTTCCAATTTACCCCCCCCCCCCTCTTGGTAGCCTTGGGACACTCACTTAGGCTTAACAACCTAATTACTAGACTCAACAATCTTAGTTTCATATAACCCAACAAAAATTAAATCATTATCTTTAATACATTCCTTCAAGTAGTGGGAGGCCTCCTTCTTCCTTGCCCTCCTACAATTCCAAAAAATTAGGGAAGTCATGATTGATAAGAAACGAGATTGCTCCCTTTCCTACCTTTAACAAATCCTCCTCCTTTTCTACCATGAGAGATAATATTATCCTTTCCCAAGGATTTTAGTTCCTTCTGAAGTTTGAAGTCAGATATTTGAAAGGGTATGCTTGAGTTCGCAAGTAATCCCTCAGGATTTACAAGAGTTCGCAAGCAACCCACCCCCTTGATTTCTTCTGTAGGAGAATTAGCCTTCTCTAATAATTCAGCCTCAATATTGCTCTTTATATCATCATTTTTCCCTTTTCACTCTTTGTTAATTTCAGTCTCCTCTATTGCTAAGATAGGAATGGAATCTACCGGTTCTATCAAAGCTATTATTCTAGATTTATCAATAGAACTATCATTACCCTTTGAGCCTTCCACACCAGAATTCAGAGCTTGTTCTTCCAAAATACTGAAACTATTTTCAAAGTTACTTTAGAAATTTTGTTCTCCCCCATAGAGTAAAAGGCTTTATTATCTGGCATTTGCACAACCATTTGTTCAGTGATCTCTCCTTCCTCTCTGATCGGGTCTGCTTGAACTGGAATGTAGATTTGAGAAACATATTTCAGCTTTATTTCTATTTTTCCCATAGGTCTTTTTTTTCTGAACTTGACCTGTATCCAAGGTCCCAATTCATCTTGAGCATAGGCTTTGTCTTTGACTCCTTCTAGATCCAAATTCTTCTCTATAACATTAGGAGCAGTTACTGAAGAAGAATTGTTGATTAAAGAACATTGGTTCTTTGTATGCCCCAATTTGCCACAATGATAGCAAAGTGAAGAAATCTTTTCATATACAACTTTTTGGAAGGATCTTCCATGCAATCCTTCAATCCAGACTCCTTTAGGAATTTTCTTATCCAAGTTTAAACGAACACAAACCATTGCATACTCCCTTTTTCCTCATTTAAATGAATTTCCATCAAGATAAATTGGGGTACCAATATTGGAAGCAATTCTACAAATGTTTATCTCATCCCAACAGTGCAAGGGAAGGTCATGGCATGCGAATCCAAACAAGAGCTGTAAGTCCTTTAAGAGATTCTGGTGAAAAATTGGGTGACCATCTATCCAGCCCAATGATATTGCCTCCTATATACCAAGGTCCTCCTTCTAGTATTTCTTCAACTGCTTCCAGCTTTGTGAAGGAACAGAGAATCCAATCAAGTCCCAAGGTTGTAAGGTGAAAATTTCCAAATCTAGACCATTGTTTCCGCAGTTCTCTACTGCAAACTGGGAATGGAATGTTACTTCCCAGAACTTTGATAACCAGTGAATTTCTCAGGACCTGAGAATTAGCATTTTCTGAATCTGAGTCCATAATAACAGCAATCCTATCTTCAGTAACGGGTGTAGAATCCATATCATAATTTAGCTTGATGTGTTGGGGCCTTAACCAAGCATTCCTAGACGTCACTTTCGAACCAATATCCACATTCTTGGTTGAATTGTCTATTGAAGAATTATAATTCCCTACAATTCCAGATTACAAAACAGGATTGATCGGAATGTCAGAACAAGGAACCGAAGGTAGCTTATCCACAGAATGAGAGTTTTTATTAATTTCATTCGAGATATTCGCATTTATCACTGGCCACAGGTCAGAGATTACATTTGAACATCCAAATTTGTTAACAAAAATTTTCAAATATGAGGAAGAAGCTTCTACGTCATTCAGTTTCAAACTTGAACGAGACTTCACAATCCTTGGGGTAATGCAATCAGAATTATTCAAGATGCTTTTACCTTTTCCTTCCACGAAATCAACCACCTTCTTCGCCGGGGCATCAGTAACCTCTCTGATCACCAGAGGTTTAGCAGTCAATCTGAGCTGACATTGATCCATCTTAGATCACTGAAATGTCCGTCTCCGTTCTTCCTTATTTCCCAATTGTCCTTCCGATCCATCTGAATTGTTAAGTGCACCGAAAGGAGGTCGGCGGCCATCCACCATCATCGCCAAATGCTGGCGATGAGGTTGCATAAAAGCTGCAATTTGAAAAATTCAAAAAACGGCTGTTTATCTCTCTAGCGCAGTTGTTTCTCTCTTGAATAAATGTGACGTGTTATTACTTCAGGCTATAACATCGGTGGCCAATTTTTTTGAACAGCGGGCGACACAAAAGAAACCGCAACACGACCAGGGTTTAATATTTTTTTTTCTGGGCCAGGAGATATCCTAATCCAGTCCACTATAATTTTTTAATTTATTTCAATTAATATGCTGTAACTTTTGGTGCATTACTTAGTCTAATTAAATTGAGAACTTTTGTAATAATGTAACAATTATTGATTAATGTTGTCATTGTTGAATTTTATTTTTTGGTAGATGATGTCAGGCAATAATATACGTAACCAATAGGCGGAGAGCATGAGAGAAGAACGTAGTGAAGTACGAATACGAAGAAATGGAGAGAGAAGATAAGAGATTGTATGAATCAAGATGAAATCTTTATTATTTAGGCCAGAGATACAAAGTATGTGGCTAGCAAAAGCTTTAGATTACAGAGAAAGAAATAACATATCTCATTTTTTCCTCTAGCGGTTCTTTCTTATGGTTTCTCTCTTGTAATGATGTTCTATTCGAGAATGTTGGAAATTCTCCCTTTCTCCTTCGTCCTCCCCTTTTATGGAGCCTGGAAAGTTACATATGGTACATCTTTGACATGATGATTATATTGTTAGTCTATGTTGTAGGTCGATTGTCAACAACTGAGAAGGGCAAGTCAAATGGGCTTGTGAACACTCATTGTCATTAGTTGTAAGAGTTGGTTCGAGAGCCCCATTGAGATTGGAATGGTGAGTGAGTTGGACAAGTATCATTAGAGTCTAATTAGTAAGATGTGCTGATGTAGACTATTCAGACCATTATGTAGTTACCTTTTTGTGAGATGAGAATGGTGAGTGATGTCTTGGTGAGGCCGTTCTTTTAGATTAATTTGGTTGTGAGTGTAAATGCCCATATTTTGATTTTGTCAATTTTTTTCTGAAGACATTATAACTCCAATTCGTTATCCGTCTTTGTCATAGTATTTTGATTGTAGTATTTTACTTATAAAACTTTTTTTATATTTTTTGTCACTGTTGAAAATTCATAAGAAATTGATACATGTTAGTACAAGTGAGGATTTGGGGATCGTTAGGTGTCCGATTTGCAAACATATTTTATTGATATTTTAAAATAAAATGATTTATTTTATGCATATTTTTTCTATAAATTTTAAAGCCCAAAATGTATATAAATTTTAAAATGAAAATTGATTAAATTATATTATTGTACTAATATTATATTATTATTTCTTTGAAAATATCTTAAAGCATTACCATAATTCCATTTTCTTCTTCAAACGACATAATAGAGTGACAGCTCGGGATTTTGAAAAAAAAAATAGATAAGAGAGAGAAAGGAAAAAATTAAATTTGAAGGTTGTGTTGCGATTTTTATCTGTTGAGCCTTTTGAAAAAAATTCTCGTCTCATTATAAGGAAACTTTATCATATTCCTGATTTAAAAAATTTTGTATTTTTGGCATTTTTTTGATATAATTTTTGTTTCTGCTGTAGAAAAATGTGAATAACTTTGTATTTGCAAAATTTTCATCATCTAACTTTTTGTATGTTATGAAGATCGAGATTGTGCACATTTTGAGTATTTATTTGAGATTTTTTACTGCATGATTTTGAAAATATAGTGATTTTTGTTTACCCAAAAATTTTTTTTGACCATTAAAAATAGTGATGTAATATAATAAAAATCTTAAAACATCATTTTACATAATCTTTGGTTATTTGGTAATTTTCTAAACATGTCTATTTTTACATATAAGATTCTTTGTTATTTACCATTATGATATTTTTACATATTCTTAATTAAGCTCAATTATATATTATTTACTATAATGCATTAAAAATGAATGTGGATATGTGCTTAAGTAATAGCTGGTCAATATTATTGTTATAGTATTATGATAATAATGTGTATGTGTGTGTGAAAAAATAAATAAAGACTGGTTGATCTGTTGGTTAGAGATTGATTGGTCTGTATAAGATGGTGGGCTGACGAGCTTTACTTTAATTAAAGTGGTTTAGTGTTATCGTCTACTAATTCACACGATGCATTGGTTGGGAGTTATATGGAGATTATTACTATGTCGACGGTCAAAGAATGATGACTCTATTTACTGAGCTAACAGTTTACTAACACTAATACTAAAACTAAAATACACCATGATATCCAGAACTTCTTACTTATTTAGTGTGACTACTAAAATATATATTTTTGAGATATTTTTTTTATTATTATATAAATTTATTGTTATTACACAAATTTACTATTATTACATTATTCTACTATTTTTACCACTCAATTGTTATTATTATTGATTTGGACATCGATACTATTTAATAATATTTATTTAATGTACTTATACTAAGTATGTGATATATTGAGTAGGTGACATATAATAACTGGAAAATATGTGTACATTTTGATATGATTTTACTGTATTGATTCAATTTTAATAATATCTATCGTGATTTGATGCTTTTATACAATTTATGTAATAATTAGAATTACGGATATGATGATTGTTTATAAATTTGACACTTATATTGTTTTACTACTTTACTAGCTTTAGTACTATAATATTTTACTATTTATAGATTATATTGTTACTACATCTAAATTTTATTTTATTTATACTGATTTAATGATTATATGAGTATAACTATTAGGATTTAATTGTTAATATGTATATTACTCATTTATCATACTTTGAATTCATTTATAGGTTTTAGTAATATGCTGGACTTTTTAAGCTCATTATATATGGTTAAATGATTTCACGTCAGGGCAGGGGAGCAGGAGTATGAGGCTTGTAAAGATTCTTAAGTTTTTTTTAATAGTTATTCTTTTATACTCATGACATAATAGATATATGATGATTATATATAATTTTTAGGATTGAATATATGTATATATTAATGTTTTGAATTATAGAATTTGCTTTGTTGTTTATTACTGATAGATAATATTAGATAGCTCCAGTTATTATTTATTAAAAAATTAAAAGAAAAATTCTTCCAAATTAGATTTTAGGCATCACAATTGGTATCAGAGCGCATAGTTATTAGAAAATTTGATTATAATCAGAGCTGCAGGATTTGATTGAGAGTTGGTAGAGTGGATAAATTAAGGTGTATTAGTTTAAATGACATGTGATAGAATGAACTATATGGCTATATTCTTTTTATGATTTTTTATTTGATTTAATTTGAATTTTGATTGTGCGGATTTGGTTTATCTTGATTTTATGTCCAAATCCTTAAGGAAAATTTTAGGGATGACATTAAGGTAGGTAGATTATAATAGCTCATATTTTGACTTTGCTAATTTTTTTAGAGTCATTATAACTCTAAATTGTAACCCGTCTTTGCCATAGTATTTTGATCGTAGTATTTTACCTACATAATTTTTTTTAATAATTTTTTTGAACTATAAAAATTCTTTTAAATTTGGTACCTGTTATTACAAGTGAGGATTTTGATACCATCATATATTCGATTTGCAAACTAAATTTATCAATATTTTTAAATAAAATGATTTATTTTATTAATATTTTTCTATAATTTTTAAAGCCCAAAATAATTTACATGAGTTTTAAAATGAAAATTTATTAAATTATATTATTATTTGTTTGAAAATATATTAAAGCATTAATTGAATTCCATTTTCTTCTTTAGATAGATGGATTAGGATTTTTAGAGAAGAAAAGATATGAGAGAGAAAGAAAAATCCTAAATTTGGAGGCCACAATGCGATTGTTATCCGTCGAGCATTTCAGGAAAAATTTTCATCTCGCTGTAAGGAATCTTTATCCTATTTTTAATTTCAAACATTATATGTTTTTGGCATATTTCTGATCAATTTTTTATTTTTATTACTAAAAAATATGAATAACTTTATATTTATAAAACTTTTATCGTGTAACTTTTTGTATGTTATGAATATCAAGATTATGCATATTTTGAATATTTATTTGAATTTTTTTACTAGATAATTTTAAAAATTATGTGATTTTTGTCTACCTTGAAATTTACTTTAACCATTAAAATAGTGGTGTAGTATAATAAAAGCCTTAAAATATCATTTTACATAATCCTTGATTCTTTGATAATTTATAAAAATATATATTTTTGCCTAATAGGATTCTTTATTATCTATTATTATGATATTTTGACATCTTCTTATTTAAGCTCAATTATGCATTATTTGCTATAATCCATTGAAAATAAAAGTGGATATGCACTTGAGTAATAGATGGTTGTTATTATTATTATAGTATTATGATAATAATGTGCGTGTGTGAAAAAATAAGTAAAGATAGTTGACTCATTGGTTGGAGGTTGATTGACATATACAAGATAGTGGGCCGTGGGCCTTACTTTAAATAAAGTGGTTTGGTGTTATCCTCTACTAATTCACGTGATACACTAGTTAGGAGTTATAAAGAGATTATTACTATGTCGAGGGGCATAGAGTGATGACTCTATTTACTAAGCTAATGGTTTATTAATACTTATCCTAATATTAAAAAATACCATGATACTTAGGACTTCTTATTTATTTAATGTGAATACTGAAATGCATATTATTGAGGTATTTTTTTATTATTGTATGGATTTATTATTATTATATTAATTTATAATTATTGCATTATTTAACTACTTTTGTCATTCAATTTTTATTATTACTAATCTCAATATCGAAACTTTTTAAGAATATTTATTCAATGTACTTATACCAAGCATGTAAAATGCTAAGAATGTGATATAGAATAACTAGATAGCATGTGTATATTCCAATATAATTTTACTATATTGATTCAATTTCAACAATCTTTACCGACATTTTGATTTGATGCTTTATACAATTTATGTATTGATTAATATTACGAATATGACAATTTTTTTATAGATTTGACACTCATTTTATTTTACTACTTTACTAGCTTTAGTACTGTAACATCCTACTATTTATATATTATATTATTACTGCATATGAATTATTATTTCTATATTGATTCAATGATCATATGAATACAACTGTTAGGATTTAACTGTTGACATACATATCATTCCTTTACCATGCTTTGAATTTAGTTGTAGATTTTGGTGACATGTTAAACTTTTTAAGTTCATTATATGTGATTAAATTATTTTAGGCCAAGGCAGGGGAGCAGGGGTGTGAGGTTAGTTAGGATTCTTCAAGTTCTAATTCTTTTTGTTATAATTATTCTTTTGTATTCATGACAGAGTAGATATGTGATGATTATATAGATTATGCATATTATATATGATTTTTGGGATTGATTATATATGTATACATTAATGCTTAGAATTATAGAATCTGTTTTACTATTTATTATAAATAGATTATATTATATAGCTCTAATTATTGTTTATTAATAGATTGAAAGAAAAATTCTTCCAAATTAGATTATGGGGCATCACAGTGAGAGATCTCCATAAGGGTGGTGTATAATGCTAGTTATTAGATATATCACATGTGGGAATCTTGGTTATGGATGAAATGAATCGAGATTTGTTTGTCAAAAAAGAAACTACTAAGGTTTCTCTCACCTAGAGGCGACTACCTGGAAGAGGTAGCCAGTACTGGTCCGTTGTGCTCCATTATTAAGCTATTTTCTCACTCTTAAGAGATTCCCTCGGATCAACTGCTCTAGAGATGAGTATATCCTTTTATTGCTAAACTAAAACATGACCTACAAGACACTTGCAGGCTGATACATGCACAAGTTTTCACGGGTGTATATTTAGTTTCATAATTTATGCAATCCTTTGAACATAAGGTGTCAAAAAGGTCAGATAAATGAAAATCAAAATGAAGAGCATGAGTAAATGTAAATTTATTACTATAAACCCTTTGGTGAGATAGACCCTTCATTCTTATTAGTATTCAAGCTTCCTAGAAGCTACTAATAAGAAGGCACAAGTACCCTTTAGCATGGGGGCTGTGAATAAGGAGAAGGTTACACTAAGTAAGGCTGTTGTTACAGAAGAGGGGCAAGTGTCTATTGACTCAGTCGATTTGGTCATGGATTCTCTACTGAAGAGAATGTGAGCTGAGGTAGGAAAACCAGTTATTATTGGCGATGACCAGTCGCATGGTATGGCTATGAGAATTGTATAAATAACTATTCGTGTTGTCCTGATAGAGGGACACATGATAAATGAAGTTAGATGTCACGATCCAACACGACTGGGATAGATCTCATCGCGTTGAGTCGCAACGGATAACCCCAGGATCTAGTTCTGAAATTTGTTTTCAGATTTTTCTACCAATACACAATGAAATGCATAACCACATAGCTTCTACAAATATCCAAATATACAGAAAACTCATCCATAATTTTCTTTCTTCTCATTCTTTAAAATAATAATATATATTACAGTGCATTGCTATAAATAGAAAGTACTTGATTCGATTTTTTCAAAATAAGCGGAAATATAGGAAGTGTTATTTGGAAGGATGGAATGAACCATGTAACCGTCTGGATGAAGAGGATACCATGTGTTTAAATAAAAAATTTTCTATTGAAGAGGTGGAAGTAGTTATCAAACAATCTGGCAACTATATTGCACCTAGGTATGATGGGATTACTTACTCCTTTCATAAAGGATATTGGGATATCATAAAGGAAGATCTTCGGAATGCTCTAAATCTATTTTTTCACTCGGGAATGATGAATTCCAAGTGGAAAGAAACATTAGTTATTTTCATCCCAAAGGTTTCAAATCCAACTTCTCCTTCCAACTTCAGGCCAATAAGCTTGTGTAATGCAGTTTATAAGGTTGCTGCAAAGGTCAGTTTAAACAGATTATCTTCCATCATTCCTAAAGTGATCTCTAAAGAATAAGCAACATTTTTGAGAGGTAGATCCTTGTCGAATCACATCTTGGTGGCTCATGAAATCTTCCACAAATTCAAACATTCGAAGTCTACTAAAGGATTTGTTTCTTTTAAATTAGATTTGGAGCAAGCATATGACTCCATGGGATGGCCAATTTTGGAGAAATCATTAATGTACTTTGGTTTTCTTTCTTCCATTTCTATTCTGATTTTGGAGTGTGTAAAAAATCCAAAATTCACATTATTAATTAACATGATTTCTTTAAGATAGTCGCCTTTTATGTTTATTCTTTGTGCTCAACTTTTATCCAATGCATTTAAACAAAGAGGTGATACTTATGGTGTACGCCTAAGTCCAAATGGTCCTAGGAATTCTCATTTGCTATATGCAGATGACATCATAATTTTCTCTGAAGCAAATTTGAAAATTTTAAAGAATATCAAATGTATAATTAAAGATTTCTGTGATTGGACTTGATAAAAAGTCAATGTAAATAAATCTTGCATCTTATTTGGGAATACAGTAAAAAGAAGGAAGAAAAAGGTTATATCTTGCATTATGGGTATTAAAGGAGTCAAAGAATTTCATTATCTTGGAACCAATATATCTTTAAAAAGGTTAATCATAGAGGATTTTCAATTCATTATTGAAAAGGCATTGAAGATGATCAATATTTGGGGAGGTAAATTCATTTCCTTGGTTGGAAAAATAAATTTGGTAAAAATAATATTACTTTCTTATACTATTTTCCATTGTACTCATTCTTTGGTTCCAAAAGGCGTTCTTAATGATATGGATAAACTGTGTAGAAGTTTTATTTGGAATAAGATGAATGAAAATTATGGTTTGCATTATGTAAATTGGAATGTTATGTGCTTGCCTTTGAAATGGGGTGGGAGAGCTCTTCATTCTTGTCATGATAAAGTAAGCCCTCTAAGAGCTAAACTGGCTTGGAGATATAATCAAGAGGAAGAATTATTGTTGCATAAAGCTTTGTTTCCTAAATACGGTTACTTATATGGGGATAATTTTTCAAAGAGGACGGGATCCACTGCTTGGAAAATTATACATGATGGGGGAGTATTTTTAAAGCCTATAGTAAGATGGAACATTGTTAATGGTGAATCGATAATTGCTTTCAAAGATATTTGGATCTTGGATAAAAGTCTTAACACATGGCCTACATATGTGCTTCACAATGTTCAAAAGATTTCAAGGTGGACAGCTTCATATCAAGAGGATGCTGGAATACATAAGAACTTAGAAAGGTTTTCGGTTATGATCTCATGAATTTGATTACTCAAATTCACATTTCTTCTGATTTGTCAAAGGATAGCATGGAATTAATATCCAAAACTCTGATAAATTAATTTCATCTCTTACATATGAAGCTTCACTTCATAATTCCTAGCAAGTTCAATACTGGAATTGGATAAAGAAAGCTAAGCTTTCTCCTCGGGTTGAAGGTTTTTGGTGGAGATTGTTCAATAAAGCCATTCCAACGAATAATTTTTTATATTAAAGAAGATTACAAAGGCAAAATGAGTGTCCTAGGAATTGCAATATGCTAGAGGATATTGAACATGTGATTGTAAAATGTAAACAATTGTGTGATATATTCTAGAGCCTAAACTAGTGGGGATTTGGCATTCCAACATTCACTTCATT
Organism: Dendrobium officinale; assembly: GCA_019514585.1. Lineage (NCBI taxonomy): Eukaryota > Viridiplantae > Streptophyta > Magnoliopsida > Asparagales > Orchidaceae > Dendrobium > Dendrobium officinale. The sequence continues at coordinate 36,263,809 of CM033687.1, forward strand.
GGAAGAATGCTTCAACTGGATACCATTACAGAACTATTGGTTGGTCAATTTGTTTTGTAATACCATTTATTTTTTTGTGGAAAGCTAGGAATAAGCTTGTTCATGAAGGTAAAGAAGATAGCTCTTTAATCATTGTTATAGAAGCTCTCAGTTATGCTACAATTTTAGCATCTAAGTTTTCTCTTTACTCGGGTAAATGGGATGCTAATCAGCTTCATAAGATGTTGGATAACCATTGGCATCCCCCTTCAACAGATTGGATCAATGTTAATGTTGATGCATCTTTACTTCAATCTTATAAAGTTGGGATTGGGGGAGTTTTTCGAGATTTTAAAGGCAGATTTCTATTGGCTTTTGGACATACTTGTGTTCATTGTGATGTATATCGGTTGAACTATTAGTTACTCAATCACTTAAAGAAGTGGCTAAAGATTGTATGTTAAACTACAAGGGGATCATCATTGAAAGTGATAATGCAAATATCATCAAGTTTCTCCAAGATGGTTTCTATAACAAAAATAGTGACTTGGGAATTTCCTTCAAAGAGCACAAAAATGTTATTTTTAATTGTATAGATAGGAAATGTAATAAGTTAGCAGATTTTTGTGTTAACTATGCAATTTTTAGCTCATTTATTTGAGAAGATTTAGTTTAGAATAAGGTTCCTCCTTTTATTTTTTGTTAAAGGAGGAATCTAATGTTATTTGTTAGCTTTTTTGTTTTTGTCATTTTAATAAAATTTTAATGCACTTGGTTGCATTTTCTCAAAAAAAAAAAGAGTAACCTTGTGAACCCTTCACACTCTCCACTTGCAAGAACTTTCTCTCAAACATTCTCTCAAATCACTCTCACGCTTTCTCTCTAATAAATATGAAGAAGGATATTTTTCACAGTAAGTTTTTAAGACCTTATATACGAAAGACATGAAAAACTATCCATAAAACAAAAATTATTCAATTTGATTGTCCACGATCGTACAGTACGATCAACGTCATTGCATGAATAGCTTAAAATTTACTCGTACGATCCAGTACGAACTAATTTCATACTCTGAATGACCTGGGTACGAACTATTGTCATACAATACGATTAGTTCAAAATTGAACAGATTCATCCAGTGCGATTCAGTACGAAACTATTTCATACTCTGAATAACATACTGAATAAATTATTTTAATCAGACCATGCTTCTTTTGGTATGAAAACGGCATCAACCATTTCGTACTCTAGAAGTTGTTTGTACGATCTTTTGATTATACAGTACGAACAGTTCAAAAAATTTATCTGTTCATCTGGATGAAAAGATACGCAACTATTTTGTACTCTGGATGTTGTCTATACGAACCTATGATCGTACAGTACAAACAGTTCATAAAAAATTAGAAGTTCATTAGGGTGAATTTGTGCGTATTTTTTTTGTACTCTGGAAGGCGTAATATGAAACTAACTTTGTACAGTACGAATAGGACTTAAATATTTTCCTAGCATAGTTTGATTAACTACTTTCTGGAGGTACACTCAAGCCAAACATCATGTATAATACAAGATAGTACAGTATGATTAGTTTTAAAAATTTATAAATTTTTACACTCCCCCAGTGTGTGTGTTTATGGTTACCCAATTACAATCACACTCTCTTAGACTAAAAAAAATTTATAAAAGTAAAGACTTCAAAAATAGTAAACAATAATCTAATCTGACTTGAAGTCTTCAAATATCTAGAGTATGATTTCCTTAAATGTTAGTACACACAAACAATAAAAATAATATTTCTAATATATGTTAGGAGAAATAGTAGTCAATATAATAATATTTTGGAATCATCAAAAGCATACAAGATATGAAAATATAGTTATGAAAACTATGTTTTAACATATATTTTGTTACAAAGGCCCTAAATATACTCTCCTTTTCCTATCTGCCAGAAATAAATATGGGAGAGATTCTTTCCCCACTTACTATATGCAGGTGTGGGGGTTCAGTAACATTATAAGTACTATTTTGGACTCATATGCTCGATGTATTGGAGGGATTTTGGCCTTAATTTTTATATACAGGTGTGGGAGGAAAGAAAGAAATAAGTAGAAATGGAGATATAAGAAGGCATCAGGACATGTGCATTATAATCATTACATTTCATATGTTAATGTTATAATGGCTTATGTTTAAGAACTGTTTTAAATTATGCACTATCAAACTCTGAACTTCTATTTCATTTCTGATGGAAAAGTGGAACTGAAAGTGAAATGCGAATGAACCTTTGAGAAAAAGTGTTCTATACTAAATTGGGGAACTTCTGTGAAAATGATTATATGTGTAAAAGTGATAGCTACGTAATCAGGTACATACTAAAATTCTGGTAAGTTCATGTTTTGCTCTTTATTTAATTATTTCTCGGGTCTTTATTCTTTCTTCAATAAATTGTTTTAAACATTTGAATTGGATATTGATATCTATAATGGATAAGGAAGGATGTCTACTTAACTAGTTGAGCTCACTATGTTTCTTTTAATAGTTCAGTAAAAAAAGGGTCTAGTGGTGTAGATCATGTTTAGAAAAGAATTCTCTGAGCTTTGAGTTTAAGGTATTGATTTTTATAATCTAGTTGATTTATTTTAATGTATAGACATTCCTTCTCTTGATTAATGTAATTATATTTTATTGAAATGAAAGTTGATTAGAATGCTTATATATTTTAGATATTAGTAACACTAGTTGTTTGAAATTGGTGGATGAGTTCATTAATTATATATTTAAGTAAGACAAATCTTTCCATTAGATCCTAGGGCACCACACCTTATCTCACTTCAGTCACTCATCCACTACTATCATAAGAATCACTAGTCATCATCTACATTAATTTGGAGCATTGTAAAATCTACAAATCAAGGGACAATTTAATTTCACTTACAAAACTCACTACTCTTGGTGTGTTTAATCAATGTAAAATTCTTAATGCTATTCTAAGTGGAATAGTGTTATAAAATGATATCTAAATAAAATATCTTTATTTGATTATGACCAACTTATATAAAAGTTTAGATTCATTAGAGAAACTTTTCTTGAATACTCGATTAACTGAAAAGGAAGGTAAATTAATTTATGTTTGAGATTAGAGAAATCTCAGCTCATCGTGAAGTCTGAAAGCTATGAAACTACTCCCTACATGAGAATCCCAAAGCCCTAAAATACATGGGAAGTCTGTAAATAACAAATTCACCTTCTATTTTCCTCCATCAAGTCATAAAATTAAGAGAAGAATGCCTAATGAATCTAAAAGCAAAAAATCCTAATTTGCATTCTTAAACTCATTTCAAAAATATTTTTTTTAGAACTCCATGTACAATCATTTAACTCAAATTATCAAGCTTATATTCTTGACAAATTTCAAGCATAGTGTCTTCTCTAAAATATCGCCTTTGGAATAAAAGTCTAACCCTAGAATTCGACTTCCCCCTAATGTGATAAAATCCATATTATAGCGAGTGAGTAATTGTTATTGGTGCGTCAAATTAGTTATCACTATGACAATAATAACATTGACAAAAGGTACAGCACCTTCAAGGCAATGACTTATCCAAGGATATAAGAGATGCTTAAGACTTGAAATAACCTTTTATATAGACTAAAACATCAAATTTAAATAAGAATTTGATTCTTCATAGGACTCAATGGAGAAAAAAGATTCATATAGACGATCCCACATAGCGAGATTAATGTTTGATAATGTTTTTGTTGTTGTTGTTGGAGTCAAACATCATTAATTTCAATAACTTGTAAATTTCATTACTTATTTTATTCGGCATCCTAAAGATATTTAGGAGCTATTTGGTATGCCAAATAATGCATTTCATAAATTAGGTGATTTGATTTGTTTTGAGCAGACCGTAAGTAATCCCTCGAAGCGCCATTCGGGCGACTTCAAAACCCGCTCAAATTGAGCTGGTTACAAAACCTCTTGCACAAAATACTGATTCTGCACCCTTCGTCTCCTTTCTTCCCACACACTCTGCTCTCTTCTCAATCCATACTCCTCCATTCGCATGCTCCATTTTTCCCATAGGTTATGTACTCTCGATTCCTTCCCAATCGTCATCATCCTCCCCTAAAAGACTCTGTTCCATCACAAAATCCTCAAAATCATCACCTCTAACCCTAAAACTATCACTATCGGAGGCCAAGGAGTTTTGGACCTCAGCGTGTTTCTTATTAACTTCCTCTAATGCTTGGTCCGCTTCCGATGTTTCGCCAACCGGTTCCTTTTCGATGACAACCTTGAGATGACCTTACTGGAGGCAGATAACCGTCGATATAAGCTTGTCGACGAGATAAGAAATATAAGCCCAACGATCACGGCCTGGGCAAGCTCTTACCAGTCTCCCATAAGGATTGTCTGTTTGAAGATTCAGAAAAGCTCTACTTTGAGTTAACTCTGGATATCACAATACCGAGTGCAAATGAAATTCAAAAGAATTTACAGAAAATCCCTAATTGTTGTTTGATGTGGCAATGTTTGGTATGCAGAATTAGATGGTCGGCTAGTTCTGTTTCATTCATTTTCCCATATATCTTGTTTGCTCACAAGTTTCGATCTTTCTTCTAACTTTTAGCTCTTTTACTAACGGAGTTTTTTTTTTTTTGAAATTGAGGACTGAAACGTCGGCGAGGGGTGCATTTTTTGAGTTGGGCAGAGAATATTGTACGAACCCATTGGAGGCGACGAGAGGTTTAGTACTCTTTTGATTATATTTGGCTAGGGAAGTATGGGTTCTTATACGACGGGTTCATTATAAATGTTTCAACCTATTTTATCTAGTTTAAGGTGCAAAAGTTTTTATCTTTTTGTAAACTTGAAGTGACATACTTTCCACAAATACATTAAGGAATTGATATGGAATTAAAAAGCTTAAGTTTGATTGACAAACTTATATAGTTTGGACATAAGAAGAGCTGGCATTCAAGATGCATTCTGAAGCTATAGTTCAAAGATTTGATTTGGGTTATGTTGCTTCTTACTTGGTTCAAAGTTATACAAATGTAGCATTAATATTCATCTGTAGTTTGAGGATGAAGTCATGGTTTAAAATTAAAAAATAAAAGGCACGCCTCAGCGCAATATAGTCCCTTTAAGCCTCAAAGCCCACTCAATTAGTTCAGGTTTTGAGGCTTACGCCTCAAGTTTACTGAGGCGCGCCATAAAGCACGCCTCGCCTCACATTTTTTAGGCACTTCCTCTAAAAAAACTAACCTAATATATTTTTGTTCAGTTCGGACTCCCAATTACCGATGTGGAGTCATGGATTGCCTAGTGAGATGTCAATGTGCATTAACATTTAAACCCTGGTAAAGGTTAAATGGAAAAAAAAATTCACAGTTCACGAGGCATTTCAGTTTTCAATTTTCATCATACATTTCAAGCATTCACTCGGGAGAAATTTCAAGCATTCACGTAGCTCCTTCTCAGATGTCGTCACCTCCAAAGAGAAAGGTGATTTGCTGGCATATTTTCTGTTCAAGTTATGCGTATTTTATGCTTATGCTATGTGTAGGAGTTTATGGTTTTAAATATCTTAGTATTTTATGCTTACGCTATATGTATGCATTCCTTCTTGAAATTTTTTAAATATTTGATACTTTGATGCCATTGTATTTTCTCTATATTTAGGATTTATGACTTTATGTTGAAATTTGAAATCTAAATCCTAACTAAATTTTAAGTTTTTAACAATTAAACCCTAAACTTTTAAAATAGAATAGTTTGTGCTAATTTTACATGTAGGATGTACGTACGCTGTATATAAGCACTGAGTACTCTATGCATACATTGTGTGTATACTGTGCGTGCTTGTGCGTATGTTGTGCGTACTCTATGCATATAGTGTGCGTACTATATGCGTATGTTGTGTGTGATATTTACATATCTTGTGAATGGTCTATGCGTATATTGTGCGTAACTTATTTACTTTTTTATATATTTTTATTTTTTATTTTTTAGATATATATTCATCTCATTACCTATCGATGCTATATTTTAACTTTTCGAATAATCTGTGATAATTTTGCTCAGCAAATTTCTCCTGAAGTCGTGAACACATTGAAATGTTTAATGATCATACAATTTTTATAATTTTTTCGGTTTGAGCAAAATGTCCCTCTTATTTATGAGCTGGTCTCATGGTGGAATATTGCAAAGCAATGCTTAATTCTTAAAGATCAGCCTATTCCTTTCACTATTGATGAAGTGGCCATTTTTACTGGTCTGCCAAATAAAGGAGAAGAAATATTCTGACTTTTCTTAGCACATATATCAATTATATCATTGGAAATTAAGACATACATGTTGGAGTTGAATAAGCAAACCCCCCCCTAAGACTATGTTAAGAACGTTCATCATGTATTTATATTCAAAATTATTTTTTCAACTTAACAACTTTAAAACCCCTCGGTTGCTTCAAAGAATATCAAATAATGCAAATGATTTTTTGTCAATAAAATGGTTGGGGTCGATTAGGAAATTTTTAATTTGAGAGTTTAATGAGGCCTCCTCCAAGATTTTAAATAAGAAGCCAGCATGTTACATCAACGATTTTGTACCTCTACTAATTGTGAGTGCTAAGTGCTAACTGTTAAATTCATTCAAAATTTTATTTTATTTTTATAATTCATTTACTAAAATTTTCTTTCAACTTATGCAAATTTGATTCATGGAATATATTTCTTTTTATGCTCCTATGTATACTAACAAAAGGCTTCATTTTTAACGATGGGCCGATGATATTATTTATACTATAGATGTGGTCACTAATTTATTTGTTAATCTAAGAAAAAGTCAGATTTTTTAATATCCTCTAGGGAGTTTCCTAGGTTGAAATTGATATAGTTAACATCAAGAAATATCCATCAGACAACCCTCCATCCCCTGATTTCCCTCATGAAATATCCACCAATCAAACCCCCCAATCTCCTCATCATACCCCACCTCCTCAGCAAGACCCCCACCAATCTCCTCAGAAACTATACTTTAGTTTTTCTGCTGAAGCACTGATTCTCTCTAAGAAAGAATAATCAAATCCTGTCAAAAAATATGCACAAAACTCTTTCTTATATTTTAAGGTAGGCTGAGCAGAAAATTTGAAGATCTAGTTGAAAGAGTAAAAGATATTGAGGTCAAGTTTAATAATTACATTGATCAGAGCAAATTATTTCCTTAGAAATGATCTATTAGTTACTCTTCATCTTTCAATAAGAAATAGAAATCAGATATCCCTCCCCCTAATAAACCAATCTCTCAAAATGAGTCAATCCCATCCAAAAATGAGACAATCACAGCCAAAATACAACTAATTTTATACCCAAATCCAAATGAACCACTACTAGAATATGACATTCAAATAATTCCTGATTATGCAAATAAAATAGTAAATTATAAAAGGTATTTTGAGTCTGAGTTCTGAGAAGAGAAATTTTATATATAAATGCTTGAAGAAGTTCAATCAAAGGTAAAAACTACAACTGTTATGAACTCATAATTCTCTTAGTTTTACATATGGTATGCATATTATAGGCGTATGGTATGCATATATTATACGTATGTTATGCGTATATTATGCGTATGCCATGTGTATGAAATGCATATGGTATGCGTGTGTTATGCGTATGATATTCATATTCCATGTGAATTTTTGGCGTATGTTTATGTTTCATTTTTTTTACAGGGACAATAGTGTCTTTTTTTTAATAACCTTCTTATTTCTAGAGCTGACATTGATGAGTTATTAAGCGATAATTATTTAGGCAATGAACATATAGATATTTTCACCCTTTTGTTAAATGAGAAGTGTAACCTTATATCTGACAAGTACCATACATTTTTATACATCTCGCTAGTCTATTGGGTTATTAACTTAGTATTCAGCTAATCAGTTTTACATAAGTTTTAATATTTATTTTCCATTTCTTACATTTACTTCTTATACTTGCAAAATAACAAAGGAAGGGAAAAATTGTCCAGAATTCAAATCGACCATATAACAAAATTTTCTGTTACTTCAAATAATATTTTATTACAGCCAATCATTGAATCCTTGCACTGGACCCTTCTGGTTGGTTTGCTGAAAGAATAAAGATAAAAATTTTATGACAAGTTGCCCCACCGCATCAAAGAGCATAGGCTTGTTGTTCTAAAAATCGTAAGTGTTTGATAAAATCATAAAACTGATGAACTCTTCAATTTTTTAAAAATTTACAGAACTAGTCCTTACTCTATGTATTTTTCATATTAAAACCCTATATTCTGACATGAAAGGATCTTTTGATAGTGATATCAGAAAATAGAAGGTTTATATCATTAATGGTGTGCCAAAATAAACCAACTCTATAGATTGTGGAATGTATGTTTGTAAATATATGAAAATGATAAGTTTTGAAGGCAACATTGATTGGACAGATAGTACAAGTTGGCAAGAAGACATGTCAAAGTATAGGGCGGAATTTGCATATGAAAATTTAATAAATCATTGAAAAAATAATAGTTTTTTCTGTTTTCAAATTATTTGTAAATTATTTATTTCTAAATTTTGAAGAATATATTTTTTTCTTCTAGTTTTTCACATATATAGTTTATTTCTATGTCTAAATGTTATTTACAATAATTTGATGAAAAAAGAACTTATTTAATGATCATACATATAAATCACGCAGATCGTACGCAGAAAGTATGCATATCATACACAGATCATAAGCATATCATATGCATAGAGTACGCATAACATATTATTTAAAAGAATTTTAATATTTAGGATTTGCATTTAAGATTTAGAGTTAGACATTCTTCTTTGTTTAAAGAAAAAAAATTTATAAATGATTTTTTATGTTTTTTAAGAATACGCATAAAATACGTACAAAATACGCATAAAATACGTAGAATATGCGCATACATTATGCAATTATCTATATTTATAAAATTGTTATTAGATGATTTAATTAAGTAGATAGATCTATATTTTTAAATTATTTAAATTAAAATGATGAGGAATATGTTTTACACATTGAAATTAAATTTGTTATTACACTTTAGACTCAATGTGATTATTATGATTTCATTTTATAGTCTTAAATGTATTTGAACAATTACAAATGATTTAGGGATCTTGGTGGATAGTATTTAAGGATCAAGAATAATGAATATGATGTTTAAAAGGATTTTAGTATTTGGTATTTGCGTTTAAGGTTTAGAGTTACATTTTTTTTTATTTAAAGGAAAAAAAAATAATTTAATAAATAATTTTTAATATTTTTTAAGAATATGTATAACATACGCATAAAATACACATAAAATACGTAGAATATACGCATACATTACGTAGTTATCTATATTTATAAAATTGTTATTATATGATTTAATTAAGTAGATAGATTTATATTTTTAGGTTATTTAAATTAAAATGATGAGGTATATGTTTTACATATTGAAATTAAATTTGTTATTACACTTTAGACTCAATGTGATTATTATAATTTTATTTTGTAGTCTTGAATGTATTTGAACAAATATAAAGGGTTTAGAGATCTTAATTTATCATTTAAGGATGAGGAATAATAAATATGATGTTTAAAAGGATTTTAGTATTTGATATTTGCATTTAAGGTTTAGAGTTAGACATTCTTTTTTGTTTAAAGGAAAAAAATAAATTTATAAATAATTTTTAAGAATACGCATAATATACACACAAAATACGCATGCATAAAATATGTAGAATATACGCATAATTACATAGTTATCCATATTTATAAATTACTATTAAATGATTTAGTAGATAACTTTGTAAGGACTGATGGGCCGTGACATAAGTAATACTTTTTGTTAGCTATAGACTAATCGGTGGCAGATTTGGTTGGGAGGGTTGATTGAATTTTTTTGAGCATTTATTAACATTTTATTGCTTATTATTGTTCAATATTTAAATTTTCACTATATAATTCAGGAACATTTGGCTTAGGGTAACTCATAATTATGCAAATAGAAGTAATGCAGCCTGGACATAAGGTAAGATTTTTTAGACTTATTTATGAAGTAAAAAGGGTTTAAAATTTTTTTTATTTTGTCAAATACTGCATTACTTCTATTTGCATAATCTTATCTAAACATCAAAGCAAGGCACTATGACCCCTACGACCCTACATCTAAAATTCTTTTGGTTGAATTTTTTTAATATAATGTACATAGATTCTCTTGTAAATTGTATTTATTATAATTTTTTTAATTTGTTCCTTATTTTTTATTTTGTACATAGAAATTATTTATTGTTTAAAGAAAAAAGATTTTTTTCAATGATTTTTATTTTTAAAAATATATATATAGATCATACGTAGATAGTACGTATCATTTACGCATATAATACGCAGTAAATACACAGATCATATGCAGATCATACGCAGAATATATACATAAATTGAAAAGATGAGGAATAGGTTTTACATATTGAATTATAATGAGTAATAATTTTTGTTAGCTATGGACTAACGAGTAGCAGATATGGTTGGAACTTGGGAGGGTTAGTTGAAATTTTATGAGCCTTTATTAACATTTCATTGCTTACTCTTATTACACAGAAGATGGTCCCAGAAGATGCAAGGGAGGCACGAAGAAGAGTGTGTAAGGATATAGGTAGATTCTTCTATAAAAATGCAATTCCATTTAATGTTACAATATCACCTGCTTATTAGAACATGATTCGTTCAGTTGGAGCATTTGTGAGAGGGTTCAAACCTCTAACCATGTATGATTTGAGAATATGAATTTTGAAGGAGTTTAAAAACACTGATAAAAGCATTGAAGAAATTAAGAGGATTTAGGCCCAAATAGGAGTAACAATTATGTCAGATGGGTGGTCTGATATCAAACATAGAATTCTGATCAACATCCTCATTAATAATCCTTGTGGTACTATGTTTTTAAGGTCAATTAAAGCATCTGACCAGGTCAAAGATGCTGAGTTTATATTTAGATTATTAGATAACATTGTTGATGAGGTTGGAGAATATTTGGTTGTACAAGTTGTGATAGATAATGCAAGTTCTTATAAGGCTGTAGGTAAAAAACTTATGAAAAAGAGGAAACACCTGTATTGGACTCCATGTGCTGCATATTACATAGATCTGATTATTGAGAAGCTAGGGGAGCTACCTCAACATAAAAATGCACATACTAAAGCAAAAAAAATAATCAAGTTTATTTACACTACTCTTGGGTTCTATCTCTTATGAGGAAATTTTCAAAGAAAAAAATTCTAATGCCAGCCGCAACAAGATTTACCACTATTTACATGACTTTAGAGAGCATGCTGGATGCTAGACAACCTTTAAAGGCTATGTTCACATCTACATAATAGTTGAGTTGTGCTTGGGTGAAGAAGGTTGAGGGAAAAGTGATTAGAAAGATTATTTTAAATGATAGATTTTGACAAAGTGTCTTATATGTCATTACAACTATTATACCTTTAGTTCATATTTTAACGATTGTGGATGCTGACAAGAAGCCTGCAATGGGTTTCATCGACAATGCCATGGATGAAGCCAAAGAGATGATTGCCTCCAACTTAGGAGGCAATGAGCGAAGCTTTAGGAAAATTTAGAATATTATTGATGATAGGTGGGAGCTACAACTTCATCGAGACTTGCATGCAGCTAGCTATTACCTAAACCCTCAGTATCAATATGCAGAGAATAAGTCTACAAACCCTGAAATAAAGTTGGAATTGTATCATTGCATGAATCGTCTAATAAATGATGCAACTGAAAGATCACATGCTGACATGCAATTTGTGCCTTTTAGGAATAAAGAAGGCTTTTTTTGAATTACAACAAGCAAAGGATACAATTATCAAATGATCTCCAAGTGATTTTATTTAATGTTTAAACATTTATTTAAAAGTTATTTTTTTGCACTAATTAAACTCTCTTATATAAATATTAGTTGAGTGGTGGATTCAATTTGGTGATGTAACTTCAGAATTGCAGTGTTTTATTGTAATAGTTTTGGGCTTGACATGCTCTTCATTTGGCTATGAAAGAAATTAGAGTACCTACAACCAAGTACATGTAAAGAGGAGAAATCGCTTGTCGACATTGAGGATGAATTCATTGGTGTACATTATGTATAATAGGAGACTCAGAGATAGGAATTTGAAGAAAAAAGGATTAATGGAAGATGAAGATCTTTTGCTTTGCGAGGATGTGGCATATGATGATGAGTGATTTGAGGCGTAAGTCTGAATTACAAGATGAAGATTTAAATGTTGATTTCTTTGATGGTCTTAAATCATCTACATCCACCACAACTCAAGAACAAATCAAAAGAGGTATATAAATAATATAGTTTTCTTTTCTTAGACTTTTATTAATATATTACAATATTATTCATTATGATATTGCTCAAAAATATTTATGAAAGAGGAAGATAACTCATAATAAGAAAGGAGCTGATTGGGAGATATTGGACTCTATAGGAGAGGAGGAAGAGAAGAGAGCAGTTCATCATAATGATGATTCAAATGAAGACCCCCTTAGTGATGACTGGTGACAGTGTTAATGACTTATGAGTTCTTATGAGATATGTCATTGCTATTTATCCTCAAAGATGTGGTAAGTAGCATTTTTTATATTTTATATATTATTTACTCATTATTATATACAAAATTTATCATTTTATGTTTACGCAATTTTTTGATTTTGAGGCTTACGCCTCAAAACGCCATGAGGCTTATGCATCTCCTCATTAATGAAAAATGCCTCAATACCTGATTACACAATTTTAAACCTTGGATGAAGTTGAATTTGTGTTATTTAAATTCATCTGTTATCTTAGCTTTTTTATTGTGGAAAGAGTTTAACTTTGATGTTCTTTCTAAATTTAATGGGCTATATGTTTCATTGTTGATAGAAGTTTATTGCTATTCTCTTTACTCTTGAAAAAGAATATACATATGTAGGATGATTCTTTTTAATATTTATTTCTCCTTGGACTTTTTCATTTGCAACAGATGCATTAACAGTGTTTGTGTCCATTTCCAAAGAAGTTGATGATGTGTTTTTCAGAAAGGATGGTGCAGTGAAAGGTCTGTGAGTTATTTTCTCTTTATATTTTATTTCTTTTCTTATATTTGATTACTAATCTTTTTTCCATGTCTCCAGGGTTGCATAAAAATACAGTAATTGTTATCCTGTCAACACTATCGATAAATTATCTTCACAAGTTAGAGAAGAGATTTGAAGGCATGCCAACATTTTTTCAAGTTTATAAAATTTTATATGGAAATTTTTGTTTTTTTTTGCATGAGTGTATATTGAATCATAGCAATGTAGGTTAATATCCTTTTGCAATCAACAGATTTGTCAATGTGGTTTTGACTCTATCAATTTCCTTATTTTCTAAAATTGCTTAAAGTGTTACCAATATAACTACAGTTGAATAAATCTATATCAAGTCTTATTTTGTTGTTTTATGAATTGGAATTTGTACTTTATTGATAGATTCTTGAATGAAGAGAGGCATGTGCTATCTTTTAATCTTTGCTAATTTATTTTTAATTTATTGTATTTGAATTGCAACCTCAATTGATGGATGCGTAAAAAGCTAGGAAACTGATTTAAGTTGTTGAAGATTGACATATCTATTAAATTGTTATCACTAAAAAATGTTTCGTGTTACTTTGTCGTAATTATAACTAAGGGGCTGTTTGGTATCGGATTTACAGCTGGATTTAAGTCAGATTTACGCTAAATCCAGCCAAACAATTTTTGTGAGCGCGTTAAATCCTGGGATTCGGTAAATCCCAGATTTACGGCTTAAATCCGAGATTTAGTAAATCCGAGAGGTAGCTGGATTTAGTAAATCCAAGCGTGATTTACAAGAAGCGCGCGAAAGGGAGAAAGTTACCTTCACAGCCAACGAGCTCCCGTTCTTGCTTCCGATCAAAATGTCGTAACTTCTGATCCGGGTTGACGAGAAAGTCATCGCAGGAGCGAAGTCGAACAGCCACGAAGGAGCCGCAGAAGCGACGCGTGCAATCTATACACCTGCAAAGCAACGAAGACGAACAGCAACGATGAAAGAGAAGATGAAAGGAAAACCATAGACTCCTCTAAAAGTTATTATTGATTAACTTAATTAATATAGTTTAAATTATTAATAATTCATTAAATAATTAAATGTTTAATTAGTGCATAAATTAGTTATCTAATTTAACTTAATTGTATAATTAGTAATTAAAAATTAATATAATTAGATTAATTAATATATTTAATAAATTTATAACACATATATATATTTTTTAATTATAAATTTATTTTTAGGTTATAATTATCTTCTTCATATTTAAATTCATAACTGCTATAAATCCTGAAATATGTTACCAAATAGTTTCTCCGGATTTAACAGGATTTAACATTTGGCATCCCAAACGGTTTTCAGGATTTAACACATTTCGGATTTACTAAATACGGATTTACAGGATTTACTAAATCCCACTAAAGTTAAATCCCACTTGTTGCCAAACAGCCCCTAAGAACAATGGATATTATTTTATCTTTTGTTTTTTAATTGTAAATTTTCATTAATGTTCTGATATCTCATGCTCAGTGATTGATAATTATTAGTTATTACTCTGTTTTCTGGGGAAGTTTTCTTTAGTTGGTTTATTGAAAAAGCAAATGACTTTCTAATTAATAATTATCAGTTATTACTCTGTTTCATCAGAGACCATTAATTATGGATTTTTTCCTATGTTGTTTATTTGAAGATTTGCTATTTTATGGATAAAAAAATGATGATTATTTTTGTGTTGGAAAGTTTATTAGAATCTTTTTAATTGAAGGGGTGTTTTCAATCTTCAATTTTTGTTTGGGCTACTGAATTTTTGTAATTATATAATAATTTCATACCATGTTAGTATGTATTTGGTATTTGTTTTACCCTTCAAAGTCTTCAATATGTCATAGTTCATAACCTTTCAAAAAACTAGAAGAATATAGTGCGTGCTGCTGCAATATGTTGTTTTTTTAGCCTTTATGGTATTCTAAAAATAATACTTTCAATGTTTTGGCAATGATTAATAAGATTTTAGAAAATAATTATTTCTTCGACTTTTGCTTCAGCAGCACCTAGTGCATATGATAGATTTATTGGGAGTGATAAGGGATTGCAGGATAAAGATCCATCAGTATCTTTGCCTCCATCCAGATCAAGCAGGATTGATCCAATGCTTGATGATGTAGCTGAATGGGAAATTCCATGGGAAGATCTTGTAATTGGTGACAAAATTGGATTAGGTAATTCCAGTAATCCTTTACTAAGTTTTATTATTTGTAAAATGTAATGAGTGTTAGAGTACTTAATATAAACCGGCAACAATAACTTCTTATATGGTTTTGTATACCTCAACAAGGACTCTCACTACTTACTTCTGCCAAGCCATATGTACTAACGGCCACTACCATCATACATGATTACATTTACTGTTATATATACAAATAGGGTAACCCTTTGCTATTCACAAAAATGAATTGATCTTTCTGCGCATACTTTTCTTTCTTCTTCTCTGCAGCTCTAACTTGCAGGTTGTTCATGGTATCAGAGCCATAGTGCTCAATCCCTCTTCTCTTCCGGCCATGGTGGATCAAAGATCTTCTACTGTAGCTCAATCGGGCTCGACTCTTCCAGCTACCGCTCAAACCTCTGCAATGGAATACCTAACTATCACAGCTCCTCTTAAGTTTCTGATGACAAATCTCAAACTCATCATCTCCAATCAGCTCACCAGTGACAACTATCTCATTTGGAGGCCTCAGATCTTCCCGTTGTTCTCGGCACATGGCTTCGACGGTCACCTTACAGGGAGCTCCCCGAAACCTTCCGCCGAAGATAGTCCCAGCGAATTTCGGCAGTGGAATATAGTAGATCAAAACCTCATATCGGCTCTCCTGTCTACTATCTCACCTTCCATTCTACCCTACATATTAACACTAACATCTGCTAGAGACATATGGAACACACTTAAGCTGTGTCTCCAACCGACCAACAGGTCCCATGTAATACAACTGAAGAACGAGTTGTATCATATACAAATGAGATATCTCACAATGATGCACTACTTGGCCAAGATAAAGGCACTGGTTGACAACATTGTTGCCGCAGATTCTCTACTTGACCCTGAAGAAATCATTCTTCACAAATTGAATGGACTGCCTCCCTCCTACAACTCCTTCAAGACATCTATTCGAACCATCCAACTTCCTATAAGCCTAGATGTGATGTATTCGCTCCTCTGCAGTAAGGAAATAAATATTCACTCTGACGTCCAATGCGACGTTACTCTGATAGCTGATACTACGACATTCTATACAAATCGTGTGAACACGCCTCAAGGACGCACCAGCTACAGGGGAGGTCAAGGCCGTGGAGCTCCATTCAAGCCAAACTCCACTCCCATTCGCAATGTCTACACCGAGTCAGGCAAGCCGATTTGCCAAATATGCGGGAAAACAGGGCGTAATGCCTCTGTTTGCTGGCATCGTTACAATTCTGCCTATACCAATCCCGTGACTTCTACACCAAGAGCCCTGCAGGCTGCCCAGCAACCAACTTCAATCAATGAATGGGTACTCGATTCAGGGGCTTCCACGCATCTCACGCCGGATGCATCCAATCTACAGCAATTAACTCCATACATGGGCTCTGAAACAATTTCAACAGCTAATGGCAGCTCTCTCCCTATCCACAATACCGGACAAGGCCTTCTTCCACTTCCCGACTCTAATTGTAAGCTATATTTATGAAATCTACTTCACGTTCCTCTAGTATCACATAATCTTCTTTTATTCACAAACTAATAGCTGACAATAATTGCTCCATTTCTTTTGACTCACACAGTTTCTTAATCAAGGATCTTCTGGACAACCGAATCCTCATCCGTGGACGTTGCCGTAACGAACTCTACACGGTTCTCTAACCTCAAGTTCTCCACACAACTACCTCATCTACCAACAATTGGCATTCTCTCCTAGGCCATCCCAACTCCAGAACTCAGCAACTCTTATCTAAGAATATCTCATCTATATGTACTTCTTTGTCTTCTTTTGTTTGCAAATCATGTAATGTGGCTAAAAGTAATAAGTTATCCTTTCCCTCTTCTTCAACTCGTGTACTTAAACCGTTTATGTTAATACATACGGATGTTTGGGGTCCTTCACCTGTACCTTCTCTCAACGGCTTTTGTTATTATGTCTTATTTATTGACAATCACTCTCGCTTCTGCTGGCTCTTTCTAATGCACACAAAGGATGAAACCTTGTCAAAATTTCAATAGCTACATAAATTTATCACTAACACTTTCAACTCCAATATAATAACTCTCCGCTCAGATGGAGGAGGTGAATACACAAGCCATGCCTTTCGTGCATATCTAGCTGAAAACGGTATAACTCACAAATTCAGCTGTCCCTATACTCCAGAACAAAATGGTGTTGCCGAAAGGAAACACCGCCATCTCCTGAATACTACTAGAACCCTTCTTCATGAAGCCCGTCTTCCACACAACCTATCGGCCAAAGCTCTCTTAACTTCACATTATCTTATTAATTGGCTCCCAACCAAAATCTATGCAAATCACTCACCTTACTATCTTCTTCACAAACGACATCCCACATACACTTATCTTCGAACCTTTGGATGTCTCTGTTTCCCGTGGCTAAAACTAACCACATCCACCAAACTTCATCCTCGCTCTCAAGAGTGTGTCTTCATCGGCTACTCTACGGCACATAAAGGGTACAGATGCTTCAACCCAATTACCAACAAAGTCCACATCTCTTGACACGTCGTTTTCTACGAACAAATTTTTCCCTACCAAACTCTTAGCTCCCACACTTCCATTCCATCTACATAACCTACTAATACCTTTCCCTACCTACTCCTTCCCACTTCAACTCTACCACAAACACTGCCACCTTCTACAACATCTAACATTCCTGATACCTCACACTCCTCCTCCACTTCCTATCCAGACAATTTCCATACATCTGCTCCCATGGCTTCAACGACTTCTACACCTTCTCATGAAATTTCTACTTCACATAACCCACCCGTTAAGACTTCAAATCACCCCATGCAGACACGGCTTAAATACGGCATTCACCGTCCCAAACCCATCTTTAGTCTTCTAACCTCCTTAAAAAATTACACTACTCCCACCACACATCATCAAGCAATTCAAATACTCCACTGGAGAGCTGCCATGTTTGAAGAATTTCTTGCCCTTAAAAAAAAAGGTACCTGGTCAATGGTTCACCTCCTCCTAACTGCAAAGTTCTTGGATGTAGATGGACCTTCAAAACAAAATATCATCCAAATGGTCAGGTAGAATGCTACAAGGCCAGACTAGTAGCCCAAGGTTTGAAACAGGAACTTGGAGTTAACTATAACGAGACCTTCAGTCCTGTTGCCAAATGCCCACCATTTATATCATGCTTCTAATAGCACAATATCGAGGCTGGCAGACACTCCAATTTGACATATATAATTCCTTTTTGTACGGTGAACTCCATGATGAAGTCTATATGCAGCAACCACCCGGGTTCGTAGACCGTGAGCATTCAAACCCAATTTGCAAACTACACAAGGCCATTTATAGCCTCAAACAAGCACCCCGTGAGTGGTACAACAAGTTTATTACAGTTCTACGCTCTTTCGGGTTCAATCTCAGCAAGGCAGACCCATATCTTCTCAATTACCTCAATGGTGAGGTTCAAATTCTTATCTATGTAGATGACCTCCTCATCACAGGAAGCCACCCGGACATCATTCAAAAGCTGGTGCAACTCCTACTCCAACACTTCTCTCTAAAACAACTGGGTCCTGTTTCCAGTTTTCTCGACATTCAGGTATCCCGAACTCCAAATGGCACATTTCTTCATTAGGCAGCTTATGCCACTGAGCTACTTCAAGCGGACAATCTCCAGCACAGCAAGCCAGTCATTACGCCTATGACTTTAAAGGCCTCCACAAGTTCAAATGCCAATCTACCTTATCCCGATCCTCATTACTACAGGTGGCTTGCGGGCTCTCTCAACTATCTTACTATTACCAGGCCAGACATAGCTTATGTAGCTAATCAAGTCTGCCAACACATGCACCATCCCACCATTGCAGATTACACTGCCTTAAAGCTCTTGCTACGCTATATTCAAGGTACAATTCATTTCAGCCTACCGTTAACTACAACCCCTCTTCAGCTTCGTACTTACTCCGACGTCGACTGGGCCGGCGACCCCCACGACCGCAAATCTACAACAGGCTTTTGCACATTCCTAGGAACGACTCCCATCTCCTGGTGTGTCAAGAAACAAGCCACTGTCACAAAAACATCCACAGAAGCTGAATATAGGTCTCTCTCATCGGCCACTTCAGATGTTATTTGGATACAGCGTCTTCTAGCAGATTTTCAATTACCTCCCACAACACCTACTCCTCTCTACTGCAACAACACCTCGGCAATGGCAATTGCTCATAATCCGGTCTTCCATGCAAGGACCAAACATATTGAAATTGACTATCAATTCATCTGTCATCACATTACCAATGGTGAGATTGTCCTTCATCATATTTACTCCGAGGACCAACCAGCCGACCTTCTTACCAAACCATTGCCTCCATCAAGGTTCCAGGATCTTCGTGACAAATTAAGCATCAAACTTATCAATGCTTAATTTGAGGGGGGATGTTAGAGTACTTAATATAAACCGGCAACAACAACTTCTTATATGGTTCCATCTACCTCAGCAAGGACTCTCACCACTTACTTCTGCCAAGCCGTCTGCTACTAACGGCCACTGCCATCATACATGATTACATTTACTGTTATATATACAAACAGTGTAACCCTTTGCTATTCACGAAGATGAATTAATCTTTTTGCGCATACTTTTCTTTCTTCTTCTCTGCAGCTCTAACTTGCAGGTTGTTCAGTGAGAACAAGTAACATTTTAGAAGTGCTGGTTTTTTTTTGGAAACTCCATTAACATTTTTTAGACATGTGCTCAAGTACCAAACACTTTAATAATCTCTAGACGTTCATTTTTTTATCAAGTAAAGCAATTCCATTCACAATTTTTTGAACATGTGAGACTGCTTGGTTCTAGAGCCTGTCTATAGACAGCTTGAACAGCAGCCTCTACATGAATCTGCAACAAAAACAATATGATCTAGTGAAGGAGTTAGCTTGTTACATTTAGAAGTTGCTTGGCCATTCATAAAATTAATCTATTTTGCTATTCTGATATCACGTATCTGACTAAATTAATTACTTATAAAATGATCCATGCTCAATAGCTTGAGAGCAAACTCAGCTCAGTAATACTGAAAAATAATATATAATTTCATGTGCATAAAACTAAAACTTTTATATACATGCAGCCAGGAACACAAGCAAAGAATAATTAAATAGGGAGGAATACAAGCAAGGAACACAAGCAAAGAATAATTAAATAGAGAGGAATGCAAGCAAGGAACTTATTGATGACATCAAGATCAACAGGTCAAGCTAATTTTCTTCATCTTCAAAAAGTTGGTGTGCTCAACCTCACTTTATTCAGGCAAGAAGTTTCTCCTTGGTAAAAGAATCCGATTTTATCTTAATTGGTAGTCTTGATATGTCCTCACAAAGCAGTACTTATTCTTTCAATACTATATTATTCTCTAACCCAACAAATCTCACATAGTTTGATGGGAACAAAACACAACCATCCTTGAAATCTTTTGAATAAGAAATAATGATGAAAGAATGTAATTCTCCATTGAATCTTATTCATCCACATGTAACAAATTAACGAAAAGATGCTCACGAAGGAATTTAGCAGAATCTGAGATGGGGTCACAACCAGCTCCAAAGCAGAGGGGAAACTCTAGTCTTAATAAAAAATTTCTTAATAGTAGCATAACTAGTCGTTTAAGGTGTTGGGGAACTTGCCCTTCTTTAGCTGATGAACTTGGTAGTGAAGATCTTTGAATATGTCCATAAGTTGACAAAAATTGGCTCTTAGTAGCGACACCATTGAAGACTCGGTGAACTCGAATCTTTGAAAAAGTTTGTAGTTCTTCATCAAGGTAATTGTGATGACCGTAAAAGAGAAAGAAGATGAGAAGAAGAAGAAGATTGAATGAGATTCTAATATAAAAGAGTACTTGTAAGCAAAGGGAAATGACAATATCAAGAAACAACTTATCACAAATAAAACTTTATTATTGGGCAAGTAAAATAACTTCAAATACAGATTATATCAACAGCAACTCAAAGTCAGTCCTTCGCTCACTTCCAAAAAACTCAAAAGAACAACCTAAGAGCAAGCAACTGTGAAAGTTTGATGATGGCGTCTTTCCCTTAACCACGGCCAACATAGTGATATTCTTCAAAATTAATTGATTACTTGACGGCACCTCTGTAGCGACCTTATTTGTTTTCTCTGGAGTACTTGATGACATCTCTAGTATCTCTTGATCAAGAGAAGAGCAAGGTTTTCATCTAAAAAGCTTGCTCATTGAATAATATATTACAATATTTCTAAGATAACCTCATGAAATTTTTTTTTTATTGTTCAACTGTATGATCCCTTAGAGTAGTCAGGGACGCCTTCAACAAAAAATTTAAAATGCGTTTACTCATTTTTACCCAATTAATTTAAATTAAAAGTTTACCAGAACAGACAAATTTCTCTGTTGCGGGAAAAACGCCCATTAACTAAAAAATATGCCTTAATTTGCTTTAGGTGGTGGACTGCTCAAAGCGAGCCTTACACGAAGTCATCAATCTCAGTTGAATCAAATAGGCTTTTCATCCTATTCGACTCCACCGCCTCAAACTTTTCTTTCCAACGTCTCATTAAGATACTAACTAGCACTTCTTCTTTAGTTATTCCTATTTTATATTTGGAAATGTTCATCATCTTGTATAAATTAGTTACAGAGCTCCAATAGAGAAGAACGGAAAATAACATTTAGATTCGAACACTTCAACCTCTATTTATAGATCTATTAATGAAGGTGACGAGGACAAGCAGATAAATCAACGTTATAATTAATCAGTGAAAAAGAAGACACTGACAAAATATTTAATCATTCATCAATATCCTTCAAACAAATCTTAATATTTTAATCATTATTTAGTTTTATCTTTGTGAAGAGATAAGCAATAAAAAACTCAGGCCACAGATGATGAGACGAGAAGTGAAAGATAAATGAAAAACACTTATTGCAAGCATAAATTCATTTATTATCTTCTTCTTCTTCTTCTTCTTTTTTTTTTTTTGCAAAAAACCTCCATAAATATAATGGAATCAAGGAACTACATGTAAATCATAGATCCCAACAAGCACAATGTGGGCTCTGAAAATTCGGCCCCGGCCTCCCCGTTATTTTCTCAGGGGAGTTTTAACCTATTAAGTTTCAGGATAAATTTTGAGAAAGCAAATGGATTTGTAGATAAGACACTACCTAGATATTTCGCCCTCATTTTATGAGGACTTTATGATATGAGTTCTAGTTTCCTATAGGTGCAGGCCCCTATAGTTAATTATCCCTCTCAATAATGAGAGAGGACATTCAATTAAGTCTAGTCATCAATCAGATATGTAGATAAGATACGTAGATAATACATGTTATCTTGTATATAGTAGCATCATGCGCATTTGAAATTTAGAGAATTTGATATTTAAAATTTAATATTTCACCATCTTTCACTTAAAGAGGGTGGTGGGGGAGTGATGATGAAATTGATTTAGATCCCATGGTTCTGTCATCCCGAACCATCGTGGTCCCTGGTCTACATAATCAGAGGAGGTAGTCGACCCAACCTGACAAAAGGATCTTTGTCGACAGCCATGGGTTGCTTCGTCCAAGGGTACCTTATAGACCTGCGATGAATATTTGTCTAAGGGGACAAATTTGAATCCATCTTAGCTAACAGAGAGCTTTGTGCCCAATCAATTATATATTATTGATTCATTTATCAAGGATTTCATGCCACTAAGGAACGTATTGGCTTTGACCATAACCGTAATTTAGTAGTGTCATTTTACATCAAAACCACTCAGTTCATAGGACCTCGGGTCATAACCGTTGATCCTGCAATGCCATTTAGCGATGAAACTGCCAGTCAGAGAACACATATCACATCCTTACTAGCAAGACATTTTTTGAGAATGGATCATAATGATATTTTTTACTAGGCATTAGCTCTATATGAGCTGAGGTAAATGCTAATTTTTCAACCCAACAAACTGTTGCAGTAGGTGGATGGGTTTTACTTTAAGTGATGATAAGTAATTTTAATTCAAAACATTTTGGATTTGGATGATCTCGAGATTTTTGAATTTTCAGGTATTTGGGATGCCATTTTGAAATTTTTAGAACTTACCCCTCCGATTGAGATCTACATTCAATGCGGCCATTAATGAATGTTTGGGGTCATTTTCATTTATGGATTGAACATATTCGACTCTGTCGAGTTGTCGACAGAGGATCGTGTTTTATAGGCATTGTGATTTTGTTAATGAATTTTCTTTGTTGGAGGCCTTGAAGGCCTTACATGAACATATAAAATAGACTCGTGACTCATGACTTGAACTATTCGTCTAGACGAAATGTCCCATTCATCCCAGGACGATGTTATCTGGACTCGTGACTTGAACTATTCGTCCAGAAGAAATGTCTCATTCGTCCCAGGACGATGTTCTCTAGACTCGTGACCTGAACAATTCGTCCAGATAAAATGTCCCATTCGTCCTAGGACGATGTTCTCTGGACTCGTGGCTTGAATTGTTCGTCCAGACAAACTTATATATTCATCCCAGGACGATGTCCTCTGTTCCTTAACCTTGAGGGCTGTCCTGTAGTTAATTCCTAATGAAGCCTAGAAATAACAGTTCGTACCGGATGAACTTAGTTCGTACGAGACGATGATCAGGTACGAAGTTATTTCGTACCAATGCATATTGGGCACGTACGCAATAGTTTTTACACTGTTCGTATGTATGAATTACGATCGTACGGGACGATCGAGTACGTACAGAATTGAATTTTTGTAGATTTTAGACAATTTTTCGTGTCTTTCATATAAAAGGTCCAAATAAAACTGTTTTGTAATCTTTTTGTCCACTGGTCTTCGTGCAAATTGAAAGGAGATTGAAGGAGAGAGTGTGAGAGAGTGTTTGAAGGAGGATTCTTACAACTGGAGTGTGAATGATTCACTTGGTACTCAAAGGTAAGAATCTCCAACTATGAATTGTGATTACTTCACTATTTTCTCTCGTCCTTCTAGATTTCTCATGAGAAGATCTTTTATGGAAATCTGGTTCTCTGCCGACACTCAAGGAGTGTGAATAGCGGGAAGGTTCTTTGCCTACACTTGGAGAGTGTGAACAGCGAAAAGGTTCTCTACTGACACTCGAGGAGTGTGAACAGCGACAAGGTTCTCTGCCTACACTTGGAGAGTGTGAAAAGCGAAAAGGTTCTCTACCTACACTTGGAGAGTGTGAACAATGGAAAGGTTCTTTGCCTACACTTGGAGAGTGTGAACAGCGGGAGGTACTCTTCCTACACCTGGATGGTGTAAACGGATGACGGTTCTCTGCCGCTCCGGGCAGTGGTGGAAGAGAGTTTTTTGTGAAGGCTTCTCCGCCTTGCTGTGGGGACAAAATGAGAGACACTAATTGGTAATAATGCAATACTTGAAGTGGGAGACTTCAAGGAGTGAATGTAGGTCATGTTTGAATGAACCACTATAAATCTTGTGTCTTTTTATTTTTCTACTACTTTTTACTTTAATATTTATGTGTGATACTATGGTTGAAAAATCCTTTTAAAAAAATTATTATAAGTTTTTTATCGGTTTAAAATTTAAGAAGAATTTTTTTAAAAATTACCAATTCACCCCCTCCCCCTCTTGGTTAGCCGCTGGGATATAAGCTTAGGTCTAACAACCTAATTCATTTTTAATAAGTTTCGATAAATGGTATCAGAGCTTTATTTTCAATATCATAAGTTTAAAGTACTTTTTGATTAACGACCATGGCTACATTTGAAAATCGAAACACACTTGAGGGTTACTTTATAATAAGACCTCCATTGTTTGATAATATTCCTTTTGATTTTTGAAAAATACGCATTTCCACATTTTTATAATCACTTAATTACCATATATGGATCTTATTTCAGGAAGGGTATACAAACCTATTAGATTAGTTGATGGAGTTAGAGTTGAAACACCGGTAGAAGAACGTGACTTAGCACAACTTAATGCCAAATGCCTAAATAGTTTCTTTTATGCTCTTAAATTCGAAGATTACATGTGAGTTTCTACTTGCAAGAGTGGAAAGGACATATGGGATAGACTTTATATAACTTATGAGAGGACTAATGAAGTTAAACAATCTAGACTTAATATCTTATTGCATGACTATGAACTGTTTCGCATGAAACCAAATGAATCCATTTTCTAACATGTACACAAGATTCATACAAATTGTCACCTCTTTACATGCATTAGGTACGAAATTAATGAATACAGAAATGGTTAATAAAATACTTCATTGCTTACCTACTGCTTATGATGCTAAAATAACTGTGATTACATAGTCTAAAGATTTAAATATTTACTCTATTGACAATCTTCTTGGATCATTAATTGCTTACGAGCAAGGGGTGAGTTAAAGAAAGATTGATGCAGGTGAACCACGAAGGGAGAAGAACATTGCACTGAAAGTTGAGGAGTTAGAGAGTGATCTCTCACAACCTGAGGATGAAGACGACATCAATCTAATGACTAGATAATTCAGAAGCTTTCTAAAGAGGAAGCAAAAGAGACGCCAGCAATGAAATTGAGGTAAATTTAATAAAAATGTCAATATTTCAAATGATGTTATTTACTATGAGTGCAGAAAACTTAAACATATTAAATCAGATTGTCCAAAACTCAAAGCCACACATAGTAAAGAGAAGGTAGAGGAGAAACCAATGGTGAAAAAGGGCAAAAAGTTTCAAAGAGCTTTTTGGGCGGACTCAACTTCAGACTCGTCAGAGACTGAAAAGGAAGAGGAAGTCACCAATCTGTGCTTAATGGTTAATAATCTTGATCAGTCAGATCAAGAAGAGGTATGTGACTTGACTTATAATGAACTTTTAGAAGTCTCAGAATGCATACATGTTGCATATAGAAAATTAAAGAAATTATATGCTAGTCTGAACTTAAAATTATAAGACGTTCAAAGAGAATAAGAAATCCTTAGAAAAGATCATACTTTAATTGATAACAACCACATGAAATTACTTGATGAGTTTGATGAATTGAATAAGAACCATGAAAGTTAAAATCATTCTATGCAGAACTTCAAAAAGAAATAAAAAATAATAACGATGAATTTGAGAGCAAGATGTATCAAATAAATTATACTAATCAAATTTTGAAAGATATGAATTTATTTTATAAACTTAAGATAAAAGCTCTCGAGGATAATAGGATACCCCCAAGACTTGAAGATTTCACGAATCCTATTTTGTATCCTAAATTTATACAATCGCTGAATAGATAGAAGAATAGTAGAAGACTTAGGAATCCATTTTTGGGAGTCAAATATAATAATTGTGGATTATTTGGATATAAATCTCATGCTTGTACATTAAAGAAGAAAACTTATTTGGTATGGAGACCTAAGATGCATAACCTTGACATATCATATATGCATCTGTTTATAATTTGTAAAAAGGTGAACTAAAACTTGTTTGGGTTCCCAGGTCTAATGTTTGATAATTTTGCAGGATTGCTCTCACACAAGGCCTCGTGAGAGCACATGGTACCTGGACAGCGGATGCTCAAAGCATATGATTGGAGATACTACATAATTCATATCGCTGGAAGCTAGGAGTGGAGGCAAGGTTACACTTAGAGATAACACCATAAGAAGGTGGTTGGGTCAGGTATGATTGAAATCTTAAAAACTTTTTAATTGAAAATACACTACTTGTAGAAGGCTTAAAGCATAATTTGTTAAGTAGTAGCCAGCTATGTGATAAAAGATACTGTGTAAAATTTTTCCCTACTAGCTGCATATTAAGCCTAAATGAAAAAGATGTTTTGAATGGTATAAGGGTAAATAATGTGTATATGCTAGACTTAAATTGCATTAAAACTCATACTGCTTTTTGTTTAAAAACTATTTTTGATAAATTATGGATTTGACATAGGAGACTTTGTTACTCTAGCGTGAAAAATCTTAGGAGAATTACCCAAAAGAACTTAGTGAGAGATATACCAAAACTAGACTTTACTAAGTATCACCTTTGTGATGCATGTCAATTAGGAAAACATGTGAAGTCCTCTTTTTAGTCCAGTAATGATCTTAGAACTAGTAAACCATTAGAGATTTTGCATATGGATCTCTTTGGACCAGTTGGAATTGTAAGTCTAGGAGGGAAGGCATACGGATTTGTGATTGTGGATGATTTCTCTAGATTCACATGGGTTAGATTTCTATTTCATAAAAGTGAATCATTTGAGGAATTTAGAAACATTTCGACTTGGATTCAAAGGAAACTAGGATGTGAGATTATACTATTCAAAATGATCATGGAGGAGAATTTGAGAATAAAATTTTTAAGTATTTTTATAAGGAGAAAAAAATTGATCACAATTCACTTCCTAAATATTTTTGGGCTGAGGTAGTTAGTACAGCATGTTATGTTCTGAATAGGGTGAATGTGAGATCAAACTTAAATAAAACATCTTATGAGTTATTAAAAGGTAGAACACCAAATTTATTACATTTGCATGTCTTTGGATATAAGGTGTTCATTCATAATAATAGAAAATTTGCCTTAGGAAAATTTGATCCAAAATCAAATGAAGAAATTTTTATAGGATACTCAAGTATTGGAAAATCTTATAGAGTATTCAATAAAAGAACTTTGGTAATTGAGGAGATCACACATATTGTATTTGATGAAACAGAAAGTTTGGAAGAGCCAATTATTGAAGAGGATGTGATAGAGATTAACTGCTAAAAGATTGATAAAATAAATTTGTAAGAAATTTAGAGATGGAAAATTTAGTGCCTAAAGATTTGAGATATTCTAAAAAACACCCAAAGAAATTAATTATAGGAGAGCCTAGTGAGGGTGTTTAGACAAGGCATGGACTGAATAAAGAAGTCAATCATTCTGCTTTTATTTCAATGATATAACCCATAAATATTGATCAAGAACTTTTGGATGAATTTTGAATATTGGCTATGCAAGAAGAATTAAATCAATTTGTAAGAAATGAAGTTTGAGAATTAACTGTAGGGCCAAATGATCAAAGTGTAGTATGAACTAAGTGGGTATTTAAGAACAAAATGAATGACTTAGGAGTAGTCATTAGAAATAAGGCTAAATTGGTAGCTAAAGGGTATAATCAAATTGAAGGGATTGATTTTGAAGAGACTTTTGCCCCTGTAGCTAGACTTGAAGCAATTAGGGTTTTGTTAGTCGTTGCCTATTTTAGAGGATTTAAATTATATCAAATGAATGTTAAAAGTGCCTTTTTAAATGGGATAATTTAAGAGGATGTTTTTGTAGAACAACCGCCAGGTTTTGAAAATTCTAAATATCTAAATTATATTTTCAAATTGAAAAAGGCATTATATGGATTGAAACATGCACCTAGGTCTTGGTATGAGAGGTTGAGCACCTTTCTACTTGAGAGATATTTTAAAAAAGGAAGTGTAGACACAACTCTCTTTTTAAAGAAATTAAGAGAAGATATACTTATTGTACAAATCTATGTAGATTATATCATATTTGGATCTACTAATAAAAATCTTTGTGATGATTTTTTTAAAATAATGAGTAATGAATTTGAGATGAGTCTAATGAGAGATTTGAGTTACTTTCTAGGATTTAGCATTAAGCAAATTTAGGAATGTACATTTCTTAGTTATTAAAAATATGTTAAGGACATCCTCAAAAAGTATGAAATGGAAAATGCTAAACCTATTAGTACACATATGAGTTCCTCAGTTCAGTTGGATAAGGACCCTAAGGGAAAATCTATTGATCAAAAAAATTTAGAGGGATAATTGGATCTTTGTTTTACTTGACAGCTAGCCGACCTGATATCATATTTAGTATTTATTTATGTGCTAGATTTCAATCAGATTCAAAAGAATCAGATTTGACAATAGTGAAAAGAATTTTAAGGTATCTATTGGGAACTCAGAACTTAGGAATTTAGTATTCTAAGTTTAACTCTTCATTTGAAATTATTAGATATTGAGATTTAGATTTTGTAGGTTGTAGGGTTGATAGAAAGAGCACTTTTGGAATATATCAATTTTTTAGAAATTCATTAGTTTCTTGGTCCAGTAGAAAATAAAATTCAATAGTCCTATCTACTGCTGAAGCTGAATACATTGCATTAGGAAGTTGTGTGGCACAAGTACTTTGGTTGAAACAACAGTTGATTGATTTAGGATTAACTATATGCACTATTCCCATTTATTGTGATAACACTAGTGCTATTTACATTTCTAAAAAACTTATTCAACATTTAAGAATCAAACATATAGACATGAGGCATCATTACATAAGGGATCATGTATCCAAAGAAGAAATTGAACTTATTCATGTTACAACAGAAAATCAACTTACAGACATTTTTACTAAACCACTAGCCTTTGACACTTTCAGTACATTAAGAACAAGGCTTAGTGTGATTGATTTGAATGTTTAAATATAAAATTTTGCAACATTGATATGTGTTTATTAGTGTGTTTCTATGTTTGTGTTTTTGTGTTATAGTTTTATTCTTATTTTATTTTTGAATTTTATTGTTTGTGAGTCTATGTTTTTCACATCAAAATTTTGATTTTTATAATTGACTTGAAAATTGAGTGAATATCATATGTACGAAATTGATTTCATACGGGACGAAGTGTGTAGCATATTAATTGTCGATTTGAACAATTTGCATACAGTTTTTTTAGTTTTTGTATCACAATTCATTTGTACGATCGTCATAATCATCCGGACGATGTGTATTCAATCGTATGTACGCATGTAAATAGTTATACGGATAAGGGGGACATTTAAAACTGTCATAAAAATAATCTTTAATATCTGATCGTCCTGGATGAACACGTATTTGTCTGTACGATCGTCTTGGTCAAAAGTCTTTACGAAAGGATGCCTCATAACTTACATGTTTATGAAAAGCCATTTCAGTTTTGGACTCATTCGTTCGTACATATGAAATTTCATTTCGTACGAACGAAACCAAAATCGTATGGGACGAACCTCTTTTCGTCTATACGAAAGTTAATTTTTTCTTTAAATTGAAGGGTTTAGAACTCAAATCTCATCTCCTCAAAAATCACTTTCAAACCTCTATTCCCCTAGATCTTCTCCATGGCTAGTTCAAGCAAAAGGCAAAAGGTACTTGCTAAGAGACCCCCTAGATACTCAGGAGAAAACTTATTATTCAAAGCAAATGAGGAATCATTTCCTAGGTTTGCATCCGCCAAAGTCACTCCCTCTAGAGTCCTTCTCCAATAATAACTCACTTTCAAGGTAATGCACCTTTTTGCTTCCACCCAGTTTGGCCTTATTCTCACTATGATCCATCTCTACAATAAGAAGACCTTCAACTACTTTCTTGCCAATATGTCTTTTAACTCTGATCAATCTATGATTAGGTCTTATGTTTTTAAGAAGAAGGTAGAGATCACTAAAGAAGACTTAGAAATTTTTCTAAACTTAAGAACTCAAGGGATTAGGCTCACACTTTGACCTCTTCCATCAACTTTGACTGGACCTCAATAAATCAAGTAATTAGAGGATGTAGAGGAGTAGACCATTTGCCTAAGGTATCCACTCTTAATCAAAATGCCTGAATCATCCAGCATGTTCTTCGTACCTCCATTATTCTTAAAGCTTATGATCGAGTAAATATCACACCTCTTCTTTCCACAGTGACTTATCTGATTATGGCTAGCCAACTTATAGATGAAGCCCAACTGACCATTAACTATATTTATGGACTTTTTGAGATTGGCCATGTTTCGCATAAAAGAAAGAAAAATATAACATTATGACATCTTGTAACCTATATTTTGGAGGAGAAATATGACCTAGTCCATCCAGTTCAAAATCTAGAGGAGTCTCTCTACTACAATGATGGATCTTTCCGAGCAATTTTTAATAAAGAACACCAAGTGATAAGTAGTGATTCTGAGGAGGAAAGGAGAAGAGCTGCACCTGCACCTGCTGCTGAACCAAATGTTCAAGATTTCGTTCACAGGTTTGATCATCTTGAGACTCATTTTGATCAACGCTTTGATCAAATTGAAACTCATCTACAATAGTAAGATGCATAGTACCAGTAGGATATGGGTTGGATAAGAGAGCAAATGGATGGTATAAGCTCGAATATAGCTATGATGAGTAGCTATTTTAACTTCTACAACCAGTAACCTCCTCCAAAATAGAGCTCATCTGAGTGATGACTGTACTTCTTTATGATTTTCTCTACAAAATGTGATGTGATGTGATGTTAGCAGTTATGTTTTTATGTTGTGTTTTGTGATAGTTAGTCTTGTGTTTTATGTGTTTTTTCATATGTCAGTGTATTGATATCATTTATGTTCAATATATCATCTTTTATCAATGATATCAATAAAAGTTATCCTGCCTTATTTTACTATTTTTGATTTCATTTCAGAAATGTGTATTAGCCTATATGATCATTCTTTAAATTTTTTATCTTAAAAGTGCTATATCTCGAATTGCAACATAAAATTGAATTCATTAGAAAATCTAATTTTTCAAAAATTTAAGTTGTGTTTATAACTTGATCTAGTTAAGAATGGCAATCTCATATCTCTTGTTAGACTAACAAACTTTTTATACTATTATTGCAATTATGTTGTTTTCTTATTTTTGTATTTCTCTTATCAATATAAATATTGTTGTACTTAGAGAAATTTAAAATTTTAGATTATTGATTTTAGAAAGATTAAGATTACTGTTGAGAATGTACAAATGTACAAAAATTAAAAGTATGCGCAATTGTTCGTAATTTGAAAAAGAGGCACAAAATAAGCCCACAAGTAAAAAAAACACAAAATGTGCCACAAATATTGAAAAGATGTGCAAAGCGCCACAAGCGATATTTCATTTTTTCCCTAATCTTTCAATCTTTAAATTCAAATTAATCTTCCATACGATTTTATTTGGTATTAAAATTTTAAATATATAAATTTTACATTCATCTACTTTGCAATGATTTTATTTATCTCAATTGTCTAAATTGATTCATGATTATGATATTTTTCTCTTATCCATGTTATATCTCTTCTTAAATCATATGAATCCTTCTATTTCTCTAATGAATTTTAATTATATCTGTAAGTATATCTCAATCTCTTTCAAGGATCAATTATCAAAGGCTTTTCATATGACTTCTAACATTTCTTTATTTGTTCCTTTTCTTCTTCTCTTTTTTTTGTTGTCAAAAAGGGGGAGAAAATACTGTTCGTAACTTTCCATTTGTTCATTGAATTTGTTTTATCGTTGTTTATTTCATTACATTTGTTTTATCATTGTTTATTTCATTGCATTTATTTTATCGTTGTTTATGGTGCTTTGTGTTTGTGATTTGTGTTTTAGTGATTGTGTTTAAAACAAAATTTTTTATGATCAAATGCTCCTTATTCTCACATGCTTATCAATTCAGGGGGATTTTAGGAGATACTTAAGAATTTGAAAATTATACAAATAATAATTATTTTGCCATCATCAAAAAGGGGGAGATTGTTAAGAGAGTTGCTACTTAGCTTTTGCATGTTTTACATTCTTGCAACTTGTATAATTTTAATGATTTCAAATATTATTATTCTAATTATTATTTTCTCCTAACATTTTTTGGAAGAATTATTTTTGCTCTTGTGTGGACTAACATTTCAGGATAATCGTATTCCAGACTAATGAAGACTTCAAATCAAATTCAGTATAAGATAGTTTGTAAATTAAAGTATGTATTTTTCACTTTATTGAGTCTGAGAGAGTGTAATTGTAATTGAATAACCTAGCACACACACACACACATTGGGGAGATCTTTAAAAGTCAAAATTTTCTTATACTGATAATAAGGGACAAACCTTGTTCGTACAGAACGATCAGGTCAGTTTTACCCCTCGGAGAGCAATGGAACGGACAGAAAGAGAGAAAATTTTTCTAAGTCCTGGTCATCCAGATGAATTTACCCATTCGTCCCTGGACGATGTCCTCTGGATTCTCACTTTGAACTGTTCATCCAGATGAATTATCTTGTTCGTCCCATGATGATGTTCTTGGTCTCGTAACTTAAACTATTCTTCCAGACAAAATGTCCCATTCATCCCAGGATGATGTTCTCTGGACTCGTGACTTGAATTATTCGTCCAGATGAAATATCCCATTCATCCTAGGATGATATTCTTTGGACTCGTGACTTGAACTATTTGTCAAGATGAAATGTCCCATTCATCCTAGGATGATATTCTCTAAACTCGTGACTTAAACTATTCATCCAGGCGAAATGTCACATTCATCCCAAGACGATGTTCTTTAGACTCGTGACTTGAACTATTCGTCCAGAAGAAATGTCCCATTTCTCCTAGGATGATGTTCTCTGAACTCGTGACCTGAACTATTCGTCTAGACGAAATGTCCCATTCATCCCAGGACAATGTTTTCTAGACTCGTGGCTTGAACTGTTCATCCAGATGAACTTATATATTTGTCCCAGGATAATATCCTCTGTTCCTTAACCATGAGGACCGTCCTGCAATTAATTTCTGATGAAGCCTAAAAATAACTGTTCGTACAGGATGAACTTAGTTCGTACAGGACGATGATTGGGTACGAAGTCATTTCGTACCAATGCACATTGGGCACGTACGCAACAATTTTTACACTGTTCGTATGTATGAATTACGATCGTACGGGATGATCGAGTACGTACAAAATTGAATTTTTGTAGATTTTGTACGGTTTTTCGTGTCTTTCATATAAAAGGTCCAAATAAAACTTCCTCGTAATCTTTTTGTCCACTGAACTTTATGCAAACTGAAGGGAGAGACTGTGAGAGAGTGTTTGAAGGAGGATTCTTACTATTAGAGCGTGAAGGGTTCACTTGGTACTCAAAGGTAAGAATCTTCAATTGTGAATTGTGATTACTTCACTCTTTTCTCTCATCCTTCTAGATTTCTCGTGAGAAGATCTTTCAAGGAGATCCGGTTCTCTACCGACACTCGAGGAGTGTGAACAGCGGGAAGGTTCTCTGCCTACACTTGGAGAGTGTGAATAGCGAAAAGGTTCTCTGATGACACTCAAGGAGTTTGAATAGCAAGAAGGTTCTCTGCCTACATTTGGAGAGTGTGAACAGCGGAAAGGTTCTTTGCCTATACTTGGAAAGTGTGAACAGCGGAAATGTTCTCTGCCTACACTTGGAGAGTGTGAGCAGCGGGATGTATTTTGCCTACAATTGGAGGGTGTAAAAGGATGACGGTTCTCTGCCGCACCGGGTAGTGGTGGAAGAGAGTTTTGTTAAGGCTTCTCCGCCTTACTGTGGGGGCAAAAGGAGAGACACTAATTGGTAATAGTGCAATACCTGAAGTGGGAGACTTCAGGGAGTGGATGTAGGTCATGTTTGATCGAACCACTATAAATCTTGTGTCTTTTTTACTTTTTCGCTGCTTTTTATTTTAATGTTTCTGTGTGATACTGTGGTTGAAATTTTCTTTTAAAAAATTTATCATAAGTTTTTTATCGTTTTAAAATTTAAGAATAATTTTTTAAAAAAAATATCAATTCATCCCCCCCCCCCCTCTTGGTTAGCCGCTGGGATATAAGCTCAGGTCTAACAACCTAATTCATTTTTAACAAGTTTCAACAATTTATTGACCAGTGCAACATCCCTAGACATCTCGTGTGTAGCCATAAAACGCTCATCAGGGTCTATGCATGTTTTATGATTATACCCGCACTTCTTGCATTGTGTGTTTTATGTATATATATATTGCGTGCATATGTGGGGACATTTTTAGAATACATGACGAGTCCTCTACGACAGCTCATAGAAGCTTGTGTTTGTTGTAATCCTTCTACATTTTTTCGAAGGTGGTATATTTAGTATGCGACTTGATGTATGTATACTTCATCTGTAAATTAGCATTGATCATTGAGTGATTTACATTCGTTGTCAATTCTTCCTGGCCTATTGATTTGCAAGATGTTGCATTTGTCATGAGTTTCCTAATACATGTCGATTAGTGAGCTGCAACATTAACTCGCATGTATGTTAATGTTTGTGAAGATTATTATAGGTGCTTGTGTACTGATCACTATTGGCTCTAGAATATTGTACCATTCATTGTTTGCCAATGATTGTCACTTGCAAATATATTATTGCATCTGTGATAGATTTATGGCTTCAACGTATGCATTGATTGATGAATTGATACCTTCCTTGTGCATCAATCCTCAAAGCCCATGGGCATAAACATCCTTTGTTTGTGTCAACCGCCTTCCGTTGAATGTCTCATTTGCTTTACATCTTATGCATCATATTCATGTATAGCTCATGACATACATTGCATTTATTCTCACCCATCCCTTATTTTCTCATTATACATTTCTTCTTCATGGAAAAGTTATTACCCTTGTGCGAATATCACATTCATTCATTGTCTCTTGCATGTCATAAATCTTCTACTTGCTTGCTGGCTTGATGATATTGATCAATATCACATTCATCATATATTCTCTTAGTTCTTGCAATGTCCCAAATTAATCAATTGTTTAATTTTCATCTTTAATTGTGGGTGAATCATATTGCATATGAGTTGCAATGTTCAGTGGAATATCCGTGTGCATCCACTTGTGACTAGATCACACATCCTTATTATTGTTCATTTATTGTAGATAGATTATAATTGTGAACTCCTCTCCACATGTTGTTTGCAACATGCATGATGATTCCACATAAGTCTTTCATTTGATTATGAGCAAATTATATTCATTAAGATTTTAACATAAGTCTTTTGTTGCACAAATCAAGCTTGAGTTAATATTCTATTTGTTTCATTTGAGCTCAAATCCAGCTCATGTTTGAGTCCAAGTTCATTTTCATTTATTTAATGTTCATTTGAGTTCGAGTTTAAGTCCAATGTGTTTAGTCAAGATCAATAAAAGTCCTTTATAATTGTCCAAATCTCCTATATCTTCAGTCATAATTTTAGTTGCCTCCCGACGTCTTCCCCGTTTAGGAGAAAAACCAAGAGTCATAGCCTATCTGTCATGTCAAGAAATACGAGCACGATCGGTGTCGGGGGACACTGTGGCTGTTATCTACATCCTCCACCACACCAAGAAAGGCATGCATGGGTCTTCTGAAAGCACCTATTCGAAAAAAAAAAGCAATCTTTTCTCGCGTGCGTGTACTTATATTTTTACCCCGCCACCCTATAACAAGCATGCACAAGGCTCGTCTACATCACTGTAAGCACCACACTAAATTCCCTCCCACCACGCTAAGAAAATCATGCATAAGGGGTCCCTCGGCATGCCGCAAACGTCAAAAATAGGACTTTAGGAGATTACTCGTATCGTTGTTAGCATCGCAATGAATTCCCTCCCACCATGCTAAGAAAAACGCATATCGATGATTGTTCATCGTATTGCATGTGTCGAAATGAGTTTTCTCAAAAAAAAAAAAAAAATTTCTTTTCTCCGTTTTTTTTTGCTCTCTTGTTTTTTGTAACTCTCTTTTCTTTTGGTCTTTTTTTTCTCTTCTTTTTTTTTCTCCTTTTTTAACTTTTTTTCTCTCCCCTTTTTTTCTTTTTTACTTTTTTTTTACTCATTTTTTTTAAATAATAACAATAACTAATAAGAAAAAGCATTCACACACACACACACACATACACACACACACATATATATATATATATATATATATATATATATATATATATATATATATATATATATATATATATATATATATATAATTGTCACAAATGGCAATGTTAGTTAATGAAGATACTAATGGCATTCATTATAGAAGTACTAATAAAGGTAAAAAAGCAAGGCTAAGCAAACATACACTAAGGTGGAACTTATTGCCAGCAAAAAAAAAGAAAAAACAGAGATCTCTTTTTATATATACACATTATTTTTTTGAAATGTGGATTTTGGGTCAATTTCGATAGAAAGGCTTAGGATCAGCTTGTGAAATAGGCTGAAATGGCTTCAGCAAAGTATACTAAGGACATTGTTGTTTGAGGGATAACAAGACAAAAATCTCTATGAGCTTCATGTGGGAAGGATAGGTTACATTGTGCTAAATTAATTTTATTAGGCTTATATATATATATATATATATATATATATATATATATATATATATATATATATATATATATATATATATATATATATATCCTCGTAAGACTTAAGTTGACCAGCACCTCATTGGATTCATTTTATTTGGTTTTATCTAAGGCTCCAACCCAAATATGCCTTAATAGCTTACCGCCAACTTGCGAAACTATTACTAAAATACTTGTCTATCTTTTTGGACTATCCTTAGTTTATCTTTAGCAAGTCTAGGTAAGAGTAAAGAACAGAAGATATCAGACCTAATAAAAATTAGGGGAATTTACATGCATATCAGTTTATTTCATGATATTTACGTATCTAATTTTTAAAATTTTAATACTACATTCTTAACACTTATATAAAATTTTATTATCAAATTTAACACTCTTATATTTCATTCTTAACACCCATATCAACTTATAAACTTCAATATTTCATTTCATGACTCATATTGGTTATATGGGTGATAGATGTAATATTAAAGTTAAGGTGTTAATATGGAAATAATATAAAATAAAGTATTATGTATGTAAATCCACCTAAAAATTAACATCATTTGAAGGCTCTCAAACCAGTTTGGCAAAGATTTGAGATCGGTTGCACTGGAAGGGAAGAGAGAGAGTTGAAGTAGATAAAAATACTTTAGTGTTTTCGCGTGGGACTTTCTAAGAACCGAATAAGTCATCCCGCTTCTCATTTTAACGACAAATTATTAGGTCCGGTCACCAGACCTATTTTTAGGCCCGGATATCCACTAAAAATTCACCACGTGAAATGCACACGTGTCAGCTAAAATTTAAGTCAAGCACGTCAAAAGCGTAGGTAAAGTGCAGGTAAAGCGCAGTCAAAAGCGCAGTCAAAGCGCAATCAAAAAGTACAGTCAAAGCGCAGTCAACGTGGCAAATTTTCATTGGATGTCTGGACCTATTTTTAGGCCCGGTGACCGGACCTAATAATTTGCCCATTTTAACGCAAACAACGACCACGCTCGAGGTGCATTGCGGGATATGAAGGAAGAGACGCAAAACCAACAGGATTTGAGGGATTTCGAGCAGAGCAATTTCATAGATATGAGGTAAATTTAATGTTATTTGCTATTTAATTTTGACTTATAATTTTTTTTTTAATAATAGTGGTATCAACTATGAAGCTTTGTCATCATTACCTGTAATAATAAACCTTTCCAAAAAAAAAAAGATGATATTCTTCAATACATCCATTAGCAACACCCATGGATCATTTATAATGAGATTGTTAAGCATGAGACGGTAAATGTTTGTGGTCCCTACTTCTCGATCTCTCTCGAAAAAGATCAGATTGTGGAAATTTGTAATTGTCAAGTATCTTGGTGCTAAGTGTTCAAAGGGGAATAGGATTTGAATTATTACGAACATTCAAAGTCGTCCACCTAAATCCATACATGTCCAACTTCTCGAGCTTAGAAGGCAAAGAAGGCAAATCTTTTCAACCTCAGGTAATAAAATAAGTCCTGTTCAATCGAGCAAGAAAACAAACATCCGTCTTCAGTAACTGCTCCTACCTCAAATCAATTCTCTGATGCTTCTGATTCAAAAATATATAACACCTCTAAAAAATGGGAAGGCACGGCATTCATCATTCTCATTAAATTTACTTTTGAGCCTTTTTTACTTTCGGCATCCAAATAAGTTTTAGAGATTTGAGGAAAGGAAGTTGCCCAAAAGGTAGGGAAATTTTCATACTCCAAGCAACCTGCGGGTTCTATTTTCTCTAGATTGAAGATCAAATTGACTTTGTTCATCCATATCACTGGCCTTGCATTCATGTATCTTTTTATGCTCAAATTCCTTAGACATTTATTTCATTCTTAATATTTTCAAGACAATTGATTTTGAAATTTGCAAAGATCATTCATATTCTTCAGCTCCCTGATTCTATAACCGTTCACATCTCAAAAAAAATTCTTGAAGAGACTTTAGCTTCCCAATACAAGTCTTGGTCAACCCAAAGTGTTGTGAGTTATTGATGCCATTAGAAATCTTGGTTGAATGATCGATGTATCCTTTTTAATATTTAAGTGTCGAAGATGTATCAAATTTCTTTTTTTAACTCCCTCAAATATCATTTCCAGACCATCAATACATATGCATGATAATCGTAGGCCTCTCAATGTTTGGAAAACTTTAATGAGTGCCTATCTTTAACTCTTGAATATTCATGTTTGCAACTGACTACGTTCGATATCATTCATAGTCTTTCCTTGAAAACTAGGAGGTTGAGTAAAATTAAATGCATTCTACATTCAAACTAAATCATCTTTCTCAGATTTTTGATTTTAGGGTGGTTATGGGGTCAACAAATGCCCCCAACAAATGTGCTACGCATCCAGAGCGTATCACATTTATTGTGAGTTAGTTGATAGCCTTTGGTATCTTTCTTTCTGAGCATATGTGATTATTAAAAATGTTTTTTATGCATTTCTATATCCTCCTTGTATAAAAGATGTTTCATTGGCAGAGACCCGACAACCTGCCTCTAGGAAAGCCTAGCGAGGCTGACATTTGAGAGGCTATTGACAAGAAGGACCACCAGAATAGTGCTAACATTCAAGACAAATTGGAGCAGTACCAGGATATGTTACAGGGACAGGATATCTCCGACATCTTCTTTACCCGTTTCCCCCTTCTCCCAAAGTGTTCTTAGGATGCTATTGCGTTTGGGGATCCTGATAGATGGATTACCAATCTTGATTACAGTACAGGGAGTATCACCCGTTGGAGAGTTTTTTGGCATAGGTTGGTTAGGGTACCTATGATGTTCTAGTGCCGACAGTAGATACACTTAAGCCAGTTGGGCAATCTAGCTTGCTTAGACATCGTTAGCTACATCCGCCTCCTTCAGAGTGGATGAGGGACTCAGCGGTTGAACAGGTTTAGATCAGAATCAGTTGCTATTTTTGTTGGGATCGATACATACTTCAGGTGTACAGGACCAGGTTGTAGGAGGCAGGGATCTACGAGATTATCTATGCATCTTTGTTTAATTAAGGGTGTCTTCCCTCTTCATGGGCTTATGATTTGATAGAGTTTTGAGACTCAGGTAGAGATACATGCTGGGTTGGGATAGAGGAGATCACTATGATGCTCTTAGACTTATATATAGTGTCCGGTTTACCAATCTTCAATTATTTCTTTGAGAAGTGCATCCTTCCAGACGAGCAATTATTTAAGTGGGTTCCCTTTACAGATAGTGAAAGAAGAGGTAGATTGTTACTGCAAAATGTTTACCCCGGGCTTCAACAGCACTATCATCAGACTTACAGATCAGCACAGGGTTTACTGATGCATTCTTGAGCAACCATGCCTAGACAGAGAAGCCCTTACAAAATCACTTCCACCTTCCCCGGTGCGGCGGAGTCGCCTGGTCCTTTGACACCAAAGAGATCTTCTTTTTTGGTGAACTTCCCTCAAGACAAGCCTTGAATCCGACGGTATTAAGGTGCAAGCCTGCCGGAGCAACCGTGTGGAATCCCCCTCCACACTCCCTTGAGTCCCCCCTCACAGGATCTTCTCCCTCTCAGACTTCACCCGTTCCTCACTCCCTTTTAAGCTTTATCTTCAAGTTCCCCCCAAAAGAACGAAGCTACAATGGCTGCCAAAGACACTTACAAAGTGTCTTGCTAAAGCTTAAATAGAAGATCTCAAAACGAGCTCATTAATGCAAGTTGTCAACATTATCGTCCAGGACGATACTAATATCATCATGTACGATCAGTGAAATTTAAGCCCAATCAGCCGGGACGATTTGAGGCGATCATAAGAAATTTGTTCTTATCGTCCAGGACGATAATATAAATTGTGGAATATCGTCCTGAACATCGCCCTGAAAAAGAGTTGTCCGATGTCCAATCGTCCAGCATATCGGCCAGGACGATCTAGCGATCGTTCAGGATGATTTAATTGTGCAATAAAGTCATAATTGCTTTCCTTAAATACTAGAGAAATTTTAGAAAAAATATCTTGGATCAGCCTGGATGATATTTTATAGTCCTAGACGATCCACCTGGACGATGTCCAAAAATAAGTAATTCCTAAATTGATCTGGCGGCAGATTCTTTCTATTTTGCGCATATCGTCCTGGCCAATACAAAATCATCTAGGACGATATTTTTTGCATAATGACGGCTGCTTTAATGAGGATGCCCTAATTAGGGTTTTTTCTTTTGAACTGATCGTCAAGGACGATATAAAATTGTCCCAAACGATGTTACCAAACACAGTAAACTCTAGCAAACAGTTAGAAATCTTCCAAGTTATAAAGCATCAGGAGCCACAACAAATACAATAGACTCAAGAATGAAAAAAGGGTACAAACTGACTCAGGCCTAGTCTACCCAATCTTGAGCTGGTTCCAAATTGCAGTCTGATCGTGTGGACCTAAAATGTTAGTAGATAAGGCAGTCGAAGTGAAATAAGAGTGTTTGCTATCATCAAAATCATAAACCATGAAAACATATCCGTAACAATCTTCCCCTTTTTGATGATGGCAAACACTACAATTTGAATTTTCAAAAAGGAACATTTTCTCCTAATCTCCCCCTCACTACAATAACACTTTAAAAATAGGGGAGATAAAAATATTTTTGTTATTTTTAATTTTTTTAAAGGAAAAATAGATACAGATTTGACAACAGTACAAAAATTCAACAACAGCACATTCTCCCCCTTTGACATTATCAAAAAGAGAAGGGGCACAAAAACAATTATTAAAAGACAAACAATCCCTGATCTAGTGAACAAAATAAATATTCTTAAAATGAGAAAGTTACCTCTTGGTTTTAATCAAAAACTTAGTAGAATTATATTGACAAAGCATGACCCAGAAAAGATTAGAAATCCAGAGTTCGATAATCCCAACTTAAGTTCTTTTAAAGGCTTAAAAACTTTTTAATCCAATATCCAAATCAAGGAATAAACGAGAAAAAGAAACATTAATTTTTCAAAACTCCTTTCATAAAACATATCTAATAGAAGATCAATGCACGAATTGCTGAATCAAGAACCAAGATTTTCAAGCACAAGTTTCAAGCATATCAATGATTTTCTTAGGCTTTAGTAGTACAAGAAAAAAAAAGCATATTTTTCTGTGGGCTCATTTTATGCCCTTTATCACTTGAGTGGCTCTTTGAGCTTCTTTTGATTTTTAATACACTTTGTGAATTATTATTATTTTTTTAATTTGGCTTCATTGCGTATCTTTTGATTTGACATTATTG
This sequence comes from Dendrobium officinale, assembly GCA_019514585.1. Classification (NCBI taxonomy): domain Eukaryota; kingdom Viridiplantae; phylum Streptophyta; class Magnoliopsida; order Asparagales; family Orchidaceae; genus Dendrobium; species Dendrobium officinale. The sequence goes on from CM033687.1 coordinate 36,306,559, forward strand.
GCAACTTTTTTTATTATTTTCAAAAAATATGCTTTCTTTCTTATATTTTTAAAACTAAAGTAAACCCAAATTATTGACAACACGAACATCTTGATTAAGAAAATTTTAAGGTGGATTCAACAATCATGCAAAAGATTCCTATGCGAAAGAAAAAATATAGGAAGATGAAAAAAAATTAGTTTCAAAATCCAATTTAAAATATGATGAAGATTTTGAATCAAAAGTAAAATAACCTCTTTAAGAAGAGAGAAAGAGAAACAAAATCATGAGTTCCCTTCCTCTGACTGTTTTAGAGAAGTCAATTACAACTTACCAAAGATTTCAAGAAAAAAGAGGAAGTAGATTTTTTATTTTTAGAAAAGTGAATGTGTGTGTTGATCAGAGAAAAAAATTCATGAAAAAAAAAATCAAAGAATAAAAAAAACATAAACACAAAATAAAAATCAAAATAAAACAAATAAAAAAAGAAAATAACTAAAAACAAAACACAACACAAACACACAAATAAGGCTTTTAACCATTATCTTTCTCCTGGTCCGATGCTTCAGAAATCAGGTCTGCCCAGGAGATTTTTTGCTTTTCATTATCTCCCCAGTTTAAAATTTGCTTCGCTTTACCCTTTTCTTTTGCTGGAAGAATTCTTAAATAAGGGCACTGATTTTTCATATGACTAGGCTTCCTACAACGAAAGCAAATAACATCAGAAGAAATATTAACATCCTTACCATTTTTATCTTTATTCCACTTTTATTGATGCTTATGCTTTGGTGAGCTTTTTGATTTGCTTGACAAGTCATTGCATTCGCACCAACTAAGCAATCTCTTTCCGTATCTTCAGCTTTTAGAACAATCATTTCACCTGCATTATGAAGATCAACAACAACCTGAAAGTTCTAATGGTAAGAAATTTATTTGATTAATTGATTGACTTGATATATCATGCATAGTGAATGACATGTGATTGAATAAACTGTATGACTGCATGATTTTTGATGGTTTTGATTTTGATTCAATTTGATTTGAGTTTTGATTTGACGGATTTGTTTTATATCAATTTTGCATTCGTACCCTTAAGGGAAATGTCGGGGACGACATTTTTTTTATGGTGGGTAGATTGTAAAACCCCTCCGAATTTCATATTTTTGGGCGGACTCAACTTCAAATTCGTCAGAGACTGAAAAGGAAGAAGAAGTCACTAATCTTTGCTTAATGGCCGATAGTCTTGATTAGTCAGATCAAGAAGAGGGTCGCTCTCACACAAGACCTCGTGAGAGCATATGGTACCTGGACAGTGGATGCTCAAAGCATATGACTGGAGATACTACTCAATTCATAACGCTTGAAGCCAGGAGTAGAGGCAAGGTTACACTTGGAGATAATACCACAAAGAATGTGGTTGGATCAAGTATGATTGGAAATCTTAAGAACTTTTTTATAGACAATGTGTTATTGGTTGACCCTATATATAATACTTTTTAAATATCGACCATTAATAGGTGGCAATGGCCTCTAATCATCTAAGTCAATCAATTGGTAAGCACCTCCAAGGTACACCTTCTCATCACAAAAGGGCCTTCCCAGTCAGACACAAATTTTATACCAATTTTTTTAGTGTGGAATGATTAGCCTTCTCAGCACTAGGACCAATTCCCCTTCTTCAAATACTCGCTGATGCACCATTCGATTAAATAATTTTGTCATCCTTGCCTAATTGATTTCTAAGTTTTATTGAGCTTGTAGTCTAACTTTATCAAGCACATCAAGTTCTTCCATTCACAATCAAGTATTTTTCTCCTAAGTCAGATCATATTGGATAGATACACAGAGTGATTACAGCTCAATTTGTAATGGTAATATAGCTTCAATCCCAAAGACCAGTGAGTAGGGAGTGGCTTTGGTCGATGTATTGTAGGTTGTACGATGCGCCCATAGTGCCTTCAACATTTTTGTGTGCCACTATCTTTTATTCTTGATGAGGATCTTCTTAAATTAATTGTATTAGCGTCTTATTAAAGGCCTCTGCCAAGTCATCCATTGGATTGTGTATCGATGAGTATCGCAAATAGATTTTGTGTCACTCAACAAACTTATAGATTTTAGTACTCTTGAATGTTGTGTCATTGCCTGAGATTATATGGTGAGGTACACCAAATCGATAGACCAGATTATAGGTGAAAAAATTAATTATATACTTAGACATGACTTCTTTGAATGGAGCCGCTTCTGCCCATTTAGAGAAGTAGTCCATTGCAGGTAGTATGAAGCGGTGTATAGCCGATGATGGTGGATCTATCAATCTAATTATATCAGTTCCCCAATATTTGAATGGCTAGGATGCTACTTTTAGGTGCAATGAATTTGGTGGTTGATGAATAACATCACCGTGAATCTAACACTCGTGGAACCTCTTAGCGTGTTCAATACAATCTGTCACAATTATTGGCCAATGGTCACCCATCCTCTTCATTTTGGTGGCCATTTTGGGACTTGATTGATATGCACCATAAAGACTTTTGTGAATTTATACTACCAATTTATCATCCTCCTTGGTTCCTAGGCTCCTGAGCCACATTTGATTAAAAGCTCATCAGTATGATGTGTTATTGATAAACGTGTATTGCAACGCCCTTTTTTAGATTTGTGCATCTATAGATTTTTCCTCCTAGATTTTTTTTTAAGTAGTGTATGAACGGTTGTCTTCAATCATCTTCTACTTCAATATCTAAGCAATATCACCATAATTTCGAAGCTTGACTAGCTTTACGTCTCTTAGTTACATGATATCCTCCGAATAATTTTCCATAATGATGTGATGGAGAGGTTGAGGGTTAATCAGAATTGTATCTTGTTGGCTTGAGTCTGGTACTTCTTCTACCTTTAGGAGTTATAATAGAGTTGGCTCTAATACCCGACGGTTGTAATCTTTGATGAATATAGGCCTCTCCTAATCAATATTTACATTTTCTTGGCCAATTTGTCCAAGCAATCTTATTTGGCATTATGTCCTCGAGGAACTTAAGCTATTTTAATATTTGGAATCTACTTCAGGAGCTCAAGGGTTTCTCAGTAGTAATGGGCCAACTCATGCTTTCAAATCTTATAAATGTTCAATACTTGATTTATCATAAATTGAGAGTCACCAATGATTTGGAGATTATGAATTTTGGCATTGATTGTAATTTTTAATCCTACTATTAGAGCTTCATACTCAATCTCATTATTGGTCTGAGGTTTAGTTAAACTAAACAAAAAATTCATTATCCCTCCTTCAAGTGCTATGAAAATGAGGTCGATGCCGGCTCGAGACATAATAAGATTTTAAGGTCGGCCACATTTTATCAATGATGCCCCATCAAAGTTTATCTCCCAAAATGGTTTTTCACTCTCCTAACCCTGCATTATTGCCTCTTTAGACAAGTCATTATTGAGTTGGGAATCCGTTGGGATAGGATGTGCACTGAGAAAATCTGTTAAGGCCTATCATTTCATCACCTTTTATGGCATGTACATGATATCAAATTTTAGTATTATTATTGCCTACCTGGATAAATAACCTAACAATGCCGGTCTTGTCATCAAGAACTTCAAGGGATCGATCTATAATATTAGTGTGATTTTGTGAGACAACATGTAGTGGCGAAATTTCTAAACTATGAAAATCAATGATAGGCAATGCTTCTCAATTGGAGAATATCGCACTTCTGCTTCGATCAGTCTTCAATTGATGAAGTAGAGTGCATTTTCTTTTCCCTCTTTATTATGTTGGGCCAATAATGCTCAAAGGGATTATTCTAATGTCGATGTGTACAGTATGAGAGGCTTCCGTGGAATTATCACTGTGAGAATTTGTGGATTTAACAAATATCTTTTAATATTTTTGAATGCTTCCTAGCACTCTGCATCTCATTTAAAGCGGACATCCTTATTTATTAACTTGGAAAATGGTTGGCACCTACCTGATAAATTCAATATGAATCACCGAATAAAAGTTAATTTCCCTAAGAATGAGCAAAGTTGTTGAAGATTTCTAAGAGGTGACATTTCCATAATTTCCTTAATCATATTAGTGTTAATTTTGATTCCGTGATGTCAAGTGATGTATCCTAAAAACTTATCGGAGGAGACCCTTAAGGCACATTTAAGAGTGTTCAATCTAAAATCGAGCATTATAATCCTCTCAAATATGATTCTTAGGTCATTTAAACAATCTTTCTGGTCCATGCTCTTGATGATGAGGTCATCTACATAACACTCAACCTTCTGATGTATTAATTCATCAAAGATATGTGTCATTGCCCACTAGTAGGTGACACTGACTGTATAGAAGATAATACAATTGGGTGTCCTAAATAATGTGTGTTTTTCATCTTTAGGTGCCATCTTAATCTGATTATAGCCCGACAATCCTTCCATAATGTGAACATATCATAATTCAATGTGTTATCCACCAATAATTCTGACACTGGGAGCAGAAAATTATCTTTTGGGCACACCGTAAGTCAATATAAATATGAATCTATCCATTTTTCTTTTTATAGGGATGATTTTAACGATCCAATCATCATATTTTTCCTCTCTGATGAAGCATGCTTCTATAAGCTTTTTGGTTTAAGCAATCACATGTTCTTGTATCTCTAATTTCATTCTCTTAGGAGCATATTTGACAAACACCGCATCATTCTTGATGGCTAATCTGTGAACTGCCACATCAGGGGATAAGCCAAGCATCTCAACATATGTCTAAGAAAAGCAATCCCTGATTTTACAGAGGAGTTCTTTTATTTCCTCCACTTAGTTTTCTGGTAGTATGGAGCTAATATAGGTTGGGCGAGGGTCCTCATCAGTTCTCAAGTTGACTTCTTTTAGCTCATCCATAATAACTACTTGTCCACCATCTTACAATTCTTCTAGTGCAAGCTTAGCTTCTACAAGCTGATTGTTATAATCATCAGCTTCATAAATCTCTTCAGCATCATCGTCAACATATTTGATTTCCCTACATGTGATGGCTTGACACGTCTCTTTTTGAGGGTGCCTTTGTACAACGAATTCTAGACCAATCCTCACAAGAATATCCCTTCTTCATACTACATTGGGATTTATTTGATACCAAAAATTTAAGCAGAGGTAAAGTTATTATGCAGGAGTTCAAATTCTGGCCTGCTTTCACAACATCCTCTGGATATATCCAGTAATGAATCTGGGCATTCTCGTAGGCATTAATTCCTTGTGTTCGATGGGCCTATGGAGCTAGTTTCAATTCCCTTCTACACACCCTCCAAATTTATAAAATAAGGTTCCTGTTCTACCACTATTCCTTGGAGGAGGCAGATAAAATGTTATAAGCTCCTTGACATTATATACATCTTGAGGAATGATTTCTTTGAAATATTATGAGGGAACATGCTTGACTACACATTTATCATCTAAAATTGATAGATTTTATGTTCTTTTTAGAGTATATGTTGCATATTATTCATGTAGGTATACTCATAATTATATTCATCATATGAATATTTTGTCTTCTTTTTCCCTCTAGTTATTGATTGGCATATTTTTTTAGATTTAGCAGGGATGTCATCATCTTCATCCATGTCACTCCCTAGGTGATGCACGTGTTTTCTTGATCTAGAAGTGATCGCTGCTTTGAGAAGAGTCAGCATTACCTTTTTTTTCTTCCCTCTTACTTCTTCTCTTCTTTTTATTTGGGCCACTTTACAGCATTTGGATTCACTTCTTTAGTCTCGAGAGAACTCGATGACTTTGGTTCTTTGAGGATAAAGTACCTAGTATCTTCATAATTTTTTACCTTGTGAACCACAAAGGGCTAAATATCATCGGAGATTCTAAACTCCTCTCTATCCTTAATATATTTCATACATTATTGTAGTGTTAATGGGACAAAGTCATAATCGTACAACCACGGGTGACCAGGAAGTGCCTTAAATGAGGTGTTCACATCAATCACAAGGAATTTAGCCCCCAGTATGGAGTTCTCTGAATACCAGAGAGAGCATGAATGATCCAAGGGTCTTTTTCCCCTTCTCATTGAAGTCATGCACCATCAATTTATCTTGCCCAAGAAGCTATATAGCGAGATAAAGTGATCTTAGTGCTTTCAAGCTTATAAGGTTGATAGAAGCCCAATATCAATCAGAATTTTGTTGATTATCATTCAGTGACTCTCTACAGTAACATAGAGAGGGTGATCATTGTCGGCCATTATGAGTATCTTGTCTCCCAAGATCAATCTAACAAAATACACATCAAAAAAATTTTTTTTAACCTTCCTGGATCTTAGTGATGTCAATACATTTCTTATTGAATTCTTGCTCTAATCATAAGGTAAAATTCTCATTTTAATGCAACTGATTGATTCTTAAAAAATAAATAAAAATTTTGATGTTTGATGTGTATTTTCTCTTGATTACTTGATTTTTGTCATGTTTTAGCTGTCTTTTTATTATGATTTTGCTTTATTTTTTTTCCTAGAGATTTTATATTTCCTATTTGTTTGATGTTATTTCCTTCTCTTTTTATAAGGTCAAAAGGGGGGTAGCATGTGTTAGTAGTTTGTATTTTGCTTTGAAATGTTCAATTACATGTTTGTTGTTTAACTTTTTGTGTTCTCCTACTGTGTGTTTTTTTTTTAAATAAAAAAATTAATTATTTTAACACCTCTCCTATTTTTGAAAAATTCACCTAGTGAGGGGGAGCATAAGGAATTGCAAAACACTCTTGACTCATAAACTAATAATATTTGTCATCATCAAAAAGGGGAAAATTGTTGCAAAATTGGACCTAAGTCTTATGATTTTTATGATAACAAACATTATTGGATTTTTCACTATGCTATTAAAACTATTGCATATCATTTTTGCCCTGCTCACTAACATTTCAATATCACAATTTAATATTAGCCTCGATCAGCTTAAGACTGAGTAGACTAATAAAGTATGTATTTTTTAGTCTTTCTATACTTTTTACCTTCTTGAGTAAAATATGTATTATGGTTGATATTAAAGCTAAGTAAACTTGCATACACATGCTCAAGGGAGTGAGTTGGTGAGTTAGAAAAATTTTTATTTTTGAACTAATTGTATAGTACAATTTTGATCATACTAGACAATCAATTAATAAGAAAACCCTAATTAGGGCGACTATGCTAACTAATATTGATTAAACTCGTTTAAGCTTTCACAAAATATTATTTAAAGAGACTTTTGTTGCAAAAGTGTTCTAAAAGGGAGCAAAGAGGTGCTTAGGAGAGCTTTAGGAGAGAGAAGAGAGGGAGAGTTTTTGTAAGGGAGATTTGTGAGGGATTCACAAAGTTGCTTCAAGCAAGCTTCTTCCTCATCTTTTTCAAGCTTCTACCTTAATCCTTTGAATGCTCTGGGAAGACAATCTACAACACTAGGTCTTGGTTCTTGCCATCTCTAGGAGAGAGAAAAAGGATTTTTTTGGTTTTCTGCCATCTCCATGAGGGAGAAAAAGGATTCTAGGTTCTTAGCCTTCACCTGGAGGGCGAAAAAGAGTAAGGTACTCTGCCGCATCGAGTTGGTGGAGGAGATTTTATAAGGGCTTCTCCCGCCTTATTGTGAGGGCAAAAGGAGAGATACTACTTTTTGTGCAACACCTGGAACAGAAGGTCTGGGTACTAGATGTAGGTGAGGTTGAACCAAACCATTATAAAATTTGGTGTATTTGTTCTTATTATTTTTCGCACTTTTATTTTTCTGTGATTTACTGTGAGGTTGATAAACTGTGATTTTTTGTTCTTGTAAAATTAATTTGATTCTTCATCTAATTATAAAAAGATTTTTTTTAGTTAAAGAAAATTTTAAAATAATCAATTCACCCCCCTCTTGGTTAGCCTGGTCTGGTTTTTTAAGGTCTCACAACCTTTTTGAACTTTCAATTTATTCCATTATAAATGGTGGCCAAATTATGGGCTCCTTTGTCATCATATACTTCATAATTTCAAAATTATTGCTTTGTATATTTATTAAACAGCTCATCCTTGATAACTAAATTTGATCTAAATGGCTTGGTGTAGAGCAAAGAAACCTCCTTAATAAAAAGAAAAATACATATATGTAATATTGAGTAATAAACCACATTATTAATAATACTATAACCATAAAGAACATTGTATCATTATTATACACCTATTTTAGCATTAGAATTGTTGCCTTGTGATTAAATTTAATTGTTGAAACCATGTTGCACTAGCAATACCCACACCATTCTCTCTCTCTATTAGGTTGTTTATAATCCCTTATATGTAGGCTTTAAAGTAGGACAACTAGCCTTAGTTTATTGGGTAGAGGGGTTTAATGGCAACGAATTCATGAGCTTGTGCTTCTTATCAAATAAATATATGAAATCATAAGTTAAATACTTCTTATTCTTCGTAGGCCTTCTCTTACATGCAATTCCTTCAACTTCCTTATTTAAATATTTAACACCTTATGTGTCTTATTTATTGACAATCTCAGTAGATGAAGCAATAAGTTAGGTCTTTATGATAACATCCTCATTAATCATTATAGGATTGTTTGATTATTATCATAAATCACTTGGGTAGAAAATTCCCTTGTATTCTTTTTATATATAGCATATCATGTATCATTAGACTGTAGTCATCAATCATCGATTAAATTTATCATCAACCTATCTATATTATATGTCATCTATCATATCCATCATTTCTCTAGCTTTTTTATCATGTATGTATATTAATATTGAATTCAACAAAGCGGGACATCTAGCTTTAAAGTGGCGTTTTCAATATCTTTAACCTTAATTATCTACTAGTTGGTCATCAGTCTTTATCTTACCATTTTCAATCATAAATATTAAATGGCAGGTTTTTACATACCTTACACTTCAAACTAGTCTATTTACATATATAACATCCAAACATTACTATTTATTATTCTACCACCTTAAAAACCTTACCCTCATCAGAACTAGTACTATGTTACATCCTGTTGCATACCTTACCCCGACCCTATTATTTGAGGTGGAATCATTCTTCTCTTCATGTGAGCATCCCGATCGAGTAGCTTCACAATTCTTATGCCACTCATCTTCTTTAGGTTGTGCGAACATATCCCAACAAAGCCGAAGTGTTGTGTGAACATCCCATCTGACAGCCAATTAACCAACTCTATCTAGTAGTTGAATCCCATGCCACCCACGCTGATCATTTTCTCCATCTGACGACTAATCGACCAACTCCTTAGGGTTTAAGTGCTCATGTCAAAGCCCAATTCCTTCTCTAGTAATTTTTTGAAAAATTAGGTGTTCATGTTTAAAGATAAATTATTTATCAAACAAATGTATAAACTCATAAATAATTCTATGCTTGTTTCATTTTTAGGGATGAAATTTATTGTACTAATAACTATATTCACAGATATGGAAAACAATAATTTGTGTACAATTATCTTTTATTATGGAGGATATTGGACTATGGTAAAGGGTCAAAGCAAGATGAAACATATTGGTGGAAAGAAAACTTTGTAGTTTGAGAGAGGTGATATTAATTTATTATGAGTGATACAGATGAAATAAACTTACTTACAGGTTCCTGTGATAACAATAGAGTGGAGGTGGTGGTTGTAGTGAAATATCATGGAGAAGTTATGGGTCATGCAGATGACATTAAGTGTAGAGATATGCATGATTTAAGTGCGAACAACATGGTGCACAATGGCATAATAGTACATGATTTGTGTGATGGTTACTTTGCTACTCAATTTGAAGAGAAAAGTTATTTATGTGTTGGTTTGCATTTTGAGTATTCATCAAGTTTCAAACAAGCTATTTATCCAATGCAATTTTATAAAACTTTATTGTCAAGATTAAAGCCAGTGACAAATCAAGAGTTATTGTTACATGCACATATCGTGTTTGTCTATGGAGAATACATGCTTCATTATGTTCAGATGGTCATTCATTCAAAGTGAGAAAAATACATTTGACATATTTATGCCTAGGGGTTAATAGAGCTGGAAACAAGCAAGCTGGATTGCTTATGAAATCAAGGACATTGTGAAAAGGAATCCTGATATTACACCAAAGGACATTGATAAAAACTTAGAGAGACCAATTTTGGTTTTATCTTTACTATATATAAAAATATGGCATTCAAGGAATTAGAAAAAGACCAAATGTTTGGTTCAATAGATGATAACTATAAGTGAGTTCCCATACAAAGGTTAGAGTTAATCAATAAGAATCTTAGCTCACATAAAATATACTTAAGTGGCAACCAAAACCAATAATATAAGTGGTTATTTATCAGTTTCAAGGTCTGCATTAATGGGTTCTTTTTGGGCTATATATATTTAATTGGCATTGATGCTTGTCATTTAAAATTTAAAAAAAAAATTAGGGGTATTGCTTTCTACAAATTGTTTGGATAGGAACAATGATCTCTTTACTATTGCATTCAGCATTGTGGAATCTGAATCAAAGTGAAGTTTGGAGTGGTTTATGATAAATTTGTCACAAGCTTTTAATATTGATGTGGAACATTTAGCGTTCATATCAGATTTGGAGAAAGGGCTAGGTGAAGCTATTAAGGTTGTCTTTTCTATTTTTTTAAATTAAAACCCTCAAAGGGGCCTATGCGTTAATATTAAAAATAGGTTACAGTGTCCTTATAAGAAACATTCAGCTCTCTACTGCTCCAAAGAGCTACAAAATAAAGATAAAGAAAACATACGAGCCAATTGTCTCCACTACTAAAACATACAATGCACCCTAGTAATATTCTAAAGATGCTATAGAGAAGCATCCAAAAAAGAAAGATCATATAGTAACAATAAAGCTCAATCTTTCTGTCTAAAAATTTATGCCAAGCTTATTGAGCATCACCTACAAAAAACGAAGGCTATAAAGGAAAAAACAACACCAAAAAAAATATTAGTATAATAATAGCCAAAATAGTGGAAGGAAATAGACATGAAGAAGCAAGAATCCAACTTATTCAAAGTAAAGCCAGTCTTAGCATTTAGACCATTAGAGCTCAGAATACTCTCAAAAGAACTAGCTTCATTAAGAAAGTCCAGATACCGCTCAATCCTAAAAGGGGAGATAACCAAAGATTTCACAAAAATTTTCCAACAGGTAATGCTCAAGATACCAACAACATAGCAATTGATAGCTAGACACCCAACATAGCTAATCAAGGCTAACTAATAAACCCAGCTATAAGTGAAGAACCACCAGCAGGAAAAACAATAAAATAAACCCAACCAGCACAACTGCCCCCACGAATTACACAAAAATAGAAGAAATAAGCTCATGTTTAACATGTTGCTGGAATACATGATACCATCATAACATAATCCTCCACTATACAAACCAACCCCTTCTAAAGTAGAGATAAAACTAGCCTTAATCCCACCATTAACCTCAGCATCCAAATAGGTATGCGAGCAACAGAGGATTAAACGCTCAGCAACAAACATAAACAAATCACTGCTCCAGTCTAAATCCAACTAGACATAAGCAAAACAATGAACCCCAACAAAATTCCAGCCTACAAAAACCTCAATAACATCGAAACAAACATTGCAGCAAGAAGACAAGAAGATCCAGAGAGAAGGAGGCAAAGGAAATTGCCAAGAACAGCAATACATACCAACAAAACGATAAAACCGAAAAAATCAACATAAGCAAGAAAACCCAAGAAGGATCCAAGCCTCATCAACAAAAAAATGAAAATCACTGCTCCAGTTTAAATCCAACCAGACATTCGCAAAACAATGAAGCCCATCAAGATTCCAGTCATAAAAAAAACCCCACCTAAGACAACCAATCGTATCATCAACACCACAGGAAGAACCAAAGATAAGGAGGCAAAACCAAATGCCAAAAGAAGCATTAAAACATAGAAAATAGATACAAACCCAAATACCAACAATAGCAAAATACCCCAAAAGGATCCAGCCAACCAAAAATCAGAAACCCAAAGTGGCGGGCTACAAAAATTGCTCCAAATGAAATAGAACAACAACCAGTGATGCCAGAAATTCAACACGGTCCAAGTACCACCCCAGAATATAGAAACCACCATCCAGATCTTCATAAACCATAAAAAAACAATTAAGGAACAACATAAGGAATCCCATAAGCATCTAGGGAAAGCAAACCATTATGGAGTCCAGGAATAGAAGACTGAATGACATTAGTAACCTGTCCAACCTACAACCCCAGTCAGCAAGCCAAGAGGCACAAGAGTTACTGGCCCTACCAACATGGCACAAAGACGAATTCATAAACAACAACATCCTTTTAATTTCCCTAATGTTATAGAAAATATTCTGATTGCAACAACATCCTCCCCAACTTGAAAAGGACTAATATTGAAACCAGAATTCACTTCAATTATCAGATTAGTTAAATTAAGAGGAATGCAAAGTTGAATACCATAAAGAATAGCTATAGGTAGAGTAGTATCAGCATTACCATTATGAACCAGGCCCACAAAGGCAATAATAAGATGACCACTTCTGTCCCGAATAAGACCACCACAACCAGCAAAAGACTCAGAAAGAACACCATCGACATTCAGTTTGTAAAAATTAGGAGGAGGCTTAACCGAATAGATAATATTAACGGCAGAAGGAATTCTCTCCCAAGTAATACCTAAAGCAGTGCTAACATCATAACAATTTTTAAAATTCTTAACAGTAAGCAAATTAACAGTCACCAGAGCTAAAATTTTATCCTTCACCATTTGAATGACATTGAGATTGTTCATCCTCACTCCATTGAAAAAGAAGTTATTCCTCTCCAACCAAAGAAACCAAAGAATGAAAGAAGGTAAAGCATTGCGAATGTGACCTTTAGTATCAACAAACCAAGACTTAAGTAACGAATAAAGAGAAAGAAGAGCATTAAAATAATTTATGTGAAGTAAATTATCAAAATAAACTCAAGTTCTAACAGCCACAGGGCCAGAAATAAACACATGATGCATAGTTTCCATATTAAAACAACATTGACACTTCGAAGCAAAACTAAAACCTTTTTTAATAAGATTGTCCTCCGTATGAATAAATTTATGAAGAACCCTCCAAACAAAGACAAAAATTGTAGAAGGGATACTCTTATGCCAAATTTTAGAAAAAATAAAACTCAAAATACCTTTATCCTTAAAGGAATGCTACGCATTTTTCAGATGGAAAGCACCATCGTTGGATAAATCACATAAAATGATTTCTTTGGCATAGTGTTAATAAACACATTCAAAATATGCTGAGAGATGCATAGATAAAACTATAAAGTTTAGCATAATCCCAACCATTCTCATTGAAGAAAAAATTAACTTTAATATAAGCAGAAGAAGTAGAGTTCAGAGTAGAATCAATATAATCTTTTCCTAACCATTTATCTTGTTAAAAAAATATTACCTTCACTAAGGCCCCACAAAATAAAGGGTTCCACCTCCCATTTAATCTTGCAAAGCCTTTTCCACACTTTAGAATCCCCAATTCTAGGGGAGATATTGGTAGGGTGGGAAACCCTACAATATTTATAAATCATAAACTTGGCCCAAAGATTGTCTTGAGTGCTCAACTTATACCAAAGTTTAAAAGAAAAAGCCATAGCCAGATCATGTAAATTTTTACAACCAATACCACCTTCAGATAAAACACCACAAAAATTTTCCCAAGCCGCCCAAGTAATTTTAGAAGAGGAAGAAGTACCTTTCCAAAGTAACTTGTTAATGAGCCTATGAATCCAGCTGTAAATAATATGAGTAGGAAAAAATAATATGAAACAAATAAATAGGTAAAGCACAGAGAACACTTTTGATCAAAGTAACTCTACCACCAAAACTAAGAGAATTAGAGTCCCTTGATCATAAGAACTTATTTTGAATAGAAGAAATAAGATCATCAAACAAAAAAGTCTGTCTTCTACCTTTAAACAGAGGGAAACCAAGATACTTAATAGGCAAATTAGAGTGAGTAAAGCTAGTAGCATCTTTAAGAGCTAAAATACGCTCATTGGAAATCCTCTTATAAGCAATAAAGCAGCACTTATGTTTACTAAAAGATAAACAACGAACCATTTCAAAAAAATTGAAAAACTCTATGAGTTTATGAATTCTATTAATAATAGCATTTTAAAAACAATAAAGTCATCCGCAAAGCATAAGTGAGATATATGAAAGCCTCCCAAAGTTTTAAAATAAAGACCAGGATTTGTCTCAAATAAATTAGAGAGACCCCTAGATAAAAATTCTGCCACAAAAATAAAGAGAGCAAGGGAAATCGGATCCCCCTGCCTTAAGACATGAGAGGATTTGAAAAAACCATGATTGGAGCCATTAAGAGTGATGGAAAAATAGACATTCTCAATACAATTCTTAAAAAGCTTAGTAAAAATAGAGTTAAAACCAAAAAGCTCAAGCATAAAGTAAATGAAATTCCAATTAATATTGTCATAAGCCTTAGCAATATCAAGTTTCAAAATCACATTACCCCCTCTAACTCGGACATCCAATTCATAACAATATTCTTGAGCCAAAAGAATATTAACATTCATAGCCCTGCCTTTCATAAAACCCATTTGATTAGGACAAATAATTTTAGGTAAAATGAAGGCTAGCTAATTTGAAATAATTTTGAAAACTAATTTATTGAAGAAAGTACAGAGACTAATAGGTCAAAAATCATTCTAAGTTTGCACTGAAATATTTTTAGGAATATGCACAAGCGAGGTAGAAGAAAAGAACTTAGGGAAAGGGTTACCAGCAAAAAAATCCAGAACAGTAGAAAAAATGTCTTTTTATAAAAAGAACCAACATTTTTGAAAGAAAAGAGTCGTGAAACCATCAGGACCCGCCACAGAATCACCATTCATTTCCAACAAGGTATCTTTAACCTTCATCGAAGAAGGAGGTTTAGATAAAGAAGCATTATCATCAATGGATAAAAGGTTGGGAATAAAAGAATGATCCATATCCTGAACATGATTAAAAACTTTTTTAAAATGTTTTTGAAAATGATCCACAGCCATATTAGCAATCTCAACAGGATTATCAGAATAAGAGTCATCTTTCCTTTGGATGTTATTGATACTATTCTTAATCCTTTTTCTCTTAGTTAAGGCATGAAAGTACTTATTATTACTATCTCCCTCAACCACATGCTTAGCAGCATTTTTTACTTTCAAAAAACCTCTTCCTGAGCTTGAAAGTTAAACAAATCAAGTTTAGACTGCTTAAGCAAGGAAAAATTAGCATCAAAAGGATCATGCTGACATAAAATTTCATTAGAATTCACACATTATTCAACTTGTAAAATATTTGAAAAGATATTTCCGAACACATTGTGATTCCACCAGTTAAGAACTTGCTTCAACCTCTTAAGCTTCATCCAAAGTCTTTTCATACCAGAAATAGAGTTATCAGGATGTAAAGGAGCTTGCCAATTCTCATTAACAACATAAAAAAAAAAGAGTTATTAAGAAGCCAGATGTTTTGGAATCTATAGTGAGAAAAAGCATTAGAATGAATATTCTTAATATTAATAAGCAAAGGAGAATGGTTAGATAAAGTTTTACTAAGATTATGAACATTAGTGACATTAATAGCATTAATCCAATAATCATTAAAGAGAACACGATCAAGCCTTTGCCATAAGTGATCCCTATTCCTGGTAAAGTTATTTCCAATGAACTCAATATCAATCAAACTACTAGACAAAATCCTATTATAAAAATCAGACATAGAACAAAAAGAATGAGCAGACCCATCAATCCTTTGAGAGGGAGTAGTGACAGCATTAAATTCACCACCAACCAATCAAGACAAATGACATAAAGTATGAAAATTCATAAGCTGATCTCATAAAGTTTTTATAATATAAAGGGAAGAGGTAGCATAAAAAAAAAATCAAAACATTAAAAATTAAAAGTTTCAATTTTACAGTGCATAACTTGAATAAAATCTCCAATAATATCAATTTTAACAAGATTTTTCCAAAAAAAACCCAAATTTTGTTAGAAACATTCGAAATGGAATTGTGAAACTCCAAAAACCAAGAAGTATTAAGCAACCTAGTAGAAGGAATAAGAGGCTCAAGTAAAACTAAAATAGAGATATTATGAATACGACATAACTTTTTAACACAAATCCTAGAAGATTGACAACCAAAGTCCCTAACAGTCCAAATAATCATACTAAACATAAAAAAGAATACTGAGAAGTATTTGAACGAGTATTTCTAGTAGTGGATCTAGGAGGTTGTAAAGAAACATGCTTGGGCTTCCTCCGTCTTTTACTTAGAAATTTTATAAAGCTAGAATTATTATCATCCTTAGCAAAGCATCTAACAGAAATATGCATTTCCTCTGTGTCAGTTAGAGCATTTCTATTGTAATTAGAAATTGTAGGAGTGTTACCATCATACGAATGTCCCCTATGTAACTCAGGATTATCATCTTCCATAAACTTACCATCCTCCTCCCAATTATCAATAGCGACCACAACCAATTTTTTAACATAAGAAGAAGGTAACAAGTGATGGCCCGTGGAGACAAATTCTCCATCCTCTAAAGCCACATTCATCCTTTCACCTTCTGGACCAACCAATTGATCAACCACATTAGTATCCTTCACGGCTTCCTGAACAATTAAAGGATTAATTATCATAACATCACTAACATAGGGTATATTTAGATTAATACTAGTAGAGGAACATTTATCACAATTATTTAAATCATTGTCCATAAGTTTTTTCACCATCAGTAGAAGGAACATTTAAAAGAACAACTCCCTGAACATGAGGCACGGATGAGTTTAACTCAACAGGAATAGGGTTCTTTTCAGTAGAAGCCGCCAAAGGATTCTCATAGACAGGAGAGTGGCTATCAACAAAAGTAGGATAAGCATGTTCCTTAGGTTCCAAATTATCCAACTAAGCATAAACATCTTCCTTAGATTGAAGAAAAGATTTCTTTTCAGTACACAAGTAAGGGTGTTTCCGAAAACATTCGTTCACAGCATGCCCATGCATTTTATAGAAAGAGTAAAAAATAGGTAAATTCTGAAACTCAATTTTTTGGAAATAGCCTTTAACTTCGGATCCAATCTAGATTTCAATAGGATGTAGAAACATCCAATTCATCCAACACCCTCACAACTGACGGCCTTGAAATTGAAGCAGTTGCTTGATCAATTTGTAAGGGGCAGCCAAGATAGAAGTCATGCCAAATAAAATTTGATGGTTAAAAAAATGAAGATGCAAATTAGGGAAAGATATCCAAACCGGGGTAATGGGAGATTCCTCCCTAACGTCAAAATTTGGAGTCCATTTCAACAAGCACAGTTGACATCCTTGGATGTAATAGACCTTCTAGTAAAAATCTGACTATAGTCAAGGTCATTGACCAGTTGAATTGCAACATGCCTTTGATCGAGTAAACCCACATGGAACGAACCAGAGAGCTTGAGATTAACAAAAAACTTACGTATGATATCAAGATTAGGCCTTCTTAAAACAAATTTACCAACTAAAGTTAGGGCATAAGGAGCAGCAAGTTGATCAACCATGAAATCCTCAAAAAGAAGGGCCGGACAACCTTTAAAAGACGAGTGAATGAACTTGACTTTCAGAGAAGATGAAGAATAACCCGCTAGAGCCTCTTTGAAAGATCAAAACTTCCCCTAAAAATGAGAGGAAGAAATAGGGATTGATGACGATGGAGTCGTCATCACCCTGCTCGAAAGACAAAGAGAAAAAAATAAAATTAGAGCAAGAGAGAAATCAAGAAGAGAAAAGCAAGGAAAACTAATCGAAACAACCCAAAGATCGAAGCCAAAAGGGCCAAAAATGATTGTAAGCTGAAGAACCCTAAAAATGCTCAGAAGATGCCTTTGAGAAGTAGAGAGACGTTTGCTCTCAACCTGAAAGTGCTGAAGGTTGTCTTTCCTAATGTTGAGCTTAGATTTTGTATGAAACATCACTGGAAAAACATTAAGTAACTTTTTCATTTTGATGATAGCCAGAGTTTGCAAAAATTGGTTTGGACCACTATAAATTGGTACAACCTGCATGAGTTTAAATCTAAGGTAGAACAAATATTTTGCATCAGTCCATAAGTTCATTCCTACCTAACTTCTTTGTCATGTAAGTGGTCTAAAGAAACTTTCTCAAAGCTTATTAAAAACCACTACAACACAAATAAAATGGAAAAATACTTCAATTATTGGGGAGGTAAGGAATAAGCCTATGGTAGATCTGATCAACATTATAAGAGGTATGCTAATGGAACAACATTATCAGCAAAAGTTAAATTCTATTTCTTGGTAGGGACCTCTTGTTCCATATATGGAAGAGTACATTAGAGATGTTACAACTAGAAAAGAACATTTCATTATATGACAGTCTACTTCAACAAAATATGAGGTTGAAGGGAGTTATGAGTGTCATGAGGTGGACATAGAGAATCATGTGTACGTATGGGTTTTGGTAGTTATCTAGACTACCATGTGTACAAGTTGCAGCATTTTTTGGAACCAAACATCAGAATTTGTGGCACACGTATATAGATAAACACTATTATAGTTATATGTTTATTGTATTATTCAATTTAATGTTTTGTTGATGCTAGTTATCTAAACACTAATAATTTCTGCACGTATAGAATGACATATGAAGGTCCATACCCAGTGATAACATGTTTGTTTGTCTACTAGTTACAATCAAGCCTCGAGGTAGAACTAAGAAAAGATAAATAAAGAACTTAGAAGGTGTAAAGAAATAAAAAAAGTAACCATAAATGTGGTCGCCACAATTCATGGGGTCACCATAGAAGCACATGTAAGGAACCTTTTAATTTTGACGATGAAAAAGTTCATCATTCTAAAGTTTATCAAAAAAATACCAATTCTATGTGCAAATGGGAGTCAATAAAATAAATGATTTTGATGCTATTATTTTTTTATTGCTACTATTTTTTGTTGCTTCTATTTTTGTGCACTAGAATTTGCAAACAGAGAAATATATGATATCCAATGAAATATATTATTTGTTCTTGCTACTATTTTTTTCCTTAACTCAATAACAAGATGACAATTATTCATGAGAATCTTCTCCATAAAATATAAGATTTCCTCTAGAAATTAGTTGCAATGCTCTTGTGGATAAAAATCTCAGAGCAAATGTTATTGAGTTAAGAAGACAAAAATCCCCATAATTTGTTAACAGAGAAAGCCATGCATGATTGAGCTTCTCAATCGAACCTCTCAATCTACCTTTCCTATCTGAAATAATAGGAGCATGCATGGAAGGCAAATCTTGGAACTGAGTTTTTATACAGGTATAATTCACCTATGCACTATGCCTGAACAAAAGCCTTTTTCTATTTGTATTGCAAATAAAAAATTAATATACACTTATGGATGTGACCTTTCATTATCATTTGGAAGTAAAAAAATTTTGAAGTAAAAAATTACCATTTGGAAGAAATTCTTATATTTAGTAGCAAAATCCTGTCAATCAACCATTCATTTACCTATATAATTCACAATAGAACTTCAATTTTTTTTCAAAAAAACATAATACTTGGTACATAACTTCAAGTGTTAACATTCATCCCAGGTGTTTCTTAGTTACATTCTAAGTTACATTCATTTACAATGACAAGTCTTCGATAGAGAATTGAAAGCAATGAGAAGAAGCAAAATAAGGATAACCAATAAGAATTTCATTTGAAGTTACTAAGATGTAATTGAGATGTCATGCTTGGAATTAACTTATGATGCATTTACACTACTTAAGCAATTCATATATTCTAGTTCACCATTTTGTTCATTAAACCACCTAAAATATCTATAATCATCCTCTAATCAGATTCGGGGGCATCGATAGAACTTTCTTCCATGATTTTTAGCTTTGTAGCAAGAATAGATTTGACATTGTAGATTGCAACGACAATAGATTGGATTATCTAGGCTTCTCGTTGATGGCCTAGAGTAGCTCAAACTCATTTCAAAAATCCAAAATTACTACGATTACAAAACAAAGGTTAGATTAACATCAAATATTTGTTAATATGACTATCTAAAAAGGCACATAGCATGAAGACAAAAATCTTGCTAACCAACTCAAACAAATAGAAAGAATGGTTTATTTAATGACTATAAAAGGTAAGAAATGTCTTTACAAAAATTGGATTACAATTGAAATGAATAAAAATGCTTCTATTACTCATGCAAGAAATTGAAATTTTTTATAACTTGAGGAACACTTGATTAAACCAAATATAGGAAGTGAGTCCACGGTAATGGTAAAAGGCATCTAAATGTAGAAAAAGAATATCTTACCTAAATAGTGAAATAGAGAAGAACAACAAACTTAGGCCATCTATAGAGGAGGGGAGGCAGAAATCTGTTTTAAGAAAAATGGGGTTGAAGCCTAGGAAAATAAAATAGCGAAATGGAGAAGAACATTCCAAGATAAACAAATCGATGAACCGATCGAGAAAGGATAAGGCGATGAAGGTGAAGTAGACATTTTGAAAACACAGGGTTGGGGATTGGGTTTGATGGGAGGTATCAAAGTGTTAGTTTTGATGAAGGCAATGGTTCTTAGATGGTAGAATATGTTGCGAACATGGATTCAAGAATTATAATTTTGATGATAACAAATTTTCTACTAACATTTTAGGCCCACAAGATCAATTGCAAATTAAGCTAGTTCAAGATTGGGTATATTAGGATTGAGTCAGTATGTAAGTGTACTTTAAGGGTTTATTACCTTTTTTGAGTCAAATGTAATAAAGTGGTTCCTGATGCTAAGTAACCTTGCACACACACACTCAGGGGGAGAAATTCTGCATGTTTTAGTGTTTTTTATTTTTGATCATATCATTCGGGATGATCCAAAATATTCTTGGATGATTAGTTAAAAATAGAAACCCTAATTAGGGCATCTTTATCAAGACGACCAAATTAAGATAATCGTCCAAGATGATGTTAACATCATCTTGGACGATAGGGTCAAATCAGAAAAAATCAACTACCAACTCTTTTAGGTATGTTAATATTTTTAGAAATCATACAAGATGCTCCTATAATGTCCTGGATGATTCATTATAATCATGCCTAAATTAGTCAGTGATTAAGGAAAGTAGTTAAGGTTTGATTGATCGATCATATCATCTTGGATGATCGAAGGATTATCTTGGATGATTAGTTAGAAAAAACTCTCATCTTCTCCTAGATCACCTGGATGAATAGAATGATGTGCTAGATAAAAATCCCTGATTTTAAAATAATCATACAGGATGATTCAAGGATCGTCCTGGACGATATAGAATATTTCTTCATCATCCAACATATATAACTCTGGATGAACAGAAAGATCTGTTTGATGGTATATAGGGTTTTGAACTATTTGTACAAGATGATGTCCACATCATCCTAGATGATAAGAATAAATTATGGTTCCAATCATCCAGCCCTCCCAGATTGTCCTGGCTGAAAGGTACACTAATCGTGTGATTGTCTTGGATGATATTTGACAGCTTATTGCAATTTAAGGCAAATTTTAAGCCCTTCTTTATAAGATCTCTTAATTTTCAAGGTGAGATCTTTTGCTGTTATCCTGACCTGAGAGAGCCAAGAGAAGGAGAGGGAGAGCTTGGGAGAGAGAGAGAGTATCTTGTGAGGGGGAGTTTGTGAGGGGTTCACAAAAGTTGCTTCAAGCAAGGATCTGAGTCATCTTCTCTAGTAGTCAACCCTGATTCCTTAGGGGCTCTAGGGAGGTCTTATTTAGCAATCGATCAAGGTTCTCTGCCTTCTTCAGGAGGAACCAAAAAGGGGACGGGTTCTCTACCTCATCAGGGTTGGTGGAAAGGAGTTTTCTAAAGGCTTCTCTACCTTGCTGTTGGAGTAAAAGGAGAGTCACTAAGCTTTAGTGCAATACTCAGAGGAGAGGCTCTAGGGAGTGGACGTTGGTCAAGTTGACCAAACCACTATAAAATCTGGTGTGCTCTTTCTTATTACATTTATGTATTTTAATTTCCACACTTTATTTTCGTGTGGGTGATTGTATGTTTTTAATGTTTCAAAATATTTCAAAAAGATTATACTTTTTGTTTAAGAATTTTTTAAAACTATTAATTTGCATCCCCCTCTTGGTTAATCTCAGACTAGTTTATAAGGGTTTAACAATCCTAATGAACTTTTAGAATAATAAATAGTGATGTTTGAGTGTTAGGCATGTAAATACAGTAGCTTTATATTTTATGTATGTAAAAACCCCATATAAAATTAGTTGACATATGACATCTAATAAATTAATGATGAGTCATCACTCTCTATCTGTCAACGTAATTAGTCAATCAGTTATAGCTAACATCTATGATTATATCACAAATATTTATTTTAAAGAAATTCTGCTAGACATCCCTCTTGTACAGGATATTATATTTTAATAGACAATGTATATGAATTTTAATATTTATAGTTATATTATTATATTAATATGTGAAATTCATAACTCTCAATTTATCTAGGGAAATTTTCATATAAACCAATCAAAATATTTAGAATAACAATATTTATCATATACCAAAAGTTATACAGAGAAAGTTCACTAAAACGAAAGATATCACATCTTTATCACTTTCATGATGGATATCACATCTTTATCACTTTCATGATGGAGAAATATATCAAATTCAAAATTATTAAAAATAAAAGTAAAATATAGATCTCTTTCAATGATCAAAGTACTTTTTATAATAGAAGCTAGGGGTGTCAAGATGGGGTTTTTGGGCCAGGTTTGGGTCTAACATGAAACTAACTCTCCCTCTAACCCGAACCAAACCTTATTATTCAAACAGGTCAGAAATGTTACAACTTAGAATTCAAGATTGAGTTTTATGTAGTGTGTTTTTTAATGATAATAAAATATTATTATTATGATTTCTATTTTCTCCTAACATATATTACATATATTTTTGTTTGTTTTTTGTGTACTAATATTTCAAGAAAATCATACTCAAGACTATTGAAGACTTCAATATAGAGTACAATATGATTTTATGTAATGAAGTCAATAATTTTTGTTTTTTGAGTCTTAGAGAGTGTGATTATAATTGGGTAACTATGCGCACACACAAAGGGGGAGAGAGTTAAAATTGAAATTAAAAATGTTTTTAATCAATTTCATATTGTACAATGTCAGTTCGTATAGAGGACTAACACTACACTAGATTAACTTCATACTAGATCATCCGAACAAATTTTAATTATTCATACAGACAATTTAAATATCATATAGACGACGGATAGTGTATGAGATAAGCTTCATACCAAATCTTCTAGATGAATTTAAACTATTTGTATATACGATCTGAATATCATACAAATGACTAATAGTGTACGAGATAAGCTTCGTACCATATCATCCAGATGAATTTTAACTGTTCGTATAGATAATCTATAAATCATATAGATGACTAATAATATACATAATAGTGTTCATACCAAATCATCCCATGATTTTTGAATTGTTCGTATAGATGATCAACGATCAAACTATATAATATGGCTAATTTTCACTTTAAAATGTTAGTTTTTTGACAATTTTTTATGTGTTTTCTATATAATGAGTCCTAGAAACTGACTTATGATCTATTTGTTGTGAATTTCTCTTGAGAGTGAAAAGGAGTGTGATTTGGGAGTGGACAGTGAGAGATCTTGCAAGAAAAAATTATGAGGGATTCATAAGATTGCCCAAAGGTGAGGATCTTTTAGTTGCTTTTTAAAGCTCTGTTTTGCTTCTTTGAAGACTCTTGAGAGAAGATCTCTAGAGTAGATCGGGTACTCTACCTTCACCAGGAGGGTGAAAAAGAATAACGGTACTCTTTCTTTATCAGGAGGGTGAAAAAGGATGAAGATACTCTACCTTCACTAGGAGGGTGAAAAAGGACGATAGCACTCTGCCTTCACTAGGAGAGTGAAAAAGGATGGCGATACTTTACGTTCACTATGAAGGTGAAAAAGGATGACGGTTCTCTGTAGCACCAGGTTGATGGAAGAGAGGTTTTGTAAGGGCTTCTCCACCTTACTTTAGGAGCAAAAAGAGAGTCACTTGTGTTTAATGCAATACTTGGAGATGGAGTCTACAGGGAGTGGACATAAGTTTAGTTGAAAGAAACGGCTATAAAATTTTATGTTTTCCTATTCTTTTACTTTTTTACTACATTTTTACTTTATGCACTTTATATTACTATGGTTGAAAATTATTTTGTGAAAATCTATATTGTGTAAAATTTTTTAAAATGGTTCTCCAAAATCTAAGAGATTTTTTTTAAATTACCAATTTACCCTCCCCCTCTTGGTTAGCCTTAGGATAGTTCTATTTGGTCTAACAACCTGCACAAACTTTCAAGTGGTATCAGAGCCTATTTCAAAAATTAAGATTTAGACTACTTTTTAGAAAAATGATCATGGCTACTTTTGAAAACCAAAACATAACTGAAGGATATTTGATCACTAGACCATCACTATTTGATAACATTTCTTTTAACTTTTGGAAAACTCGAATGTCTACTTTTCTGCAATCACTTGATTATTGCATGTAAATTTTAATACATGAAGGTTACAGTATGTTGAGTCTAGTAATTAGGATGTTAAGCCTAAGTGAATGTCCCAAGGCTAACCAAGAGGGGGGGTGAATTGGCAATTTAAAAAATGCAACTTCAACTCTTGGAATTTTAGAAAACCTTTTGAATTATTGATGCAAGTTAAAATTAAAGTTTAAAATAAACTTTTCAACAAGAGTAAACAACTTGCAATGAAATTAAATGCGGAATAAAAAATAAGAAAGAACACACCAGATTTATAGTGGTTCGGTCAAACCTTGACCTACATCCACTCCCCAGAGGCACCCTCTGAGTATTGCACTAATACCACAAAGTGACTCTCCTTTTGCTCCCACAGCAAGGCGGAGAAGCCTGTACAAAATCACTTTCACCTTCCTCGGTGCGGCGGAGTAGCCGGGTTCTTTAACACCAAAGAGATCTTCTTCTTGTCAAAACTTCCCTCAAGACGACCCTTGAATCCGATGGTAATGAGGTGCAAGTTCGCCGGAGCAACTGTGTGAATATCCCCTTCACACTCCCTTGAAATCCCCTTCAAGGATCTTCTCCCTCTCAAACTCCACCCTTTCCTCTCTCCCTTTCAAGTTCTCTCTTCAAGTTTTCTCCACAAGAACGAAGACACAATGACTGTCAAAGATACACTTTGTCATCCTTTTACACTTCTCCAAGTGTCGGCAGAGAACCGGACCGATGTTGTTGAACTTCACTTGAGAGCCTTCGCCGGAGCAACCGTGTGAATATCCCCTCCACACTCCCTTGAAATCCCCTACAAGGATCTTCTCCCTCTCAATGATCCCTCTCAAGAGAAAACAACTCCAAAGGCATTTGTAATAGTTTCTAGGACTCCTTATATAGAAAGGAGAAGAAAAACCGTCCAAAAAACTACAAATTTTCAATTCTGTACGCAGTGGATCGTCCTGTACGATACTGGATCGTCCTGGACGATTTTACTTAAACGATTTGAAACGACCCAATTTGTATATGTGTACAAACTGACTTCGTACAGCTGATCGTCCTGTACGAACTTGGTTCGTCCAGTACGAACGGTTATTACAAGGTCGGTTCTAGAAACTGCTGAAAACTGTTCTAAGTCGGTTTATCGTTTGAACGAAAATGTGATCGTCTGGACGAAAATTTTGCAGTGAACCCATCGCCTGGGACGATGATAAATTTCGTCCTGGACGAATAGGACTTAGAAAAATTTTTCAAAGCAAGTTCCTATTCGTTCCAAGTGCTCTATAGGAGATAACTGACAGATCGTCCAATACGATAAATATCGTCCTGTACGATCAGTATAGAATTTCAAGATCTCCTTATTTGTGTGTGTGAGATTTTATTCACTCAATTACAATCACTCCCTTTCAAAATTAATTCAAAGAAAAGACAAACATTAATTAAACAAAATATCTCATGTTGAATTTGAATTGAAGTTTTCGTAGTCTGGAGTCTGATTTTCCTGAAATGTTAGTACACACAAGAGCAAAAACAAATCTTCCAAAAAGTGTTAGGAGATAACTACACATAAAACAATAATATTTGGAATCATCAAAATAATACAAGTTGCAAGAATGTAAAACATGCAAATAGCAACTTTCCTAACACAGTAGACCCACTAGACTTGTTAATGGCATTAGGATTGAAACATCATTTACTGATTAGACATTAGAGGAAAAAGACTTAGCTTAGTTAAACATAAAATGTTTATATAATTTTTTCTATGCCATGAAATCTGAGGACTACATGAGTGTTTCAATCTATAAAATTAGAAAAAAAAAATTGGGATAGACTTTGCATAACTTATGAAGGAACTAATGAGATGAAATAATCCAGATTGAACAATCTATTACACGACTATGAACTTTTTTACATGAAACCAAATGAGTTAATCTCTAACATGTATACATATTTTACTCAGATAGTTACCTCATTGCATGCTCGGGGTAGGGAACTAACAAATTTGGAAAAAAGTTAATAAAATATTATGTTATTTACCTACTACTTATGAAGCAAAGAAAACTGTCATAACTGAGTCAAAAGACCTAAATGTATATTCTATTGATAATCTGCTTGGATAACTAATTGCTTATGAGTAAGGAGTGACTCAATAATAGATTGATGCATGTGACAAGCGAAAGGAGAAGAATATTATGTTGAAAGTGGATGATTTAGAAAGTGATTTATTACTAGATGAGGATAAAGAAGATATTGCACTCATGACGAGACAATTCAAAAGTTTCATAAGAATAAAGTAATGGAAACATGAGTAGAGGAACAAGGGTAAGTTCTACAAGAATGCAAAAAATTATAATGATGTCATTTACTATAAATGCATGAAGCTTGGACATATTAAAATTGATTGGTTGAATCTCAAAGCTAATCCCGGCGAGGAGAAAGTTATGGAGAAAACAAATGTTAGGAAGGGTAATAAAATACTACAAAGAGCTTTATGGGCTCATTCAGCTTCAAATTTCACAGAAACAGAAGCAAGAGAGGATGTCACAAACTTATGCTTAATGACAGACAAACTTGATCATTCAGATCAAGAGGAGGTATGTGATTTATCCTATGAAAAATTATTTGAAGTTTCTAAAAAATGCATACTGCATATAAGAAACTCAAAAAACTGAATGCTAAACTGAACATAGAATATTTAAATTTATAAAAAGAGCATGAAATCCTTAGGGACGATCATGCTTCTATAGATAGCAATCACATGGAATTGTTGGATGAATCTGATGATTTGAATAAGAAACATGATTTTTTGAAAAATCTTATACTAATCTTTAGAATGAAAGTAAGGTGTTTATAGCTAAAGTGAAACAAAGAGAATATGTGTTGAAAGCTGACAATGCAATTTTAGAAAGTGCAAACTCATATCTTAAAGAAAAACTGAAAGCTTTTAAGAAAAATAAGACACCCCCTACACTTGAATAATTTTACAATCTTGATCAGAAGCATATAATTTCAAAATATAGGAAAAGACATTATAACTCATATAGATTGGTAAATCCTTTTCTTGGAGTTAAAAACTTTTCATATGGAATGATGGGAAATATTTCTTACACTTGTACAATTTATAATAGAACACATATAGTGTGGAAACTTAAGATGCATAAATCATAGCATATCAAACATGCATATAGATTATCATTACCAAGAGGTGAACCATTTGGGTTTCCAAGTCTAACATTTGATAATTTTATAGAAATACTCTCATATAAGCCCTCATGAGAGCATTTGGTACCTAGATAGTGGATATTTAAAGCATATAACTGGAGATACAAATTAATTCATATCGTTGGAAGCCAGGAATAGAGGCAAAGTTATATTAGGAGACAATACCACTAGGAAAGTGGTAGGTATATATATGATTGGCGATAAGAATATAATTTCTTTATTGAGAATATATTATTGGTTGAAGGCTTAAAAAATAAGTTGTTAAGTATTAGTCAGCTTTATGATAAGGGTTTTAACACTAAATTTTTACCTACAAGCTGCATTATAAGCCAAAATAGAATTGTTGTGTTTCATGAAAATAGGGTAAATAATATATACATACTTGATTTAAATCATATTAAATCTTCTAATGTTTTTTACCTCAAAACTATCACTAACAAATTATAATTATGGCATAGAAGACTATGTCATACAAGCATCAAAAATCTTAGGAAGATTACCCATAAATAATTGGTTAGAGGATTACCCAAATTAGACTTCACTAAGGATCACCTGTGTGATGCATGTTAATTAAAAAAATAGGCTAAGTCCTCCTTTCATTCAATTAAAGAGCTTAGAATTAGCAAACTCTTAGAAATCATATACATGAATCTTTTTGGACTAGTTAACACTATAAGTCTAGGAGGAAAAGTTTTTGGGTATGTAATAGTTAATGATTATTCAAGATTCACTTGAATTAAATTCTTATCACATAAGAGTGGACATTTGATGAATTAAAAAAAAAATTACTTGGATAAAGAGGTAGCTTGGTTGTGAAATCCTTACAATTCAAAGTGATCATGGAGGAGAGTTTGAAAATAAAAAATTTGAAGATTTTTGTAAAGAGCAAGGAATTAATCAAAATTTTTCAGCACCTATACCCCTCAGCAGAATGGGGTTTTAAAAGAAAGAACAGAACTTTGATAGAAGCTGCTAGAGCCATGTTGGCTAAAGCGGTAAGTACACCTTGTTATGTTCTAAATAGGGTGAACATTAGATCTAAGTTGAACAAGACACCTTATAAACTTTTTAAGGGGAGAACACCTAACCTTTCACATTTATATGTCTTTTGATGTAAGGTGTTCATTTATAATAATGGTAAAACTTATTTAGAAAAATGTGATCATAAATCTGATGAAATTTTTTTTAGAATATTCCAGTATTGTCAAATCCAATATAATTTTTAACAAAAGGACTTTGGTAGTTGACGAGCCCACACATATAGTTTTTTATGAATATGATATTTCTAAAGAGCTAAAGTTTAAGGAAGAACATATTAAAGAGATCTCCCAAAGAATGGGAAAAACAAACCTTTAAGAGAATGTTGGAACATATAATATATTGCCTAGAGAATGGAAATTTTTTAAAAGTCATCCTAAAGAATTAATTTTAGGTAAACAAGGTGAAGGTGTTAGAACTAGGTATGGACTTAGCAAACAAGTGAACCACTCAGCTTTTATTTCAATAATTGAGCCTACTAATATAAATCAAGCACTTTTTGATGAATTTTATATTTTGGCCATGCAAGAAGAATTGAATTAATTTGTTAGAAATGATATTTGAGCATTACTTGAATGGCCTAAAGATTAAAGTGTTATTGGAACTAAGTGGGTGTTAAAAAATAAAATGAATGATTCAGGTGTAGTGGTCAAATTTAATGGCTAATAGGTATAATCAAATAGAACGAATTAATTTTGAAGAAACTTTTGTCCCAGTAGCTAGATTTGAAGCGATAAGAGTATTACTAGCCTATGCCTATTTTAAAGGTTTTAAATTATTTCAAATAGATATTAAGCGTGTCTTTCTTAAAGGGGTGATATAGAAGGATGTTTATATTAAACAACCGTTAGGTTTTGAAAATTTAAAATTCCCTAATTATATGTTTAAACTGACAAAGGCATTGTATGGACTAAAATAGACACATAGGGCTTAGTATGAGAGGCTAAGCACATTCCTACTATAAAGATCATTTGTTAAAGAAAGTGTGGACACCACTCTCTTTTTAAACAAGATAGGAGATGACATTCTCATTATTCAAATATACATTGATGATATCTTATTTGGATCCACTAATAAAAATCTTTGTGATGATTTTTCAAAAATAATGAGTAGTGAAATTGAAATGAGTTTGATGAGAGATTTGAGTTACTTTTTTAGTTTTAGCATAAAGCGGAAAGAGATTGGAACATTTCCTAACCAGTCAAAGTATGTTAAGGACATCTTCAAGAAATATGAAATGGATAAAGCTAAACTAATGAGTACACCAATGAGTTCCTTAGTGCAATTAGATAAGGACTCTAAGGAAAAATCTTCTGATAAAAAAATAGTGGAATAATTAGATCATTACTTTACTTAACTTCTAGCAGACTAGATATCATGTTTAGTGTTTATTTGTGTGCAAGATTTCAAGTTAGTCCAAAGAAATCACATTTGACTATTATTAAAAAAAATTCTAAGATATCTTTTGAAAACTCAAAACTTATGGATATGGTATCCTAGGCATAACTCATACTTTGTAATAATTGGATATTCTGATTCAGATTTGTAAGATGTAGGGTTGATCGTAAAGTACTTCTGAAACTTGTAAATTCATTAGAAACTCTTTAGTTTTCTTGTATAATAGAAAATAGAATTTAGTAGCCATTTCTACTACTGAAGCAGAACACATAACATTAAGTAGTGGCGTGGCACATATTTTTATGGTTAAAATAACAACTTACTTATTAAGGATTTTTAATTGGCACTATTTCAATTTTTTGTGATAATGCAAGTGTCATATGCTTTTCAAAGAATCCTATTAAACACTCTAGAACCAAGTATATAGATATAAGGCTGTTGACCTCATTTTTGTATGAGGACACTAAGACCCACTTGGGTTTCTTTCGGGTGACTCGGTGATTGGGAAGTCTTTACTTCCCAATCATATAGGTCCTAGATAAGACCCAATTTAGCCTCAATCAAATTCAACTCTACCCTCCAATTCAACCCCTGGTTCAACTGCAATAAAAAATAAATCAACCTCCAGATCCTATCCAATCATCAAAAATCATCTCTTTGGTTATTAATGACATGGATAATCCACTCCTAACCATCTCCAAAATCCAACCCAATTCTAAAATTTTAAACCAAATCCAAGGGCTAAGGACTAAGGTTCTAAAACCCTTTCCAGGAGAAATTTCAAACCCCATGGAACCGATCCTCATGAACTCTAATTTAGGGTCTATCAATTATATATTATGTAGGCATGTCTCCAAGGTCAAGCATCCAAATTTGAGCACAATCCAACATTCCTAGCCCTTGAAACTGAATCTTTTCCTAAGGGTTGCAAAGCCATCAATTATTTATAGTCTATGCCACTAGACATGCCATCTAGTGGATCTTAGCCTTAGAACCCTTTCTAAACCTCCAAACCATACCCATGACCTTCATTAGGACTCACTAATCAGTTCTCTACACTTTTCCTAGCCTAATTTGACCCAGAATTCACTAAGGGTCTACATGACCAAAATACCCTTTAAGGTGATTTTTGGTCCTTTCCCCAAAATCCAATGAGACCTAACCATATAAAACTCCAAATTCTTTTTTAAGGGATTCTAAATGACTTTAGGAACATATTGGACACATACCTACTCTTTGGTTTGACCTGGTTGACCAAGTCAACCATATTTAACTAAAATGCCCCTTTAGGGATCAAATGGCTATTTCAAGCCAAATGAACTCCTTTTGGCATGAGACCACTTCTATTGAGTTCAAATACCCAATTTAACCTTAATAAACCCAAATCCTTACCCTAGGTCAACTTGGTTAACCAACTCAACCAAGTTTGACCTAATCTCCCATACACTTCCAACCTCTCCAAATTTCTTGATCAAGACCATTCCAAATCCATCTAGACCTGTGGGGATGACCCATTGGGTCCCCAAGTGACCCCTCTTGAGGACCCAAGCTTTGGGCTTACTTGGGTTGGCCATTTGGTTTGACCCAAGTGCCTAATAGAGGTTTCCCTTGATCCATTTTCTAATCCTAGTCCAATTGAGCCCAACCAATGGTGGCATTGGATCCCCCTTGACTCAATACACTTCCCCTAGCCAACCCAAACATTGGGTCAACTTGGGTCAAGAATTAAGCTAACCTAAAGTGGCCAAAACCACCTTAGTTTGAGTCAATCCCATCCTAGCCTTCACCAAACTCAATCAACGCCCTTATTGGATAGCCCTAGGTCCAATGCACCTACCCTAGTTTGCTTGGGCTAACTTGGGTTAAGCTCTTAGCTAGCCCAAAGTGGTCAAAACCACATTGAATGGAGCCATCTCCCACCTTAGGGTAATTCAAACCCAATTGCCACTTGCATTAGGAGCACCAAAGCCTGACCTACCTCCCACATCTGACTTAATATGGGTTGAGCCCAAATTAACCCAAAATGTATAGGATTAAGTCAACTTGAGCCATCCAAATAAATGGGACTCCCTCAAGTTCAATTGAGCTCATATTCGAGCTCACCACATCCCCATCGGCCTTTCTAGATCACCCAGACCCTGGCCGGCAGCTATCGAAACAAATGGAGAATGAGCTTCAGTGGTCCCCCACCTCGGGCCTAATCCAAAGCATGAGCTCGCCAGCTTTGAGCTCATGGACCACTGGGAGGATGTCCCCTTCCACTTGGAGACCATCCAACGGCTTGCCCAATCAATCCCAGCCATCCATAGCCATAGGATTGGGCTGAATATGGTAGCTAGGCTCAGTCATTCCCATTCAAATTCAACCTTCCAAAAACTTTCCCTATAGCTCGCCAAGTTCTCCCCTTCCATTTTCCAATCTCCCAGCCTCTCCCGTCCATATATTCGAGCGAACTCTGGTGAAGTCCATGCATAGTCCGCTCGTAGTTGCACCTCCGGCCATCCTCCGATCCTGACGTCTAAAGGAGAAGTGTTCCTTATCCACTCTTGAAGCTTCTCAATAGAAAAAAAACCATTTGTTCGGGTTTTGTATACTATGAGATTTCAATCCCGAGCTCCTAGCTAGGTAGTGTTGGTCAAGTGTGAAGCAAACCATCGAACCGTAGGAAAATGGCCGTTGGAATTGTGGTTTGTAATGTCCTGATCCTTCCCATGAAGTTTGGTGCAAATTTGTCAGTTGGATCACTCAGATCATGTCAGAATAGCTTAACAGTATCGAGAGACAATGGGACGTTGAAGATGCAATCATGACTGTTGATCAAAATCAACGGTCCATGTCCGATCCTTTGGTTTCAAAACCATTTACGTGTCAGTTCGATCATTAATCCAACGTCTCAGATTAACCATGTGCTTACACAGTTAGTACCAATGATTGACTTCTTAATCATAGCGCGCCATGCGTAAAGCACCAGATGACTGTGTAATGTTGGGTTAATTATATGAAAAAAAAATATGGGAAACTTCAAAAATTTGTATCTCCCTTCACACTTAATCATTTTAGGTGTTCTTAGACTCATTGGAAAGATATCAGGGAGATCTATAGAATCTCTATGGTCCCAAGCCTTAATTGCTTCTATATTAGTCTTAATTTTAATTTGAATATTTTTCCTATTATTACATTTATGTGTTCAATTGAAGTCACCATGGCTAGGGACTTTGGGAGAGTAAATTTGGACATCTCCATGACGTGTCTAAATTTTTCTTCCCTAGTTTAAGGTGTCTAAGGGCACGTTCTTGCCAATTTGGGTTCTAGGGTCATGGTTTGACACTTGGATTTAAATTGGGTTAATGATCTTTTCAATGGGATCCAGGGTCTGATTTTTTGTGTGATGATGGTGTTTAGTATAAGGACTTTAGGGCTAGTAATTTTGCTCTAATCCAACCATAAGATAGATCCCTAGGATTTTTCTAAGGTGATTTAGGAGTCATCTTGGGTGGCTAGTTAGCCACCTTAGTTAAGCCCACTTAGGTTCAACTTCAAGGAGTTTGGACCTTGAGATTAAGTGATCTCATGGTCCAAGTCTCATTGAATTTGATGCCCATTTAGTCCACCAATTAGGAGCTTCAAAATTCCTCCCCTTAGAATTGATCTAGAATGTTAAATAATTCATTAGAAATTCACATTAAATCCAAAAAATTCACATAAGGACTCTAATTAATCATGTTTAAACTCTCAATCTAGGAAAAATAGAATTCCAATCAGTCAACCTTTAATTCAAAATTTAAGATAAATGAACAATTAATTTGAATAATTAATTAAAAAATTTCAAATATTCTAAAAAAAATTCCTAACATTTGGAAATACCCCCTTAGGTCATTCCTGACCTTTAGTGGTGATTTCATCCAATTGGGAGTTGATTTGGATTAAAACAATCAAAATCTTCATAATTAAGTAATTTTAAAATTTAATTAATTAAGGGAACTTTAAGAAATTATAATTAACTCTATAAAATTTTAAATTAAACAAACTCAAAGTCAACCAACTTCAATTTAAATTTCATATTTAATAAAAATGCCAAACCTTCAAAATTTAATCAAAGTAAAAAAGTCAACAATCTGGTCAGATCTAAGTCAAAATTTTAGAAATTCATAATTTTTTATAGAAAACTCTAAATTAAGCGTTCTAATAGGCTAACTATGCATTATAAGGCCTAATATATATTAAAATTATTAAATTTTTAAAATAAACTTTAATTCAAAAAGTTAACTTTTAACCCCTTAATTAACACATTAAAATAATTCAAACAATCATTAAAAATTCCATAATTCATTAAAACTCAAGAAATTTCTAATTTGATTAGTAAAATTACTTAACTAACATTCTAATATATAACAACCACTCTGAAGATGAATTTTATTAGATGGACTACTCCGAGTTATGGGGCTACATGTCATAAGGAGGTATGGTTCCTTAAGCCTGGTGGCACAACGTCACGAATGAATTCAATGGAGTGTTAAATATTAGATTAAATTACTTTTAATTATTTAACCAAATTAAAATCCTTAATTCAACTATATCAAAAAGGTTTTTAGGATGGACTAATCCAGGCTGCAGGGCTATGTGTCCTAAGGAGGCCTGGTTCCTCGAGCCTAGTGGCATAACACCATGAACCTTTTGATGGAAAATATAAATTAATCTAAAATTTTAAAATTATTAATTAATTAAGTTAATTTATATTAATCCACTCTTAATTTCTAACAAACTAAATAAACTTAATAAACCCCAATTGCTACTAGGTAACCTAGACCTACGGGGCTATTAACTTAGCCCCAAGGAAGGTAAAATAAACTTCAAAGCCTCGATGAGCAACAAAGGTAGTAATCATGTAAAAACTAAAATACACCCAAATCAAGCTTTAAAATTTTAATATTTAAATCAAAATTAAAAGTTCTCCTTCAGCCTTTAACAAACTCAAACATTAGACAATCTCAACTAATAACCCACTTTAGGATCTACCCTAACCACACGACCTTTCACACACACTTTAGATGATTTTCTAGGATAACTAACTCTAGATCTAGGCTAGGCGAGTATTTACTTTTCTGCTATGTGTCGTATTTTTGAGATTTCATTATATGTTGTGATTGAAATTACTTGGCGTGTCTGTTTACTTTTACTGCACTCTGTGGATTGATGATGTGTTTGGCGATTAGATTACACTTATGTTAGGAACGATCTGGATGCTCACTAAATTTTTTGTAGGTGGACATGCTCATTCAGTGAAATAAAGGGGGCTAAATAAATAATAAATATAATTTCTACATATGCTTTAACTGCTTAGCCTCCAAATAAAAAGGAGCGTGGTCAAGTGTGTTTACTTTTTCTGCGTATATATATATAATTTGTTGGGAATGAATTTGATTTATTAAATACTTAGGATAACCTTACATGAAAGTCTAGAATTTTTAATTTTATATTGATTAAATTCATTTAAAATATTAAGAATTATGTAAGTATACATTTGAGTTGGGATACATGGATCCAAAGCTTGAATTTTAAATAGGAAAGGATACCCCTTTAGGGGATAGTCCTTATCCATTTGGAAGACCAAATTTGCATCATTTTTTTATAACCAAAAGTGGAAAGATTAACCTTCCCCTAAAGGGAAGAGTTCTCTTTTTTATTTGGATAGCCAGTTATGAAGAATCTAAGGAGCCCGAATGAGATAAGATCGAAGAATTGAAGACAAAAGGTATCCCACTCAAAGTCACTAGCATCTGTATTATAATTAAAATTTGGGTTGTGGTTAGTAGTGCCTGTCCACTTTTAATTTTTGTATTTCTGAGTTGTAATAACCAATGTAGTTTTCCTATGAATATTTATTAATTAATTTGATTATATTTGATGCATTAATATGATTGTAATTAGGATTTTGTCTGCTTTTTCTAGTTTTTTGGTGTTTATGTGATGCTTTTAATTTAGCCTGGATACGTGAGACTCATGAGCGTGTGAAAATTCTTCTACTCGGTACCAAAACCTAAAATTTTAGGAGTTAAATAATATAAAAAAATAACTACTTATGTAATAAGCTGGAGATCGTCTAGGGTCGCACGCATATCGATGCATTCTTCTTTCCTTGCTTTAAGACACTTCCCCGCCTGCGGGTAGAATTCAGATAATCTAACTTATGAGTATGAGGTGCTGAATTTAGGGAAGCCTAGTATTCTAAAAAACTAATTTTAAGTCTTTTTTAAATTTCAAGTATTCATGATTTAAGTATTTTGACCAGCACCCATTGTATTAGAAACACATCTAAAAGAGTTTAAATTTTAATTACATATGTCTTTAGCATTTTCACCAAGTATAGTCAAGAGGTCACTTAGGACAATCTCTAGATGTCAGCCCCAGT
Organism: Dendrobium officinale; assembly: GCA_019514585.1. NCBI lineage: Eukaryota > Viridiplantae > Streptophyta > Magnoliopsida > Asparagales > Orchidaceae > Dendrobium > Dendrobium officinale. The sequence continues at coordinate 36,343,226 of CM033687.1, forward strand.
TCTTCAAAATCTTAATAAAAATATCCCATCACTCTTTCATTAAATGATTAGACTCATGTAAAATCGACTAAGTAGTTAGTTAACTCCTCAATCCAGACTAGGTAAGTCCAATTTTTACATTGCATTAGTTAGGTTCAGGCCACCACTATGTGGTGTCCAATTTAGATTTAAGATTTGAGGCAGATTTTGGATCATAAGACCCCAACCTCTTGGAATATAATCTCAAATTTCAAATAAAACACTCAACTCAAATTAAATATTCTTTCAATCTAAAGCTTAAAGCCTAATACTTAGATTAGGATGAGACACTTTTAGATTTTTATATAATCTTAAAGTGTCTCTTACTCTTTTTCCATTGACTCTGAAAATAAGTGCTCCAATTTGATCCATTCCCACTTGAAAATTTCAAAATCTAACTCCTTTGATATCACTCTTAGAAAATCTTTTAGCAAAATTTTGACATTATTTTAATCAAGAGTATTTGTAAGAAATTTTGATTTCCTACGATATAATTAACAACAAGGGATTGTGCTCGTAGGAGATTTAGAACCCACATCTACCTTTTTTAAAATTGATTTTCAAAATTCAAAACTAATATTCTTTGGAAAAATCAAGTAGATAACTATCATTATCATTATTTTCATTGATCGATAATAAGTGATATTTTCTCTCATTGGAAAGATATATTATTTGTTATCAACTATGTGGTCAAAAAGTCATATAATATGACTCATTGAGAATTGTGTATTACAAAAATTCATTTCATCGCATTAATTATTTTTGATTGTTTCTATCATATGTACGAAAAAAATTTCATCCAGTAAAAACTTAAAATTATACGTATGAACCTCATGTCGTACTATATGAATTTTCTCAATTTCATTAAATTAAAGGTCATTCTTTGAATTTTTCATCATCCCTTCACTTTCAAAACTTTATTGTGCTCAATCTTTTAGAAAATGGAAAGTAGTAGCAAGTGTGCCAGGCATTCTAAGGGTTCTTCATCTCGGTCCAATCAACCAGATGAAAATTTTCTTTCTAAAGAGAGTGAAGAAGTGTACCAGCATTACTTTGAAGCAAAGATGACTCCATCTCATCTTGTCATTCTAGAAGACATCAACTTTATCATAATGCCCTTTTGTGCTTCTACCCAATTTTCCTTCATTCTCACTTTGATCCATGCCTTTCATTCTGATACCTTCGATTACATTCTTGCTAATCTTAAAATGCGACAGAACCACACAATCATGTCTTCTTTTGTTCTTGGCCAAAGGGTAGATATAATTAAAGAAGATTTAGGCACATATTTACACATTAGAACTGAGGGTATTAGAGCACACACTATGACATCTAGAGAGGATTTTGACTGGTCTTCTATAAATCAAATCCTTAGAGGTGTACCTTCAGTCAATCAATTATCTCGTGTGTACACTCTAAATCAAATACTAGGATTACCCAGCATGTGTTAAGAACTTCAATTATTCCTAAAGTTGGTGATCGTATAAACCTTACTCCTTTACTTTCCATAGTCACTTATCTTATAATGTTGAATACTCAAATTGATGAAGCTCAACTGATTATGGACTACATCAACAAACTAATAGACATTAGACTTCCTTCCACTAGAAGGAAGAAGAATGTGGATTTAGGACATCTAATTGTATATATCCTTGAGAATAAGAACAATTTGATTCATCATGAACCCCCAAACAATTAGCCAATCTTCTTTACCAATGCTTCTTTCCATTTTCATTTTCACCGAGAACAGGGAGATGAGATGGGAGGAGAAGAAAAGGCTCAAGCACCATCACTTGTACCTACTCCTGGACCTAAGCAGCATTTCTATCAAGAAATGATCTAGAAATATTATCGACATGAGTCCAACTTTGATCAATAATTAGATCATATTGAGACTCGCCTAGACCAGCAGGATGCCATATATAATAAATATATGGGCTGGATTAGGGACAGTTTGGCTTAATCAACACTCAAGTATCAATTATCAATAGCTACTTTATGATGTTCACCCCTCCTCAGCCTCCTCCAGATAAAAATTCTCTAGCATATTAGTTTTCATTTTCTATTTTAGTTGTATATTTTTACTTTTTTAGATTTCATATTATGGCATTCGAATGTTTGTGTTATTATTTTAGCTATATTTATATTTGTATCTTGAGTTTGTTTTAAATAAAAATGGAAAATGGAATGATATTTAATTTTGTTTTGAGGTTAATCTTTTTGAATTATTTTAATTTTATATAGACTAATCAAATGTAATTGATCTATGGAATGAAGTTTTAAAATACTTTACTCTACAAATTAATTTCCTTGTTAAATTTAATTTGTCAAAATTTTAAATTAAATTATGATTAGATGTAGATTAGAAGATCATCTTCATATTCTTTTAGACAAATATTAATAACTATAATTGTTGTAAAAGTGGTGTCTTATTTTTATTTTATTTCTTGTTTAATTTATTTATTTTTGTTAATTATTAGATTTTATTTTAAGATTTATTGATATTGAAAAGACCAAAATTATAAAAAGATGCACAAAAGTACCATAAGTTTAAATGATATGTAATGTTCGCCAAAAAATAAAAATAATTACAAAATTAGCCTAACTGAAAAAATGCATAAAGCATGCCAAAATTTGGAAAGATGCACAATGTCACCAATCGAAAGTAACATACAGTTCTTTTCTTTATCTTTCTATTTCTTACACAAATCTATTCAATCAATAATAATCTCCATTATTGAATTGGAAACTAATTGATCTTTATTTCAACATTTTTATAATAATTATTTTATTTGTAGGTATATAATAAATAATGAACATGGTTGACTTTTCTTTTCTTAATTGTTCTTTGATTTAAAATATGAGGCTTTTCTTTTCGCATAAGGACGTTAATGTTGTCTTTGCAAATAATTTAAAATCCTTTTCTTCATTATCTATTAGATTTGTCAATAGCAACTTATTTTTTTAAGAGGTACTTCCCATTTTGCTGTTGTCAAAAGGGGGAGTCATTATTTATTATTTATTTATTTGTTTGATTTAATCGTGTGTGTTTGGTCTGTTTATTTATGAGTTTGACGAGTTGTTATGTTTGATATGTATGTGTTTTGCTTTTTAATTCATTTTGGTTTTTGAATTCATTGTGATCTTGTATTTTTCACAAATCCCTTGCTTTTTAATTGAGCATTCATTGAGGGGGAGCTTTGGAGAAAAAGGACCTTTAATGTTAATTCGAATAATAATTATTTTGTCATCATAAAAAAAGAGGGGGATTGTTGCAACTTAGAATTCAAGATTGAGTTTTATGTAATGTGTTTTTTTCATAATAACAAAATATTACTGTTATGATTACTATTTTCTCCCAACATATATTAGATATATTTTTGTTTGTTTTGTGTGTACTAACATTTCAAGGAAATCATACTTCATACAACTGAAGACTTCAAGATAGAGTAGAATAAGATTTTATGTAATGAAGTTAGTAATTTTTATTTTCTTGAGTGATAGAGAGTTTCATTGTAATTGGGTAACTGTTCACACACACAGAGGGGGAGAGACTTAAAATTGAAATTGAAAAATTTTTAACCCATTTCATACTATACGATGTCAGTTTGTATAGACGACTAACAATGTATGAGATTATCTTCGTACCAGATCGTCCATATGAATTTTAACAATTTATACAAACGATCTAAATATCATATAGAAGACTAACAATGTACGAGATAAGCTTCATAACATATTGTCTAGATGAATTTTAACTTTTCATACAGACGATCTCAATATCATACAAATGATTGACAATGTATGAGATAAGCTTTTTTCCAGATCATCCAAATGAATTTTAACTATTCATACATACGGGTTGTAAATCGTACAAATGACTAGTGTACGAAATAGTACTCATACCAAATCGTACCATTATTTTTAAACTATTCGTACAAATGATCCATGATTGTACTATACGATCTGACTCATTTTCACTTTGAAATTTTAGTTTTTTGATGATTTATTATGTTCTTTCTATATAACAAGTCCTAAAAACTGACTATCGATCTATTTGCTGCAAATTTCTCTTGAGAGTAAAAAGGAGAGTGATTTGGGAGGGTATTTGAGAGTGGAGAGTGAGAGATCTTATAAGAGGAAATTATGAGAGATTCACAAAGTTTCCTAAAGGTGAGGATCTCTTAGTTGCTTTTCAAAACTCTGTCCTACTTCTTTGATGACTCTTGAGAGAAGATCTCCATAATAGATCGGGTACTCTGCCTTCACCAGGAGGATGAAAAAGAATGACGGTACTCTGCCTTCACTAGGTAGGAGGGTGAAAAAGGATGATGATACTCTACCTTCACTAGGAGGGTGAAAAAAATGACGGTTTTCTGCCACACCGAGTTGGTGGAAGAGAGGTTTTGTAAGGGCTTTCTCTGCCTTCTTGTGGGAGCAAAATGAGTCACTTGTGTTTAGTATAATACCTGGAGAAGGAGTCTCTAAGGAGTGGATGTAGGTCTAGTTGGACCGAACCACTATAAAATTTAGTGTTCTTCCGGTCTTTTATTTTTTGTTGTATTTTTATTTTCTACACTTTATATTATTGTGGTTGAAATTTTTTTTGTAAAAATTTATTATTGTGTAAAATTTCTTAAAACGTTTTTCTAAAATTCAAGAGATTTTTTTTAAAATACCAATTCACCCCCTTTTGTTTAGCCTTGGTATAGTTCTATTAGGTCTAACAACCTGCATGAACTTTCAAAAAATCTAAACCTGAACTAGACCTGACATGCTAAACCAAGAGTGAACAGAGTAAGAGAGCATCAATTGTGGGGAAAATAGGCAAGCAGGAATGTGTTGGTGCTACTACTGGTGGTCTAGGGTGAGGCCGAGAGCGAGCTAGCAGGACCAGATGCGTGCACAAAGCCAGCTTGGGTGCGTGCAACATGAGCATTGGTGCGAGGCTGCTAGTGTGAGAGTGGTAGGGGTGGGGGGGGGGGGGGGGGGATGAGATGTAGGAAATTTTTGGGTTATTAAGTTGACCCAAACACGGCCTTATTTTTAAAAAGGGTCAAAAATCAGAACTTGAACTTGACCCATTAGCTAAATGGGTTTAACCCTAACCCAAATCTTTTGGGCCGAGTTCTGGTCATGTTATTGGGTCGCGTCATTATTTGACACCCCTAATAGAAGCGACATACAGAAAAGCCTCGAAGGACGTTCACTCTCTTCTCTCTCCCTTCTATTCACCTCCTCCTTTATTTCCTTCGCTGATAAGAGAATGAAATGGGGGAGGGAGACTTAGGTGGTGAGGGATATTTATATTGAGTACATTAAAAATATTATTCAACACCCAACACCGCAGTGCCTAACTTCCTAGTGTCAATATGCTGCATGTCAATCTTAGAGTTTCTATAGAAAAAAGTCTATAATGCCATGACGGTAGTTCCTAGCGCCACAATGCTGCTTGCATAGCGCCGCAACACTGTATGCTGGTTCCAGATTTTTATTTTTCAAATAAATTTATTTTAAGAATTTTAGGATATTATAGTTCATACCCAATTATAAAAAACTTTTCTGAAGACTAAATGTTTTGTTTTGACTGAGTTTAAACATAAATTTGAATAAGAATTGGATAAGGTTTCAATGAAGTTCAATGCTATGTTCAACTATAATTCCTCTATTAAAAGACATGGTCAAAAATATATGTTTGAATGTGAAGTTCCACTAAAGTTCAAAAAAAGGTTAACTAAAATTTGAACCATGCATATTTAGTTTGAATAACATTTGAACCTCTATTTCTATCTCTATTTTGAACATTGATTTTGAAGCAAATAGTTGAGCCATATGTTTGAACTTAGTTTATATTTTATTCAAATGAAACTTTAGGTTTAAAACTTGTTCAGCTAAAGTTCAAATATATAGCATGGGTTTTGAACCTTGTTTGATGTTCAATTCAAACCTTATTGTTTTTCAAATTTCATTTTTGAACCTAGGGTTCATATCTCTTGTTCAAATGTGGATGTCCAATCCATCAACTTCTTTTTTTCCTTCTTATTGTAACCTAGGACTACCAAAATTAAAAGAGTTGGTAATGCATCCTAACTCAATAAAGAAAATAATATAAAATATATCTTAGAAGTGGATATACTTGTTGAAGGATTTGAAAGAAGATCCTTATGATGAGAAGAGATTATCACACATTAAAAATAATCTTATTCAAATTAAACTTTGAGATATATTTCTCAACAAAATAAGGGGCGGTTTGGTTGCCTGAATTAGGAGGGTAAAGTAAATTAGATACATGCATTTATTAAATTCTGCTGTTTGGTTAATTTTGAACGGAGCAAAAATAAACTCTCTGAAGTATTAAGAGTGTATTAGAGGAGCCGGATCCCATGACTTTCAAAGCCGCTCAAAATGAGCGGGTTTGAAATTCTTCGCTCGACCTGTGAAGAGCGAAGTCGAACAGCCAAGAGGGAGCCGAAGTTGAATAGCAACGAAGGAAAGGAATGAGCGATCTGTGCGGTCTGTCGCTCTCGCGCGAATGAATTAAGTCGAACGACGAAACCGGCAACTTCGGCACTCACCGCCGGGCCGCGCGCAAGGCTTTCCCCCGAAGAATTACAGCCACTGCTCGCTATACAGGTCACTCTGTTTCCAAACTACGGCCTTTGCCTCGCCCTCGCCGTGCATCACGCCGCCTGCGACGGGTTCAGCTCGATGCAGTTCATCAAGTTATGGTCCGCCGCCATCGCCGCCGGTTTACGACCGAATGGGTCAAATCCCCGGCCACCACCTCCGGTCATAAACCAAACCGTAATTCCCGATCCGCGCCGGAGATTTGTAGGCTGAAGAAGCAGGTGCAGGGGAAGGCAGCTGAACAGGGGATGCATTTATGAGGCGAAATATCGACCAGCCGGTACGCTCTGGTTGATGGATTCCTCCCGGCCACTTTCGCCGCCGCCTTCGCCGCCGGCGGAGCATCCATCAGCGTTCTGTAGATCGAACCCGCTCTCCTTCCTTATTGGAAGCATCGACAGCTGCTTATGAAGAGCTGATTTATTCCTAAACATACTAAAGTCTCCCTTTCTCACTCCATCACCGCCGGCCACCGCTCCGGTGGCGATCCCAAGACTTTTCCCATTCCTAGATAAATTCATCCTGTCCTTCCCATCTCTAGGGCTAAAAGCTGCGTTCTTGCCACGATTTTCTTCCGCGTTCAGCGCAGCGAATCCGGTCTCGAGTGAAACCTGCCAACTGAAGTTGTGATGCGGTGGCAGCTGAATCTGGAGGACATCGCCGGAGCTCTTTTTTCCTTTCTGAGAAGTTTCTCCATTTGGCACCATTGCTTCCGGTGAGTGCAGAGTGAAGCAGGACGGCGTTCATAACAAGGGGAAAGATTAGAGGCAAGAATTTGTAATAGGGGAGGAGATGGAGATTGGTAGACGTATGAGGGATGTGGAATGTAAATTTGTAATTTTGTTTTGTTTGTGGTGAAGAATTTTGGGGAAGAGAGATTAAAGTAGTGGGAGGAGACTGATGTGCGTGATGGTCAAGGAGTTAATGGAGATCCAATGGCGAACGGTAAGTGTGGCTGAGGATCAGAGTGGGGGATTTGAGGTGAGATAATTAGCCAGCAGGCTGTAAGGCGGAGGAGGAAGGCGAGGGCCTCTTAAAGACTGTAAGGATGGAGAGGGAGGAATAGAGATTGGAGTTATTCTACCGGAGGAGGATTTAAAAGCTTTTGCAAAGCATTTCGTTGCCGGACGGGATTGGTGAAAAGCTCTATTTTTCGACGTTCATGGGGCGGGGGAGGACGGCTGGAAAAGATACAATCTTTGATGAATTGTACTAGTTCTTTTGAGTTGATGATACATGTAATATTGATATCTTATAATAAAAAAAATTATTATATGATCAGACTTTATATCTTATAATAAAAAAAAATTATAATGGCATCATGCAATAAATGAAAATATTGATTTTATTTTATAACATCAAATAATACTAATAATTATAAATATACTGTTTTTATAAATATATTAGTTTTAATGTCAAAATAAATTATTAAAAAATGTTTTTACTTTACTATGAATATACCTAACCAAACAAAGGAAACAATTCTCCCACGTTTATTTTACAGACAGCCAAACAAGCTCAATGTATTCGAAATGCATTACATTTATTTTACATTGCAATTCTTTTTCAGGCAACCAAACAGCCCCTAAGTAATTTATTTACTAATAATATATATTAAGACATAAAACAAAATTCTCAATAAAAATCTGTTGTCAATTTCTTTGTTCCAAACAAACTTCTATCCATTACTATTCCTTATTTTACTCTCATCCTCCCAACAAAAATCACACCCTCTACTTCTCCTCCATTTCTCTGTTCCCTTCTCCATAGCCTCTCCAAATCCAAACAAAAGGATCGCTTTCGCTCCCGAACAACTGTAAGCAGAAGAACAACGAATTCGGAAGAAGAAGAGATTGAAACCGAAAAGTTGAAAGAAAGAAGATAAGGTTGGACTTGATGCGTCGCCAGCGATTCGGCGGAAAGCATTCTGTATGCATCTGAAGAAATCAGAGGCTCAGATCGGCGAGGAAAGCTTTGGGTTCTCCTCCGATTTCAGCCCTCCTCCTTTCCTCCAGATTCACATCTCAAACCCTAGCACAGACTATGGCTTCTCCACTCAATCCTCTCAGTTTGCCGCTGTCTACGGCCTTCCTCCAGCCTCTACCCCACACAAGCGCCCCGTCATGAACCACCCAGTGGCCGCCGCCGCTGCTGACTGCCGCCCTATTTCCGCCGTCCGTCTACCGACCTCATCTCCTCGCCGCGTCTTGCTCCGCCTTCCCTTCTCCAACGGGACCCGTTCCGCCCTCCGTCACCTTTTTCGCCGTCTTCGCTTCCGCCTCCGCCTCGTTTTCCTCCTCTCCTTTCCCTCTCTCTACTTCCTCCTTGTCACGTTCTCCTCTTCATCACTCTCTCCTCCCTCCTCTTCTTCTGGGCGCTCTTTCCTTTTAGACTTCTTCTCTGCCGTCGCCTTCTCCTCTGCGATCCTCTTCTTCCTTTCTTTATCTCTCAATGTCTTCTCGCTCTCCTCCCTCCGCCTTCTACTCTCCCGCTCTTCCTCCTTGCTCCCTCGTTACCACCGCATTACCCCACGTCCCGTGCAATGGTCCATTGGCTCCGCAGTCGAAAAACCCAAATCTGACATGGGTGCTGCCTCTGGGTTCTCCGTCCAGGTCTACAATAATGGTGATGTCTTTGAGGGGGAGTTTCACAAGGGCAAATGCTCTGGTAGTGGGGTTTACTATTACTACATGAGTGGGCGGTATGAAGGGGATTGGGTGGATAACAAGTATGATGGTTATGGAATTGAAACCTGGGCGAGGGGGAGCCGTTACAGGGGGCAATATAGGCAGGGTTTACGGCATGGGTTTGGTGTGTATCGGTTTTACAATGGAGATGTATATACTGGGGAATGGTTGAATGGACAGAGCCATGGATATGGTTTGCATGCTTGTGAAGATGGGAGCAGATATGTAGGAGGTTTCAAGTGGGGGGTCAAGCATGGCCTTGGGCACTATCATTTCAGGTAAACACTTTTGGATTCTATTTTGATTTATTTTACATTGCATGACACATAGCAATTGGTGGAATTTTGGTCATTTTGTTCTATAATGTGTACATCGGTTGGTGCTATTTGATCCGGCATAAGCTCTTAGCCATTTATTAGATGATTATCAGAATATGCTTATTGAACTCTCTAGGCTCGTTGGCTAGTTTATTTTATGGAAAGTGTTTCCAAACATGCTGAAATTTATTTTTTTATTTTTGTATTTGTTTAATTACTTGGTCTAGTGGTATATGGTATATGGTGCTTTTTTTCCTTTTGATTTTCACAATGAAAAATAGCTGTGCCGTGCTTGTAATTCGTTGTTAATGTAGAAGTAATGAATCCTAATAAGAAAATTATTAAGGAACTAGATCACTAATGAGATAAAATAAATTCAAGCCTCACACTAGTGTAAGGAGATATGGTCCTTGAAAGTTGTCTGTCACGCTTATACTACACTCAAAGGAGTCCAATATTCAATAATAGTAAAATATTAAGAGAAAATATATGGAATCGATTTATTTAAACTATTTATATGCTTCAAAATCTATTTATTATACTTTAAATTCCTTTTCCGTCCAAGTCTGTATACATAGATAAGGCATAGGTTATGGCACAAGCATAATAAGATCTCAACTATAGCTCAATTGTAAATCCTGTGTAAATCACCCCAAACAATGATCTAGCAATTGTAGATACAATGAACCAACAAATCTCATAGGCCAAATGGTAGATTAGTGAATACCAGTCTTAAAGGAGTGAATATCAAGGACAATCAACAAACAATGAGCAGCAATGCATATATAACCAATAGTAGAAAATAAAAGAATGATATAAGGTCCAAATCCTCAAGTAATAATATTTAAAGTTCATGATCATAATACATAAGATTCCACTTCAATTCTTAACATAACATGATTTGCATTTTTTATGATTGTAAATTTTTAGATTTCTATCAAATTTATCTAAATTGAAAAAAAAAATTCTCTGATAAATTTAACATTTGACATTCATTAAGTGAATTAGGGCATAATTGTTATCATCTTGCGATATAATTGAGTCATCATATATAGGTCCATCAAGGTATATGAGATATCTTCAGAATCCACCATTGATTGTAAACACGATCTCATTATCAAACATGGCTTCATGACCAAGCTGTATTGGTTTTTCTAACCAAGTGTTGGATGTAAATTTATAAGGATGTAATAAAAAGAGTGACGAATCCAATTAATTTATAGCAGGTTCATGAAATAAGTTCAAATTATAGAGGTCAAGGAGTACGACTAGGGTAAACTTCAAGAAGTTGATTGAGTCAGAAATTTAGAAGAAGAGGGCCAAGAGTTTATGTTTTAGGTGTGATGACAAGTTTGCCCTGTAGAATTTTTAAAGAGAAGAGGATATGGAGAATTTCTCATCACACCTAAAGCATAAACTATGGTGAGGGCAATCTAGAGTGAAGGAGTGAGAATTTTTGGTTGAGTTGTAGAGTTTGGAAAGAGAAGAGGATGTGGAGAAGATTGAACCACCAGACATTGTTCAACCACTCTTGCAGCAGTATCAAGAGGTGTTCCAACCAGATCAGGGGTCGCGTCCTCCGTGGGAACAGGAGCATGCTATCATCTTAAAGGAAGGAGTCTCATCTATTAGTGTTCGTTCATACCTTTTTTCCTAAATCCACAAAGGATGAGATCGAGAGAATGATTAGAGAGATAATGGAGGCAGAGATCATTCGACCCAGTGTCAGTTCATTTTCCAGTCCAGTGTTATTAGTGAAAAAGAAAGATGGTAGTGAGAGGTTTTGCATGTACTACCGGGTATTGAACAAGGCGGTTGTGTTAGACAAGTTTCCTATTCCTTGAAAGTTGCATATTGCATTCAAAAGTTAAAAGAAAAGGATTACATGCTATGGAGTGTGATATCTATCACTAGCATCTCTAAACAAAGATAAAAAAGCTAAGGGAACTTCACTATCGGTTACATTTCTCCACAAAAAAGAAAAGATGTAGCTAAAGAAGCGCATAAGTCAGCTATCTGTTTACTGTCACATGGGATGTAGCGGAAAAGCACATGCTTAAATTGAGTCAAAAAGTGAAGTCATTGTCAATGGCATTGACACCTAAGCATTATTTTATCATCCATGGAATTCTAGAACTATTTGATGACATTTGCACTATCGCCTTCAATGATAATGCCATTTAATTCATACATCCAGTCTTCAAGAAACTCTTTGAGAGCAATAATAACATGAATCTCCATCCTGATAGCGTCCCAATTTTCTAATTGCTTTCCCATAGTCATCATAAAACGGACTTTGTTGTGTCTAATAATCCCCCCTAATTCTGACATAGCTTGAGGGAGTGAAAGAGTCGTCCGTATTGAACTTGATCCAACTTGGTTGGGGGGGGGGGGGGGGGGGGGGGGGGGGGGGGTGGGACACTAAAGCTCAGACAAGTTTTCTATTCCAATAATTGATGAGTTGTTGGATGAGCTTTATGGAGCGGTGCTTTTCTCGAAGATTGATCTGAAGTCAGTGTACCATCAGATCCGGATGGGGCTTACGGATGTTCTCAAGATGGCATTTAGAACTCATTAGGGATAATATGAGTTTTTTGTGATGCCTTTTGTCCTCAGTAATGCTCTAGCTATTTTTCAATCCCTAATTAATAGGGTATTCCAACCATATATGCAGAGCTTTATGATAGTCCTCTTTAATGATATTTTGACTTGCAGCATGACTGAGGAGCACTTAGAACACTTATGACTGGTATCCACTATGCATGACCACTACTTGTAAATATGAAAAAAATGCTCATTCGCCCAGCTTAGAGTAGAGTATTTGGGGCTCGTGGTATCACTTGAAGGAGTAGCAGCTGACCAGAGCAAAATCAAGGCCATACTGAGATGGCCAATACCCAAGAGCTTAAGGGTGTTGAGAGGGTACTTAGGGTTTACAAGCTAGTACAAAAAGTTTATGAAGGTATACAATTCAATAGCTTGGCCCTTGACCCAACAACTAAAGAAGGATGATTTTAATTGGGTTGAAACAACTACCAAGGCCTTTGAAGAGTTGAAGAAGGCAATGACCAGCATGCGAATGTTAACTGAAGACGGATGCTTTGGAGTATGGGTTAGGAGCTATACTTATGTAGGACTAGAGACTAGTGGCTTATTTCAGTTAGGTTTTGCTACCACATGTGGCCCAAGTACGTCTACGAGAGGGAGCTAATAACGATTGTGCTGGCCACCCAGAAGTGGCGACCCTATCTGTTGGGGCGACACTTCATTGTCATGACTAATCAAAGAAGCTTAAAGTTTATTTTGGAGCAAAGTATGGTATAGAGGAGCAGCAGAGGTGGCTTTCAAAACTACTGGGTTATGATTTCGAGATTCAGTATCGACCGAGGATAGAGATCAAGGTTGCATATGGGTTATCAAGGTGTATGGGGGAGCCCCACATGATGATACGGTCTATTTCATTAGTTGTGGATTGAGAGGCTTTGAGAAGGGAAAGTCAGTAAGATTAATGATTGGAGAAAATCAGGAGAGATTTTTTGGGGAACAAGGATAGTCATATAGGCTATACCTTAGTCGATCAGAGACTGTTACTGGGGCGAATGGTGTTACTGAGGATGTCGTTACATGTAACCGACTTGTTATGGGAGTTCCATTATAGTGTCATAGGAGGGCACTTATGGGTACAGAAGACCTATCATAGGTTGGCAACAAAATTGTATTGAGTTGGAATGTAGAAAGATGTAGAGGAGACGGTGGCTATCTGCGCTATTTGTCAGAGGCACAAATACAGAGTGATGATTACAGGAAGACTTCTACAACCTCTAGTTCTGCTCGAGAAGGTGTGCGAAGAGATAGCAATGGATTTCATTGAAGGTCTGCCAAAATTGGAGGGATTTTCAGTGATTTTTTTAATTGTGGATAGGCTGAGCAAGTGTGATCACTTTATTCCCTTGCGACACCCATATACAACAGTTTCATTGACATCAACATTCATTCAAGAGGTGGTCTACTTACATGGAATTCTAGAGTCCATAGCGTTAGATAGAGTAGAGATAAGGTGTTCCTGAGCCACTTTTGGAGACATCTATTTAGGATGTAGGGTACTGTTTTGAAGAGAAGTACAACATACAATCCACAAACTAATGGGTTGATCTAGTTGGTGAACAAGAGTATGGAGACTTATTTGAGATGTTTTGTATCAGAAACACCTAAGACCTAGGTGAAGTGGTTATAATGGCCCTGAGTATTGGTACATTACATCCTACTATAGCACAACATATACTACACCCTTCAAAGTCTATGGTAGAGACCCTCCTCACCTGGTATACTACAGGACTAAAACCACTCCAGTTTCATCAGTTGAACAACAGTTGAAGAAACAAGATATGATATTGGTAGAGCTAAAGGGGCAGTGCACCTATAGAGGACACAACAAATTATGAAGAAGCAAGCTGACGGGCATAGGGATGTGTAGTTTGAGGTTGGTGATAAAGTGTATTTGAAAATTTGACTTTATAGAAAGAAGACCTTAGCTCGATGAAGAAATGAAAAGTTATATCCACAGTACTATGGGCCTTATGAGATTTTTGAGAGGATTGGGTTGTGGTGTACCGTTTGCAGCTACCTCCCACTTCCACTATACACCCAATGTTACATGTGTCCAGCTAAGGAAAGTTATTGGTGGCGACAATCCATCAGTGATGTTGTTGATGACCTTGACAAAAGAAATGGAGGTGATCTTGGAGCCAAGGAAAGTGAAAGGAGTTTGCTAGACAGTAGGAGGAGCTAGAGAAGTGTTGATCGAATGGAAGGATCTGTCTGATTATGAAGTAATACGGAAATCTTACTGGATGATTTAGTAATAGTTTCTTTCATTCCACCTTGAGGACAAGGTTACATTTTGGGATGGGAGGGGAGTATTGATAGACCGGCTGAGCCCATGGGCCCCACTAGTGTGGGCGGCCGGCATGGAGAGAGGGGGATTCAAAGGTGATTAATTCTTTAATTACTTATTATATAAAATCAAAATTGGGATGGAATTATGAAGGTTTATTTAAAGAAAGAAGGCTGATTTGAATTCAAATTTGCGACGAAATTAGGGAGGTTTATTTAGAGAAAGAGGGTTGATTTGAATTTAAATTTGGGAGGGAATTAAGAAGGTTTATTTAAGGTTAATTAGGTTATTTTATTTGATTATGTGAATTGTATTTTGTTGTAGTTTTTTTGGGTTATTTTTAGCGGCACCTAGGATTTGTGGAGATTCGATTTACCTCTCCTATAGTAGATCAACTTATACCTTAGTTTGTTGTGCTGATATTTCATTCTTTCTTGCTGATTTCAGCTGTGTTTTCTCTTCGTTATTGCTATTTTTGCTGTGTGGAGATCGGATTACTACCATAGCTCTAACTATCTATATGGCTTTTGCTGGAATTGCTTTATTTATTATGTGTTTTTTTTTTATGTCTGCTAGGGTTGGCGGTTACAAACTCTTTAAGATTCCTTGCTTTATTGATTTCTTCAAGAAGATTACAACATATTGACAATCCTCCATGTCATGGTTGTGATATTTATGAAACACTCAATATTTTGATATATATTAGTTATGAGTTAGTGCTTATGGTGGAGATGACCAACGAAAGTATGCTGTCTTTAATATTTTTTTTCAGTAGTTTTTTTGGTTGTTCCTAGCGGCGCTTAGGATTTATGTAAAATCGAACTACCTCTCCAATAGTAAATCTACTTGTACCTTAGTTTGTTGTGCCGATATTTCATTCTTTCTTGCTGATTTTAGCTGCATTTTATCTTCGTTATTGCTATTTTTGCTGTGTGGAGATCGGATTCATACCATAGCTCTAACTATCTATATGATTTTTGTTGTAATTGCTTCATTTCTTATGTGTTTTTTTGATGACTGCTAGGGTTGGCGGTTACAAACTCTTTAAGATTCCTTGCTTTAATGATTTCTTCAAGAAGATTATAGCATATTGACAATCCTCCATGTCATTGTTGTGATCTTTATGAAACACGTAATATTTTGATAGATATTAGTTATGAGTCGGTGCTTATGGTGGAGATGACCAATGAAAGTATGCTGTCTTTAATATTTTTTTTCGTAGTTTTTTTTGTTGTTCCTAGTGGCACCTAGGATTTGTGTAAAATCGATCTACCTCTTCAGTAGTAGATCAACTTGTACCTTAGTTTGTTGTGCCGATATTTCATTCTTTTTTGCTGATTTCAGCTGCATTTTCTCTTCATTATTGCTGTTTTTGCTGTGTGGAGATCGGATTCATACCATAGCTCTAACTATCTATATGACTTTTGCTGGAATTTCTTTATTTCTTATGTGTTTTTCGGATGATTGCTAGGGTTGGCGGTTACAAACTCTTTGAGATTCCTTTCTTTAATGATTTCTTCAAGAAGATTATAGCATATTGACAATCCTCCATGTCATGGTTGTGATCTTTATGAAACAGTCAATATTTTGATAGATATTAGTTACGAGTCAGTGTGTATGGTGGAGACGACCAACAAAAGTATGCTTTCTTTAATAAATATATATATATATATATATATATATATATATATATATATATATATATATATATATATATATATATATATATATATATATATATATATATATATATATATATATTTGTGGTGAGCGATGATAAATCACAAAGTATGTGGCTCAAATTCATGACCTTAGAAAGCGATTTTCTCATCTTTGGCTTTAATTGCATTCATTAGTTTACTTTTGCTTTTGCATAAGACACCCATTAATGAGTATATGTAGGATGCATGTTTATTATTGGTGACATCTCTAATTGAAGGTTGATAGTATTGGGGTGGGAGGTGGGCGCTTTTATGTTTATTTCATAATATTTATGATGCACCAATTAATGCGATGTGTTCTTTATCTGCAAAGTTAAAGTCATCACAGTGTGTGTTCAATGTTGTTGATGGGATCATCTTAGGTCTCAGTCAACTTCCAGATATAGAGTGCTTAAAGTAAAAGTTTTAATTTTATTGTACTCTTTCACATTAATGTGAATTGGTGAGCTCTAATAGTGCAGCTAGGAGAAATTATGTGACAAAAAAGTTTCTTGGATTTAAAAAAAATATTCATGCTTCTAGGAGAAAGTCTTATGGGTTATCATAATGGTGTTTCCTTAAATGCTATAAATAGTTGTGGGCACTTAAAAACATCATTAATAGTGAGAAGTTGTTGACTTGAACCAGGCAACGTGATTAGCCGCATGTGACTTTCTTTGATTAAGTTCAAGAATTGGCATTTTGAGCTTTAATGGAGATTAAAGTTCTAATTTAAATAGAAAAGATGGTGGTTGGCGTAGTGAATGGTTTCTTGAGTATGTGGGTTGAGGAGGTTCTACTTCATTTCTCTTCAAAGAGATGGTCCTTCAGTGGGAATTGATGAAGGAATATATAATTGAGTGTTCTTGGAGATGATGAATTGAAGAAACTTCTTGTTGTAATTGTTTTGAGATTCCTTGGATTTTTTTTTTGTTAGATGATCTTCCATATGATTTAATTGTTCCGAAGTGAAAAAATTTTGTTGCTCTTGCACAGATATTTTCCTTTAGTCTGAATGATTTACTATGACTTATACTAGGCATCATCCATGCTAATCAAACCGTAGAGGATGTTTGATTTTAATTAATTGTGGTTGATATCATAATCTTACTAATAAGAATGAGTAAGTAATAAGCGAAAAGGAGAGAGAGAAAAGTTGGGGAATTTGACTATCTCTATTAGAAAGAAAGAACAAATGTATTTGAGTTAAAACATGATGTGCTCAAAGGGGTAAGACTGATTATGTGGTAGGGTTGAGGTTTAACGCTACAGGAAAAGCTACATTTAAGTAATATAATTAAAATTATAGAGATAACTCTCGATCCTTGCTTAAAAGGGTGTTTGTGGTGTGCCTCTCCATGAGGTGCTCACTAAATGCCTCAAAGCTTATAATTTTTTGGCTTGAGGGAGCCTTGAGACTATATGCCTCAAGGTGTATGAGATCAAATCCCCGTATCAATGCTTATTTTTAAAAAAATACTTTTAAGTTAAATATAAGAGGTTTAAATTTTTAAGATTAGAGTTTAGATCGATTTTGAGATAGAGGGTTGTGTTTTGTTTTCTTTTAAGTTTATGTGGACTTTAAGTTAAATGGTTTTAATATTTTAATTATTTTTTTATTTTTAAATAATTTTTTCATTTTTAGTAGTTTTTAAATTTTCTTTTAAATGATTTTATTTATTTTTATTGTCCTTATTTTTAGATTTCTTCTAAATGTTTTTTCATTTTCAAATTGTTTTTTATTTTCTTTTTTAATTAATTCTTCTTTCCCTTTTGTTTTAATTCATTTGTGTTTGTTTTCCTTTTGTGTTTAGGTTATTAATTTTCTTGTTAACTTGTTGCTGATGCTATTTAACTTTAATTTTATAATTTTTTTAATCTTTAGCTTGAAGCTTATGTCTCAGTCTACCTTGAAGTTTTTCTATCGTCTTGGTAAGGTGAAACGCCTCAATTCTTAATTTTGCCTTTTTAAAGCTTGATTTGCATGAGCTGTAATTGAGCTTTGAGAAGGAAGATTTCTATGACAATCATTAGCAATGAGCTACTGGAGCTTTGGCTGACTTAGTATGTCGGATGCTACTTATCCGAATTAAAGGTTGAGTTATGAGATGACTTGATGAACGGCCTATTAGGCTACTGTATTTTGATTGAAGACTTGCTGAATGAACCTAAGTTAGTTGAATATGGTTGTACTTGATTTTTTCTTTAATCATACATAATTTTCTCTCTTAGGCCTAATTTCATTTCTCCTTTTCATTTACTAATTTTCATCTCTTGTGACTCTGTTGGGACTCAAATGTTGCTGAGAGTAAAGTCCTTAAATGAGCAATTTATTTTTATTTATAAAATCAATGTTACTTTTATCTTTATTGTTTTTTGTTCATCTGAAAATTTTTTTTTTATACACACGTCTAGATTACAAATATATGCATAATTTTTTTCATATTAAGCAAATTTTTTTTTGTTTTTAGACTCAAAACATATAATATTAAACCCATGGAAATTGGAGGGATGGTTTTTATTTTAGAGCATGATGACTTGATTTTAATTTTCTTTTCCTAGTACCGACTATAATGATGTGATTCTTAAAATTCATAAACTCGAACTAATGATGTACTGGCAATGTTTTGCTTAAATGAATCCAAAAGTGGTTGGCCGTTTAAGCAGGCTTGTTGTCTTTTAAAGGTTGCTTATCTATCATTTGGCAATACAGGTATTATTGTACCTTTCTAGCCATCATAATTATGCATTTTTGTGCCCTTGCTTCTTTTTGATTAATTGTGCGCCTTAATAAGAAATTTCTAGATTTTTACTTTGATATTTCGTGCGATTAAATGGCAAAATGGAATGATCCACCATATTAATGTTTATTTTACACATTCAGGAACGGAGACTCCTATGCTGGAGAATATTTTGCAGACAAGATGCACGGATTTGGGGTGTATCTCTTTGCAAATGGACATCGATATGAGGGTGCATGGCATGAAGGCCGAAGGCAGGGATTGGGCATGTACATATTCAGGAATGGTGAAGCTCAGGCAGGCTACTGGCAAAATGGTACTCTTGACGCCCTGATTACCCAAAACTCGCTGCCTGGTTCCCCTGTTGCAGTTAACCATTCCAAAGTTCTTAATGCTGTTCAGGTGCCCATCGCTTTTCTTGCACCAGAGGATAGACAAGCTCTGCTTTTTCTTTTTTCTTCATAATAAAAACCCAGCATTAGTTGCCTGAACTAAAGCATCACTATGTAATTGAATAAATTAAAAAAAAAAAATCAAACTCCAATGATGGGTTTTTAATAATTGACATTTTGTCCTCAGGAAGCTCGAAGAGCAGCAGAGAGAGCATTTGATCTCCCCAGATTTGATGATAGGGCCCAGAAGACAGTTGCAGCTGCAAACAAAGCAGCTAATGCAGCTAGAGTCGCAGCTGTAAAAGCTGTTCAGAAGCCAAGCCCCAGTAATGGAGGTGAAGTTCCACTCCCACTTATTTGAATCTTCCTTAGTGTGGTTATTTTTGTCGTTTCTTTTACAACTGAGCAATAAAGCATTCTGCCTGAAGCCAGTTTGCAGCGCATCAGATTTTCTATTACGTTTCATTTGTACTGCCAAACTAAGTTTGACAGACTGATGATGACGACTGAGGGGGTGCATCGCCTGTTCTGTTGTTCTTTTTCCTATTGTATAATCTGTAAATAAATATAGTGCATTCAAGAGAATCAGGTTTCCTTTCCTTTAGGTTATGTAGAACTCGAAGAATTTTACACGTAATAAATTAGATGCTACGGTTTATGGCCGGTGCCTAGCTGTGTACTACTATTGCTCATTTATTTTGACTGTACTGCAAACTGAATGCGTTAAAATTCCAAGCAAGAAATTGGTTGGCTTCACCATGAAGTTACAGTTGTCCTCTAAGATTATATAAGTAAATGCATTGTGTTTGAATTGACTACATGTATTTTACCCTCAATAGAAAGTATTTTCGTTGAGTAATTTTTCTTTAATTAGAATATATATTTTTTATTTTTTATTTTTATTAGAATATAATTCTAGGTGTGATGAATTTTTCATACCTAACCTTTCTGACCTTTCTATTCTAAACAAGTAGTCTATTACTGATTTCCTTGACAAGGTTGAAATTTTCTACAATGACAAAGTCGTTGGTTAAAAGAAGGAACAAAAGGCTTTTGTGACTCAAAGAATTGAGCTCAGACAGAACATGCACTTAAACTTGTTTATTAACTTGACCACTGCAATCGATATGGTACAAATAACATTTCTCTAAGAGAAACATATCCATTGAAAAGATGAATATGGCAAATTCGTTAGGTTTTTTTTTAGCACAATAATCCAGAATATAAGCTTCCCGAATAGTTTATCTGCTTGAGTGGGAAGAGAATGATCAAGTTAGTTTTCTCCCACTACGTGAAGAGCACCAAGGCAGTTTCTTTTGCCCGAGTCTCATTATAAATAAGCTATTGCCATATATTTTAGGGGTTAACCTTCTGGGAAAGAGAGGGTTTGAACTTGGGATCTTAGAATGGAAAGGATGATCCCAACAGATCATGATCTCAAAGCATTATGTGCCAATTTATGTGTCAAGGATTATTTGTTTGATTCAAAAGAGCATGTTTGTCCAACTGTTGATAGTCTTTCTGTCATTTGAATAAAAGGTCATAAAGGATTCGATCTTGAGTAATTCAAAATCAACTCAATATAAAACACTGCCATTGCTAAGTCTCGAGTGCTGGATGAGAAAAGTGGAGGGTAGCATTAGGTAGTCGACAACCAGCATAAAACTTGTTGAATAATCATGAGATAAATGATTTAACAAATTATGTTAATGCTAGAGCATTCCCTGGAAGCATCACGCTGTATATCCTTAATATAATAATAAGTGGGAAAGGGCCGCTGCGCCGATGTCCGGGTACAGTGTTAAATAGACAAGGGTTTGAACTTGGGATCTTGGAATAGAAAGGATGATCCTAATAGATCATGATCTCAGATCATTATGTGCCAATTTATGTGTCAAGGATTATTTGTTTGATTCAAAAGAGCGTGTTTGTCCAACTGTTGATAGTCTTCCCGTCATTTGAATAAAAGGCCATAAAGGATTCGATCTCGAGTAATTCAAAATCAACTCAATATAAAATACTGCCATTACTAAGTCTCAAGTGCTGGATGAGAAAAATGGAGGGTTGCATTAGGTAGTCGAGAACCACGTAAAACTTGTTGAAGAATCATGACCTAAATCATTTAATAAATTGTGTTAATGCTAGAGTTTTCCCGGGAAGTGTCGCGCTGTATGGCCTGAATATATAATAAGTGGGCAAGGGCCGCTGTGCCGACGCTCAGGTGCAATATTAAATAGGCAAGGGTTTCCACAACATGGACGGATGTGGGCAAAGAAGGTAGTCAATGAAACTAAACTTAGAATAAGAACTTTGAATATAGGTTCCCTTACAAGCAAATTAATGATATTAATAGATATTATGATTTACGATAAGATAAATATTCTATACATTCAAAAATTAAATAGGTTGGAGAGAACGCTAAATAGATTGATAGTTTAGGTTTTAAACTATGTTATTCTGGAAAGAGTTGTACTAGAAGTTGTGTAGGTGTGATTATATATAAGAGTTTAAAGGATAATGTTATAAAAATTAATAGAATTAGAGATAGAATTATAGCTTTAAAGATTGTTATTGGTGCTAAGATTATGAATATTAATAAGTCCTTATGCTCTTTAAGTAGGCTAATTTGGATATGAGTTCAAAATTAAAATTTTAGAATGACTTAGAATTAATATAAAAGATACCTCGTGAAGAAAAAAATTTCATTGTAGGAGATTTAAATTGACATGTTGGTAGAGAAGTAGATGATTTTAAAAACATTTATGGTGGTTATAGATGTGAAGCTACTAATGAAGGTGGTAGACCACATTAAATTTTATTTTAGCTTATGATTTATAATTTATATTATCTTATTTAAGAAAAGAGATGGCATCTCATCCCTTATAAGAATTGATATAGTAAAACTTAGATTGATTATTTTTTTACAAAAAAAATAGATCGTTTAGATCACAAAGATTGTAAAGTTATTCTGATTGAAAGTTTATGCATCCGACATTGCTTATTAGTTTTTGACTTTAAGATGAAGGGGTAGAGAATAAAAAATAAAGTAAAATATTATTCTAGGATTAGATAGACTTTAAAGAATATTAACAAAAATATTTTTTAGAGTAAGATGCTAGATCTTAAGATTTTGTTTGTGCATGAGGAAGTTAATGCTATTTGAGGAAAATAGTTAGTGCTATTAAGAATATTGCAAAAGATGTGTGCTTGAAGTATCAAAAAGAAAAACTCATAATAGTAAAAATAGTTGGTGGTGAAATTCAAATGTGCAAGAAAAAATAAAAAATAAGAATATTTGTTATAAAAATTAATTTAGATGTAAAAATTATGATAATTGAAAATAAATATAAAGATGCTCATAAGGAGTCTAATAAACCAATATGCAATGAAAAAAATTTAGCTTTTAATGATTATATAATATATTAAATATTAAGGAGTGCGAAAGATATATGTATAAGTTAGCCAAACAAAGAGATAAGAGTAATAATGATTTAGTTCAAATAAAGTTTATGAAGGATGAAATCAAAATGTTCTTTTGTTAGAAGAGGATATTTAACAAATGTGGATGTGATATTTTTTTGAATTTTTTAATAAAGATTATTATAATGCAATTGACTTTTGTGACTTTAACACTCTAAATAAAAATTAAGATTTTTTATTTTTATCTGCGCATTAATAAAATTGAAGTTAATGAGACTTTAAGAAGAATGAAGTGTGGAAAAGCTGTTGGACCTGATGATATTCCAATAAAGGTGTGAAAATGCTTGAGAGATGAAGGAATTTTTTGCTTATTGAGCCTTTTAATATTATTTTTAATTGCATAGTCATCAAAGCAATGTCGTCCTCATCCTCAGATTGTGACTGATTGCTCTCTGATTCCTCCACTTTCAATGCTATGTTCTTCTCTTTACGTTGTTCTCCTGCATCAATTTTTTTTTGACTCACTCCTTTCTCGTAAGCAATTAGTGATCTGTTGACCCTAAGAAAAAAAAAGAGTTAACGTACCCGTTCGGCGCCGAACTCTGCACGTCGCGCATGATCGATGTCACCTCACGCACGTCCTCCGCACGACCTATCTGCCTCGTTAAAAATTGAAGAAATGAGAGAGCTCGGGCTCTCTCACTCTCGTTGCCTCTCCCGCTCTCTTTCTCTCATTCTCGCTCTCCATTTGTCACTCTCGCTCTCTCTTCTTCCAAACGGATCGGAAGTTACAGCAGTTTGATCGGAAGCGACATCGGAGCTCGCTTGCTGTCGAGGAAACTTTCTCCCCTTCGTGCGGCTTCTCCAACTCCTTTGTGGTTGGACGACCTTGCTGCTCCGACGACTTTCTCTTCTTGTTGGATCGGAAGTTACGACATTAGGATCGGAAGCAACAACGTGAGCTCGCTTGCAGTGAAGATAACTTTCTCCCTTGCGTCGCTTCTCCGCCTCCTCCCTAGTCGATCGACTTTGCTCCCTTGGACGACTTCCCTTCCTATCGGATCGAAAGTTACTACATTTTGATCGGAAGCAAGAAGAGGAGCTTGCTGGAAGTGAAGGTAACTTTCTCCCTTCTCGCGCTTCTCCGGCCAAAATCCCGAAATCTGCCGAACTGAGGGATTTAGTTAATACGGGATTTAAGCCGTAAGTCCTTAAATCCGGGATTTACCCATCGCCGGGATTTAACGCGCACACCAAAATCGTTTAGCTGGATTTAGCGTAGATCCGACTTAATTCCCGCTGTAATCTTCGGCCAAATCCCGTGGATCCGCCGAACCCGAGAGAGAGAGGGAGAGATTAATTAGTTTATTTTAATTAAAATTAATTTTTAATTAATGTTAACTTTAATTATTTTAATTAATTATAATTAGTATAATTAATTAAAATTAGTTTTATTTAAATTATTATAATTAATGTTAATTAATTATAATGATTTAATTAAATTAATTTTAATTAATTATAAATTTTTAATTAATTACAATTAATTATTTTAATTAATTATAATAATAATTAATTATTTTAATTAATCATAAACATAATTAATTAAAAAAATTATAGTTAATAATTAATTATAATTAATATTTTAATTAAAATAAAATATACCTTCTTTCCTTGCCTCGATCCACGAGCCTCCACCGTCGATCTTCAAGGTATAATTTCTAACATAAACCTCGCCCTCGACGTTTGCAGCGGACCGGGGAACTACCTATATGCGCTCTTGTAGCACAGTGGGAGGGAGCCCGGTGCGAAGCGTATGACAAGGCGGGTAAGCCCTATACACGCTCTTGTAACGTGATAGGGACGGTCGACCTCGACACCGACACCGCCGCCGACTGCTACGTAAGGTATGATGTTCTAAAATTCCATTCTCGACGTTTGCGGCGAACCGGAGAACCACCTATACGCGCTCTTGTAGCACGGTAGGAGGGAGCCCGGTGCGAAGCATACGACGAGGTGGGTAAGCCCTATACACGCTCTTGTAGCGTGGTGGGGAGAGCTACTGGTGTTATGCTGTACGGGTACTGCTGAAGGCCCCATACACGCTCTTGTAGCGTGGTGGATGAAAATTACTACGGTCGCGGTGTCTAAGGACACCTACCATACATGCTCGAGTAGCGTGGTGGGAAGGCCCAGCTCCTCTATTTTCCCCCAAACGGGGGATATGCCGGGGTGCTGACGAAATTTTCATTGAAATGTATAAAGACAAACAATTTGAAGACCTCATCTGAGGAACAATACAGAGGACCTGTACTCGAACAGAAATGCACAGAACTTGAACTAAATGTGCAGAGGACTTATACGAAGAACTTGTGGACCTAAATCTGAACCAAAACTCTAAGTGATTTCTAAAGGTCAAAACCAAATAAAATAAAATCAAATTGAAGACAAATTCAAATCAATCCAAATATGAAACTGAACTAACAAGGACTTCAAAAGATCCCAGAAGACTTTGAACAAGCACTTGAACTTGGTCTTAGAACTCGAACTGTGCAACATCTGGGGACCCGAACATAGAACTTAAACTCAAATGAACTCTAACATGAATTGAATAAGATCACTCAAGCTCACTACTTGAACTCAAACTGGAACAAGATGTGGAGAGTAGGGAACTCAAATTGAACTCAAGTTGGATCCAAATTTGACATGAGCAATAAAGAACTTGAACTTTCAAGAACAACACACAAGACTCAAGCATGAGTTGAAACTTGAACTTGGGTTCAATGGAATACATAGAACTGGGCTTTGGATGAATGAACAAATCAAGATCTAAGTGCACAGTCGTCCAAGCTAACAACAAGTTGCAAATAGGAGATGAAATCTTGATGCACACGAAAGATGAATGCAACGAACTCCTACGACAATCCCTACAATGCCCGTTGATTGAGATGGCAATATTGAAGACCGACAATCAAAGACCTGCCCCTACAGCAAAAGCAATCGTCACCCACCTGAGATTGGTGAAAGAGTGGGTATTATACAAGAACAATGGGTCTTCTACAAATACTTTCAGGAGGTCGTAGAAAATACAACGGGTCCCGTAAATATGTACAAGCCACTTGTGGATAACAACAGTGTGTATTGTAAGTACAATGAACCACTGTGGACACAAGTACGGATATCACCTACGATAACGGTGATTAGGATCTACAAGCATGTAGGGTACAAGAATAACCTAGTGTACGAAGAAAGACCATCCCCTGTAAACAAGTACAATTAGTAAAACCACCCGAGACTGATGAAAGGGTGGATATGATGCAGAAACAATGGGTCTTCTATAAATATTTTTAGGAGATTATAGTAGATGCAGCGATCCCCTGCAAATGGATACTTGTGGATAACAACAGTGGATATATCGTAGGTACAACGAACCACTGTGGGCACAAGTATTGATATCACCTACGACATTGATGGTCAAGATCTTCAAGCACGTTGGGTACAAAGACAGCCCGATGTACGAAAAAGGACACCTCCTGCCAGAAGGGAGGAAATGTTTGAACAAATTAGAATTAAACTTCCTGATGTTCCAAAGTCTCTTTTTAGTTCTATAATTAAGAAGAGAACAGTTCGGGTGCCCACAAACACCGAAAATAACAAGTCCTTTACACCGAAGATCCTAAAAGGAGTTCTTTCCAGATCAGTGATCATTGACCCCAAAATCTAGAAATAACCTCCCCGGTGAATGAGAAAGGGGGAGTCAACACCAAGAAGCACGCCACCGGATCCGCAATACTCGTGCTAGCGGACAGAAGTCGTGTACAAGCCCTCAAATGAAAAGTTGTGCGCACTCAAATGACTGCTACCTGCACAACTACAAAATATTTCAAAGTACCCCTATACAAGTGCACCGTAGTATTGTATACACATAGGTACACAAAGGGATAAATTCAATCGTAACCCGCTTGGGCCCCGGCGAGCGTGTTATTGATACACACGTGATGCCTAGGGATGCTGCGCGGGTTGATAAGTGAATTCTAGTTCGAACCTGATCCTTCTATATGGACCAATAGAAGTCGACAGGGTTCGAACCTTTAAACGAATATACGGTTGTGGCGACCAGTGTATTTGTTTCAATACATTCATATTAGGCCTTCAAGACTTACAATCAAAAGAATTCATTAAATAAAAGGCATGAAGCCTATGAAACCCGATCCTCCTAAGTAGATAAATGGGAATAGACAAGGTTCGAGATATCAGATAAATATGCGGTTACGAAGTTGACCAGAATATTTATTTTGTACATTCATATTCGGCATTCAAGTCCTTCAACAAAGAAAATTCATAAACAAAGACATAAAGCCTACGAGAAACCCGATCCCCTATCGATTAGTTGATAGGGTCGACAAGGTTCAATAAAATGGAAATGACCTCAAGTACACCCTGATGATGGCCATGTTGAATGATGATCTCAACCGGAGGGGTTAATTTCAAGCATTTTCAAATGCTTCCCAAAAGTCCATTTAAATTCTAAAACTCCAAAAATGCCACTCAAAATCCTAAAATTCCAAGATATTTAAATTTAAAATCAATCCATCAATCGCTTAAAGTAAAATTCATCCACCCTCCACAACAGTTTGCCGAGGTGGACAGATTCAAATATAACTTCAGCTCACAAAGAGCCACATGCCTGGTCGAAAATATCACTAGGATCTATTCTCAAACAATCTCCTGTCAGTAAGGACGTGGTACGTTTCCTCTAACCGGCGGTCTGCCGCCAAATGACACCGCAGGATAAACGGTTATGACCCAGGGCCCTCTGAACCGAGTGGTTTTGCTGCTAAATGGTACCACGAAATACCGGTTATGGCCAGAGCCAATACGTTCCTTATTGGCATCAAATCCTTAGATATGAATCAATAGGATATGATTGATAGGGCACAAAGCTCTCTACAAGCTAAGGTGGATTCAAATTTGTCCCCTTAGGCAAATACCCATCCCAGGTCTACAAGGTCCCCTTGGACGAAGCAACCCATGGCTGCCGACAAGGATCCTTCTGTCAGGTTGGGTCGACTACCTCCTCTGACTAAGTAGACTAGAGACCACGATGGCCCGGGATGACGGAACCATGGGATCTTGATCGGGTCCATCATCCATTCCCCCACCATCAGCTTTAAGTGAAAGATGGTGAAATTTCTATTTTAAATATGAAATTCTCTAATCATCTCAAATGTCCATTGCTGCTACTATATGCCTGGTAATACGTATCTATGGATACAACGTATCTGATTGACGACTAGCCTTAAGCGAAAGTTCTCTCTCGTGATCGGGAGGGGTAATTAACTATAGGGGATTGCTCCTACAGGAAACCAGAACTCAGATCATAAAGTCCTTGCAAAATGAGGGCGAAATCTCTGGGTAGTGTCCTATCTACAAACCCATCTGTCTTCCAAAATTTACCCCGGAACTTAGTTCGTTAAAACTCCCTCGCTCAAGCAAAAGCAAACAATCAGTGCGCGACGGGGAGGCTGGTGTCGAATTTTTGGAGCCCACATGATCCAAGAAGATTATCAACAGAGTAAACATTTAAATCTTTAGACTCTGTAATCGCAGTTATTTTAGCATCATAAGCAGAAGGCAAACAACGAAGTATTTATTCACTAATTCAGCATTCGTTAATTCCCTATCTAATGCATACAAATAAGTGACTATCTGAGTGAATATTGTATACATTTTAGAAATGGATTCATTTGGTTTCATGCGAAACAATTTATAGTCATGTAATAAGATGCTTAGTCTAGATTGCTTTATTTAATTGGTCACTTCATAAGTAATACAAAATCTATCACATATGTCCTTTCCACTTTTGCAAGTGGAAACCCGCATGTAATCTTCTAACTTAAGTGCACAAAAGAAATGGTTTAGGCATTTAGCGTTTAACTGTGTTAAGTTATGTTGTTCTACAGTCCAGTCAGCAAATGGTGTTTCAACTCTAACGCCATTAACCAATCTAGTTGGTTTTGTATACCATTCTTGAACTAAAATCCAAATACGAAAATCTAGTGACTGTAAAAATGTAGACATGCGTGTTTTTAAAAAGTCGAAAGGGATATTATCAAATAATAGAGGTTTAGTGATCGAGTATCCTTCGGGTGTGTTTCGGTTTCCAAAAATGCTCGTTTTTCAAAAAGTAGCTTAAACAAAGCTCTAATACCACTTGAATCTTGATTAGATTGTTAAACCTAAGCTAATGTCTTAAGGCTAACCAAGAGGGTGTGAATTAATAATTTTAAAAAATTAATATTGGATTTAAAAAATTGAAAACCTTTAAAGATTCGTAGCAAGTTAATTGATAATATTTGAAAACAAATTTTTTTACCACAGAATAAAAATTTGCTGTAAATAAAATGCGGAAATTTAAATGACACAGATTTATAGTAGTTCGGTCAAACACGATCTACATTCACTTCCTGAAGACTCCCTTTTCATGTATTGCATTATTACCAAAAGTCTCTCCTTTTGCCCCCACAGCAAGGCGGAGAAGCCTTTACAAAACTCTCTTCCACCAATCCCCGGTGCGGTAGAGAACCGTCGTCCTTTCACACTCTTCAAGTGTAGGCAGAGAATTATCATCCTTTCACACTCTCCAAGTGTCAGTAGAGAACCGTCGGCTGTTCACACTTTGCAAGTGTCGACAAAGAACCGTCGTCCTTTCACACCCTCTAAGTTTCGACAGAGAATCAAATATTCTTCAAAGATCTTCTCACGAGCAATCTAGAAAGACAAGAGGAAGAGTAAAAAACACAAATCACATAGAGTTCCTTACCTTTGAGTAACCTTATGAATTCTTCACACTCCACTAGCAAGAAATCTCTCTCAAGCACTCTCTCACTCTCTATTTCAATTGCCCTTGAAAAATCATGATGACAAGACTTTTTACATCAGTTTTTAGTGGACTTTTTATACAAAAGACACGAAAATCGTCCAGAAAATTGAATTTTATAATTTTGAGCGTACACAATCCTACAACACGATTGGATTTCGTACAAACGAACAGTTCAAATTTTGTTGCGTACGAACCTGTTGTGAATCGGTACGAAATTATTTCGTACCAGATCATCGTCCTGTACGAACAGTTAGAAAATTTTCAAAATTCTTCTATACGAAAAAGAACCCCAATATTTCGTACTCTGGATGGTGTACATACGATGACGTCATCGTCCGTTATGATCAGTTATAAATTTTTTTTCAAATTCGTCTGAACGAAACGTCAGGACGAAATGGGACCTCACAATTTCGTACACTAGAAGGCATATACGAACTGGGTTCATACAGTATGATCCATACTTAGAAAAAAATATTTTTGAGCGAGAACAGACTCGTCAATTTCATACTCGTGAATGCATGTACGAACTATGATTGTCCCGTACGATCCATACTTAGAACTTATTTTTGAACGAACAAGGACCCGTCCATTGCGTACTCTAGAGGCATGTACGAACTAGGTTCATACAGTACGATCCATACTTAGAAAAAATTTTCATTTCTGTTCATTCGACTGCTCGTCGGAAAAAAAATTAATTGACCAGATTGTCCCGTATGAACGGATATCGTATAGTACGATCAATTTTAAAAAAATTCAAATTTTAAAGTCTCCCCCGGTGTGTGTGCGATCAATTACTTACTTATAATTACACTCTCTCAGACTCAATAAAATGGAAAATACAGACTTCAATTACAATAACTCTAAATCGATCTTGATTTGAAGTCTTCAATAATCTGGAGTATGATTTTCCTGAAATGTTAGTACACACAAGAGCAAAACAATTCTTCCAAAATATGTTATCAGAAATAATAATCAAAGCAATAATATTTGGAATCATCAAAAACATACAAATTGCAAGAATATTAAACAGGCAAGAACTAAGTAGCAACTATCTCAACACATGTCGCCCCGGATCACGCTCGCACGTCGTTCGCACATCGAGACCATTTCGACCTTGCTTCGCACGATCTCAACTTCGCGTCTTTAAATGGCTGTGAAAGTCTCGCTAGTTTATTGCACTCTCCCCCTGTGAGAGCTCGTTTCTTTGATTTTTTCCTTTATGAATATGATTTTTCCTGCCAGGATCGTCCGGGACGATATTGAGATCGTCCAGGACGATCAGTGCAGTGAAACAGCTGATTTTCTGGAGTAGATCGTCCGGGCCGATGTTGGGATCGTCCTGGGACTATCAGATAACACAAAAATCCCGAGCATAAGGGTTTTTATCGTCCGAGAAAAATTAATTATTGTCCTGAGATATCGTCCTGGACGATTGGATTTTATTCACATCGTCTTGGACGATGTGGCGATCGGCCGGGCCGATCAGGCTTGTTTTAAAAGAAAATCAGCTCGATTTGAAGAGAAAATATTTTTATAAAACAAAATATCTGAGGAGAGAGAAGGAGAAGAAAAGCAAAGGAAAAAGCCTGATTTCGGAGGCCGCGGAGCGCTTTTCGTTCGTCGCCGTTGTTGGAAGGATTGTTTATCTCGCGGTAATGACTCCGAATCCTATTTCTGTTTTCGAAGACGTTGAGTTTTGGTCGTTTTGTGCACAGAATTGTGTTTTCGTTACCGATAAACGCGCCGCATTTTGTATTGACGAAACTTTCACCGCACAACTTTTGATATGTTATTGATATGATTTTTCTACACGTTTTGAGTATTTTCTGTAACGATTCTACCGGTTATTTTGGGTTCTGTGCGATTTTGATCGAATAGATAAATATCAGGTTGTTGATTGATGTTGCTTCAGTAGAATAGAAGTCTTATAATATTGTCGTGCACGTTCTGTATTAATTTGGTAAATTGTGATTTTTAGGAATTTTTGTGTAAATTCCGTGTACTGCCGTTACGCCGCCGGTTTTCCGTACGATTTCCGATTTTCTGAAATTGATGATTTGAATTGATATGTATACGAATGTGAATATGATTTGCTATACTGTTCTAATACTGAATACTGAAAGACAAGTGGAACCTGGTTGAACCGTTGGTTGGAGATTGACTTGACCTGTACAGGATGGTGGGCCGACGGGCTTTCCTTTAAACTATTGATCATTGATATAACGATTGGGAGTCGTAAGAAGTTTTATATGCCGA
Source organism: Dendrobium officinale (assembly GCA_019514585.1). NCBI lineage: Eukaryota > Viridiplantae > Streptophyta > Magnoliopsida > Asparagales > Orchidaceae > Dendrobium > Dendrobium officinale. The sequence goes on from CM033687.1 coordinate 36,375,158, forward strand.
CGGGCAGCCGACGGGCACAGAGTGTCGACTCTTATTGAACCAACGTATGGATATCTACAACAACATTATGGATTTCTACAACAGCGCTATGGATTATCGAATAGCCAGTGATCGTACTTGTTCAGTAAGACTATTGTATTGAAATGCATATGTACGGCATTGACTCATGATGGATTTATTGCTTTATTGATTTGGATTTACTGACGGATTTACGGACTTACTGTTATCGTACGATTTCATTGATATTTATATTCTGTCACTGCGCATTGCTACTGTTATAGATACTGTATGGATATGGATACTGTAATTGATTCATTGATGCTATGGTTATGGATACTATGGATTCATCTCTTGATTCATTGATTGCTTCTACACTGTATTGAACTGCTGCATTTGATTCATTGCTAGTATAGATTGGGCTTTATTGTATTGATTTCGATCGATTTAATTGACCAGATAGTATTGTTTTGATTGATTCGATTTGATACGATTGATTTGACTGATCGACTGATTTTCTACTGTTTACGGATTCTTCTGAGATTTGAAGTGTATTGAGTGAGCTTGATGGAGTTCTTCCTACTGTTTATTGATTCTTCTACCGCTGCATTGACTACTGATTTGATTTCCGTATTTGCATAGATTCATTGATCATGTGAAATAGACTGTTATGGATTTGATTGACTGACATGCATATGGTTTCCAGTATCGTGCTTTGATTTCAGTTATAGGTATTAGGTGACCTGCTGGGCTTTTTGAAGCTCATTATATGTGGTTAATATTTTCAGGTCAGGGCAAGGGAGTAGGAGATTGAGGTTGATCAGGAATCTCCAGGTTTTTGTCCTTTTTGGTTATAGTGATTCTTTTGTACTCAGGACAGAATAGATTTCAGTTCTTGTGGTCATAGTGTAGTTCCTGAGTATTGTATATGATCTTTTGAAATATGAATCGACTTGTACATTGATGTTTTAAATGTTATAGATTTTTGCTAGACTGTTTGATTGAAGACTATAGATAGCTCTGGTAAATTGTTGATGGATTGCTCGAAATTCTTTTCAAGTTAGATCTTGGGACGTTACACCCCCGCCCGACGACGTTCCTTCCTATGGGATCGGAAGTTATGACATTCAATCGGAAGCAACGAAGGGAGCTCGCTCATTTGCGAAGGTAACTTTCTCCATTTTGAGCGCTTCTCCGGCTCCTTCGTGGTTGTTCGACGACACTCCTTCGATGACACCTTCCTGTGGGATCGGAAGTTACGACATTCGATTAGAAGCAACAAAGGGAGCTCGCTCGTTTGCAAAGGTAACTTTTTTCCATTTCGAGCGCTTCTCCAGCTCCTTCGTGGTTATTCGACGACGCTCCTTTGATGACACCTTGTGGGATCGGAAGTTACGACATTTGATCGGAAGCAACGAAGGGAGCTCGCTCGTTTTCGAAGGTAACCTTCTCCATTTCGAGCGCTTCTCTAGCTCCTTTGTGGTTGTTCGACGACACTCCTTCGACACCCTTTCCCTGCCATCAAATCGGAAGTCCAACATTTTGATCGTAAGCAGCAACGAGAGCTCTTGCTGTGAAGGTAACATTCAACCTTTCGCATGCTTCTTTGGTCGAATCCAGTAAATCTGCCGAACGCCTGGGATTTAGGCAAAAAAAGGGAAATAGTGGATTCATAATGTCGTGAGATTTACAGAACACCTAATCCTGCATAAATCCTGTATAATCCTTATATCCGATGGAATTCAACTCAAATCCTTTTTTTAATTATAATTAATATTAATTATAATTAATTATAACTAATTATGTTTTAATTTTAAATTAATTATTTTTAAATATAAGTAATTATAATTAATTAAGAATAATTGTAATTAATTATTTTTAATTTTAGTTAATTAAGCTTAATCATAGTTTATTATAATTAACCAAAAGTAATTATAATTAATTATTATTAATCATAATTAAGTTCTATTAATAATAATTAAGTATAATTATTTAAAGATAATTAATTAACATTAATCATAATTAGTTATAGTTAATTAATATTAATTATTAATTAATTATTATTAATTATGATTAATTGTAAATAATTATTATTAATTATTTTTAATTATAATTAATTACTATTAATCATAATTAATTATAATTAACAAAAAGAAGAAAATGCATGTTCCTTTATGCCCTCGAAGTGTGTGACGCGCCAGTCAACCACCTATAAACACATTTCTTAATGTGGTAGGAGGGAATTCGGTGCGACACCTTCAACGAGACAGGTAAGTAGCTCTAAACTCCAAAATCCTATCCTCGGTATACGTGGCGCGACGATCAACCATCTATATACGCTTTTCTTAGCGTGGTAGGAGAAAACTCGATGCGACACCTATGACGAGGCAGGTAAATGGCCCTTGAACCCTAAGTCCTATCCTCAATGCATGTGACGAGCTGGCCAATCACCTATACACGCTTTTCTTAGCGTGGTAGGAGGGAACCCGGTGTGACACATGCAACGAGGCAGGTAGGCCCGGTGCACGCTTTTCTTAGCATGCCAGGGACAACTTTAAGTACCCGTATGCGACTCTGTACTTACAGGGAAACCACTGTGCTTTTTTTATGCAGGTACCTATGGAGCCCCATACGTGCTTTTTTAGCGTGGTGAGATTGAAGATTTTATGGCCGCGGTGTCCGAGAACACCTACCATACATGTTTTTCTTAGTGTGGTATAAAGGCATAGTTTTCTATAGTTTTCCCCAAACAGGGGGAGTCGCTGGGAGATTGCCGAAATTTCATCTGAAGTGCACAAGGACTTGAACAAATTTAGGACACCAGGGGGACTGTATTTGAGCATCAAATGAACTAAACATAAATACAAATAAATTTGGATTCAAATCAACTTGAACTTGAAGTGAATTTTAACTAGAACTTGTTGCAAATAACAAATGAACTTGAACTTCATTTCACTCAAAGTGAACCATGATTTGAATGCCTTGAACTCAAATCAGACGAACAACAGGAGACAACTGAACTTGAATCCGATCACAAGAGATTTGAACAACATGAACTATAAAGAACTTGGATGGAATACACAGGATTGGGCTTCAGATAAGTGAGCAAATTAAAGTCTAAATGCATCATGGTCATCCAAGTGAACAACAAGTATTCAAGTACCATAATGATCTTCATGGATTAGCAAGAATATGCAATATGGTTGCAAATAGAGGCATAAGGATATTTCAGTGAACCTTACAACACATGTGCAAGATGAATTACTCACAATTGAAGATGAAAACCAAGTATTCATCAACAAGGAAAAAGAAAACTTGTGAGCTCGAGCTTGAGCCATAATCAAGGAATCAAACCTAAATATTCAAATTAAGATAATAGTTTATACAAATTAAATATAGATGAATATAGAAATTGTGGTGAATATAATCCCTATATCTCACTCATAGGAGCAAGTGATATGAACTTGATGAGCAAGGATAGTTGCAATGGGGATATTCATGAAAGATATACATATGAATGTAGCGATGTCTCCATCATCAACAACAGTTCAACGTACAAGCAAATACATCATGCCACTTGAGATTGGTGAAAGATGGATATGAAACAAATATAACGGTTCTCCTACTAGTACGTCTAGGAGATTGTAGTGAACACTCCACGAAAGCAGTAATACTTGATATAGTACTTGCGGATAACAACAGTGAGTATACCATGAGCACAGTGAATCCCCTTATGGACACAGATACACCCGACACCTACAAGCAATTGTTGGAGAAATGTGTTTTCAATCAATAACATGCAACATTCAGTGTCAGCATACAAGAACGATGATTGAGATGCTGCCTTGGAAGTGCAAATGATCTTTAAAGTTTGGCATTGTGACACGATACACCATGCACACTGATATTGCTATGGTACCACCTCTGTCGACACTGTTCAACCAAGGAATACAAGTATCTGCTGATTTCTTGGACAAAATCCTCCCATAAAAAGGATACCTCCTATAAGAATGGAGGAGATATTTGAGTAAATTCGAACTAAACTTCATGGTGTTCCAAAATTTCTTCTTAGTTCTATACTTGGAAAGAAAACAGTTATGACGTCCATGAACTCTGGAAATGACAAGTACACCCAGATACCTCTATTCATTTTGAAGGCCAACAATGTGGATACGAATGTTACATCTTGTAGAGGTCTACTACACTGTAGATCTTGAAAGGAGTTCTTTTTAAGGCTGCTGTCACTGATTTCAAGAAAGACCTCCTGATGAATAAGGAAAGGGAGCTTCAAAAAAAGAGGTATCTCGTGGCAGTCAGATGACAATGCCACGATTCACTTGTATGCAAAAGAGGGGGGATTATTAATGAAAGATTACGGGCCGCTGAAAAAGAGGCGGGGCCAAATTTTCGGAGCCCACAATATTCTTCTTGTTTATAAGACTAGAGAAGGAGTTGAAGGTAAACTTGAATTATGGAGGTCAACATTAAAGTCTAAAGACTTTAATTTGAGAGATCTAAAATTGAAGATATGGAGTGTAATTTTAGTAATAATAGATCTAATGTGTGTATTGCGACTTTGGGTGATCAAGTCAATAATAAGAGTACACGTTTTTTATATCTTAGGTCTATTTTTCAGAGTGTAAAATAGGTGGAGATATTATATGTAGAATTCAGGTTAGATGGTTGAAGTGGAGGAATGCATCAGGTTTGTTGTGTGATAGAAATGTTCCCTTCGAACTTAAAGGCAAATTCTATAAGATGTTGGTTAGACCTACAATGCTTTATGGTGCAGAATGTTGGCCATTAAAAGAGAAATATAATATTAAGTCAAGTGTTGCAGAGATGAGGATGCTCAGGTGGATTAGTGGCTTTACACTTAGAGACAAGATACAAAATGAGCATATACGTGAAAATGTTGGAGTAGCTCCAGTGGAAGATAAGATTAGAGAGAGTCGCCTTAGATAGTTTGGTCACATAAAACGGAGGCCTTCTGATGATCCAATTAGGAAAGTGGATGTATTAGATTTGACTTATGTTAAGAAAGGTTTAGGTAGACCTAAAAAGACTTGGTTAGAAAATATTAGAAATGACCTAATTTCTTTATTAGATTTAAATGAGAATTTAACTCTTAACCAGATAGAATGGAGAAAAAAGGATTCATATAGCCAACCCTACATAGTGGGATAAAGGCTTGATGTTGTTGTTGTTGTAAGATAAAATTTGATCCAACATATATGTATATGCTGACCTCTAAAAAGTTCTCATTGTGGGAATGATCTTAATTGTGCTGGGTACATCCCAGCTTGTTTTAATAAAAAAGGAGGCAATGTTGACACCCTTAGTAGAAATAAAATGGTCAAGGGAGTGATGATGATTGGGGATGTTTCAAAATGCTCAAAAAAATTAAGACCCAAATAAGAGGATCATCTTTAATTTTATCATCTTTAATTGGATTAGTAGAAATGGCAATAAGTTAGCTAATCTTTGTGCTAACTATGCTTGTTTTAATTCTTTTAGTTGGGATGAAGGTAATTGGAATAAGATTCCTCCTTATTTTATCAAATTACTTAAGGAGGAATCTGATGCTTGTAAGACTATTTTCTAGTTGGTTTTTTCAATAAAGCTTTATTATGGCTTTCTTTCAAAAAAAAAAAAGAGGATCATCAAAACTGCTTATTTAATTCTAAATTTACTCAATCAAGCACCAGTTAATGCAACGATGAACTAATTCATGAAATTGTGTAGCACGAAGGTTAGGTTGCAGTCTATAACTAACAAAGTTAATGACTCACTGCTAATCCATAATGGTTTATTGCTAAGTAACAAATCGTTATAACCCACAACACGAATCCATATAAAAATAGAGCTTATGATAAGTTTTTTATAGCAGGTTAACAACTGCTCCTAAGTTAATAGAAAATCATTAACCATTTAGTTATTCACCAATAACTTGTGGTATCTTTATTCTGACCTAACTTTGATAAGGCTTCAAACCACCAAAAACCCAATCTAAGCCTATTTTAAGGTCCCACCTAGCCACCTCAACTTGAGTAAACCAGGAGGGTGCTTTAGTCCCAGATCCCAATTGCAAGGGAGGTCTCCCCCTCATCTTTTAAATACTAGCCTACCCCTGCACGGAAATCATAAGAACTCCACATCTAGTAAAGCTTTGTGGAAAATTTGCTGTGCTGGTGTCTTTTTGGATGATCTAAGCTAGCAGAAGGCGAAAAGGGGTTACATAAACTTGAGATCCACCTCTCCTTTTCTTTATATTCCCTTAAATTTATATATATGTTGTCACAAGCATATGTGAAGTGTTTTCATGGTAAATCTAAGTGTGAAGGAGCCGTATATCTACCATTACCATTGAAACATGGTTATTTATTGGAGTTAGAATCCTTTATACTATGTGATATTATGGTTTTGACTGCAAGTTCGCTTGTGTCCAATGACTAAATAGAGTTGATACCAATTTTCACCTGAAGTATAATTAAATCCCTAACTAGGCGGAGAAGCATGCATCTCTCTTCAAGGCTCTCCTGAATTCAAACTGATTTAATTGGGATGATGATTGGTAGAAGTTTTTCAAATCTCTTAAAATATATAAAACCCTTGCTCGCATTCTTAGTACTCTTTAGCTTGGAGAAGATCTATTCTTATAACCAAGGGTAGATGTAATCTATATCAACTTAGTGTTTATACATAAGGGAAACTACTAACATGTTACCTACTATTTCAATAAAAACCCTATGCTGTTGAATTCAATTATCATAACATAAATAAAGTTGTATTCGTAATAGTCACCCCACCAGAATATTAATATCATATTTCCAATGCCACAAAATCAACTCTTTAATGATGTCCCTCTTTGATAGATCCTATGAAAGTGTTACAAACCGGGATTTGAGAGGGAAAAGCTTGTTCTTATTCATTACAATCTTCCATATTTATAGATCTATACAAGATATCCTAATGCGGAAATAATAAATTGCAAATTTAATACACAAATAAGAAAATAAAATCTTTCCTAAATTCGTTCCCTCATTATGGCATGATCCATGAGAGTATCCCACGGATTGATCTTTGTGTCCGTCGGATCCTTTGTACTAGGAACGAATGGATTTCAACAGAAAGAATTAAGTTTCGAGAAGGGCCAAGAACTGGTTCATAAAACTCATCAAATTTGAGCTAAATTTCTTCCTCATATAGCCACAAAAAGTTCATCTTCTTGTTGACTTTGTTGCGGAAATCTCTTTGTTTGAAGTAATCTCTCATCCAAAAGAAGTAGCCTATTTATCTGAAGAAAGTTGGGGCATGCATATTTATGGAACTTTTAGAGTCAACATTATTGATTTTAAGATCGTTTCATGGAGTTTATATATGGCCTTGATCACTTTTCTTTCCCAAAACTTGATTTTTAACTTGTCACGAACCAAGTTGAATACAAGTCTTTGCTCATTTGGTTGCATCATTTTGTTAAAATTAGAGTTAAAAAATAATAAGTCTTCATTGATTCTAAGCTTATAGTGAACCACATTGTAAAGCACTAGGAGTTTAAGATGCATTCTGATCTTGATGAATTTCCTCATGGAGTTAGAAATATTTATTAGTTTTGCATGTTAACAACTTATATTTATTATGGATAAAAAAAAAACGTATATTTATTATGGAGCGTAAAATAATATTTTCATGTTTGAAATATAAAAATAAAAAATTTTATGATGCATGTAGATTTATAGAGAAGGGATTTTTTGTAATTATCAGTATTGTACATCTCATGAAGAAAATGATCTTGAATGTTATAATATGCCATCATCTAAAAACGTAGCATCTGTTAGTCGCATACATGTATCAAATGATCAAAGTTGTTGATATGAGGGGATGATTTTTAATGATGTTAGCCAATAGATTATTGAAAATAGAGTTAATATAAAATATTGAAGAGCCTTTAATCAATTGAAGTGTCTTCAAATTAGGGATGTCAAAATCGGGTCACGGGTCAGGTTCGGGTTCAACCCAGAACTGACCAGACACAGGTTGACCCGAACTGAAACTAACTCATTTTTTCAAACTGGTCACTTTCTCGAACCCGAACCCGACCCACTTTGGTCCTTGGTCAACCCGACACGACCTGCCAACCTGTCTTCTTTACTTCCGCACCAAAAAAAAAGAAGAAAAATGAGAAGTGAAGTGAGTTTCCGACAGCAGAGATCTGAAGCTCCAATGTTGTTATTGTCTTCGGCTCAGTCGCAACCTTCCTTTTTCACGTCCTCTGTTCATCTTTTGGAGAGAGAATTCATGAAAAGTGAAGTAGGCTGGAGTTTCAGTAACAGCCATGATGATCTATACGAGTGATGGGTCCATGGAGAGCAGAGATCTGAAAACGAAGCAAGCTAAGTTGCGCACCCGCGGTCATTGGAAACCAACTGAAGACACCAAGCTTAAATAGCTAGTGGCGCAGTTCGGCCCAAAACTTGGAACCTGATTGCTGAAAATCTAGAAGGAAGATTAGATAAAAATCACTTCTTTTTCCTCATTTCTCCATTTTATTTATTGCTCTGTTTTTTTTCCAGAACTGGATTCTTATGTTGTCGAGTAGGACAGAGCTGTAGGCTTAGATGGTTTAATTAGTTGGATCCGAGAATAAACAGGAAGGCCTTCACACCAGAAGAGGAGGAGAGGCTTCTCTCAGTTCAGCATCATTACGGCAACAAGTGGTCTCTGATTGCTAGGTTTTTCCCAGGGAGGTCTGATAATGCTGTGAAGAATCATGGCTAGGAAGCAGCGAGAGCACCCCATTTCATATAGAGGCAGAAGATTCACTTCTTCCTTATCTTTTAATCCTTCTATTCATTTCTGAACACTGGAGCACAATACAAGGAGCGGGTCGACACAGGTCAGCACGGACATGACCCATGCTCGATTTTCCCGGTTTAAACTGGGTTGAGTTCGGGTTTCTGAGTCAACTCGAACTCGACCCGTTTGCGAAATGGGTACCCTAACCCAAATTCTTTTAGTCGGATTTTTGGGTAGTGTCAAATATTGACACTCGTACTTCACATATTGAAACTTGATATATTTATAATTTATAATATATTAGATATTGCATGACAATTGTTGTAGTTATGATGCATTAGTCAGTCCAAATTATCCATTGCACTGAGGATATTAAGTATAAAAAAGATAATGTCCCTCGGCAATGTTTCAATAAATTTTATTAGATTTGATACATCTTAAGCAAATTGAGTTGATCAGTATAAATCTTGATACATTATTTATATTTGAAACTTTTATTATTAATTTAAAAATTATCTGGACTCTAATTTTAACAAATTTATAGTCAAACTGAGTATCTTAACAAGCAGAACTGAAGAACACAAAGTATTTTGATCCAAATTCAAATGAACTAAAATCAAGAACATGAATTATGATTATAAACTTGAAAAAATTTATTGAGGAACCCTTACATGGTCCTCTAATTGGTGATTTGGCTGGACCGCTTCGTAAATAATTTTTGTTTGGCCGGATGGCTCCACGTGATTAACGATTATGACTGCAACCCTCTGACTCAGTGGTTTGGTCCAGTGACTCCACTGTATCACGGTTACAGTCATAGCTCGTATGCTCCCCAATGGTGTCAAATATTTGAGATATGAATTAATAGGATATGATCGATAGAGCAAAAAGTCATTTGTTAGTTAAGGTGGATTCAAATTTGTCTCCTTAGACAAATATTCATCCCAGCTCTATAAGGTACCCTTGGACTAAGGAACCCATGGCTGCCGACAAGGTTCCTTTTGTTACGTTGGATTGATTACCTCCTCTGACTATGTAGACCAGGGACCATAATTTCCCAGGACAAAAGAACCATGATATCTTGATCGGGCTCATCATCATTCCCCCCACTATCAGCTTTAAGTATGAGGTGGTGAATTTTTAATTTAAAATATAAAATTTTCAAGATCGAAATCCATGCTGCTATTATACACCATATTTTATATATTTATATTATCTAATCGATTACTAGCCTTAATCGAAAGTTCTCTCTCATTGTCGGGAGGGGTAATTAACTATAGGGGCTTGCGCCTATAGGAAATTAGAACTCATATCACAAAGAGAGGGCGAAATTTTTGGGTAGTGTCTTATTTCAAACATAATATACTTTCTAAAAATTTACCCAAGAACCTAATTTGTTAAATTCTCTCGAAAGAGGGGAGGTTGGGGCACGAATTTTTGGAGCCCACGTATTTTTAGCGACTCTACTGAGAATAGTTTCTCTTCCATCTTTGGCTAGTTGTGTAAGTGCTATAGTAGTAACAAAAAATAATAATGATAATACTAAGCTCTATACAATGAATATCAGGACATGACACTTTGTCCCTATGTCCAAAAAGCTGTCACTGAAAAATCCCGATAGAGGGAAAGACAACCATCTATTATAATGGTAAAGCAAAGAAAGAATCAAGATATATACGATGAGCATCAGGGCATGATACCTAGACGCATATCCAAGAATCCATCGCAAAAAGGTCTCGACGTAAGAGAAACAAATATGGAATCTAACATCTCTAGAAGAAAAATATATGCAAAAGAATGGTGTGACATCGAGTTTATACCCCTAAAGATCCTTCATTAAAGAAATTAATCAAAAGTGGGACCCAAATATGAGTCCTACAGATAATGTTCTCGATGATTGATACCTTGAAGAATCCTTTAAAAAATCCCATCGCTTTTCAATTATATCCTCTCACACTGAAGAAGATCCTCGCTTGACTTTCATCAGTACCCTTCTGCCCGAAGAGAAAGTGGAGGAGATAAAATAGCTCCTCTGTGAATTCAGGGATTGCTTTGCTTGAACACATGCTGAGATGCCCGGCTTATCCCATGATGTAGCTGTTCACAGACTAGCCATAAAATCAAATGCAATACTCATCAAGCAAGCTCTAAGAAGAATGATATTTGAGATTGAAGAACAAGTGATTGCGTAGATGAAGAAGCTTATAGATGCAGTCTTCATTTGTGAAGAAAAATATACTGATTGGATCACCAATATTATTCCTTTTAAGAAGAAGAAATAGCTAGATTCGTATCTGTATCGACTTTCAGGACCTTAATAAACTGTATCCAAAAGACGATTTTTCACTCCCATTGTCAAAATTCTTAGTGGATAACACACCCAATAATGACATATTCTCCTTTATGAATGGATCGTCAGGTCAAAATTCAATCAAGATTGCACTTGAAGGTGAAAATCACACATTGTTCAGAATGCCCATCAGCATATTCAGCTACATGGTCATGTCTTTCGGCCTAAAAAATGCTGGTGCTACCTACCAGTAGGCGATGACACATTTTTGATTAATTAATACATCAGAAAGTCGAATGTTAAATAGATGATCTCGTCGTCAAGAGCATGAACATCCACTTCGATGCCTCATCCACTCTAGTGCCTAAAGTCGACTCCAAATCTTCCTCAACCGGCCGATCGCCCCAAGCCACATACACTTGAAGTTGTTTGTACCCGTGCCTTCCGACCTTGTCACTTGTCCAATCTCTGCCCACGCACAACCAAAGCCGAAATCCACCAAACCCGGCCTCTCCTCCTTCCCTAGTCTTGATCAAAGAATTCCTCATGATCTCAAACCCCATTGCCTGGGTTGAAGACCCTCTCCAGCCGCCGAATCCACTCAAAAATCCCAACTCACCAACTCACACTCCATTTCCTTTATTAAACCAAAGACCCTAGACCAAACAGTGAACTCCCTTCCTCTTTTATTCTTTTTTTCTAATCCTAAGTAGTAGTTACTATTACTTAGTTTGATTAATTTTAGTACTTGTGTCACTTAGCCAACACTGTTAATGGTTTGTATTATTGTTATTGCTATTTTATATATATATATATATATAGGGGATACAAAAAGAAGAAAAAGAGAAAAGTTTCAAGAACAGATTCAACATTACATGAACTAACGAACAAGTATACTATTGCGGCGTCGAGTTAGATAATTGTTCTATACGTTCATGTTAGGCCTTCAAGGTCAATAATTAGGAAAATTCATTAAATAAGGGAATCCAACCGACAATGAACCCGATCCTCTGTTGACAGGTAGATAGAGTTGACAAGATTCAACCCATAAATGAAATTTCCCATAAATATTCCAATGATGGCCATGTTGAATGTAGATCATAACTGGAGGGGTTAATTTCAAATATTCAAAATGCATTTTAAATTCCCATTAAATTCAAAACTGCAAGAAAATTCCAAAAATCATAAAATTAAAAAATGTTTAAAATTAAAATCAATCATCAAAATACTTAGAGCAAAATCCATCCATCCTCCACAATGATTTGCCGAGGTGGATAAATTTGAAAATACACTTTAGCTCTCAAAGAACTAGTGTTTGGTCGAGAATATCACTAGGTTTCATTTTCAAACCATCTCCTACCAATAAAGCGTGACACGTGTCTTCTAACTGGCAGTTTTGTTGTCAAATGACACCGCACGTAAATGATTATGATCGGGGCCCTATGAATAGAGTGATTCTCCGCCAAATGACACCACTAAATTACGGTAATAGCTTGAGCCCGTAAGTTCCCCAATGATACTAAATCTTTGAAATATGAGTCAATAGTATATAATCAATAGGGTTCAAAGCCTTCTATTAGCTAAGGTGGATTCAAATTTGTCCCCTTAAGCAAATATCCACCTCAGGTCTATAAGGTATCCTTGGATGACGCAACCCATGGATGTTGACAAGGATCATTCTGCCAGGTTGGTTCGACTTCCTCCTTTAACTAAGTAGACCAGAAACTATGATGGCTCGAGACAACGAAACTATATAATCTTGATTGGGTCCATCATCTATCCCCTCACCATACGCATTAAGTGCAAGATGGTAAAATTTCAAATTTTAAATATTAATTCTCTCAAATACTCAAACCCATGCTATTATAATATGCCAGATATCACGTATCTATGGATACAATTTATTCATTTGACGTCTAGCTTTAATCGAAAGTTCTCTTTCGTTACCGGGAGGAGAACTATAGGGGCTTGCGTCTATAGGAAACCATAATTCAGATCATAAAGTTCTCGCAAAATGAGGGAGAAATCCTTAGGTAATCTTATTTCAAACCCAATCTGCCTTATGATAATTTACCCTGGAACATAATTCATTAAATCTCCCCCCGAAAGAGGGGAGGTTGGGGCACAAATTTTCAGAGCATATAAATCTGAAGATGAAACCCCTCAAATATGTTTCAAGTTCTCCTCGGAGAACTTTCTTGGATACGTCGTTCGTAATCGAGGCATCAAAAATGACCCCAACAAGATTAAGGCAATCATGGTTGTACCACCACCAATGAACCTTCGACAACTTTGCTCGTTGCAAGAGCAGTTGACTTTTATTCGGCAATTTATATCGAATATGTCGGGTATGAGCTAGCTATTTTCCAAACTAATGAAGAAAGATGCCAACTTTGTATGGGACAAAGAGTGTCAGGAGGCCGTTGACCATATCAAGAGATACTTGTTAAACCTGTCTACTCTCGCAGTGCCAATTCTTGGGATCCTTCTTATTCTGTATACTGCAACGTTGCAAGTGTCCTTCGAAGCAATATTGGACCAGCATAATGAAGAGAGCAAGGAGAATGTGCTCTACTACATCAGTCGGGGCTGATTGGAGCAGGAATTCGCTATTCTCCAATTAAGAAGCATTGTCTATCGTTGATTTTCGCAGTTATGAAACTCTGCCACTATATGCTTTCTCATAAAATCACATTGATATCAAAGATCGATCCGTTGAAGTTCTTGATGACAAGACTAGTGTTGAGAGATCGCATAGCCAGGTGAGCAATGATATTACTACAGTTTGATTTCACGTACATGTCACAGAAGGCAGTGAAGGGGCACGCCTTAGCGAATTTTCTCGTCATGTATACTATTCCTACAGATTCACCGCTCAATGACGATCTGCCTGACGAACATATCATGTAGGTTGAGGAAAAAGAGAAATTACAAGTCTGGGAGATGCATTTTGACGAAGCATCGTCGATTAAACCAGCCCAATCACCAAATCTAGCAGAAGTCCGAGCTGGCATTCGTCACATTTTCATTGCGTCCAAGGGAGGCATAATGACCAACAATTAGGTTGAATATGAAGCTCTAATAGTAGGTCTGGAGATTGCAATCTCAGTCAGAATCCATAACCTCCAAATTTTCAGCAACTCTCAGCTTGTGATAAATCAAAGTTCTAGACATATTCAAGTTTTATAAGCTTGGGTTGGCCCATTATCGTTGGCAAGCTTTCGAGCTTTTAAAACATCTATCATCATGAATTTTGTAATATGAAATAAGTTGGCATCTTTTATATGAAATATATTATAATATACTTGTAATTTCATTTGAATAGTTAATAGGAGGAATACTAGTGGCAGTGGATTTTCTTGTTCCAACACTAATCAAATATGGAATATGTTTGACAACCATGGACATCATAATTAGCCAAGAGTGGGCCTGTGAGACCCATTGCCAGAGGCCTCCGACACCCAAGGATCAAAGATGTAGAATGGAGGTGTAATAAGAATAAATCCTTCAACTATTGGTGGAGGTTAGTTAATAGAGAGTACCATCACTATATAATAAAACTCAATAGCCATAAAAATTAACACCATAATATGGGTGGAAAGTTTTAAGATGCTTGTGGAGGATACCCTTGTCATCAGGTTGAAGTTTCTCGTCAACCACAATCTAATTCAAAACTTGTTGACATTGTTATTTTAACTCATTCTTCTAGTCATGTTTACTTGACCTCGACTTAAGAAAAATTTCCTATGAGGGATAAGAATTACCTTTTTCCTCAACACAACTGCTATGAGTCTTCATCCTTAAAAAGTGAGGTGGCATTCAAGCTATAGCCACTATTGATCTGTATTATGGGTCCTCTGATTCATATGAGCATATGATCACTATAGAAGCATCATGCATATCTAATAATGTTCTAATACACTTTTCAATTTGGTCATTCTTGTTAATCTGAAATGTGAAGCTTGCACCTGGTTCTACTCGCTCTTAGGTAAAATACTATCCACAATTTTGCCTCGTCTTACTGAACTTTTTATTAAAAATGTTATTACCAAGTGGAAAATCTTCAAGGATTCTTCTAATCTTTTGGGGATCTATCAAAATTAAGAAGGATTTTCAAAGAGTACTCTCAAAGATTATCCTTTGAATTTTATTGAATTGTAATAGTGCTTCTCATGTTTTTGTGGGGTGTCTTTCTTGGAGAATTTTGTCCTGGATCTTTCTTCTCCTCATTGATCTAAGAGACTATTCACTCCTATGATGATCTTATTCATAGAGTGAAAGAACAAATTATTGTCAGTGAGGCTATCAATGCACATAAAAAATAGTTTGAAAACCCATCTAATAAACAAAAGAATGATTAAGAAGGTGCTTCTTAAAAATTATAATAGAGAGAGCATGAATAACTGAGAAACTAGGGTCTTCTTCCTTGACCTTAGCAATTGTGTGATTATAAATAAAAAAGGAGCACACCCCACTAAATACATCTCATGTGAATGTTTAGATGACCATTTGAGATGAGGAAACCATAAGTGGCTCAATCCACTGTGGCTAAACACTGAAAATTTGGTGCAATTCTATCATTTTGATTGAAGTTATGAACATTATATTGAGGTATGTATACAATTGAACTAATAGTTTGGGATGTTAATTCAGTAGGGCTATCTTCATTAGTTCATTCTAAATCAACTTGCTCAAATGAAACTAATCGTAATGGGGGAAATTTAACAACAATAAAGACATCATATGGTTGTAGAAATTGATACCAATACTGGATGACCACTACAATCCACTAAATCTATATGCTTACTGCCCTTGAAGAGCCAATATTGAAGAAACCATATGGTGACTTCTCTATCATTATTGATTTAGGCAATGGGATCCAAACCTAAGAGCCAAACACTCTTTCTAGTAGGACTATTCATAATTTTCCTACCTTATTGGGATTTGTATTGAACTAATCTTTTATAAATTGGAGTATTATCAATGATTCCTTCTGGTCTTTTTGAGATTTACTAAACAAGGGAAAAATATAAAGGAGTACTTTCAAAATTATATTTTATAGTTCATCAAATGCCTAGAGTAGATCCATTCTTGCAAGGTATTTTTCTTAGAGATATCTATTTTGGACCTTTTTACTTCTCATTGATATGGGAAATAATTTGCAATTATGCTGATCATATTCATAGAGTGGAAGGTCATGTTGAAACTGTTTGAACAACCTTTGACAAATGTAATCTTATTCAAGGTCATGTTAAAACATTCTGACAAAAAGTTATTTAAAAAAACAAATTATGTTCTTCCTACTCTACAACCTCAGTAACAGTGTGAATATATATACTAGAAGGAATACATACTCTTAATTACATCATTTGCTAATAGTATAATAGCTATTTAGAATGAGATTGTTAAGTATCATAATCCACTTAAGGCCAAATATTATAATTTAAGAGCAATATTACTAAAGCATGTTGTCAATTAAAGAAAGAAATTGAGAGATTGATATAATAATATTATGTTTATTAGTTTATTGAAATTAACTCGCTTGTACTGCTACCACTCCTGTTGGTGAAAACACCAACAAATGATAGAACAAGAAGGAAACTAATAGATGATTGGTGAGAATGATATCATTACTGGATGACCATTATTATCTAGTCAAGTTTTACTCACCACCCAAGAAGAGCCAGCATTTAAAAAAAAAATTATGCTGATTGCAACGTTATATTTGATGACTTTGACAGTGGAGATTTATAATCCACATCAAGATCTACCAGCCATCAATGTTGGGATTAGCTTTCTACACTGTAATGTTTGAAAATTTTGCTATTTACAAAATTATGATCTGTGTCTGATGATTGATGCCAACGATCATAATAAAAAAATCACCATCGCTTGATCAACATTGCCTATCTACTAACAATCTTAATAATTTTTGTCGCTAGACTAATTTTACCTGACTGTCATTTATTGATCATCTATCTCACCCAATCAGCTTTGCTCGATTTTCATCACCTGATTATTATTTCCTGAATGTAATCACCTAACCATCGCTATTCACTGATGGCACTTTGCATCTATTGAATGATGTCCGCCCCCTTTTCTTTTCATGAATTTTTCATGAAAACTTTAATATTTCTTCTGAACAGTGAATCTCCGTGCAATGATAAGATAAAAAATTCTCATTCCCCGGCTACAAAATTTAGATGAAGAAATAGATATAACGAATTCCAATCAAATGTCTTGCTTCAGTACATCGTTACTTATTGTCAAAACCAAACCAAAAAAATCAAAATTCTAAACAAATTTGGACTCTCCTTGGACAACATTATGCAAGTTTTCCACAAAAGAGCATCAATATGATTATTAATTCATAATGACAACAAAACTTAAGTTTAAAAGTAATTCGAAACTTCTATTTACCTCGTCTTTGTCATCAAAAGTACTTTTTTTTATCGTAACAGATGATCATCGCCATCAATAGAGGTTTCTAACATGATTAATCCGCACAAAATGAGGTTATTCGGTAAAAAAATGATGACTTTCTAATGTATTAGTTCATTATCAGGCAGTGATAGCTAAGTAGCTAGGTAAAAGCCTTGAATTTACTTGCGTTTGTTGGGTTGAAATCATATATATGACGCGTAATGGTTTTTAGGGGAAAATCTGAATGCTTGAATTGTTTACTAACATTATATTTTGTCGTTTATCAGTTCAATTATAAACATTCCTCATAAAGAAATCCTCCTCTAAGGATTATCGAGGGACTATTTGGTTGAGTGAAAAAGAAATGTAATATAAAAGGAATGTAATGTAAAAAAAAAAATTAAAGTTGTTCGGATAAATATATAAGAAATGCAGGAGAGTTTTTTTTTTTAATTTAAAATAAAGTGAATGTTATATAAACTACAAATATAGTGGTGGCAGTTAGCAACAATGGTGGTGGTGGCCTTCGGAGGCCTGAGACTACGGGTGGCTACGGATGGCGGTGGGTGCTTCGCAGTAGTGAACAACAATGGGTAGCGGCGACACGTGATGGCGGTGGCAAGAGAGTTTGTTTGCAGTGAAAAAGAGAAATAGAAACTTCATATCATTATTATAGTGATATCATAATGATTATATTAGAGTGTATATAATCATTATCACCAATATTACTAGGAAATCGGAAGCCACATGCTATCGCTTCACAAAATTTGTATCACAATTTGCTGCTTGAATGTCTGAACGAATTTTGCCATTAGACCTTTAATTCTCCCTTAGAAAGTCATTCTAATAAATGTTAGCATCATTTAGAAATAGCTTTGGTAATGGCATGTGGTTTCCGAATATGTCCTAAAGCAAGTTGCATCTGATTGCGTTACTTTCTACCGAAGAATCAAATGGGATGTTAATTCTACGATGTCCAGTGCCGAAGTATCTGTTTCAATAGTTCATGGTTTCTTGAAATTAGGAAACTGTAACATTGGTGCTGTAGCCAAAAGGAATTTCGTAAAGAATGAGATGCTCTGGTTGCTGATTTATTAGTCCTTTTTAAAAGCTTGTTAAGGGAGTTACGATGTTTGCATAATTGTTAAGGAAATTACGGCAGTATGCAATAAGCCCAGAAAAGATAGAAGCTGTTGTTCAAGTGTGAGGCAATGATAAAGCAAAATTTGTATCATGTTTTGAACTGTCCTCTCAAATATTCAATTTTGGAGCTAAAGGCACATTTACCCATCTTGGAGAATTATAGAATTAAGTTGGATGATTAAATTGGAGGAATACATTGGGCCTATTGTTTGATAGAGAAGTAACCCTCAAATTTAGGAAAAATTCTAGAAGATGGTGGTGAGCACTACAATATTTTATGGCACTGAATATTGGCTGGTAAAAGAGAAGCGTAAAATTAAGTGTACCAGACATGCGGTTACTCAGGTGGATGAGTGGTTCACTCAGGGAGAAAAAGTGAAATGCGTATAAATGGTAAAGGTTGGAGTAGCTCAAGTGATGTATTAGAGATAGTCATCTTAAGGGGTTTAGTCACATAAATGTCAGCCTTTTGATGACCCAATTAGGAGAGTGGATGTATTAGATTTAACCTATGTTAATAAAGATAGAGGTAGACGTAAAAAGATGTGGTTATAAAATATTAGGAATGATCTGTTTTATTTGATATAAATGAGAATCTGACTCTAAACAGGACTGAGAAAAAAGATTCATGATCTCATGTAATGGGATAAAGACTATGCTATTGTTGTTGTTATCGTGGAAAATAATTTATGAGTACAATGACATGCTAAAATAGCTATAAAATGATCGATGTGGTCTATGGTAGACTTACAACTTATAAGAATATCATTAAAGAAATCAAAACTATCTTCCATAACAAAAAATTCATATTGTGTTAAAGAATATCATTAAAGGATATCATTAAAGGAGCATGTGTGTTAGATGAAGTTGAATGGCATAACAAAAAATTCATATTGTTCAAAAAGCTATTTCAAAACTATCTTCCACAGCCATACATATTTGATTTTAACTTGCTCTCAAATCCAATGTGAGGTTTGGCGTAACTAGGTTTATAATGAAAAATATTCAAGATATACATAAAAAAAAAAAAAAAGGCTTTGCATAATAATTGATGATCAAATTTTTTTTTAGAATATTTTAATATTGAACATAATAAAATGGGTATTAATTTATATTAAAATTAATGATTCATACATGGTATTCTGAATTGTACTAATTGAACATAATAAAATGGGTATTCATATTAAAAAAATATTTTATTGACAGTTTCTTTATGACAACCTTAATGTATTTAAACATCCAATGGTTGTTTTCTCAGTATGTGCGTGTATACTAAGACAATATTATTATTTTTTTTCTTTTGGTTATCATTGTTGAAATTTAGAATGAATATATTTTATGCAGGTAAATTTTTAATTTATTTTAAAATATAAATTGTATTTGTCAAAAGTAATTTTTTTTTGAAATATAAATTTATTTGAAACAAATTAAATAAATAAATAAAAACAGAAATCAAGGTTATTTAGGTTGTAAATCTACTCAACAAAGAAATCTCCACATACAAAATTGAGCTTATCAGATTATGGTATGACCAATTAGTATCTTGCATCTGAAGGAAAAAAAAAAAAAAAACTCAAATTTTCTTTAAAAAAAAGAACAAAATTTCTCCTCAACCAAATAGATGAGGCAAAACAAATTTTATTTCAAAATTTAATCGCTTTAATATCATTTTTCTTCATGTTATTTCTAGAACAAAACATTCATGAGCAAAACAAATTTAATCACAATAATCAAAGTTCATAGATCAATTAGGGGCGGTGAATTCACTAGTAATATTTTTAGAACCTACTTGCTTAACCAAGGAATCGCCCACCAACTCAATTGTCCATACACTTCTGAATAGAATAGACTAGCTAAATGCAAGCATTGCCACCTTGTGCTCACCAGATCAGTTCTACATGCAGCTCACCTCATGACCTCCAATCCTCCTACCATACTCTCACAAATCCGACTACCTACAACATTACCAACTTTCTCACCAAGCATGACTACCACATCAACATCCACTTTTCCTATAAACATGAGAACCACTTCTTGGAACACAAGACCCTCCCCACCAACCCCTTCATCTCGTCACTCCATAAAACCCAATTGAAAATAGGTCCCTAAGGCCTAAACCAATTTTTGACCTCCTCGCCACACAATTACCTCACTCCACCCCACCTGTTATACCCAAGCCATTCGACTCTTTGGTGGGTGCAATGTCAACTGAGTTCCTTGCATATAAAAAATAAGGCATCTGGTCTCTCACTCCTCCGCCATATGACAAGCCAATTCTTGGATGCCGCTAGACATTCAGGACCAAACTCAGGCATGATGGCCAAGTTGATCGTTACAAGGAACATTTAGTTGCCCAAGGCTTCAAACAGAAGCATGACATCAATTACACTGAAATGTTTAATCCCGTCATGAAGATGCCTACTATCAGAATCCTTCTCACCATAGCCCTTCACCGTAACTAGTCCATCCTTTAAATGGACGTCTCTAAAGCCTTTATATATGGTAAACTTCAAGATGAAGTCTACATGATGCAACCACCTGGGTTTATCGAATCTCACTACCCCAACCATGTCTGCAAGCTGCACAAGTCCATTTATGGTCTCATGTAGGCCCCTCGCCAGTGGTTCCACAAGCTCACTTACTTTCTTCTTTAACTCGACTTCTACTTTAGTGAAGCCGACCATCCCTCCTTATCTACTCCAAAGCTGCCATCCACTTGTATTGATTGATATATGTTGATGATATTATTCTTACTGGAATTCACTCTCCAACCATTCATCACCTAGTCTCCCAACTACAGAACACCTTCTCTCACAAGTAACTCAGAATAGTCTCCCTCTTTTTAGGCTTTCAGGTCATCAAAACAAACACATGCTTCTTCCTATATCAACAAAATTGTGCCCGAGATCTCTTGACCGTAGCTGGCTTGTAATCATGCTTTCACTCCGGTGTATCTCAATCCTCTGTAAAAACACTCAACTGATCAACCTTACAGTGATCTTCAGCTATATCGCAGACTAGTTGGCTCTCTTCAGCATCTAACGATCACACATCAGGATATTGCATTCACCAAAAACACCATATGCCAACATATATACCATCCAACAAATCGGGACTACTAATCCCTCAAAAACCTTCTCTAGTATGTTCAGGCTACCCTCACTTATGGTCTACCTCTTACAATAGGCGATATTCAACTCCGCACATATGTTGATGCAGACTGGGCCATAGACTGACACTAGAAGTCAATCACCGGCTTCTATACATTTCTAGGGAACAACGTCATTTCATGGTGTGTCAAAAAGTAGGTCACAGTGACCAAATCCTCAACTGAAGATAAATTTCTATCTCTCACATCTTCCACCTCTGATGATTTATGCCTCTGTCATCTTGTGGCTGAATTTCAGCTACTTCAAACCTCATTGACCATCATATACTGCGACAACATCACGACTATAGCGCTTGCAATAATCCAATCTTTTATGCAAGAACCAAATATATAGAAATTAATTATCATTCTATCAGGGAGCATATCCGAGATATCCGAACCAATGCCATAATTGTTTCTCACATTAACTCAACTGATCAACCAGCTGTCCACCTCACCAAACCTCTATCATCTATAAGATTCCATGAACTTCGCCTCAAATTAACCATCCAATCCTTGGACGCTCAATTTGCGGGGGGCTGTATGCACACAAGCACACTAAGCCACATGACAAGAGCAAATCATCACACACCACTTACACCTGCTAGAAGACCAGCTCTAGCACGCCTGCTACAACAGACTTCCATCAGTAGTACCACACATACTCTAACCAACCGTCCTCTACACATCTATATATACACTTTATGTACCTAGAATACTCATGTACATAATGCTACAATAACAATACAAAAAGAATTTTTCTGTTATCTTTCACTTCTTCCCTGCTGTTTATTGTGCTTTGTAGGTTTTCTCAAACAAAAACCACTAATTGTAATCTCATGTTATTGCAGCTAATCACTTGCATTTCAATCACTGTCTATACATCATAGGCTACCATTGCCACCAACTGCTATCATCATAGGCCACCATAGCCACCAGTTGCTACCGTCAGCCACTGTCATTCTCCCTCACTAACTAAAAATATTATTAAGTATAGTTTGTTTTGATAATTTTATATTCAATATTAATCAATAAGAAAAAACAAATTTCATTTATGAATTACCTACCTCAATTTCTCGTAAGTATAAAAAAAATCACTAAATTTTTCCTCAATCAAATAGATGAGAAAAAACAAAATGTGATTCCATTTTTTTAATCACTTTCAATATCATCGCTCTTCGTCAAGTTTTTCCAAATCGAAGAAGATTAACAATCAAACTATTCTATCTAGCCAAAATTAAACACTCTTACTTGACATAAGATTAATCATTTTTTTCTTTTTGAATAATTCTGCAGATCGAATTATTTATGGCTCCAACTTTTGCGGTTCTCTCTTGACAGATCTGACCATTTTTCAGGACGAGACCATAGCTATTGTGTAGTCTACTTCGTTAAATTCTGCAGATCAAACTATGTTATTTTATGTACCCTCAATAGCTGTAGTTATATCTTGAGTCGGTTACACTACTAAAATAATACAAATAATATATATATATATATATATATATATATATATATATATATATATATATATATATATATATATATATATATATATATATATATATATATATATATATATTAGCCTATGAAAATAGAGTTTAATTCCACAAGAAAGAGAGAGTTGAAAATTACATTTGAATTGTAATAATAGATTGATCACAAACAATGGATCAAGATTTCATTTGGGAATCTTTCATATTGTTTAGTTTTCAGTTCGTAGCCAAAAACTTTTTTTTTTGCTTTCAAAAAAATTTTGTACAAAAATTGTTTTCTATAATAATTTTATAAGTAAAATTTTTTATAACAACTTTACAAAATATTAAGTAAGTTGCCAAATAAAATTTTAATTTTACTTTAATATTATGCTATAAATAAGTGCATCTTGTGTATGATTTGTATGACATTCAATAGTTTCTCTTTCAAATAGATAATGATTTATATAAAGAACTCTCATATGAAATTGAATTTTGTTATATTTTGAAGCATTGGTTTTAGTTAGGCGTGTAAACGAGTTGAGTTGAGCTCGAATTATGTCTAACTCGAGCTTGATTTGCCGGCCAAATCATGAGCTCCAATTCGGGCTCGAGCTCAGCTCATGATGGTAAAAATGAGCTCGCAAGTAGCTTGTGAGATCCTGGCTTCATTGAGATCCCGACTTCACTGTTGGAGGACGATCGTGTATTTCCCTGAGTCGGAAAAGAAGGAGGTTGTAATAACATCCTTCCTCAAAAATACTTTTGTTAATATTCTTGAAATGTCCCATTCTAATGCAAAAGATACCTCTTGAAAAAAATATTTTTTTATTTGAGAAAATTTAAATGAATATGTTAGTAGAGTGGTAGATGGTTTTAAAAGCATTTATGATAGCCATGGGTTTGTAACAACAAATGAAGGTGGTAAGACAATATTAGATTTTTCTTTAACTTATAATTTCTTAATAGCTAATACCTTATTTAAGAAAAGAGTGAGCATCTTATATCTTTTAAAAATGGATATAGTAAAATACAGATTGATTATTTTCTTATAAGAAAATTAGATCATTTAGATTGCAATATTTATAAAGTTATTCAGATATAATTTTATGTATCCAATATCGATTATCATGTTTTAGACTTTAAAATAAAAGGGCAGAAAAAAATAAAATGATTTTCTAGGATTAAATAGGGGCATTTAAAAAATATTAACAAAAATATTTTTGCGAGTAAGATTTTAGATTTTAAGATTTTGTCTGTACATAAGGATGTTAATGTTATGTGGGAAAAAATGTCTAGTGATATTAAGAATAGTGCAAAAGATGTGCTTGAAATTTTGAAGGAAAAAACTTATAATAGTAAAAGTAGTTGGTGGCAGAAATCCAAATGTGCAATAAAAGATAAAAAATAAAAAAAATTGTTATAAAAATTTGATTAGATATAAAAATTCTGATAATTGTGAAATCTATAAAAAAGCTCCTAAGGAATCTAAGAAAGCTATTTGCGATGTAAAGTGCTTAGCTTTTAATTATTTATATAATAAATTATATACTAAGAAGGGAGAAATATATATGTATAAGTTATCCAAACAAAGAGATAGGAGTAGTAACGCTTAGTTCAAGTGAAGTGTATTAAGGATGAAGAATAAAAAGTATTTTTCTTAAAAGTTGATATTCAATAAATATGAATGAGATATTTTGCTAAACGTTTTAATGAAGAATATGAAAATACGATTGACTTTAGTGACTTTAGCACCCTAAATGAAAATAAAATTTTTGTTTTTATTGGTGTATTAGTAAAACCGAAGTTAGAGATGCTTTAAAGAATATGAAGTGTGGAAAAGCTGTTGGACCTGATGATATTTTAATAGAGATGTGGAAATGCTTAGGAGATGAAAGAATTTCATACTTACTAAACTTTTTAATATTGTTTTAATGACTAAAAAGATGATAGATCAGTGGAGAATGAGTGTGTTAATTCATATTTTTAAGAATAAATGTGATGCACATGAGTGTTAGAATTTTAGAGGAATTAAATTAATGTGTCATACTTTAAGACTATGGAAGCGAATTATGGAGCATAGGTTGTAGCGTGATACTAATGTTTCTCAAAATCAATTTGAATTCATGCCGGGTAGATCTACTTTGGAAGCTATACATTTATTGAGAGGTTTGATGGAGAAATATAGAGAGAATAAGCAAGATCTACATATGATATTTATTGTTTTAGAGAAAGCATATGATAAAGTTCTAAGAGAAGTGTTATGGAGAGTTCTTGAAAAGAAAGGAGTTAATAACACTTATATTCAAATCATTAAGGAAATATATGTAGGAGTATTACTTGTATTCAAACACAAGGTGGTTTTACCAAGTATTTTCCTATTTCAGTTGGATTAAATCAAGGACCGGGCTTAAGTTCATATCTTTTTGCTTTAGTCATGGATGCTCTCACTAGACATTTGCAAGAGGATGTACCTTGGTGTATGTTTTTTGTTGATGCTATTCTTCTTGTTCATAATAATAGAGTGGGAGTTGAAAGTAAACTTGAATTATGGAGGTCAACCTTAGAGTCGAAATGTTTCTCTTGAGTAGATCTAAAACTGAATATATGAAGTGTAATTTTAGTAGCAATTGACCTAGTAAGGGAATTGTGACTCGAGTTTTAGCTTGCGTTTTAGCTTGACCTCGAGCTAGCGGCTCGATAAGCTCAGCTTGTGAGCTCATTATCAAGTCGAGCTCGAGCCAGCTCAACTGACTTATATCCCTAGTTTTAGTTGTACAATTATAGTAAAATTTTTTAATTGTGTTCTAGAATTGATAATTAAAAACTCATTCAAAGGCTTAAACATAAAGATTGAGAATGAGTTTGACTATTATCATGTTAAGCTTACTTTAGATTCCCAAAAGCTTGTTCTTAATGCTTTAGAAGTTTTTAAAACTTACATGAATAGAGCAATACTCTTAAAAAGCTAGTTCTATTAGTGCAAGGCTATTTTGCAATCATGTTTAGCATTATTTAATTCTATTGCGAGTCCTGTTTCTAATGAATTATTTGGTTTAATATAATAGCAAGCTACCCTTTATGCACATATGAGGGCCCTAGGCCACTAGTTCATGCCTACCTAATTAATTTTTTTAGCAAGTGATCTTATGTTGCCTCATTCTTTTATCCTCTTGATTTTTGTTCTCGAGATTGAGAAAGAAAATAGTTAGAGTGGTCGGGGAGCGATCATAAATATATCCTCATCGGGGAGCGATCATAATTATATCCCTCATCTGAAGGAATTGAAGATGGGTCAGTCTTCTAACAATTGGTGCCCTTTTACTGAAAGCTATCAATGCCCATAGGGGTGTAAACGAGTTGAGTCCAACTCGAGTCATATATGGCTTGGGCGAGAGCTTTAGTTTAATTAATTAATCAAATTTGAACTTAAGCTTTATTTTAGAGGTTCAAGTTGGCTCATGAGCTCGCTTGTTTACTATGAAAAAAAATTATTATGATTCAAGTAATTATTATAATAAAATGGTAAAATGAATGAGAAGTTAAAAGAACATAGTAAATAATCTCTTAATATAAGAAAGTGAGATATATTTCTTAAACATTTTTTTACAATATTGTATTTAAAAACCTGAATGATAATATATTTTAAGTGCATTTTATATTAATATTTTAAAATGTGTCGGCTCACGAGCTAACGA
The DNA here is from genome assembly GCA_019514585.1 of Dendrobium officinale. NCBI lineage: Eukaryota > Viridiplantae > Streptophyta > Magnoliopsida > Asparagales > Orchidaceae > Dendrobium > Dendrobium officinale. The sequence goes on from CM033687.1 coordinate 36,402,128, forward strand.
GTCAAGTCAACAAGTCGAGTTAGGGCTTGCTAAAGTTTGGCTCATTAGCTAAATGAGCTAGCATCACGAGCCATTTATAGAGTTAAGCCTGAGCTAACTCACGAGTCGATTTAACTCACTTGCACTCCTAAATATCTATCAGATTGATTGCAAGCTAGCATTTTATGTTGCCTATTATATAAGGTTGAAATCCAAAAGAATTGTAGTTTTTTTTTTGTTTTAGAGTATTCTACTAATCTGAATAGGTTTTAAGTGGTGGAACTCTTGTAAATTAAAATTTACACAATTTATTCGGCCTCATAGAAGAGTTATATATATATATATATATATATATATATATATATATATATATATATATATATATATATATATATATATATATATATATATATATATATATATATATATATATATATATATATATATATATATAAAATATCTTCCAAAAAAACCGTAAGTAGATCAAGCATAGAACTTGAGATCCTTGAAGGCGTGGGCTGACTTGAAAGTAAACTTCTTTTAATCAAATTTGATTGTTTCATCCGACCAATACAGTTTTGTTTTGTTTATTATTATTATTATTATTATTATTATTATTATTATTATTATTATTATTATATTTATGTTTAGATATATTTTAAAATATGGTTGGTAACTTAAAAATGGTATTTTTGTTGATTTATATGGTGGCGGTGGGTGGGTGATGATGGTGGCGGTTGTCACCGGTTGCAAGAATGGTGGTGGTGATAATATGATAATTATTTCTAGAAGCACTAAAATATTTCTAAAAATAACTTAATATATTTTTTTAATAAAAATGGAAATAATAAAACACACAGAAAACAAAAATATTTAAAGAAATAAAACTTAAGATCATCGTAGTAGTTCTCTTAGTATATGTTTTGTAAAAAAAAAAAGGCTAAGTAATAAATGAAGCATGTAGCTCACCATGATCGATTAATTGGGAGCTTTGGCTATTAACTTAGAAGTCTTTCTTCAAAGTTTGTGTATGTGGTCTGTGTGTTTGCAAAAATAGTTTTTTTTTTTTTTAAATATAAGGATATGTTTTGCAAAAATAGTTTAATTTAATTCACATTAAGATGAGCTACAATAGTTTTGAATGTAAGTTCATATTAATGTTTACATATGATATTATGAATTATATATTATTCTCCATATAGTTCAAGAGAATCTAAGTTCATCCTTATCCAAATTATATCAAAACATGATTATTATTATTTTTTATAATAAGCATGTACATGCCTTTATATGTAATTAATCGACGAACTACCCAAAATAGGTTTTCCTTAATAGTTTTGGTCAAGACGATCACATTGCCCAAATAGGAGAACTTGCCCAAGGGCAATGTGACCCTGCAATAAGCTGACTAGCACTAGCTTATAGATTCATAGCCATTCTCCTCATGAAGGAATCATAGCATGAGGACTCGACTTGACAAACTTGGCCAAGGCATTGTTGTCCTGGATAAGCCCATTGGAGGATTGTTCCAGATTGCTCTAAGCCTTACAGGTCACTCACCTTGGCAGGGATTGCTTGCCCAAAACATTATCCAAAATAAAGACCGCTTGCATATCACTGACATCCCCTGATTCAGGTATAAGAAGCGCACACATATACCTCAAAAGCCCTTATTCATAGCACCCTAAGTCGAATAGGTTCCAGATTTGAGTCCATTCTCACTCAAGAGAGCTAGCCCATTATGCTTAAAGGTTTGAATATTACCTCTATGAACTCCCCATCACATCTAAATTAATGACTCATTTTTGTAGACTCATCCTATATGCTAGATCCTTAAGATTTGCCAAGACTTGCCCAAAAAATTCACCTCAGAACAAAGGGCCACACGAAAGGCAGGGATCAACATGGAAATCAATCAACTAGACAACACACATGTGATAATTTGTAACAATACCGTATATTATTATAATCTCTATTTGTTCTAGGTGTAGCTTTTTTTGTTGCCCTATAAGCCCTTATAAATAAAGGATGGAGATATATATTTTGGATCTCGTATTACATATTGTAAGATTCATAGAGATTATAAGGCTCTCTTCTCCAAGCTTAAATCTCGTAGAATCTTTCACTTCTCATTTATAAATTACTTGCTAGTAAGATTGGGTGTCATTTATAAATAAATTTGAATCAAACAAAAATTAATTAAGATTTGAAGGCCAAAAGAAAGGATGAAAAGGGCACCACAAGTAGTTTATTAATGTAGTGAGAGCATAAATAAGCTAGCTTAAACAAGTTATGCTCAATAATTATTGTTGCATCTTGGAACATTCGTGGGGGTAGAGAGAGCTGAAGTTTAGCGTCTTACCATTGTACGAAGATCCATCACACAAACATATAAAAGATAGGGGTGTAGCCTTCATAAGAGACCAAGATTTTTACATGAAAAATTTTAAAAAAGGAAAAAAATCATGGGTCCTGGCCTAGTTTGAATGAATTCATTTATATTGATAGTTAATTAAACATGAGGCCCTTGGTGGGAAGGCTTTATGTAGAAAATACATATTGTATATAGTTTTTTACATGATATATGTTCTTAAAAGAGTATTGACATGTTTGCTTGGTCAGTAGGACTATATTTGGGTGCCAGATATTGAAAGGATCATAGTCAGCGGATGATAGTAGTCAAAAGGTTCATTATCAGCGGGAGACGATGGTTTGAGTGGGCCAAAGTTAGTGGACGATGGTGGTAGGAGGGACCGAAGTTGATAGAAGATGGTAGTCGAAAGTACCATAGTTGGTGGGCGATGGTGGTCAGAATGACCATATTTTATGGGTTATGATAGTCCAGAGTCGACCATAGTCGATATATGATGATGGTTGGAAAGGCCTTAATCGGTGGATGAAGGAGGTTAGAGTGGATCATAGTCAACATGGGATGGTGGTCATAAGGACCTTTGTCGACAAGTGACAGTTCTTGGAGTGGATTGTAATCATCTTGGGATGGTGGTTGGAGTGGACTGTAGTCAGGCGACGGTGGGTGGAAGGAAGTCTAGCGGCGGTCAGTGGCTAAGTGGAAGTCTGATGGCGGTAAGCATTCGGGTAGTGCAAGCTTGAGAAAGCAGGGGAAATCCTTCACTTTTCATTTCTTCCTCCTCCCTCTTTGTGAAGAATGAGGGGTCTTATTTATAAAATTTTAAGAGTAACATGGAAAGTAAATATGGAGAAGATGAAGGGTTGTTGGGAGTGCTTTAATAAATGATTGATATCAATCCCATCAATCATGGAATATTTATTGAGCATGTGAGTGTCTTAATGATATCTGAATTTAGTGATCTTGAGATCGTTAGATTCATCTCCTCGAATTACAGGACATGACTATAAGCATGTAACATTTGGATTTCTTTTGGTCATCATATTAATGTTCTAAAGCTTCCAAATAGGCTATGGTCCATCGATTTGGATCCAGTTGGGTTCGGAATGGCCTTATTTTGATGTCGTTGGGTTTGTCTCTTTGAGACATTCAGTTTGACTATAAGTTTTTTGAAATCAGAGTTTGAATGATCATGAATTTAATTTTAGAAGTTTTTTATTCATATTTGCATTGAGATTCATGCCCAATTATGATATTTGTATTATGATCTATTAGTTTCCCCCTATTTTTGGATGTTATTTTCAGATGTCAAAGCCCGCGGAGTTAAAAATATGTATTGGAGTGCTTTAAATTATTATAATATAAAATTATAATTTATGAGTATTACGAGGAATGACCACTCCCTAGATGTCAACGTGGACCTCCATTGGTGTTGTGAACTAAGTAAAATACCATTGATCATAATTTTAATATGTATTGAAATTGGCACATCAATTAAGAAAAAAATTGTTGAAAAATTACACTTCAAAACTTTTGAAGTAGCTTAAAATTGACATTAAAGGTTTTGTTTATATCTGAAAGTGTCAAAATTGAGCCTGAAACATAAAAAAATAATTTCGGGGGCCAAAAAATGTCTGAGTTAGACTGTTTAGACTAAAAATTGGGTTTAGATGAGACTTGGCAGTAGAACCTAAAAGTTCATTAGGATTGTTAAGCCCTTATGAACTAGCCCGAGGCTAATCGAGAGGGGGGGGGGGGGGGGGGGTGAATTAGTAGTTTTAAAAAATTCTTAAACAAAAAGTAAAATCATTTTGAACCCTTTTTTAATATTTTAAAATAAACACAATCAACCATAGAAATTAAAATATAGAAAATAACGTGCAGGAATAAAAAAGAAAGAATACACCAGATTTTATAGTGGTTCAGTCAACTTGACCTATGTCCACTCCCCGGAGCCTCTCCTCCAGGTATTGCACTAAAACATAGTGACTCTCCTTTTACTCCCATGATAAGGCGGAGAAGCCTTTACAAACTCTTTTTCACCGACCCATATGAGGCAGAGAACCTGGACTCCTTTTGCTTCCTCCTGAAGTAGGCAGAGAACCTTGATCTAATGCTGACGAAGACCTCCCTAGAGCCACCAAAAAAGATGAATGGAGAAGACGAGTCGAATGCTTGCTTGGAGCAATATTTGTGAACACCTCACAAACTCCCCCTCATATGATTCTCTCTCTCTCTCTCCCAATCTTGCCCACTCCTTGTCTAAGCTCTCTCAGGTCAGAATAACAATAAAAGATACTCTCATTAATAAGTAAAAGATCTTATAAAAAGGCCTTAAAAAGTGCCCTGAATTGCAACTTACCGTTAAAGATTATCTAGGATGGTCGACAGATCATCCTGTATGATCAATGTAATTTATCCCTTCATGTTAAAACTTATTAATTACGAATTAGGTTGTTAGACCTAAATTTATGTCCCAAAAGGCTAACCAAGAGGGGGGGGGGGGGGGGGGGTGAATTGGTAATTTAAAGAATTCTTCCTCTTTTAAATCGATTAAATTTTTAGTGAAAATTTAAAATGATTTTTCAACCACAGATAACAAAAACAGTAAAGTAAAAAACCGCAGAAAATAAAAGACACAAGATTTATAGTTGTTCGGTCAAACACGACCTACATCCACTCCCTGAATTCTCCCACTTCGGGTATTGTATTATTACCACAAGTGTCTCTCCTTTTACCTCCACAACAAGGTGGAGAAGCCTTCACAAAAACTCTCTTCCACCACTACCCGGTGCGGCAGAGAACCGTCGTCCTTTTACACCCTCCAAGTGTTGACAGAGAACCGTCAGCCTTTTACACCCTCCAAGCGTTGGCAGAGAACCACCGGCTGTTCACACTCTCCAAGTGTAGCCAGAGAACCTTCATCCTTTCACACTCTCCAAGTATTCAGGATCATCCCGTACCTGAAAATAGTTTATGACCTCAATGTGCATTGGTATGGATTAATTACCTGATCATTATCCCGTACGATCAAGATGTGATACCCCAGAGTGAAAGGATTCTCTGATCGAACTCCATTCCAGTTGCCTTGCTCGGAGCCTGAGAGCTTACCAAAGCCCAGCAGGTCACCAAAGCCTACAACTGAAATCAAAGCACGGTGATGCTATCAATATGCAGGTCAAAGTAAATCAAGTCAATCAATGGTCAATGAGTCTATGCAATGCGAAAATCCAGAGTCAATGAAAGCAAGTCTGAACAGCGGAAATCAAATCAGTACGGAAATCAATAGTCAATACTCAATACAGCGGTAAAAACATCGATAAATCAATACGTCTTAGCAATCAAATCAATAAGTGACTGGAAGCCAATATCTATCCATCGGTGTCTATCAATCAATACTATCAGTTATCAATCAATCGCGTCGTCTAGTCAATTCATTGTATCTATATCATCTGTCCAATCAATAGAATGTCTGTATCAATTAATAGCAATAAATAGCATCAATTAATTCCATAAGGGACTCGTGTCAGAACGTACTCTTACAAATCAGTCAATCCAATTATTCAATACGATTTACTCGATATCAATACTATCTTCAATGACACTATGACATATTCAATAATGATGACGTACAATGCTACAGTGGGGAAATCATCAATAGAGCACTTTCTAGTCAATAGTATCAATCGACTTAAAATCCCAATAAACGATCAAATCAATACGGCGAAAAATCAATTGAAATCAAATCAATACAATGAAATCATCAGGTCAATAGAAATCAATACAATCAGCTCTATAAAGAAATCTATTCTACGATAACTCAAATCCATACGGCAACAATCCATTCAATCAATCAATCGATAATCAGTACGACGAATCAATGTATCAATGTATCAATATCATGTCAGGATCTGTCGTATCAATAATTTCCATATGTCAATATCATATCCATTTCAATATCGATGTCGGTATCGATCAATCGGTACAATCTATATCAATGTCGGTGTCAATCTCTATGAATCAATATGCAGAATCCATATCAATATTGGTGCCGATATCTATGAATCAATCAAGTCGATAACATCAATCGGAAAAGCAATATAAGAAATCCAATCGGAAAAGCAATACGATAAATCAATAGTAGCAATTCAAATTAATGCATAATCAATAGTATCCATGAGTCTATAAATCTATGCCGTCCATGTCCATATCAATGTCAATAATCAATAATCAATAGTATCAATGCTCAATGATCAATCAATGAAATCAATGAATCCGTACGATACAGTAAAGCCGATCAAATCAATAAAGCAGATGTCGATAAAATAATAAATCCGTTCGATCCAATAAATCCATCAATATCAATAAATCAATCGAAAATCAATAAATCAATGCAAATCAGGAAATCCATACGATGCAATATCGTATACATGCAATTCCATATAATGGTCTTACTCGACAAGCACAAACACTAGCTATGATCAACCATGTTAAACTGGCTATTATCAATAATGCTGTTGTAGAATCTATATTGCTGTTGTAGATATCCGCACGTTGGTTTCTATTAAGAAGAGTCGTCACTCTTTTGCCCGTCGGCCGCCCGTCGGCATATAAAACTCCTTATAACTCCCATCAATAGTGTTGTTGTAGAAATCCATGATCGATATTTAAAGGAAAGCCCGTCGGCCCACCATCCTATATAGATCAAGTCTATCTCCAACCAACGTTCAACCAGGTTCCCACTTGTCTTTTAGTAATAATCAATCAATGCAATAATCGATGCAATAAGCAATATTAAAGAAATCTAGAACAATCATATCAATAGTCATACACATATCAATTCAATCTATCAATTCCGGGAAAATCAGAAATCATACGAAAATCGGGCAGAGTAACGGCAGTCTACAGAATTTACACAAAAATCCTGCAAAAAGCACAAATTCCAAATCTCTCCAAATTACAGTAGAATATCCACGACATCAATACAAGACAATTATTCTATAGAATCCAAATCAAATCAAGTCCTGATATTTTTCTATTCGATAAAAATCGCGTAAAATCAATTCAGACCGGTAAAATCTTCGTAGAAAATAGTCAAATCGTGTACAATAGTCATATCTATAACATTCTAAAAGTTGTGCGGTGAAAGTTGTGTCAAATCGAAATCAGGTCAAAAGTTCGACTACGAAAACACAAAACAGTACACAACTCGATCAAAACTCAATATCTCTGAAAACAGAGATAGGATTCAGAGTCCTTACCACGAGATCTACACTTTTCCAACAGCAGCGTCGGACGAAAAGCGCTCCGCGGCCTCCAAAATCCAGCTTTCCTCTTTTTCCCTTTCTCTTTCTCTCTCTAAAATCAGATATTTTGATTTAAAAATGATTTTCTCTCTCCTCAAAACGAGCTGATTTTCTTATATCATTAGGCTGATCGGCCCGGCCGATCGCCAAATCGTCCCGGGACGATCAGACCAAAATGGATCATCCTGGACGGTTCCCAGAACTTATTTCAGGACGATATTTTGAACAGTACAGATCGGCTTGGCCGATCTCACTATCGTCCCGGACGATTATGGGAGGAAAATCCAAGCCAGAGAGGAACAGTAAGGGAACGAGATCTCACAATCTCCCCACCTTAGAAAAATGTCATCCCGACATTTCCCTACAGGTGCGAGACAAAAACAACGCAAAACAAATCGGTCCAAATCCAAATCAAAACTCGTCGAAATCCAAACAAACACACAATGCAATCAATCACATGTCAATCACTATGTATGCAGAATGAATAGAATGAATTCATTCTATCAAACTATCAACCAAACCCTTTCACTACACTTGCTCTGATACCAACTGTGATACCCCAGAATCAATAGTGAAAGGATTCGTCTGACATTCTGATAGAACTCCATTCCAGTTGCCTTGCTCGGACCTAAAAATTTCAACCACATATATTGAGCTTACAAAGCCCAGCAGGTCACCAAAGCCTACAACTGAAATCAAAGCACGGCGATGCTATCAATATGCAGGTCAATCAAATCAAGTCAATCAATGGTCAATGAGTCTATGCAATGCGGAAATCCATAGTCAATGAAAGCAAGTCTGAACAGCAGAAATCAAATCAGTACGGAAATCAATAGTCAATACTTAATACAGTGGTAAAAATATCGATAAATCAATACGCCTTAGCAATCAAATCAGTAAGTGACTGGAAGCCAATATTTATCCATCGGTGTCTATCAATCAATACTATCAGTTCAGTCAATCGTGTCATCTAGTCAATTCGTTGAATCTATATCATTTGTCCAATCAATAGAATGTCTGTATCAATTAATAGCAATCAATAGCATCAATTAATTCCATAAGGGACTCGTGTCAGAACGTACTCTTACAAATCAGTCAATCCAATTATTCAATACGATTTACTCGATATCAATACTATCTTCAATGACACTATGACATATTCAATAATGACGACGTACGATGCTACAGTGGGGAAATCATCAATAGAGCACTTTCTAGTCAATAGTATCAATCGGCTTAAAATCCTAATAAACGATCAAATTTATATGGCGAAAGATCAATTGAAATCAAATCAATACAATGAAATCATCAGGTCAATAGAAATCAATACAATCATCTCTATAAAGAAATCTATTCTACGATAACTCAAATCCATACGGCAACAATCCATTCAATCAATCAATCGATAATCAGTACGACGAATCAATGTATCAATGTATCAATATCATGTCAGGATCTGTCGTATCAATAATTTCCATATGTCAATATCATATCCATTTCAATATCGATGTCGGTATCGATCAATCGGTACAATCTATATCAATGTCGGTGTCAATCTCTATGAATTAATACGCAGAATCCATATCAATATTGGTGCCGGTATCTATGAATCAATCAAGTCGATAACATCAATCGAAAAAGCAATATAAGAAATCCAATCGGAAAAGTAATACGATAAATCAATAGTAGCAAGTCAAATTAATGCAGAATCAATAGTATCCATGAGTCTATAAATCTATGCCGTCCATGTCCATATCAATGTCAATAATCAATAATCAATAGTATCAATGCTCAATGATCAATCAATGAAATCAATGAATCCATACGATACAGTAAAGCCGATCAAATCAATAAAGCGGATGTCGATAAAACAATAAATCTGTTCGATCCAATAAATCCATCAATATCAATAAATCAATCGGAAATCAATAAATCAATGCAAATCAGGAAATCCATACGATGCAATATCGTATACATGCAATTCCATACAATGGTCTTACTCGACAAGCACAAACACTAGCTATGATCAACCAGGTTAAACTGGCTATTATCAATAGTGCTGTTGTAGAATCCATATTGCTGTTGTAGATATCTGCACGTTGGTTTCTATCAAGAAGAGTCGTCACTCTTTTGCCCGTCGGCCGCCCGTCGGCATATAAAACTCCTTATAACTCCCATCAATAGTGCTGTTGTAGAAATCCATGATCGATATTTAAAGGAAAGCTCGTCGGCCCACCATCCTGTACAGGTCAAGTCTATCTCCAACCAACGTTCAACCAGGTTCCCACTTGTCTTTCAGTAATAATCAATCAATGTAATAATCGATGCAATAAGCAATATTAAAGAAATCTAGAACAATCATATCAATAGTCATACACATATCAATTCAATCAATCAATTTCGGGAAAATCAGAAATCATACGAAAATCGGGCAGAGTAACGGCAGTCTACAGAATTTACACAAAAAATCCTGCAAAAAGCACAAATTCCAAATCTCTCCAAATTACAGTAGAATATCCACGACATCAATACAAGACTATTATTCTATAGAATACAAATCAAATCAAGTCCTGATATTTTTCTATTCGATAAAAATCACGTAGAATCAATTCCGACTGGTAAAATCTTCGTAGAAAATAGTCAAATCGTGTACAATAGTCATATCTATAACATACTAAAAGTTGTGCGGTGAAAGTTGTGTCAAATCAAAATCAGGTCAAAAGTTCGACTACGAAAACACAAAACAGTACACAACTCGATCAAAACTCAATATCTCTGAAAACAGAGATAGTATTCGGAGTCCTTACCACGAGATCTACACTTTTCCCAACAGCAGCGTCGGACGAAAAGTGCTCCGCGGCCTCCAAAATCCAGCTTTCCTCTTTTTCCCTTTCTCTTTCTCTCTCTAAAATCAGATATTTTGATTTAAAAATGATTTTCTCTCTCCTCAAAACGAGCTGATTTTCTTATATCATTAGGCTGATCGGTCCGGCCGATCGCCAAATCATCCCGGGACGATCAGACCAAAATGGATCGTCCTGGACGGTTCCCAGAACTTATTTCAGGACGATATTTTGAACAGTGCATAGTTCAAAATAAGATTCCAGAGGACATCATCCTAGGATGAGCAGGATAATTCGTCTGGACGAATGATTCAAAATGAGATTCCAGAGCATATCGTCCTGGGATGAACAGGATAATTTGTATGGACGAATAATTCAAAGTGAGATTCCAGAGCACATCGTCCAGGGATGAACAGGATAATTCGTCTAGATGAATAGTTCAAAGTGAAAATCTAAAGGACATCATCCAGGGAAAAACATGATAATTCACCTGGAGGAATAGTTCAAAATGAGATTCCAGAGCACATCGTCCTGAGACGAACAAGATAATTCATCTAGACAATTAAGACTTAGAAAAAAAAATTTTCGCACCCTCTGTTCGTTCCATTGCTCTACAAGGAGTATAACTGACTTGATCATCCCGTACGAACATGGTTTGTCAGGTACGATTAGTATATTAAAATTATGAATTTTAAAGCTCTCCACCGATATGTTTGTACTAAGTTACTTAATTATAATCAGACTCTCTTAGACTCATGTAAAAGAAAAATACATACTCCAAGTTATAAAATATTATAAGCAGATCTTGATTTGAAGTCTTCAACAATCTAGAGTATGATTTCCCTGAAATATTAGTACACACAAGAACAAAAAACAATTCTTTCCAAAATGTGTTAGGAGAAAATAATAATCAAAACAATATTATTTGAAATCATCAAAACATACAAGTTGCAAGAATATAAATCATGCAAAGCTAAGTAGAACCTCTCTCAACAAACTCCCCCATTTTGATGATGGCAAAATAATTATTGTTGGTATATATTTGAAAGTCATAAGTTTCTCCTAAACCCCCCTAAATGAAATAAGCATGTGAGAATAAGGGACATTATAGTTGAACTTATCATATTTTTTAATTTTAATTTTTCATAAACATAAAAAAATACTGAAACAACAAAAAAATACCCAAAAAAAATATGAACAAAAACATAAAAACAACGAACAATCCATGAAAAATACGAACAACACATAGATGTCAAACAATATTTCTCCCCTTTTTTTACAACAGAAAAAAGAGAAGAAGAAAGAAACAAACCAAAGCAATCCAGAAATGTAATGACTCATATGAGAATCCTATAATAGTTGATCCTAAAAGTGATTGAGTTATTTATGCAACTAAAATAAAATGTCATTAGAGAAATAGAATGATTCATATAATTTAAGTATATATATATATATATAAATATATATATATATATATATATATATATATATATATATATATATATATATATATATATATATATATATATATATATATATATATATATATAACAATAAAAAAAAAAAGTATCAAGAGTATGAATCAGATTAGACAGTGAGATAAGTAAAATTATTGCAAAGTAGATGAATGAAAAATTTATAAATTTTAAATTTTAATATACAATAAAATAAAATTGGATAGAAGATTAATATGAATTTGAAGATTAAAATATTGAAGAAAGAACATATACTTATGGTGCTTTGCGTATCGTTCAATATTTTTGGCACAACTTGTGCTTTCCGTTTTTTTTATTTGTGAGCTAATTTTGTGTCTCTTTTTCAAATTATGAACTATTGCGCATTCTTTTGATTTTTGTATATTTATATATTTCTAAGTATTCATTTGATCTTTCCAAAATCAATAATCTAAAATCTCAAAATTTTCTAAGTACAACGATATCTATATTGAAAAGAGAAATAAAAAATAAGAAAACCTCAAATTTGCAATAATAATATTAAAATTATATTAGTCTAATAAGAGACATGAGATTGATATTCTTAACTAGATCAAGTTATAACACAACTTAAATTTAAAAAAAAAAATAGATTTTCTAATGAATTCAATTTGTATTGCATTGCAACATATAGCACTTGTTAGATAAATATTTAAGGATAATCATATAAACTAACAAACATTTGTAGAGACAAGACAAAATAACTTTTATTAATATCATGATGAATGATAATACATTTGAGCACAAAATATATCAATAAATATGGATTCAATAAAATATAAGACATAAAACATAACAACATAAAAAACTAACACACATCACATTACATAACATAAAAATATAAAAACATAAACAACAAAAACACATAACATCTCATCACAGGTAGAGAGAAGCATGAAAGAAGTACAATCATCACTCTGAAGGGCCTTGATCTGGAGGAGGTGATTGGTTGAAAATATTAAAATAGCTATTCATCATAGATATATTCGTGTTGATAGATTCAATTTGACCTCTAACCCAACCCATATCCTACTGATATTGATAGTCATGCTGCTGAAGATGAGTTTTAATCTGATCAAAACGTTGATCAAAATGACTCCCAAGATTATCAAAGTACTGGACCATGTCCTGAAAGTTTTGTCCACCAGTAGGTGCAGGTGGAGGTCTTCTGTTTTCCTCCTCAGTGTCACTACTTACTACATGTGGATCTCTATTAAAGATTTCTTGGAATGATCCATCATTATAGTAGACATGCTCCTCTAGATTTTGAATAGGATGAACTAATTCATACTACTTTTCCAAAATATAGGTCACAAGTTGTCCTAAGGCTATATTCTTCTTTCTCTTGTGTGAGACATGGCCAATCTCAAAAAGTTCGTACATGTAGTCAATGATCAGTTGGGCTTCATCTATTGGTTACCTAGTCATAATCAGATATGTCACTGTAAAAAGAAGATGTGTAATATTTACACGATCACCAGCTTTAGGAATAATAAAAAGTACCAAGAACATGCTGGATGATTCAGACATTTTGGTTAAGAGTGGCCACCTTAGGTATATAACCTACTTCTCTAATTCCTCTAAGAACTTGATTTATCGTAGTTCAGTCATAGTTGGAAGAAGAGGTCAAAGTATGGGGCTCTAATCCCTTGAGTCCTTAAGTTTAAAAATATCCCCAAATCTTCTTTTGTTATTTCTACTTTCTTCTTTAAGACATAAGATCTAATCACACTTTGGTCAGAATTAAAAGATATGTTTGCAAGGAAGTAGTGAAATGTTTCCTTGTTGAAGAAGTGGATTAGAGTCAAAATAAAAAGCAAACTGGATAGAAGCAAAAAAGGTCCATCACTTTAAGTTTGAGTTATTCTTGGAGGACTCTATATGGGGTGATTTTTGTGGATACGAACCTATGAAAAGACTCCTCATTTTCTTTGGACAGAAAGTTCTCTCCTGAATTTCTAGAGGGAGGTCCCCTAGTTGGTTCCTTCGCTTGCCTAACTCTTTTGCTTGAATTAGCCATGGAGAAGATCAAGAAGATTATAAGATTGAGAAGGTTTTTAAAGTGAATGAAGTTTGAGTTCTAAACCTTTCAATTTAAAGAAAAAACAAACGTTCGTACGAATGAAAACGTTCGTACGCTACACCCTATCTTTTATCTATTTGTATGGTGGATCTTCGTATAAAGCAAAGAAGCTAAAATACTACATAAGGACATAGTTTTTTCTCGGAGGAAAGTTCACCAATCAGAAGTATTCTAAAAGAACATGAATATTTTAAGAAAATAAGGATGTCTAAAGGAACATTATGAAAGAATACAAATATTTTAAGAGAATAAAAATATTATAGAAAAAAAAAAGAATATTAAAAAAATAAAATTAAAACAAAAATATATTTCAAAATATACATATTTATATATATTAAAAAAGGGGAAGGGAGGCACTGCAGCCACCTGTGGTTTACAAAAAAAAAAAAAAGATTAAAATAGCTCACGGTTAGCCAGCTGTAACCACACGGAACCACGGAAGGGGAGCACACACTCAAACGCACGGGTTCGCTAAGAGCCGGTGGCGGCCGATAGATTCTATTGTAGATCTAGACCCAAGCACTGTAATTTTGATGATAACAAATATTATTGTTCATTAACTAGTGTTATTCATGCATATATGTCCTATTGACTGTTTGAATGAATCCACTAGTATTGATGGTTGATTATAAATGAGGCCCTTCTTTAGGGGGAAGGCTTAATATAGCAAATACAAATTTCATGAAGATTGTTACATGACAAGTGCTCTTAAAAGAGTGTTGACATATTTCTTTAGTCAATAGGACAATATTTGTGTGATAGAGGTAAGAAGAATCATAGTCGACGGGCAACCATGGTCGGAAGAATCATAGTCGATAGGCGATGGTGGTCAGAGTTGACTGTAGTCGGCGAGAACCATAGTTGGAGAGATCATAGTTAGCACGCGTTAGTGGTCGAAAGGATCATAGTCGGAGAGCGATAGTGGTTGAAAGGACCGTAGTCGATGGGCGACGATGGTCGGAAAGACCATAGTCGGCGGACGATGGTTGTTGGAGTGGACTGTAGTAGGTGGGAGATAGTGGTCATGAGTGGAAAGTTTGCGCGCAATGGTTGTCAGGAGTGGATTGTAGTCGGCGGGCGATGGTGGTTGGGAAGGACCATAGTCAGCAGGCGACGATTGTCAGAGTGGACTGTAGTCAGCATGGGATAGTGGTCGGAAGGTCCTTAGTCGGTTGTCGACGTTGGTTGGAGTGGATCGTAGTTAGCATGGGATAGTGGTCAGAGTGGACCATAGTCAGGCAATGGTGGTTAGAAGGAAGTCAAGTGGCGGTCAGCGGCCAGGTGAAAGTTTGGAGGTGGTGGGCGGACGGACAGTGAAAGCTTGAGAACACAAGAGAGAATCAATTTTCATCTCTTCCCCCCATTTGTGAAGAATGAGGGGTTAATTTATAATCTTTTAAGAGTAACATGACTAGTAAATATGGAGAAGATCAATGACATGTTGGGAGTATTTTAACAATCAACCAATATCAACTCCCTTAGTTAAGAATCATTTATCGAGCATTTGAGCATCTTAATGATGTCAGAATTTAGCAATATTGAGCTTGTTAGATTCATCTTCTCAAGCCGCTTGACTCGACTATAAGCATGTCAGATGTTGATATCATTTAGTCATTCGATTAATGTTCTAAAGCTTCCAAAAAGGCCACAGGCATAGGATTTGAAGCCATTTGTGTTTGGAATGGGCCGATTTTGGTGTCAATGGTTCGTCTCTTTGAGACATTTAGTTTACTATAAGTTTGATGAAATTTGAGTTCAGATGGACTTGAATTTAATTTTTAAAATTTTCTATTCATATTTACATTGAGATTCGTATTCGACCATGATTTTTTTTTTTTTTTTTATGATATATCAATTATAATATTTAAATATAGTTTAACATGCTGGAGTTGGGTTGGCATGCACTATCCTTATAATATTACGTTTACTCAGATTCAGAAGATCAGGATTATAGCACGATCCGACCAACCCAATGAATAGCCTTACCTCTTTTTTTTTTTTGAACCTTACATCTTTAGTTACAGTCTAAGATTCGAAATTAGGTTTAGATATATATATACATTATTCAAGTTGATTAGAATGATTAAGGTTTCATTTGAGATAATTTTTTTTAGCAATTTTTTAGTATAAAAAGTTTTATTTCAAAAATTTCTGTAATGAAAAACAACTTGAAAAGAAGTAATAAAACAATCCCAAACCAAACATAAAATTTCATTTGAGATAGTTTTCTTATTGTTTTGGATAGTTGTCACATAAAAAATAAATTTTTAAAATTATTATAAAAGTTAGCTTCCTAATAAATTTTTTTAGAAAATAAAAAAATAATGATCAACTAGAAATTATAATTACAAACAAAAAAAAAAATAAAATAATAAAAAATTGTTTTAAATAAAACCTAAATAAGAAAATTTTAGAGAATATTATAAATAGGAGCATGATATTTAATTTAAATTAGCAATAGGATTGTGTTAAAAAAAAAATTAAAAAGAAACAAAATAGTCTAGTTCTAAAGAATGCACCAAATGATTAGATGCGTTCAACATGCGTCAAATCATTTGGTGCATTCTTTAGAACTAGCCAAATGATTTGGTGCATTCTTTAGAACTAGCCAAATCATTTGGCACATTCACCCCGGTCAGACGAATTAAAATTTAAAATTACTATAGCAAAGTGCCAAATAGTTGGCGCATTCAATGGAAGCTAAACAGTTTGACTTATTCTAAATATGCTAAACAGTTTGGTACATTCAATGAAATGTGTCATTCTGTTTAGCTAGTTTACTTCTTTTTGAAATTTCTTTTAATACTTTGTTTCTATTTCTAATTTAATTAAACACCATGGTGCTTCTTAAATAAAATCCAAAATTTTATAATGCACTTAAAAGTTCATATAACAAAACTTTTCGAAAAAAGAATGTCCGTCGTCATCATTAAAAAGTAAATAATCAGCTCGCAAGTTTTTTTGCGTAAATTTTTTATCAATACATAAACTGAGGAAATGTTTTAAGAGATCTTTAAGAGAAAAGAAAGACAAATTTAATGATTAGGCATACCAAACTATTACGAAACTCTATGGTATTTTTAATGTTAAACTTTTACGAATTTTCGTTTAAAAACTAACTTATTTATAAATGAATCAAAGCAAAGAAATAAGATAAATTAATTCATGCTACACATTTGGCGATATGTGCTCTGCTAGGGTTTGGTGTCTTGCACCGTCTCTGCCTTTGTTGCATGCTTCTCCGGCCGTCTCTGGGAAGTTTTCTTCTCCTTTCTTTTGCATTTTTCTGTGATTTCTTTTGTCATGGAGGGTAAAAGGCTTTTGGATCCTGGTTTCTTGTCGGGTACTTCTTCGTCTCGTTCTTTCCGTGAGGCTTTAGCGGGTTCTTCCCATGCTTCTAGCTCCTCTTTCCCTGATCTTAAGATTTCGTCTTTTCGAGGGCTTCCTTCTCTCTGGATTTTGGATGAGGAAGTGTTAGCCCTTGCTTCTTCTTTTCAGTTTGCACTTGTTGGTAAATTTCCGACTCACCGCCCGTCGTTGGAGGCGATTCAAAGATTTTTTTTTTTCAATCTAAAACTTATAGGTGTTTTTTCTGTCATTGTCCTTAATTCTAAGCATATTCTTATCAAGCTTGAGAATGATATCGATTCTTGTCGTGTTTTTTTCCCATCGCTCATATTTCGTGAACAATTGTTTCATGAAGATTTTCAAATGGTCCTCTACCTTTGACATTGATGTCGAATCCCCTTCTATCCCTATATGGGTTTCCTTTCCCAATCTCAGTCTGCATCTTTTTTCCCCAAGAATCTTACATGGACTTGGTTCCATATTTGGTAAACCTCTAAAAATTGATCAGGCTACCTCCTCTGGTAGGCGTCCTTCTGTTGCTCGAGTGCTTGTGGAATTAGATGTTACCAAGGTTTATCCTGAGAAAATATGGATTGGTTCCGAGAGCTTAGGCTATATTCAATCAGTTGTGATGGATCCCTTTCCTACTTATTACTCTCACTGTAAGTCCCTGGGTCACTCAAAACTTGATTGCCCGATTCTCCACCCCCTTTCTAATCGTGCGGCTGTCCATTCTGCTGTTAAGGTGGGCACCAGGTATTTTGGATTGTGATAATCCTGTAGTTTTACCCTATGAGGCTCCTGAGGCTTTGATTAATGAAAGTGGTAGAGTGGATATGGTTATTGATTATGTAGATGGTGATGTTGATGCTTCTAGCTCGCCTATGCCTTTTCAGAATGGTTTTTTTTAGCTTGGCACCTATGGGCATTCTGTTATCTCACCTGATTGTGATTCTACCTAACCTGTTTGGTCGGTTTAGCTGCTGTGGAAAATGCTGTGGTTACTGATGTGGGTGGTGATGTTAATGGTGATGAGGCGGCCGCTATTTTATCTCCTGACACTAAACCTTTTGTTCCTCTTGGCTTGAATTTCGTTTCCCCTCGTGTCTGTCATAGTGCTGAGGGTCCTCCGTGTGTTGGTCCTCTGGTGTCTGTGAGGTCTGCTCTGTCTGTGTTGGAATGCCCAAGTAAACTTGTTATTGTTTCTGATAATATGGGTGCGGGAGTGTGTGCTGCTTCTGTTTCTGGCGCCTCTAGCTCGATTCCTAATGACTGTTTAATTAAGAATAATTTGGTAGATGTTCTTGTCACTTTATTTAATCCTCAAGACTTAGTGTATAATGTTAAGGACAATTCGGGTATTGATGTTCGTGTGAATCTAGACGGGCTTCAGGGTTCGTCTGATTCTGAATCTGATTTTTCAGAATTATTTGGAGACGAAGATCCTGTGAACTCTTTCAATGTATTACGTGAAAAACCTCTTATTTCTGTTGTTTCTCGTGGTAGGTCACGGGTGAGGGGCCGACGTGGTCGCTGATGGTTATTGTGGCTGCTCATTTCGTTTCTTTTGGTTGGACATTGGATTTACTGTTATGTTTTTGTGTGGTTGCTCTCGTCGGTTTCTTTCGGTGTGGCTGTTCTATCAGTTTTGTTATGGACGATGAGGAAGAAGCGATGCTGCAAGTGTCGTGGATGGCCAGGGTTGGTGAGCAACCTGGGTGGTCCGTTGTGTTGGATGTTTCTCTTTGTCGGTTTTGCTGTGCCCCATGGATGGTTCCTCCCTGGCAACCCGATGCTGGTCTTAGTCTGCGCCTTTGGAGCCCTTTTCATTTTGTCCTTTTTTGTGCCTTTTGCTGTTCTTTTTGTATACTAATGCTGTGGCCCTGTTTGGGGTCTTCGATTGTAACTTTTCTTTTTTAATATATTCTGATTTTTGCAAAGAAAAAAAAAAGAAATAAGACTATTTCAAGGCTATTGTCAGGTGAAACAACTTTTTTTTAGGATGATCAAATTCATTATATAAATAATTAAAATTTTAAAAAAATAATAAATATTTAAGATATTATTTAAAATAAAGTCTTGTATTTTATTATCTGTGATGAATTGAATAATTTAAGTAAATAACTTATGTTCAAAAATAATAAGCTCAGTTGTAGAAAAAATTAGTTGAATTTAACTCTAAAATAAAAAAAAAAATAGTTTCCTGTTATTATGAGTAAGGAATTAATTACTTGGATTTAAGCATGCCACAAAAAGAATCAACTTAGTACTAACTTCAAATAAGCAATAATTTAGCTCATGAAGTTGAGAATCAATTACATTATAAAATAACTCAATATGATACTAATGCATGTTTGTTATTTTTTTCACCTCTCCATAATTACCGTCGACGAATATTACAAGTATAGTACATATTTGAAATATTTATTTTAAAAATATTACACAAATGTGATATTTCATTAATTAAAAAAATTTCATCCATTCTTCTTCATCATCTACAACATTGTTGAGATACTTATTAGTTATTACATTTCAATGTATTCTTGATTTTCTTCTTTATAAAGCATGTATTTATTCATTAGTTATATTACAAATATCAATCTTTTAAGTGTATTATAAAAAATTTGTCAATAGGAATGTAGTTGGGGGACAGAGATCAGAGGGACTATTGTCGGGCTATCTAGGTTGGAGGAATCATAGTTGACAGGTGACAATGGCCGAAGGTACTATGTATAGTTCGTGGGCAGCAGAGGTTGGAGGGACTTTAGCTGATAGTCTACGGTGATTGGAGGGACAATAGTCAGTTGGTAATGGAGATTAGACAATAGTTTCGAGGTGATGCTAGATAGAGGTTCGATGATGATGTTCGGGCAGAGTTGTGGCAGTGGCAGCCTGGGGGTGCGGGTTCGCTTGTGGTATTGCCTAGTGGAGATCTGAGCTTCTTCAAGCCTTAGATCACTCTTGAATCTCTAGCCCAGGGTCTAAGCCAGCAAAGGTCCAAGCCCCAAAAATATTTCTTTGTAGAGGGTGAGGGTCTACTTTTAGATTTTGAGAGTGACATTCTCCGTAAATATGGATGAGATCTAGAGTAAATTCGGAGTGGTCCATCAGACGACCCATGATGATTCCCTCGATCATGCAACATTTCAATATCGATGTCGGTATCGATCAATCGGTACAATCTATATCAATGTCGGTGTCAATCTCTATGAATCAATACGCAGAATCCATATCAATATTGGTGCCGGTATCTATGAATCAATCAAGTCAATAACATCAATCGGAAAAGCAATATAAGAAATCCAATCGGAAAAGCAATATGATAAATCAATAGTAGCAAGTCAAATTAATGCATAATCAATAGTACCCATGAGTCTATAAATCTATGTCGTCCATGTCCATATCAATGTCAATAATCAATAGTCAATAGTATCAATGCTCAATGATCAATCAATGAAATCAATGAATCCGTACGATACAGTAAAGCCGATCAAATCAATAAAGCAGATGTCGATAAAACAATAAATCCGTTCGATCCAATAAATCCATCAATATCAATAAATCAATCGGAAATCAATAAATTAATGCAAATCAGGAAATCCATACGATGCAATATCGTATACATGCAATTTCATACAATGGTCTTACTCGACAAGCACAAACACTAGCTATAATTAACCAGGTTAAACTGGCTATTATCAATAGTGCTGTTGTAGATATCCGCACGTTGGTTTCTATCAAGAAGAGTCGTCACTCTTTTTCCAGTCAGCTGCCCGTCGGCATATAAAACTCCTTATAACTCCCATCAATAGTGCTGTTGTATAAATCCATGATCGATATTTAAAGGAAAGCCCGTCGGCCCACCATCCTGTACAGGTCAAGTCTATCTCCAACCAACATTCAACCAGGTTCCCACTTGTCTTTCAGTAACAATCAATCAATGCAATAATCGATGCAATAAGCAATATTAAAGAAATCTAGGACAATCATATCAATAATCATACACATATCAATTCAATCTATCAATCTCGGGAAAATCAAAAATCGTACGAAAATCGGGCAGAGTAACGGCAGTCTACAGAATTTACACAAAAAAAATCCTGCAAAAAAGCACAATTTCCAAACTCTCCAAATTACAGCAGAATAAACCACAACATCAATACAAGACTATTGTTCTATAGAATCCAAATCAAACCAAGTCCGGATTATTTTCTATTCGATTAAAATCACGTAGAATCAATTCCGACCGGTAAAATCATCGCAGAATAAACTCAAATCGTGTACAATAATCATATCTATAACATACTAAAAGTTGTGCGGTGAAAGTTGTGTCAATACCAAATCAGGTCAAAAGTTCGACTACGAAAATACAAAACAGATCACAACTCGGTCAAAACTCAATATCTTTGAAAACAAAGATAGGATTCAGAGTCCTTACCACGAGATCTACACTTTCTCCAACAGCAGCGTCGGACGAAAAGCGCTCCGCGGCCTCCAAAATCCAGCTTTCCTCTTCTTCCCTTTCTCTTTCTCTCTCTAAAATCAGATATTTTGATTTAAAAATGATTTTCTCTCTCCTCAAAACGAGCTGATTTTCTTATATCATTAGGCTGATCGGCCCGGCCGATCGCCAAATCGTCCCGGGATGATCAGACCAAAATGGATCGTCCTGGACGGTTCCCAGAACTTATTTCAGGACGATATTTTGAACAGTGCAGATCGGCCTGGCCGATCTCACTATCGTCCCGGACGATTCTGGGAGGAAAATCCAAGCCAGAGAGGAACAGTAAGGGAACGGGATCTCACACATGGTTTGTCCGGTACAAACTATTATTCCCAAGGTTCATTGGGACAAAAATGCAGGATGGATCACAAGTTCAAAGAACAGAGGACATCGTCCTAGGACGAAGGGGTCAATTCGTCTGGATGAAAAGTTTAAAGTGAAAATCTAGAGGATATCATCTTGGGATGAACATGATAATTTGTCTGGACGAATAGTTCAAAATGAGATTCCAGAGGACATCGTCCTAGGACGAACATGATAATTCGTCTGGACAAATAGTTCAAAATAAGATTCCAGAGGACATCATCCTAGGATGAGCAGGATAATTCGTCTGGACGAATGATTCAAAATGAGATTCCAGAGCATATCGTCCTGGGATGAACAGGATAATTTGTATGGACGAATAATTCAAAGTGAGATTCCAGAGCACATCGTCCAGGGATGAACAGGATAATTCGTCTAGATGAATAGTTCAAAGTGAAAATCTAAAGGACATCATCCAGGGAAAAACATGATAATTCACCTGGAGGAATAGTTCAAAATGAGATTCCAGAGCACATCGTCCTGAGACGAACAAGATAATTCATCTAGACAATTAAGACTTAGAAAAAAAAATTTTCGCACCCTCTGTTCGTTCCATTGCTCTACAAGGAGTATAACTGACTTGATCATCCCGTACGAACATGGTTTGTCAGGTACGATTAGTATATTAAAATTATGAATTTTAAAAGCTCTCCACCGATATGTTTGTACTAAGTTACTTAATTATAATCACACTCTCTTAGACTCATGTAAAAGAAAAATACATACTCCAAGTTATAAAATATTATAAGCAGATCTTGATTTGAAGTCTTCAACAATCTAGAGTATGATTTCCCTGAAATATTAGTACACACAAGAACAAAAAACAATTCTTTCCAAAATGTGTTAGGAGAAAATAATAATCAAAACAATATTATTTGAAATCATCAAAACATACAAGTTGCAAGAATATAAATCATGCAAAGCTAAGTAGAACCTCTCTCAACAAACTCCCCCATTTTGATGATGGCAAAATAATTATTGTTGGTATATATTTGAAAGTCATAAGTTTCTCCTAAACCCCCCCCTAATGAAATAAGCATGTGAGAATAAGGGACATTATAGTTGAACTTATCATATATTTTTTAATTTTAATTTTTCATAAACATAAAAAAATACTGAAACAACAAAAAAAATACCCAAAAAAAAATATGAACAAAAACATAAAAACAACAACGAACAATCCATGAAAAATACGAACAACACATAGATGTCAAACAATATTTCTCCCCTTTTTTTACAACAGAAAAAAGAGAAGAAGAAAGAAACAAACCAAAGCAATCCAGAAATGTAATGACTCATATGAGAATCCTATAATAGTTGATCCTAAAAGTGATTGAGTTATTTATGCAACTAAAATAAAATGTCATTAGAGAAATAGAATGATTCATATAATTTAAGTATATATATATATAATATATATATATATATATATATATATATATATATATATATATATATATATATATATATATATATACACATATAAGAAAAAAAAGTATCAAGAGCATGAATCAGATTAGACAGTGAGATAAGTAAAATTATTGCAAAGTAGATGAATGAAAAATTTATAAATTTTAAATTTTAATATACAATAAAATAAAATTGGATAGAAGATTAATATGAATTTGAAGATTAAAATATTGAAGAAAGAACATATACTTATGGTGCTTTGCGTATCGTTCAATATTTTTGGCACAACTTGTGCTTTCCGTTTTTTTTTTATTTGTGAGCTAATTTTGTGTCTCTTTTTCAAATTATGAACTATTGCGCATTCTTTTGATTTTTTGTATATTTATATATTTCTAAGTATTCATTTGATCTTTCCAAAATCAATAATCTAAAATCTCAAAATTTTCTAAGTACAACGATATCTATATTGAAAAGAGAAATAAAAAATAAGAAAACCTCAAATTTGCAATAATAATATTAAAATTATATTAGTCTAATAAGAGACATGAGATTGATATTCTTAACTAGATCAAGTTATAACACAACTTAAATTTAAAAAAAAAAATAGATTTTCTAATGAATTCAATTTGTATTGCATTGCAACATATAGCACTTGTTAGATAAATATTTAAGGATAATCATATAAACTAACAAACATTTGTAGAGACAAGACAAAATAACTTTTATTAATATCATGATGAATGATAATACATTTGAGCACAAAATATATCAATAAATATGGATTCAATAAAATATAAGACATAAAACATAACAACATAAAAACTAACACATCACATTACATAACATAAAAATATAAAAACATAAACAACAAAAACACATAACATCTCATCACAGGTAGAGAGAAGCATGAAAGAAGTACAATCATCACTCTGAAGGGCCTTGATCTGGAGGAGGTGATTGGTTGAAAATATTAAAATAGCTATTCATCATAGATATATTCGTGTTGATAGATTCAATTTGACCTCTAACCCAACCCATATCCTACTGATATTGATAGTCATGCTGCTGAAGATGAGTTTTAATCTGATCAAAACGTTGATCAAAATGACTCCCAAGATTATCAAAGTACTGGACCATGTCCTGAAAGTTTTGTCCACCAGTAGGTGCAGGTGGAGGTCTTCTGTTTTCCTCCTCAGTGTCACTACTTACTACATGTGGATCTCTATTAAAGATTTCTTGGAATGATCCATCATTATAGTAGACATGCTCCTCTAGATTTTGAATAGGATGAACTAATTCATACTACTTTTCCAAAATATAGGTCACAAGTTGTCCTAAGGCTATATTCTTCTTTCTCTTGTGTGAGACATGGCCAATCTCAAAAAGTTCGTACATGTAGTCAATGATCAGTTGGGCTTCATCTATTGGTTACCTAGTCATAATCAGATATGTCACTGTAAAAAGAAGATGTGTAATATTTACACGATCACCAGCTTTAGGAATAATAAAAGTACCAAGAACATGCTGGATGATTCAGACATTTTGGTTAAGAGTGGCCACCTTAGGTATATAACCTACTTCTCTAATTCCTCTAAGAACTTGATTTATCGTAGTTCAGTCATAGTTGGAAGAAGAGGTCAAAGTATGGGCTCTAATCCCTTGAGTCCTTAAGTTTAAAAATATCCCCAAATCTTCTTTTGTTATTTCTACTTTCTTCTTTAAGACATAAGATCTAATCACACTTTGGTCAGAATTAAAAGATATGTTTGCAAGGAAGTAGTGAAATGTTTCCTTGTTGAAGAAGTGGATTAGAGTCAAAATAAAAGCAAACTGGATAGAAGCAAAAAAGGTCCATCACTTTAAGTTTGAGTTATTCTTGGAGGACTCTATATGGGGTGATTTTTGTGGATACGAACCTATGAAAAGACTCCTCATTTTCTTTGGACAGAAAGTTCTCTCCTGAATTTCTAGAGGGAGGTCCCCTAGTTGGTTCCTTCGCTTGCCTAACTCTTTTGCTTGAATTAGCCATGGAGAAGATCAAGAAGATTATAAGATTGAGAAGGTTTTTAAAGTGAATGAAGTTTGAGTTCTAAACCTTTCAATTTAAAGAAAAAAACAAACGTTCGTACGAATGAAAACGTTCGTACGCTACACCCTATCTTTTATCTATTTGTATGGTGGATCTTCGTATAAAGCAAAGAAGCTAAAATACTACATAAGGACATAGTTTTTTCTCGGAGGAAAGTTCACCAATCAGAAGTATTCTAAAAGAACATGAATATTTTAAGAAAATAAGGATGTCTAAAGGAACATTATGAAAGAATACAAATATTTTAAGAGAATAAAAATATTATAGAAAAAAAAAAGAATATTAAAAAAATAAAATTAAAACAAAAATATATTTCAAAATATACATATTTATATATATTAAAAAAGGGGAAGGGAGGCACTGCAGCCACCTGTGGTTTACAAAAAAAAAAAAGATTAAAATAGCTCACGGTTAGCCAGCTGTAACCACACGGAACCACGGAAGGGGAGCACACACTCAAACGCACGGGTTCGCTAAGAGCCGGTGGCGGCCGATAGATTCTATTGTAGATCTAGACCCAAGCACTGTAATTTTGATGATAACAAATATTATTGTTCATTAACTAGTGTTATTCATGCATATATGTCCTATTGACTGTTTGAATGAATCCACTAGTATTGATGGTTGATTATAAATGAGGCCCTTCTTTAGGGGGAAGGCTTAATATAGCAAATACAAATTTCATGAAGATTGTTACATGACAAGTGCTCTTAAAAGAGTGTTGACATATTTCTTTAGTCAATAGGACAATATTTGTGTGATAGAGGTAAGAAGAATCATAGTCGACGGGCAACCATGGTCGGAAGAATCATAGTCGATAGGCGATGGTGGTCAGAGTTGACTGTAGTCGGCGAGAACCATAGTTGGAGAGATCATAGTTAGCACGCGTTAGTGGTCGAAAGGATCATAGTCGGAGAGCGATAGTGGTTGAAAGGACCGTAGTCGATGGGCGACGATGGTCGGAAAGACCATAGTCGGCGGACGATGGTTGTTGGAGTGGACTGTAGTAGGTGGGAGATAGTGGTCATGAGTGGAAAGTTTGCGCGCAATGGTTGTCAGGAGTGGATTGTAGTCGGCGGGCGATGGTGGTTGGAAGGACCATAGTCAGCAGGCGACGATTGTCAGAGTGGACTGTAGTCAGCATGGGATAGTGGTCGGAAGGTCCTTAGTCGGTTGTCGACGTTGGTTGGAGTGGATCGTAGTTAGCATGGGATAGTGGTCAGAGTGGACCATAGTCAGGCAATGGTGGTTAGAAGGAAGTCAAGTGGCGGTCAGCGGCCAGGTGAAAGTTTGGAGGTGGTGGGCGGACGGACAGTGAAAGCTTGAGAACACAAGAGAGAATCAATTTTCATCTCTTCCCCCCATTTGTGAAGAATGAGGGGTTAATTTATAATCTTTTAAGAGTAACATGACTAGTAAATATGGAGAAGATCAATGACATGTTGGGAGTATTTTAACAATCAACCAATATCAACTCCCTTAGTTAAGAATCATTTATCGAGCATTTGAGTATCTTAATGATGTCAGAATTTAGCAATATTGAGCTTGTTAGATTCATCTTCTCAAGCCGCTTGACTCGACTATAAGCATGTCAGATGTTGATATCATTTAGTCATTCGATTAAATGTTCTAAAGCTTCCAAAAAGGCCACAGGCATAGGATTTTGAAGCCATTTGTGTTTGGAATGGGCCGATTTTGGTGTCAATGGTTCGTCTCTTTGAGACATTTAGTTTACTATAAGTTTGATGAAATTTGAGTTCAGATGGACTTGAATTTAATTTTTAAAATTTTCTATTCATATTTACATTGAGATTCGTATTCGACCATGATTTTTTTTTTTTTTTTATGATATATCAATTATAATATTTAAATATAGTTTAACATGCTGGAGTTGGGTTGGCATGCACTATCCTTATAATATTACGTTTACTCAGATTCAGAAGATCAGGATTATAGCACGATCCGACCAACCCAATGAATAGCCTTACCTCTTTTTTTTTTTTGAACCTTACATCTTTAGTTACAGTCTAAGATTCGAAATTAGGTTTAGATATATATATACATTATTCAAGTTGATTAGAATGATTAAGGTTTCATTTGAGATAATTTTTTTTAGCAATTTTTTAGTATAAAAAGTTTTATTTCAAAAATTTTCTGTAATGAAAAACAACTTGAAAAGAAGTAATAAAACAATCCCAAACCAAACATAAAATTTCATTGAGATAGTTTTCTTATTGTTTTGGATAGTTGTCACATAAAAAATAAATTTTTAAAATTATTATAAAAGTTAGCTTCCTAATAAATTTTTTTAGAAAATAAAAAAATAATGATCAACTAGAAATTATAATTACAAACAAAAAAATAAAATAATAATAAAAATTGTTTTAAATAAAAACTAAATAAGAAAATTTTAGAGAATATTATAAATAGGAGCATGATATTTAATTTAAATTAGCAATAGGATTGTGTTTTTGTAAAAAAAAAATTAAAAAGAAACAAAATAGTCTAGTTCTAAAGAATGCACCAAATGATTAGATGCGTTCAACATGCGTCAAATCATTTGGTGCATTCTTTAGAAGTAGCCAACTGATTTAATGCATTATTTAGAACTAGCCAAATCATTTGGCACATTCACCCCGGTCAGACGAATTAAAATTTTAAAATTACTATAGCAAAGTGCCAAATAGTTGGCGCATTCAATGGAAGCTAAACAGTTTGACTTATTCTAAATATGCTAAACAGTTTGGTACATTCAATGAAATGTGTCATTCTGTTTAGCTAGTTTACTTCTTTTGAAATTTCTTTTAATACTTTGTTTCTATTTCTAATTTAATTAAACACCATGGTGCTTCTTAAATAAAATCCAAAATTTTATAATGCACTTAAAAGTTCATATAACAAACTTTTCGAAAAAGAATGTCCGTCGTCATCATTAAAAAGTAAATAATCAGCTCGCAAGTTTTTTTGCGTAAATTTTTATCAATACATAAACTGAGGAAATGTTTTAAGAGATCTTTAAGAGAAAAGAAAGACAAATTTAATGATTAGGCATACCAAACTATTACGAAACTCTATGGTATTTTTAATGTTAAACTTTTACGAATTTTCGTTTAAAAACTAACTTATTTATAAATGAATCAAAGCAAAGAAATAAGATAAATTAATTCATGCTACACATTTGGCGATATGTGCTCTGCTAGGGTTTGGTGTCTTGCACCGTCTCTGCCTTTGTTGCATGCTTCTCCGGCCGTCTCTGGGAAGTTTTCTTCTCCTTTCTTTTGCATTTTTCTGTGATTTCTTTTGTCATGGAGGGTAAAAGGCTTTTGGATCCTGGTTTCTTGTCGGGTACTTCTTCGTCTCGTTCTTTCCGTGAGGCTTTAGCGGGTTCTTCCCATGCTTCTAGCTCCTCTTTCCCTGATCTTAAGATTTTCGTCTTTTCGAGGGCTTCCTTCTCTCTGGATTTTGGATGAGGAAGTGTTAGCCCTTGCTTCTTCTTTTCAGTTTGCACTTGTTGGTAAATTTCCGACTCACCGCCCGTCGTTGGAGGCGATTCAAAGATTTTTTTTTTTCAATCTAAAACTTATAGGTGTTTTTTCTGTCATTGTCCTTAATTCTAAGCATATTCTTATCAAGCTTGAGAATGATATCGATTCTTGTCGTGTTTTTTTCCCATCGCTCATATTTCGTGAACAATTGTTTTCATGAAGATTTTCAAATGGTCCTCTACCTTTGACATTGATGTCGAATCCCCTTCTATCCCTATATGGGTTTCCTTTCCCAATCTCAGTCTGCATCTTTTTTCCCCAAGAATCTTACATGGACTTGGTTCCATATTTGGTAAACCTCTAAAAATTGATCAGGCTACCTCCTCTGGTAGGCGTCCTTCTGTTGCTCGAGTGCTTGTGGAATTAGATGTTACCAAGGTTTATCCTGAGAAAATATGGATTGGTTCCGAGAGCTTAGGCTATATTCAATCAGTTGTGATGGATCCCTTTCCTACTTATTACTCTCACTGTAAGTCCCTGGGTCACTCAAAACTTGATTGCCCGATTCTCCACCCCCTTTCTAATCGTGCGGCTGTCCATTCTGCTGTTAAGGTGGCACCAGGTATTTTGGATTGTGATAATCCTGTAGTTTTACCCTATGAGGCTCCTGAGGCTTTGATTAATGAAAGTGGTAGAGTGGATATGGTTATTGATTATGTAGATGGTGATGTTGATGCTTCTAGCTCGCCTATGCCTTTTCAGAATGGTTTTATTAGCTCGCACCTATGGGCATTCTGTTATCTCACCTGATTGTGATTCTACCTAACCTGTTTGGTCGGTTTAGCTGCTGTGGAAAATGCTGTGGTTACTGATGTGGGTGGTGATGTTAATGGTGATGAGGCGGCCGCTATTTTATCTCCTGACACTAAACCTTTTGTTCCTCTTGGCTTGAATTTCGTTTCCCCTCGTGTCTGTCATAGTGCTGAGGGTCCTCCGTGTGTTGGTCCTCTGGTGTCTGTGAGGTCTGCTCTGTCTGTGTTGGAATGCCCAAGTAAACTTGTTATTGTTTCTGATAATATGGGTGCGGGAGTGTGTGCTGCTTCTGTTTCTGGCGCCTCTAGCTCGATTCCTAATGACTGTTTAATTAAGAATAATTTGGTAGATGTTCTTGTCACTTTATTTAATCCTCAAGACTTAGTGTATAATGTTAAGGACAATTCGGGTATTGATGTTCGTGTGAATCTAGACGGGCTTCAGGGTTCGTCTGATTCTGAATCTGATTTTTCAGAATTATTTGGAGACGAAGATCCTGTGAACTCTTTCAATGTATTACGTGAAAAACCTCTTATTTCTGTTGTTTCTCGTGGTAGGTCACGGGTGAGGGGCCGACGTGGTCGCTGATGGTTATTGTGGCTGCTCATTTCGTTTCTTTTGGTTGGACATTGGATTTACTGTTATGTTTTTGTGTGGTTGCTCTCGTCGGTTTCTTTCGGTGTGGCTGTTCTATCAGTTTTGTTATGGACGATGAGGAAGAAGCGATGCTGCAAGTGTCGTGGATGGCCAGGGTTGGTGAGCAACCTGGGTGGTCCGTTGTGTTGGATGTTTCTCTTTGTCGGTTTTGCTGTGCCCCATGGATGGTTCCTCCCTGGCAACCCGATGCTGGTCTTAGTCTGCGCCTTTGGAGCCCTTTTCATTTTGTCCTTTTTTGTGCCTTTTGCTGTTCTTTTTGTATACTAATGCTGTGGCCCTGTTTGGGGTCTTCGATTGTAACTTTTCTTTTTTAATATATTCTGATTTTTGCAAAGAAAAAAAAAAGAAATAAGACTATTTCAAGGCTATTGTCAGGTGAAACAACTTTTTTTAGGATGATCAAATTCATTATATAAATAATTAAAATTTTAAAAAATAATAAATATTTAAGATATTATTTAAAATAAAGTCTTGTATTTTATTATCTGTGATGAATTGAATAATTTAAGTAAATAACTTATGTTCAAAAATAATAAGCTCAGTTGTAGAAAAAATTAGTTGAATTTAACTCTAAAATAAAAAAAAAAATAGTTTCCTGTTATTATGAGTAAGGAATTAATTACTTGGATTTAAGCATGCCACAAAAAGAATCAACTTAGTACTAACTTCAAATAAGCAATAATTTAGCTCATGAAGTTGAGAATCAATTACATTATAAAATAACTCAATATGATACTAATGCATGTTTGTTATTTTTTTCACCTCTCCATAATTACCGTCGACGAATATTACAAGTATAGTACATATTTGAAAATATTTATTTTAAAAAATATTACACAAATGTGATATTTCATTAATTAAAAAAATTTCATCCATTCTTCTTCATCATCTACAACATTGTTGAGATACTTATTAGTTATTACATTTCAATGTATTCTTGATTTTCTTCTTTATAAAGCATGTATTTATTCATTAGTTATATTACAAATATCAATCTTTTAAGTGTATTATAAAAAATTTGTCAATAGGAATGTAGTTGGGGGACAGAGATCAGAGGGACTATTGTCGGGCTATCTAGGTTGGAGGAATCATAGTTGACAGGTGACAATGGCCGAAGGTACTATGTATAGTTCGTGGGCAGCAGAGGTTGGAGGGACTTTAGCTGATAGTCTACGGTGATTGGAGGGACAATAGTCAGTTGGTAATGGAGATTAGACAATAGTTTCGAGGTGATGCTAGATAGAGGTTCGATGATGATGTTCGGGCAGAGTTGTGGCAGTGGCAGCCTGGGGGTGCGGGTTCGCTTGTGGTATTGCCTAGTGGAGATCTGAGCTTCTTCAAGCCTTAGATCACTCTTTGAATCTCTAGCCCAGGGTCTAAGCCAGCAAAGGTCCAAGCCCAAAAAATATTTCTTTGTAGAGGGTGAGGGTCTACTTTTAGATTTTGAGAGTGACATTCTCCGTAAATATGGATGAGATCTAGAGTAAATTCGGAGTGGTCCATCAGACGACCCATGATGATTCCCTCGATCATGCAACATTTCAATATCGATGTCGGTATCGATCAATCGGTACAATCTATATCAATGTCGGTGTCAATCTCTATGAATCAATACGCAGAATCCATATCAATATTGGTGCCGGTATCTATGAATCAATCAAGTCAATAACATCAATCGGAAAAGCAATATAAGAAATCCAATCGGAAAAGCAATATGATAAATCAATAGTAGCAAGTCAAATTAATGCATAATCAATAGTACCCATGAGTCTATAAATCTATGTCGTCCATGTCCATATCAATGTCAATAATCAATAGTCAATAGTATCAATGCTCAATGATCAATCAATGAAATCAATGAATCCGTACGATACAGTAAAGCCGATCAAATCAATAAAGCAGATGTCGATAAAACAATAAATCCGTTCGATCCAATAAATCCATCAATATCAATAAATCAATCGGAAATCAATAAATTAATGCAAATCAGGAAATCCATACGATGCAATATCGTATACATGCAATTTCATACAATGGTCTTACTCGACAAGCACAAACACTAGCTATAATTAACCAGGTTAAACTGGCTATTATCAATAGTGCTGTTGTAGATATCCGCACGTTGGTTTCTATCAAGAAGAGTCGTCACTCTTTTTCCAGTCAGCTGCCCGTCGGCATATAAAACTCCTTATAACTCCCATCAATAGTGCTGTTGTATAAATCCATGATCGATATTTAAAGGAAAGCCCGTCGGCCCACCATCCTGTACAGGTCAAGTCTATCTCCAACCAACATTCAACCAGGTTCCCACTTGTCTTTCAGTAACAATCAATCAATGCAATAATCGATGCAATAAGCAATATTAAAGAAATCTAGGACAATCATATCAATAATCATACACATATCAATTCAATCTATCAATCTCGGGAAAATCAAAAATCGTACGAAAATCGGGCAGAGTAACGGCAGTCTACAGAATTTACACAAAAATCCTGCAAAAAAGCACAATTTCCAAACTCTCCAAATTACAGCAGAATAACCACAACATCAATACAAGACTATTGTTCTATAGAATCCAAATCAAACCAAGTCCGGATTATTTTCTATTCGATTAAAATCA
The DNA here is from genome assembly GCA_019514585.1 of Dendrobium officinale. Classification (NCBI taxonomy): domain Eukaryota; kingdom Viridiplantae; phylum Streptophyta; class Magnoliopsida; order Asparagales; family Orchidaceae; genus Dendrobium; species Dendrobium officinale. The sequence continues at coordinate 36,435,489 of CM033687.1, forward strand.
CGTAGAATCAATTCCGACCGGTAAAATCATCGCAGAATAAACTCAAATCGTGTACAATAATCATATCTATAACATACTAAAAGTTGTGCGGTGAAAGTTGTGTCAATACCAAATCAGGTCAAAAGTTCGACTACGAAAATACAAAACAGATCACAACTCGGTCAAAACTCAATATCTTTGAAAACAAAGATAGGATTCAGAGTCCTTACCACGAGATCTACACTTTCTCCAACAGCAGCGTCGGACGAAAAGCGCTCCGCGGCCTCCAAAATCCAGCTTTCCTCTTCTTCCCTTTCTCTTTCTCTCTCTAAAATCAGATATTTTTGATTTAAAAATGATTTTCTCTCTCCTCAAAACGAGCTGATTTTCTTATATCATTAGGCTGATCGGCCCGGCCGATCGCCAAATCGTCCCGGGATGATCAGACCAAAATGGATCGTCCTGGACGGTTCCCAGAACTTATTTCAGGACGATATTTTGAACAGTGCAGATCGGCCTGGCCGATCTCACTATCGTCCCGGACGATTCTGGGAGGAAAATCCAAGCCAGAGAGGAACAGTAAGGGAACGGGATCTCACACATGGTTTGTCCGGTACAAAAACTATTATTCCCAAGGTTCATTGGGACAAAAATGCAGGATGGATCACAAGTTCAAAGAACAGAGGACATCGTCCTAGGACGAAGGGGTCAATTCGTCTGGATGAAAAGTTTAAAGTGAAAATCTAGAGGATATCATCTTGGGATGAACATGATAATTTGTCTGGACGAATAGTTCAAAATGAGATTCCAGAGGACATCGTCCTAGGACGAACATGATAATTCGTCTGGACAAATAGTTCAAAATAAGATTCCAGAGGACATCATCCTAGGATGAGCAGGATAATTCGTCTGGACGAATGATTCAAAATGAGATTCCAGAGCATATCGTCCTGGGATGAACAGGATAATTTGTATGGACGAATAATTCAAAGTGAGATTCCAGAGCACATCGTCCAGGGATGAACAGGATAATTCGTCTAGATGAATAGTTCAAAGTGAAAATCTAAAGGACATCATCCAGGGAAAAACATGATAATTCACCTGGAGGAATAGTTCAAAATGAGATTCCAGAGCACATCGTCCTGAGACGAACAAGATAATTCATCTAGACAATTAAGACTTAGAAAAAAAAATTTTCGCACCCTCTGTTCGTTCCATTGCTCTACAAGGAGTATAACTGACTTGATCATCCCGTACGAACATGGTTTGTCAGGTACGATTAGTATATTAAAATTATGAATTTTAAAGCTCTCCACCGATATGTTTGTACTAAGTTACTTAATTATAATCACACTCTCTTAGACTCATGTAAAAGAAAAATACATACTCCAAGTTATAAAATATTATAAGCAGATCTTGATTTGAAGTCTTCAACAATCTAGAGTATGATTTCCCTGAAATATTAGTACACACAAAGAACAAAAAAAACAATTCTTTCCAAAATGTGTTAGGAGAAAAATAATAATCAAAACAATATTATTTGAAATCATCAAAACATACAAGTTGCAAGAATATAAATCATGCAAAGCTAAGTAGAACCTCTCTCAACAAACTCCCCCATTTTGATGATGGCAAAATAATTATTGTTGGTATATATTTGAAAGTCATAAGTTTCTCCTAAACCCCCCTAAATGAAATAAGCATGTGAGAATAAGGGACATTATAGTTGAACTTATCATATTTTTTAATTTTAATTTTTCATAAACATAAAAAAATACTGAAACAACAAAAAAATACCCAAAAAAAATATGAACAAAAACATAAAAACAACGAACAATCCATGAAAAATACGAACAACACATAGATGTCAAACAATATTTCTCCCCTTTTTTTACAACAGAAAAAAGAGAAGAAGAAAGAAACAAACCAAAGCAATCCAGAAATGTAATGACTCATATGAGAATCCTATAATAGTTGATCCTAAAAGTGATTGAGTTATTTATGCAACTAAAATAAAATGTCATTAGAGAAATAGAATGATTCATATAATTTAAGTATATATATATATATATATATATATATATATATATATATATATATATATATATATATATATATATATAACACATATAAGAAAAAAAAGTATCAAGAGCATGAATCAGATTAGACAGTGAGATAAGTAAAATTATTGCAAAGTAGATGAATGAAAAATTTATAAATTTTAAATTTTAATATACAATAAAATAAAATTGGATAGAAGATTAATATGAATTTGAAGATTAAAATATTGAAGAAAGAACATATACTTATGGTGCTTTGCGTATCGTTCAATATTTTTGGCACAACTTGTGCTTTCCGTTTTTTTTATTTGTGAGCTAATTTTGTGTCTCTTTTTCAAATTATGAACTATTGCGCATTCTTTTGATTTTTGTATATTTATATATTTCTAAGTATTCATTTGATCTTTCCAAAATCAATAATCTAAAATCTCAAAATTTTCTAAGTACAACGATATCTATATTGAAAAGAGAAATAAAAAATAAGAAAACCTCAAATTTGCAATAATAATATTAAAATTATATTAGTCTAATAAGAGACATGAGATTGATATTCTTAACTAGATCAAGTTATAACACAACTTAAATTTAAAAAAAAAAATAGATTTTCTAATGAATTCAATTTGTATTGCATTGCAACATATAGCACTTGTTAGATAAATATTTAAGGATAATCATATAAACTAACAAACATTTGTAGAGACAAGACAAAATAACTTTTATTAATATCATGATGAATGATAATACATTTGAGCACAAAATATATCAATAAATATGGATTCAATAAAATATAATATAAGACATAAAACATAACAACATAAAAACTAACACATCACATTACATAACATAAAAATATAAAAACATAAACAACAAAAACACATAACATCTCATCACAGGTAGAGAGAAGCATGAAAGAAGTACAATCATCACTCTGAAGGGCCTTGATCTGGAGGAGGTGATTGGTTGAAAATATTAAAATAGCTATTCATCATAGATATATTCGTGTTGATAGATTCAATTTGACCTCTAACCCAACCCATATCCTACTGATATTGATAGTCATGCTGCTGAAGATGAGTTTTAATCTGATCAAAACGTTGATCAAAATGACTCCCAAGATTATCAAAGTACTGGACCATGTCCTGAAAGTTTTGTCCACCAGTAGGTGCAGGTGGAGGTCTTCTGTTTTCCTCCTCAGTGTCACTACTTACTACATGTGGATCTCTATTAAAGATTTCTTGGAATGATCCATCATTATAGTAGACATGCTCCTCTAGATTTTGAATAGGATGAACTAATTCATACTACTTTTCCAAAATATAGGTCACAAGTTGTCCTAAGGCTATATTCTTCTTTCTCTTGTGTGAGACATGGCCAATCTCAAAAAGTTCGTACATGTAGTCAATGATCAGTTGGGCTTCATCTATTGGTTACCTAGTCATAATCAGATATGTCACTGTAAAAAGAAGATGTGTAATATTTACACGATCACCAGCTTTAGGAATAATAAAAGTACCAAGAACATGCTGGATGATTCAGACATTTTGGTTAAGAGTGGCCACCTTAGGTATATAACCTACTTCTCTAATTCCTCTAAGAACTTGATTTATCGTAGTTCAGTCATAGTTGGAAGAAGAGGTCAAAGTATGGGCTCTAATCCCTTGAGTCCTTAAGTTTAAAAATATCCCCAAATCTTCTTTTGTTATTTCTACTTTCTTCTTTAAGACATAAGATCTAATCACACTTTGGTCAGAATTAAAAGATATGTTTGCAAGGAAGTAGTGAAATGTTTCCTTGTTGAAGAAGTGGATTAGAGTCAAAATAAAAGCAAACTGGATAGAAGCAAAAAAGGTCCATCACTTTAAGTTTGAGTTATTCTTGGAGGACTCTATATGGGGTGATTTTTGTGGATACGAACCTATGAAAAGACTCCTCATTTTCTTTGGACAGAAAGTTCTCTCCTGAATTTCTAGAGGGAGGTCCCCTAGTTGGTTCCTTCGCTTGCCTAACTCTTTTGCTTGAATTAGCCATGGAGAAGATCAAGAAGATTATAAGATTGAGAAGGTTTTTAAAGTGAATGAAGTTTGAGTTCTAAACCTTTCAATTTAAAGAAAAAACAAACGTTCGTACGAATGAAAACGTTCGTACGCTACACCCTATCTTTTATCTATTTGTATGGTGGATCTTCGTATAAAGCAAAGAAGCTAAAATACTACATAAGGACATAGTTTTTTCTCGGAGGAAAGTTCACCAATCAGAAGTATTCTAAAAGAACATGAATATTTTAAGAAAATAAGGATGTCTAAAGGAACATTATGAAAGAATACAAATATTTTAAGAGAATAAAAAATATTATAGAAAAAAAAAAGAATATTAAAAAAATAAAATTAAAACAAAAATATATTTCAAAATATACATATTTATATATATTAAAAAAGGGGAAGGGAGGCACTGCAGCCACCTGTGGTTTACAAAAAAAAAAAAAAGATTAAAATAGCTCACGGTTAGCCAGCTGTAACCACACGGAACCACGGAAGGGGAGCACACACTCAAACGCACGGGTTCGCTAAGAGCCGGTGGCGGCCGATAGATTCTATTGTAGATCTAGACCCAAGCACTGTAATTTTGATGATAACAAATATTATTGTTCATTAACTAGTGTTATTCATGCATATATGTCCTATTGACTGTTTGAATGAATCCACTAGTATTGATGGTTGATTATAAATGAGGCCCTTCTTTAGGGGGAAGGCTTAATATAGCAAATACACAAATTTCATGAAGATTGTTACATGACAAGTGCTCTTAAAAGAGTGTTGACATATTTCTTTAGTCAATAGGACAATATTTGTGTGATAGAGGTAAGAAGAATCATAGTCGACGGGCAAACCATGGTCGGAAGAATCATAGTCGATAGGCGATGGTGGTCAGAGTTGACTGTAGTCGGCGAGAACCATAGTTGGAGAGATCATAGTTAGCACGCGTTAGTGGTCGAAAGGATCATAGTCGGAGAGCGATAGTGGTTGAAAGGACCGTAGTCGATGGGCGACGATGGTCGGAAAGACCATAGTCGGCGGACGATGGTTGTTGGAGTGGACTGTAGTAGGTGGGAGATAGTGGTCATGAGTGGAAAGTTTGCGCGCAATGGTTGTCAGGAGTGGATTGTAGTCGGCGGGCGATGGTGGTTGGAAGGACCATAGTCAGCAGGCGACGATTGTCCAGAGTGGACTGTAGTCAGCATGGGATAGTGGTCGGAAGGTCATTAGTCGGTTGTCGACGTTGGTTGGAGTGGATCGTAGTTAGCATGGGATAGTGGTCAGAGTGGACCATAGTCAGGCAATGGTGGTTAGAAGGAAGTCAAGTGGCGGTCAGCGGCCAGGTGAAAGTTTGGAGGTGGTGGGCGGACGGACAGTGAAAGCTTGAGAACACAAGAGAGAATCAATTTTCATCTCTTCCCCCCATTTGTGAAGAATGAGGGGTTAATTTATAATCTTTTAAGAGTAACATGACTAGTAAATATGGAGAAGATCAATGACATGTTGGGAGTATTTTAACAATCAACCAATATCAACTCCCTTAGTTAAGAATCATTTATCGAGCATTTGAGCATCTTAATGATGTCAGAATTTAGCAATATTGAGCTTGTTAGATTCATCTTCTCAAGCCGCTTGACTCGACTATAAGCATGTCAGATGTTGATATCATTTAGTCATTCGATTAATGTTCTAAAGCTTCCAAAAAGGCCACAGGCATAGGATTTGAAGCCATTTGTGTTTGGAATGGGCCGATTTTGGTGTCAATGGTTCGTCTCTTTGAGACATTTAGTTTACTATAAGTTTGATGAAATTTGAGTTCAGATGGACTTGAATTTAATTTTTAAAATTTTCTATTCATATTTACATTGAGATTCGTATTCGACCATGATTTTTTTTTTTTTTTATGATATATCAATTATAATATTTAAATATAGTTTAACATGCTGGAGTTGGGTTGGCATGCACTATCCTTATAATATTACGTTTACTCAGATTCAGAAGATCAGGATTATAGCACGATCCGACCAACCCAATGAATAGCCTTACCTCTTTTTTTTTTTTGAACCTTACATCTTTAGTTACAGTCTAAGATTCGAAATTAGGTTTAGATATATATATACATTATTCAAGTTGATTAGAATGATTAAGGTTTCATTTGAGATAATTTTTTTTAGCAATTTTTTAGTATAAAAAGTTTTATTTCAAAAATTTTCTGTAATGAAAAACAACTTGAAAAGAAGTAATAAAACAATCCCAAACCAAACATAAAATTTCATTTGAGATAGTTTTCTTATTGTTTTGGATAGTTGTCACATAAAAAATAAATTTTTAAAATTATTATAAAAGTTAGCTTCCTAATAAATTTTTTTAGAAAATAAAAAAATAATGATCAACTAGAAATTATAATTACAAACAAAAAAATAAAATAATAAAAAATTGTTTTAAATAAAACCTAAATAAGAAAATTTTAGAGAATATTATAAATAGGAGCATGATATTTAATTTAAATTAGCAATAGGATTGTGTTAAAAAAAAAATTAAAAAGAAACAAAATAGTCTAGTTCTAAAGAATGCACCAAATGATTAGATGCGTTCAACATGCGTCAAATCATTTGGTGCATTCTTTAGAACTAGCCAAATGATTTGGTGCATTCTTTAGAACTAGCCAAATCATTTGGCACATTCACCCCGGTCAGACGAATTAAAATTTAAAATTACTATAGCAAAGTGCCAAATAGTTGGCGCATTCAATGGAAGCTAAACAGTTTGACTTATTCTAAATATGCTAAACAGTTTGGTACATTCAATGAAATGTGTCATTCTGTTTAGCTAGTTTACTTCTTTTGAAATTTCTTTTAATACTTTGTTTCTATTTCTAATTTAATTAAACACCATGGTGCTTCTTAAATAAAATCCAAAATTTTATAATGCACTTAAAAGTTCATATAACAAACTTTTCGAAAAAGAATGTCCGTCGTCATCATTAAAAAGTAAATAATCAGCTCGCAAGTTTTTTTGCGTAAATTTTTATCAATACATAAACTGAGGAAATGTTTTAAGAGATCTTTAAGAGAAAAGAAAGACAAATTTAATGATTAGGCATACCAAACTATTACGAAACTCTATGGTATTTTTAATGTTAAACTTTTACGAATTTTCGTTTAAAAACTAACTTATTTATAAATGAATCAAAGCAAAGAAATAAGATAAATTAATTCATGCTACACATTTGGCGATATGTGCTCTGCTAGGGTTTGGTGTCTTGCACCGTCTCTGCCTTTGTTGCATGCTTCTCCGGCCGTCTCTGGGAAGTTTTCTTCTCCTTTCTTTTGCATTTTTCTGTGATTTCTTTTGTCATGGAGGGTAAAAGGCTTTTGGATCCTGGTTTCTTGTCGGGTACTTCTTCGTCTCGTTCTTTCCGTGAGGCTTTAGCGGGTTCTTCCCATGCTTCTAGCTCCTCTTTCCCTGATCTTAAGATTCGTCTTTTCGAGGGCTTCCTTCTCTCTGGATTTTGGATGAGGAAGTGTTAGCCCTTGCTTCTTCTTTTCAGTTTGCACTTGTTGGTAAATTTCCGACTCACCGCCCGTCGTTGGAGGCGATTCAAAGATTTTTTTTTTTCAATCTAAAACTTATAGGTGTTTTTTCTGTCATTGTCCTTAATTCTAAGCATATTCTTATCAAGCTTGAGAATGATATCGATTCTTGTCGTGTTTTTTTCCCATCGCTCATATTTCGTGAACAATTGTTTCATGAAGATTTTCAAATGGTCCTCTACCTTTGACATTGATGTCGAATCCCCTTCTATCCCTATATGGGTTTCCTTTCCCAATCTCAGTCTGCATCTTTTTTCCCCAAGAATCTTACATGGACTTGGTTCCATATTTGGTAAACCTCTAAAAATTGATCAGGCTACCTCCTCTGGTAGGCGTCCTTCTGTTGCTCGAGTGCTTGTGGAATTAGATGTTACCAAGGTTTATCCTGAGAAAATATGGATTGGTTCCGAGAGCTTAGGCTATATTCAATCAGTTGTGATGGATCCCTTTCCTACTTATTACTCTCACTGTAAGTCCCTGGGTCACTCAAAACTTGATTGCCCGATTCTCCACCCCCTTTCTAATCGTGCGGCTGTCCATTCTGCTGTTAAGGTGGCACCAGGTATTTTGGATTGTGATAATCCTGTAGTTTTACCCTATGAGGCTCCTGAGGCTTTGATTAATGAAAGTGGTAGAGTGGATATGGTTATTGATTATGTAGATGGTGATGTTGATGCTTCTAGCTCGCCTATGCCTTTTCAGAATGGTTTTATTAGCTCGGCACCTATGGGCATTCTGTTATCTCACCTGATTGTGATTCTACCTAACCTGTTTGGTCGGTTTAGCTGCTGTGGAAAATGCTGTGGTTACTGATGTGGGTGGTGATGTTAATGGTGATGAGGCGGCCGCTATTTTATCTCCTGACACTAAACCTTTTGTTCCTCTTGGCTTGAATTTCGTTTCCCCTCGTGTCTGTCATAGTGCTGAGGGTCCTCCGTGTGTTGGTCCTCTGGTGTCTGTGAGGTCTGCTCTGTCTGTGTTGGAATGCCCAAGTAAACTTGTTATTGTTTCTGATAATATGGGTGCGGGAGTGTGTGCTGCTTCTGTTTCTGGCGCCTCTAGCTCGATTCCTAATGACTGTTTAATTAAGAATAATTTGGTAGATGTTCTTGTCACTTTATTTAATCCTCAAGACTTAGTGTATAATGTTAAGGACAATTCGGGTATTGATGTTCGTGTGAATCTAGACGGGCTTCAGGGTTCGTCTGATTCTGAATCTGATTTTTCAGAATTATTTGGAGACGAAGATCCTGTGAACTCTTTCAATGTATTACGTGAAAAAACCTCTTATTTCTGTTGTTTCTCGTGGTAGGTCACGGGTGAGGGGCCGACGTGGTCGCTGATGGTTATTGTGGCTGCTCATTTCGTTTCTTTTGGTTGGACATTGGATTTACTGTTATGTTTTTGTGTGGTTGCTCTCGTCGGTTTCTTTCGGTGTGGCTGTTCTATCAGTTTTGTTATGGACGATGAGGAAGAAGCGATGCTGCAAGTGTCGTGGATGGCCAGGGTTGGTGAGCAACCTGGGTGGTCCGTTGTGTTGGATGTTTCTCTTTGTCGGTTTTGCTGTGCCCCATGGATGGTTCCTCCCTGGCAACCCCGATGCTGGTCTTAGTCTGCGCCTTTTGGAGCCCTTTTCATTTTGTCCTTTTTTGTGCCTTTTGCTGTTCTTTTTGTATACTAATGCTGTGGCCCTGTTTGGGGTCTTCGATTGTAACTTTTCTTTTTTAATATATTCTGATTTTTGCAAAGAAAAAAAAAAAAGAAATAAGACTATTTCAAGGCTATTGTCAGGTGAAACAACTTTTTTTAGGATGATCAAATTCATTATATAAATAATTAAAATTTTAAAAAATAATAAATATTTAAGATATTATTTAAAATAAAGTCTTGTATTTTATTATCTGTGATGAATTGAATAATTTAAGTAAATAACTTATGTTCAAAAATAATAAGCTCAGTTGTAGAAAAAATTAGTTGAATTTAACTCTAAAATAAAAAAAAAAATAGTTTCCTGTTATTATGAGTAAGGAATTAATTACTTGGATTTAAGCATGCCACAAAAAGAATCAACTTAGTACTAACTTCAAATAAGCAATAATTTAGCTCATGAAGTTGAGAATCAATTACATTATAAAATAACTCAATATGATACTAATGCATGTTTGTTATTTTTTTCACCTCTCCATAATTACCGTCGACGAATATTACAAGTATAGTACATATTTGAAATATTTATTTTAAAAATATTACACAAATGTGATATTTCATTAATTAAAAAAATTTCATCCATTCTTCTTCATCATCTACAACATTGTTGAGATACTTATTAGTTATTACATTTCAATGTATTCTTGATTTTCTTCTTTATAAAGCATGTATTTATTCATTAGTTATATTACAAATATCAATCTTTTAAGTGTATTATAAAAAATTTGTCAATAGGAATGTAGTTGGGGGACAGAGATCAGAGGGACTATTGTCGGGCTATCTAGGTTGGAGGAATCATAGTTGACAGGTGACAATGGCCGAAGGTACTATGTATAGTTCGTGGGCAGCAGAGGTTGGAGGGACTTTAGCTGATAGTAGTCTACGGTGATTGGAGGGACAATAGTCAGTTGGTAATGGAGATTAGACAATAGTTTCGAGGTGATGCTAGATAGAGGTTCGATGATGATGTTCGGGCAGAGTTGTGGCAGTGGCAGCCTGGGGGTGCGGGTTCGCTTGTGGTATTGCCTAGTGGAGATCTGAGCTTCTTCAAGCCTTAGATCACTCTTGAATCTCTAGCCCAGGGTCTAAGCCAGCAAAGGTCCAAGCCCCAAAAATATTTCTTTGTAGAGGGTGAGGGTCTACTTTTAGATTTTGAGAGTGACATTCTCCGTAAATATGGATGAGATCTAGAGTAAATTCGGAGTGGTCCATCAGACGACCCATGATGATTCCCTCGATCATGCAACATTTCTTTAGTATTTAAACTCCTTATTAATGTCAAAATTAAATGAAATTAGGCTCATTGGATTTGTCTCGTCGAACTGCTCGATTCGAATATAAGAATGTCATGTTTGAATATTATTTGGTATTTAATTAATGCATCGGAGCTTTCAAATATACTTTAAGCACTTGATTTGAGCCCATTTGGGCTTGGATCAAATCGATTATGGCGTTGATGGATTCGTCTCACTAAGACATTCAAGTTGATTATAAATTTGCTGAAATTGGGTTTTGGATTATCCATTATCCCACTTTCAATTTTGAACGTTTTCAATTTAGACATGCAACTAGATTCAGGCCTAATGAAGGTGATTATTTGTGACGTATGATGACTAAATTAGTCATACACAAATAATACAAAGATTTTTTTTTGAAAATTTTTCTTAATTTTTAATGTTCCTTCCACTATACATCCAAAACACATAATTATTTTATTATATCCTTGACTTGCACGCGATCATCATTTGTTTCAAACAACCTAACTTTTCCACCTATTGCGCGTAACAAATTAAAATAATAATTATAATGCCATTTAATTTGGACCAGCTTATATGTATTATATTTGTACCCAAAGACTCTTCATGAACACTAACTATTTCACATTACCTTTCTTTGATCTATCACATTTAAATTATTATTTCGGTATATATTTCCTATGCATCTAAGCAATTATTTTTTATTGCTTAAGAACATCTTAATTTAAGGGCTTATAGACATGCATATTATATTTATATAACTTTAAAAAATGTGTCACATACATTATTATTATTTGTTTATTAGAAAGTTATGAGTTGAAGCATAAATAAAAATACTCATAAATACATTTTTTTGAGATTTAGATTTCAGATCTTATGATTATAGCTAAAATTATCGACCAACTAAGCTATGCATAATTCATTAATATTTATAAAAAAATATTTGATATTAATCCCAATGAAGATGAATTTTGAAAACATTGAGTCTCTTTTGTGTAGAAGCAAACAAAAACTAAAACTTGGAGATATATATGACAAACAAGCAAAGTAAATCCTGATTTCGGTTGTGTGTTGGAGGGATTGCTTTTCCGCGGTGATTGAAGGATGTCCAAATTCTGCATTGTTGAATTTGATGGTGCTTCCAAAGGAAATCCTAAAAAAGGAGGTGCTGGAGCAGTGATACGCAATTCCATGGGAGATGTGGTTCGTCGCGTGAACACGCCTTTAGGTTTTACTACCAATAATGCTGCAGAATATGAGGGCTTATCTTTAGGAATTCATGAAGCTACTAAAATGGGATACAAAGAGATTCAAGCAGGGGGTGATTCAAAGCTTGTTTGTAAGCAGATTGATGGAAGTTGGGCAGTTCGAAGCAGAAACTTGTATGAACCTAACAGAAGGGTTAATGATCAGATTCGAGGGCTGGACAAAATTTGATATTTACCATGTTCCAAGGGAGTACAACACTGAAGCTGATGCAGAAGCTAACAAGGCCGTCAACTTTTGAGATTTTATGAATGCAGGTGGGGTAACGCTTTCATGGAGTATTAACAGAGCAACAGTAGCAACAGTCACTTTGTTAATACCTCTATCCTATATACTTATATATATGTATGTAGTGTGTTATGAACTGACACAGCTCACCTTGGCTTGTTGGTTGAGAACTTATGCTTCCAACTAAGAGGTCTTGGGTTCGAGTCTTTGTGTATGCGTTGTCTGTGTGAGTTTACCTTAAATGGCCTAAATGTCCCAAGTGTTATGAACTGGACCTTTGTCTTTTGCTCAGTGTCTTGAAGATCCTGCCATATGGAACATAACTGCTTTCTGCTAGTATTCTTATCAATGCTATATTTTCAATATTAAAAAAAAAAAAAAAAAAAAAAAAAAAACAAGCAAAGTAAGGTCACCTATTAAAATGTTATCTCCCAGAGTTAAATTATTTTTAAAATATTTTGACACCCAATCATTAATCTAACAATTTATGATATTGATGTAACAGAGACTAAATGAACTTAAGAAAATAATAAGTAAATAAAATATTTTTTAGGATTAATAAATCTTTGATAATATTTGGGGATTGTCATAACAGGTCTCCACAATGGTTTATGGAACTCTATAAAGATACAAAGATTACATATTTTAGGAAAATAATTATTATAGTTAACTTTAAATATTTGCGTGCCTTCATAAAAGTTTGTGGATATATGTAAATGTCGATTTTAGAAAAAAAATGATGATTTCAAATAGATTTGAGGTAATCAATAATGAGTTCTCTCAAAATTTTAACATGCAAAAGATGTAACCATGTGGATATTATATTTCTAATTTATTTTGAAGGTCAAATGAAGCCTTTTGTTTGAAATCATCATAAGAAAATTTTAATATTTATAAAAAAAAAATAAAAAAAACTATTTATATTTCAAACTATTATATATATATATATATATATATATATATATATATATATATATTTCTTTCCCCAAAAATCGTGTACGCTACTCAATATCTTTATAATCATATTACAACTACTATGAGCATAAAAAATAACTAAAACAATAAGAACTTGAACTTAAAGAATCCTAGCCAATCTCATACCCATGCTTCCTTACATGAAATCATTTAACCAATATAAGGAACTCAAGTGTCCATCATGTAACAAAATCTTATAATTGAATTCAAAACACGACAAAGAAGCAGTATGCATGTCAGCAATAAAATTATAGTAGTGACATTTATATATTACGAATTAGTGTGGAAGCAATAAAACTCACATACAATAGCAATAAAGTTTGTAAACGGTAAAACAATATTGTACAAAAGCTAGTGCAGTGGTATAGTGAAGAAGCCAGTAAATCAGCACGTGTGTCAAATTAATAAAGCAGTCATCATATTAGTACTATCAATTAGTCAATCAATAAAGCAATCATATAAAATGATAGAACAAAAGTATCGATAAAGAACTATCAAACTTAGATCAATGCAATAAAATTCTATAATGTTATACACGTACTATCCATTAATTCTATATCAGTATCAAATTAGTATCTTAATCATATGTTTAATATATCATGTGCTTAGTATGTCACCAGCTCAGTATCAATCAAGGTTGTGAAAATCATACTGGACAACGAATTGGTAAAATGAGAGGTTCATGGTTCGACTGGTCTAACCGGGGACAAACAGGATGATGTAATAAAATAATATGATAAAATTAATAAAATTAATATAATAATAATACTAATTTAATCTAAAAAATTTCATCATTCTAAAAATTTTGATACAAAAAAATAAATAAAATTCATACATATATAATATATTCCATAATTTTAAAATTAAATATAAATAATTATTATATTTATATGTTATATTTAAATATAAATAATTACTAATTTTAAATTTAAATTTAAAAATCTTCAATCTTCGATTTAATTTATATTTAATAAAAATTTAGTTTATATGTAAATATATATCTAATATAAATAATTACTAATTTATATTATATATTTTGATATAATTTTGCATCTATAAATTATATATAAATTTTATATTATAAAACTATATTTATAAAGTCATATAATATTTTTTTAAGTTATATCATTTAATTTCACACTTAGAGAGAAGTTTTAGAACTTTAAAAATTATAAATAATTATTTTTTGTTTGAATAATTATAAATATACAAATAATTATATATTAAAGAACTTAAAAAATTATTATGATTATTTTTATTGGAATATTTCATACAAAAATATTCCAACAATTTCTCTTAGAAACATCCATCTTGTACTCATTGTTGAAGCTAGAAACTACTAATTATTTAGTCCCACATAACTTAGGAGTTTTATGTTGTATTCTTTATATACATTTTTTTCTAGCCATGTGTTAAGAGCCCATATGGGTTGAATGAATCAAGTGACTATGATTATCAAGAAGTTAATATATATTATTATGTTGGCTGGTTCTTAAGAATCGGGCCAGTTCAACGGTCGGGTGGTTGAACTGGTGGTTCAAAGCATTTTTCACCGGTTTGATGCTAGCCCGTTTTTCCAAGAGGACCAAACCATCCATTGGTCCGGTTCACGATTGAACCAGTCGAACCGTCCTGTCCGATTCAATTTTCAAAACTATGGTATCAATATAATATTGTTAGTAAAATTGGTGGCTGTAATAATAAAATAATGTAGTAATAGTTACTTCATACAATGATAGTAAATCATGAACAATAATAGTAAAGAAGTTAATGAATCAATAAAATGTATTTTAATAGTCACACTAAACAAATAAGAAGTATTGACTTTATCAATATTTTCTAGTATTGTATAAGTATTAGTAATCGTTGGCTCAGTAAATAGAGATGTTATTACTATTTATTTGTTAGTACAGTAATCATCTTTTTACAACTCCCATTCAATATCATGTGAATTAGTAAGGATATGACCAAACCACAGTACTTAAGGAAAAATTCGTCGACCTACCATCATGTACAAGTCAATTAGTCTCCAGCCAAAATCAGTGAAATTAGATTTTTACTTATCTTTATATATATTTTATCACATTATTATAACAGTAATAGTGACTAGTTAGTACCCAATCACACACCCATTTTATTCTCAATACATGTATTATAGTAAGCTTAAATAAAAAGTCCAATTATTTATTAAGTGTAAATCATATGAATTTCAATAACTTTTTATTTTATAGGGTGAAATTTAATAAAATGCTCATTTTATTTGCATTTATCACATACCAAAAGTTAAAGAGTGTAAGTTTGCTAAAAATCAAAATATCATAAATTTTGTAAGTTTTGACCAAACTAAAATGCATAATATATTAAATACACAAAAATCATTGTAATAAAAAATAGGATAATAATTCCTTACAATGAGACAAGTAAATTTCACAATAGTAGTAATTAGTAAAAATCATTTTATGTCCAAATATAAGATTTTCTTATTCTTTTAATTCTTTTTTTCTTATATTTTTTTGTTTCACTTCTCTATTAAGCTAACTTGAAGAAGAGAAATTGGATTTAACTACTATAGTGACTTCAAATATTTTGATAATAAAATATCTTAAGCTATCAAAATAATTATATACATTATTTAGTTTTAAAGGTTATATAAATCCTTTTAAATTTTAAATTTGGAGCTCCAAAAAATTATAGAAAAATATTTATAAAATAGTCCATCATGTTTAAATTTTTTTTGGTGGAATCATTTGCAAAATGAACACCTGACGGTTTAAAAACCCCACTTGTATTAACATGTGTTGATTTCTTAAGGAATTGCACTAATGTCAAAAAATTAGGAAAAAATAGTATAGATGATATGTGATTTAGACTTATAATGATTTCTCAAAAATTTTATTTGATTGGGTTAAAATATGGGTTATTATAATCTATCTACCTTTAAAAATTGTCATTCCAAATATTTCTCTTAAGAATTTGGGCACAAAATCAACAAAAAATAAATCTGTATTAACATAAATCAAGTAAAAAATAATTAAAACTTGTTAAGGGATTCATGTTGAATCAATATTCTTTCTTTATCATATAATCATGTAAATCATTTAATTACATGCCATTCACATATTCATGATGTGTTATGTCATGCAATCATTTAAAATAAATTTCTTACCAATAGAACACTCATATTTTTTTTAATCTTCTAGGTACTGTAAGTTATATACATGTGGTATTATGAGAGTAAGTGTAGTTGATATTTATGTAACAAACTCCATTTGACTACCACTACTAACTCTATTATTAGTGCTATTTATTGATCTTTCACTGTTACTCTTGAACCTATAATACTTTGTCTAGTTTATTTGGACTAGTGTGTACCAGAATTTGTTTTTGCTCTCTAAGGATAGTTTGCTACCTTGTGCCCTTACTGTTCATGTCAAAAATATCACCTAGTTAATAAGTAACATTAACTTGAATGTTATTGACCACAATGAATACACTCGTCTTAGCCATCAGTTGATGTTATTGATCCAGATCCCCTCGAATCACTATAGTGACTTTTCGATCTTATCACTATCTCTGTCTCTATCCCTGCTTGCCTCATCTCTGTTCCTCCACCTACGACATTATATCTAAAGCCCACCTCTATTTATATATTGGTGCTATCAAATCATTCTCTATCAGTCTGGCCTATTCCACCAACTAAAAAAACCTTTTAGATTCATAAAGGCACTAGCGGACATCTTAGCTCCCTTTTCAATTGTTATAGAAATCTATAGTATTTTTCTTCAGTAGTAGGGATTAAGTAGGGAGCATGCTTAGCTAGTGTAGTAAACTCAACCTCATACTACATCACTATATTATGTCCTTACTCCAACTTGATAAATGCTTCATGTATCTATCTTCCAACCGAAGGAGGTACAAATCACATCTTAAATACCATAGTGAACTTATCCCAAGTAATCTCAACATTAGTCTTCCCATGGAATCTTGCTCTATATTATCCAACCCATAATCTCGTTGCCTCTCCTTTAAATAGGAACATAATTAAATGTACTTTTGTATTCTATTGAAACTATATTCTATCAAATAGTTTTTTCTATTCTTGTTAACTAGTCTTCTACAACCTGGACTCCTAAAGCTCTTTTAAACAACGAAGGCTTTAGCTAATGAAATATCTGTAAGTGCTTGTCTCCCTCTCCCACTACCTATGCTAAAATACTGGTTAATTGTATAATAATATATAATAGTATTGGAGATGCACTATATTTCTCATCTGGTACATATTACATTGGTAGGTCCATTACAACTATTCACTTTTGCACTTCTACCTAATCTGAATAATTCATAGAAGTAATTAATTAGGTATACAAAATAATGCAATCTACTAAATATATCAAACTCATGATCAATTCCTGTAACTCTGGTAACAATCAATTCTTTCATTAATATTGCTCTAATATCAAATTTGTAATTCCCTAGAATCTAATTTGGATGAATTAGTCTTTTATCTTTTAATATACAACAATCAGAGCTATCTAATTTCTTTTGTCAATATAAATATTAGCAAAAATAAAATTATTGATCAAAATATCAATATATACATATGTATTCATTTTTTTAGAAATTATGTATACTACTTATGATATATATAGCCATATCACAACTACTCTTTCCTGAGTACAAAAGAATTACTAAAGTAATAAGGACTTAAACTTAAATAATCCTGATTATTCTCAGACTCCTGCTCATTTGGTCTAACTTGAAATCATTGAACCACATACAATGTGCTCAAGAACCCATCATATCATGCCCCCAGATCTAACGTGAAAGAATTTTTTTTTCTTTGCCTCTTTCATTTATTTATTTATTTATAATTTATTAATAATAACTAATAATCATCTATAATCAAATCATTTTAATATCTAGAGCTAATTAATTATATTAAATAAATATAATGGAAGAAAATATAATTCACATATAATTTAATTAATGTTTACATGCTACAATTAGTCCCAAATAATATACAATATCTTTTATAGGCTACAAAAGAATATACATAAACCAAAAAATTAAAGCATAACTAAGTAATAGTGCTGAAAGGAAATTATGCATGTTGTAGCCTTAAGTTATAGACTCCTTACCTTTACTAGAAATAATGTAAAACTACGTAATGAGTATAATGCCCAACAAATAATTAAAATCATATAACTAAAATTAATGCAAGTAAAAGAGAAATAGTATGATATAAACCATGTAAGAAAATCTATGAATTAATATATATTATTTGTATTGGTCACCTCTATCAATCAATAAATCTTTTTATCTTTATCAATCAATAATTTTTGTTAGTCAATCAATTATTTAGTTAACATTAATATAAGTATTCATATTCAGTGACTATAAGTAGTATCATTAATGAAGTGTGGGAGGTGTGAGGTGATGATAGGAATATATATATATATATATATATATATATACTATTAGTGTCCTAATATCAACAACACTCGGACTCGGCTCTGCAGCGCTACATGTAGAATTAAGAATTATTACAGAAATAGGGACTAAAATGCTGCAATGGTATTTTCTGGTGCCATAGTTCTCCTAACCCTAGTACTTTAACACTCGTAAGCTCAGTGCCATAATGCTCAAATTTAAAAAGAATTTAAATTTTTTATTTTAAATATATATTTTTTATATTTTTGGTTGTTAGAATCTCCCCATCCTCCAAAAATATCCTCCTCGATATTTCTATATCAGCTAGAAAGAGCGAATATAAGTTTAAATAAAATTTGAAATCAAATTAACAAATTAATATGCAAATAATGATAAATCAGAGATCACATTAAAATTTAATTCATATTTACCTCAAAACCTAACTTATAAATAATAAAATAATATTAAAATCATACCAATCATATCCTCAGGCACTTTTGTAACCTCTTTCACTAGTTCCAACTATCTATGTCCTGTCTGAGCATATCCCTATCCAAGCAATGGGCATTCTTCCATCCTATGCATGTAATCACCAAACCTAAAATTAACAAATTTTATCGCCCTATAGTATGGTCCTAAATATATAACGAAGTGGTTGGTACTTTATAATCATGCAAGTCCTTTCTATTGAGATTGTTGTAACTTAGTTTTTCGATTATTGATATTATTGCAACATGTGTGTTTTTTATGATTCCAAATATTATTATTTTAGTTACCATTTATCCTAACATAGATTTGATATATTATTTTTGTTGTTTGTGTGTACTAACATTTTAGGGAAATTATACTTCAGACTGTTGAAGATTTCAAGGGAGAATAGATTAGGGTTTATTGTAAATGGAGTCTATATTTTTCACTTTTATTAAGTATGATAGAGTGTGTTTGTAATTGAGTAATTGTGCACACACATAATCGGGGAGTGTTTAAAATCAATTTTTTTTTAAAATGGATCATATTGCATGATTTAAATTTGTACAAGATGATTTGTTCAATTTTTCTCTCCTATGAACAATTAAATGAACCAAGGGAAGAAAATTTTTCTATGTACTGATCACACTATACGAAGCCTTCATTATACAGACGACATCTAGAGTATGAAATAGACATGTCCTTGTTCATCCCGATGATTTCTAAATTTTTCTTAACTATTCGTACTATACGAAGTGACCTTTATACAGACGATATTTAGAGTATGAAAAGAACATGTTCCTTTTTATCCCAACAAATTCCAAATTTTTTAAAATTGATTATACTGTATGAAGTGACCTTCATATAGACAACATCTAGAGTAGATGGGTTCCTTTACATCCCAACAAACATCAAATTTTTCTGAATTGATCGTACTATATGATACATAGTTTGTATAGACGTCATCCAGAGTACCAAAATGTGGGGTATCTTTTTGTTCATACTGGACGATCATCATGTACAAAAATATTTCATACAGGTTCGTACGAAGCAGTTTTTGAACTGTTCATACGTACGATTAGCGATTGTACTATACAATGGTGTATGCTTAAAATGAAATTTTTTAATTTTTTGGATGGTTTTACATGTCTTTTATATAAATAGTCCTTAAAATTGACTTGAAAAGGGTTGTTCTTCATGATTTCTTTAAGAGTGAGCGAAAGAGTGTTTTGGGAGAATGTTTGAGAGAGAGTTCTTGGAAGTGGACTGTGAAGGGTTCACAAGGTTAACAAATTTTAGAAGTTGTATCAGAGCTTTTTTTCAAAACTTTAAGTTTAGACTACTTTTTAAAAATGCAAAATGGCTACTTTTGAATACTGTAACACACCTGAAGAGTACTCGATCACTAGACCTCCATTATTTGACAATATCCCTATCAATTTTTGAAAAACAAGTATGTCTACTTTTCCTCGATCGCTTGACTATCACATGTGGATTTTCATTTAGGATGGGTATACTAGGCCAACTAGACTTATAGATGGCATTAGAATTGAATCACCCTTTGCTGACTAGACTATAAAAGAATGAGACTTAGCATAATTAAACATAAAATATTTAAATAATTTCTTTTGTGCACTTAAGTTTAAAGATTACATGTGAGTTTCTACTTGTAAAAGTGTAAAAGACATTTGTGATAGGCTTTGTATTACATACGAATGAACTAATGAAGTGAAACAATCTAAATTAAATATATTATTATATGATTATAAACTATTTCACATGAAACCAAATGAATCCATATCTGACATGTACACATGATTCACTCAAATAGTCACTTCTTTATATGCATTAGGTAGGGAACTAACAAATATTAAAATGGTTAATAAAATACTTTATTGTGTGCCTACTTCTTATGATGCTAAAATTACTGCAAATACAGAGTCAAAAGATTTATTTGTTTATTCCATTAACATTTTTATTGGATCATTAATTTCTTTTGAGCAAGGAGTGACTCAAAGATAGATTGATGCAGGAGAAAAATGAAAGGAGAAGAACATAGCTTTGAAAGTGGATGACTTGGAGAGTGATCAGTCAGAACCTAAGGATGACGATGATATTTCTTTGATGACTAGATAATTTAGGAGTTTTCTAAAGAGGAAGAAAATGAAACGCCAACAATGAAATAAAGGTAAATTCCACAAAAATGTTAAGGTTTCTAACAATATTATTTACTATTAATGTAGGAAACCTAGACATGTCAAATTGGATTACCCAAATCTTAATGCCACTCCTAGCAAGGAGAAGGTGGAGGAGAAAATGAATATGAGAAATGGAATGAAGGAATTTTAGAAAGCTTTTTTGGTGGATTCGGCTTCAGATTCATTAGAAATAGAAAAGGAAGACTAAGCCACTAATTTGTGCTTAATGACTGGTAATCTTAATCAGTTAGATGAAGAGGAGGTATATGACTTAAGTTATAATAAATTAGTAAAGTTTTTGAAAGAATTTATACGGCATATAGAAAACTCAAGAAAATGCATGTTAGGTTGAATTTAGATTTTCTAGAGTTATAAAAAAGAGTATGAACTCCTTAGGAAAGATCACACACAGATTGATAACAACCACATGAGTTTATTGGATGAATTTGATAATTTGAACCAACAAAATGAATTCATCCTTCACTTAATTGGAAGAAGAATTTAAAACTTTTAAGGATGAATCTAAAAATAGAGAGCACCATTTGAAATATGATAATACTGTGTTAGAAGATGTAAACTCATTTCTTAGAGTGAAAGTGAAAGCTCTTGAGGATAATAGGATCCCTCCTAAACTTGAAGATTTTAATGATCCTATTTTAAAATAAAAATCTTAAAACTTTGCCTTCTTGCACATGAGATTTTTAACAAATTCAGAATTTCCAAGAATAAAAAGGGAATGATGGCGGTGAAGCTTGATATGGAGCAAGCTTACGATAGCTTGAGTTGGGATTCATTGAAACAAGTTTTAAATATGTTTGGTTTCCCTAGTAAGATCTCGTCTCTTATTATGGAATGTGTTAGTGGTGTTAGATTTTCTTTCCTTCTCAATGGAAAGGCTTCAAACTGGATCAATGCTCAAAATGGATTCCACCAAGGTTGCCCCCTCTCGCCGTATCTATTTATCATGTGTTCTCAACTCTTGTCAAATGCAATAGAGCAAAGGGGAAGTGAATTGGGAATTCAAATATCACCAAGAACAAATAAAATATCTCATATGTTATATGCTGATGACGTTTTGATCCTTGCTCAAGCGATAATGAAGATGGCTAAAACTCTCCAGTTAATTGTTATGGGATTCTGCTTTTGGACGGGTCTTAATGTGAATACTTTAAAATCCCAATTGCTGTTTAGCAAGGCTACCTCTCATTCTGATAGAATTTGGGTTAAAGGAATCCTGTGATACAAAGAAATAAAAGAACTCCACTACCTTGGAGTTAAAATCACGTTGAGAAGATTGCTGAAGGTGGATTTTCAAGAAGTACTGGATAAGGTTCTACACAAACTTAATACTCGGGGGAGCAAAAATTTATCATTAGTTGGGAAAATTTTGCTGGCTAAAACATCTCTATTAGCAGTTCTAAATTTCTTATCAGCACACATGATGGTCCCTAAAAAGGTTTTGTATGAAGTTGATAAATGTTGTAGGGAGTTTATATGGCACAAAAATAATGGTAATAAGGGTCTTCATTATGTCTCTTGGTTGGATCTCTATAAACCAAGGGCAGTCGGCGGATTAAATTTTCATTCAGCAAGCATAAGATCTGGGACTCTTAAGGCAAGATTGGCAAGGCGTTTTTTGAATAACCTGGGGTCTCCTCTGCATAATATTATGATGAATAGATACGACAAAACTTTTTTTGATATGGGTATCAAACAAGGTTCATCCATTGCATGGAAAGTTCTAAAAGAAGGAGGGAAATTTTTGAAGCCTTTGTTAAAATGGAGAGTGGTTAATGGGAGGAAGATCAATGTTCTAAAGGATGTATGGATACTTAATAGAAGTTTGGGAGTGTGGCCTACATTTGTTGACAGCACAAGATTGGAGGAGACTATGCTTGATCAATTCATATCCAAGGATGGTTGCTGGAAAATTGAAAATCTGCAGGAGGTGTTTAATTTTGATCTCATCTCAATTATTGTGCAAATCCCAATTAATAAAATGTAGATGCAGATTATATGGAAGCGATCAATCAATTTTCAGGGAAAACTATTACTGCATTATCCTATGAGTATTATATGAATGAACATAGGGGAGATGGGGACTCTGGTTTTTCTATGTGGCTTAAAAAGGCTAAACTTCAACCACGTGTTGAGTTATTTTGGTGGAGATTAAGCAATTTTGCAATACCTACTAATGAATTTCTCCATTACAGGAAGCTTTCTAATCATGTTATGTTTGCACGGGGTTGCCAACAAGTGGAGAACATAGAGCATATCACGGTCCATTGCAAGTACCTCAAGGAGATTTTACTGAAGCTTCAAAACTGGGGCTTCTTGATCCCAATTTTTTATTCTTTAGATGAATGCTTATTGGAACTGAGAAAGCAATCGTATATCTACTCTAGCATTGTTAGTGTGTATTGCTGTGCGGTTTATGAATGCTGGAAGGAAAGAAACAGGAAAGTTCATGGCAAGCAAACTCTTGGCAGCTCCATGATTGCAGCGAATATATTATCTATTGCTATGACAAAAGCTAATCCAATGCTAGATAGCTGGTGTACCAATATCCCTAGGGAGTCTCAATTGAAATGGCACCCTCCACCTCTAGATTGGATTAAGATCAATATAGATGCATCTTTATTGGAAACTAACAATGCAGGAATTGGTGGTGTCTGTCAAGACTTTAAGGCCAGGCTTTTGCTTATGTTTGGGGAGAAAATAGTTCACTTGGATGTGGCACAACTTGAAATGGAAGATATCTTGATGATCCGAAAATACATTCAAAATTGGATGTTTGAGAGCAAAGGTATTATAATCGAAGGTGAAAATTACAACATTATAAAATACATTCAAAATTCTTTGAATAAAGATGTTTTTACGAGAAGTCATTTCATTTTGGTCGTTTCCATTCGTACATACAAAAATAAATTTGTCAAGTATGATGTAAAGATAATATATATGAACCCAATTTTGTATGGTATGATAGGTCATTTTTCCTTGTATAAAAGGACTGTTGAAATCATTTTCATTCACTTTCAAACCCTTCTCTAAAAACTCTAGATCCTTTGACCTAGAAATGGAAAGCTTCAGCAAATGCTCATGAGTTTCTATGGGATCATCATCTATGGGTGGGGATGTCAACTTTTTGTCTAAGGACAATGAGGATGTATTCTTTAGGTATGTAATCGCCAAAATCACACCATCTAGACTCCTCATTCAAGATGAAATCCACTATTCTGTCATGCCACTCTTTGCTTCAACTTTGTTCTCTTTTATTCTGACTTTGATCTACACCTACCACAAAGAGACCTTTCATTATTTCTCAGTAAACATGAGGTTCAATGAGGATCAAATAAGGATAACCTCTTTCATTCAAAAGTAAAGAGTCAAAATAAAAAAGGAAGATTTAGGAAATTTTCTTTATTTAAGGACACATTACACTAGAGCTCACACCTTGACCTTTAAATATGATTATGACTATTCTGAGATTAATAAAATTCTTAGAGGTGTAACTCAAGTATGTCAATTAGCGAGAGTCTAAACATTGAATCAAAATGACCGAATCATCCAACATGTCTTAAGAACTTCAATCATTCCTAAGGTTGGTGATCGTATAAATATGACTCCTATCCCATCCAATGTCACATATTTGATCATGACCGGACAACCTTTTGATGAGGCCCAACTCATCATGGATTACATTTATAATCTTTATGAAATTGGGCTTCCTCATCATAAGAGAAAGAAGAATATTTCACTAGGACACTTATAGAGAAGAAGTACCATATTTTTCATCCTGATCCTCCCACTGAAAGGCCAATATATTTTATTGATGCTTCTTTTTGATCTTTATTTAGGAGAGACCAGAGTTCTAGTGGAGATTTTGAAGAAGAAGGGGGAGCTGCTACACTTTCACATGGACCTAATTAGCAATACTTTCAAGAGTTGGGCCAATATTTTGATTGTATAGAAACTCACTTTGATCAATGTTTTGATCAAATTGAAACATGTTTAAATCAGCGGGATGCAAGGTACTAGGAGGATATGGGGTGGATCCGTGGTCAGTTTGACACAATAAATACAAATGTAGCTTTGATGAATAGCTATTTTTTGGAGTTCAACTAGCTACCTTTTCCAATATCAGGGGTCCCTCTGAGTTTTAGTTGTACTTTTTTATTGTTACTTCAACTATCTTTTTCTTGTGATGTGTTGTTGTATTCTTTTTCTGTTGGTATCTTTATTAATGTGTTGATTATGTAGTGTTTTCAATTGATATCTTTGTACTAAATGTATTAAATCCTTTGATATCAATGAAAAATGTTATGTTTTGTGAACTTATTTTTATTTCTTATTTTGAAATATTAGTATGCCTACACAAAAAGCCCGTTGTAATTGATCTAAAAATATGATAAATTAACTTACATTAAAAAATAAATTTCATTATGAAATCTAATTTTTCAAAAATTTAAATTAAATTATACCTAGATTTAGTTAAAAAGATTAATTTCATATTCATTTAGGCATGCATAATTTGAATATCTTTATTGTAATTTTGATGTCCGATTTTTTTTAATTTTCTTTTTCAATATGATTAATTTAGTTATTAGAGAAGTTTGTTTTTAGATTATTGATTTTGGAAAGACTCAAAAAAGTATAACAGAAGAAATACACAATGTGTACAAAAATTAAAAGTTTGCGTAATGGTTCGCAAAGTGAAAGAGGCACAAAATTAGCCCACGTAGAAAAAGATGCACAAAGTGTACTACATATATTTGAAAAGATTAACAATGTCTCTATTTGAAATTTATCTTTATTATATTTATTCCACTATCATTTAATCTCTAATTCAAATCAATCTAAATTTCAATTATACTCTATATTGAAATTGAAGTTAACTAATCTTTATTTATTCATTTTTACAATAATTATCCTTATTTATTTTTTTTAGATAGAAAAATGATCTTGATTAACTTTTCTTATCTTAGTTATTCTTTGATTTAAAATTTTGAATCTTTATATTTAGTCTTATGAAATTGATAGTGTTATTGCAATTATTTTATACTAATTTTCAAGATCAATTCTTTTGATTTCTCATTTGACATATTTCATTTCAATTTATACTTCTCTTTTTATTTTTGTCAAAAGGGGAAAAAAAATCTTATTTGTGATCGTGTTCGTATCTTTCATTATCATTGTGTTCATGTTTGTGTCGTGTCTTTTCATGTCTTTGTAAGTGACTTTCACTATTTTAAGGTTTTTAAGTGTTTTTTCTTTTCATGGAATATCCATATATTCAATTGTTCATTTATTTAGGGGGAGTAAAGAAGAATTTTAGGGTATAAATGTTAATACAAATAATAATTATTTTGCCATCATAAAAAAGGTAGAGATTGTTGAGATTGTTGTAACTTAGTTTTTCGATTGTTGAGATTATTGTAACATGTGTGTTTTTGATGATTCTAAATATTATTATTTTAATTATTATTTCTCTTAACATGTATTGAATATATTATTTTTTTTATTTTGGTGTACTAAAATCTTAGGGAAATCATACTTTAGATTATTGCAGACTTCAAGGGAGAATAAATTAGGGTTAATTATAAATGGAGTTTGTATTTTTAACTTTTATTAAGTTAGAGAGAGTGTGATTATAATTGTGTAACCGTGCACTCACACACTGGGGGAGTGTTTAAAATATATAAATTTTTTAAACTAATCGTACTGTACGATTTAATTCATACGGGATGATTTGTTTGATTTTTCCCTCCCACGAGCAATTAAACGAACTAGAGGAAGAAAATTTTTCTAAGTATTGATCGTACTATGTGAAGCCTTCTTCATACAGATGATGTCCAGAGTATGTAATAGAAATGTCCCTATTTATCCCAATGATTTCATAATTTTTTTGAACTATTCATACTGTATGAAGTGACCTTCGCATAGACGATATCTAGAGTATGAAAAGAATGGGTTCCTTTTCGTCCTGATAAATTCTAAAATTTTTAAAACTAATTGTACTGTACGAAGTGACCTTCATAAAGATGACTTCCAGAGTATGAAAATAATGGGTTCCTTTTTGTCCTGATGAACATCAAATTTTTTTGAATTGATCGTACTGTACGATACATATTTCATACAAATGACATCCGGGGTACAAAATTGTGGGGTGTCTTTTCATCCCGATAAAGCAGAAAAATTTTCTTAATTGTTCGTATAGTAAGAACATGGACAATCATCGTGTGCAAAAATATTTCGTACAAGTTTGTACAAATAATTTTTTAAATTATTTGTATGTACGATTAATGATCATACTATACAATCATGTACACTTAAAATTGAAATTTTCAATTTTTTTGACAGTTTTTCGTGTCTTTTATATAAATAATCCTTAAAACTGAGTTGAAAAAGATTGTTCTTTGTGATTTCTTTAAGAGCGAGTGAAAGAGTGTTTTGGGAGAGTGTTTGAGAGAGAGTTCTTGCAAGTGGAGTGTGAAGGTAAGAATATCTTTTGTGTTTTTATTACTTCTCTTTCATTCTTCTTTTTAGTTATTCGAGAGAAGATCTTTGAAGAAGTTCCTGTACTCTGTTGATACTTGGAGGGTTAAAAAGGATGACAGTACTCTACCGACTCTCGGAGAGTGTGAAAGGATGACACCACACTACCGACACTTAGAGGTTGTGAAAGGATGATGGTACTCTACCGACACTTGGAGGGTGTGAAAGGAAGATAGTACTTTATTGACACTTGGAGGGTGTGAAAGGATGATGGTACTCAACCGCACCGAGGATTGGTGGAAGAGATGAAAATTATAAAGGCTTCTCCGCCTTGCTGTGGGGGCAAAAGGAGAGTCACTTTGGTAATAGAGCAATACCTAAAGAGGGAGTCTTCTGGGAGTGGATGTAGGTCTTGTTGGACCAAACCACTATAAATTTTTATGTTCATTTTTATTTTTGCACTTTTATTTTTAAGCATTTTATATTTTGTGGTTGAAAAATTATTTTTATAAAATATATTAAAATGAATTTTCTTTAATATCCAACATAATTTTTTAAAATTACCAATTCACCACCCCCTTATTTAGCCTTGGGACATTTGCATAGGTTCAAGAACCTATACGGACTTTACACTTCCTTAATCTTTTACATATTTTTTATAGCTTATCCCAAACTGTTTCATTAGTCTATCTTAACATTTAAGCAATTATATCCCCAAACCTTTCCATATTCCCTGAAATCACTTAAAACACTTTAGTGTCTGGTTCAGATTTCTTTCCTTTTCTTGTTGGGTCCATTTTCTTGATAAATAAGTCTTAAATTCAAAATAGATTCTTCAAACTAAGTAAAAACACACAAAATAAACTTGATCAAACAAAATAAACCTATAAATACATCAATAAAGAAATCAATAAAGCATTTTTTATCGCAATCAAATTCTTTCACTAACCATGATACCACTATATCATGTCCAGGGATCCAACACAGAAGATTTTTTTTTAAAAATATTTTTATGTATTTATTTATTTTTTAATTCTTAATAACAACCAATAATAATTTGCAACCAATTTAATTTAACATCCAAAGATGATTAATTGTATTAAATAAATATAAATAGTTGAAAAAATAATTCATTTTTACTATAATAAATTTTTACATGCTACAACTTGTCCCAAAATAATATATAATATCCTTCATAGGCCTCAAAAGAATATACATTAAAAAAAAAATAATGGAATGCTAAATTATCAATGCTAAATTAAAATTTTGCATGTTGTAACCTTAAGCTACAAGTTTCTTACCTTTACTTAAAAACATATAAAATCACATAATGAGCATAAAAATCTAGTAAATAACTAAAAATAATACAAGATAAAAGAGAAATAGTATGATAAAAATCAGGTAAGGAAATCTATATAGTATCAATATAATAATCAGTATCAGTTAGTAATCTGTATTAGTTAGCAATAGTTAGTATGGAAAATTAGTAATAATTAGTATCAATAACCAATATTTAGTATTCTATCATATATTTATGAGAGGGTATGTTTAGGGTATCTTGCTCCAGTATTATGACTCCCGATCAATTTCCCCTTATGACTCCTAATCAATGTACTCCTTATAACTCTCCTTGAATAGTGTGAATAAGTCACCCCGATTCCACATAACTCCATTAGTCTCTAGCTACTTATGACTCCCATTAGTGAATCAGTGAATACTGAGGTTATCATGTGGGGTGATTGTATCTTATATATCTGATATCAATTGATATTTCATTTTCTGTAAGAGCAACATTAGTTCAAAACATCATTTATGTCACATATCTATATCACATTTCAATATTACATCTCAGTATTACATTCCAATTCATATCAACCCTATTACTTATTGTGGCATATACATTTTAGTAATATGATATTAAATAATCATACATGACTTTCAACCCATTTTTAATATACTTTTATTCATGATTATTTTTCTTAGAAATTCTTTTACTCATATTTAACTAATAAAAATATAATAAAATCATTTTAAATTATACTAGAAGAACAAATCTATAACATACCCTTAGTAGTACTATGAAAGCTTATGAAATCAAGAGATAATATATTTTTAATAGATTTAGGAGAGATAAAATTTGTAGAATCAAAATCATCAATTAAAACACTAAGAGGATAGTTACTACAAATAAAATAATTTTCATAGCATGAATAATGGATAAAAATAAACAAAAATGAACTTTCTATCTCACCCCTTTCCTCTTCTTTCTTTCCTTTCTCTCCCTCTTCACAAATATTGTCTTTCTCATACAATATATATATATATATATATATATATATATATATATATATATATATATATATATATATATATATATATATATATATATATATATATATATATATATATATATATATATATATCCTTGTGAGGGAGATATATATATATCCTTGTGAGGGAGATATTTAAGGGACTCACAAAGGTTTCTCCAAGCAAGGTTTTCACCATCTTCTTCAAGCTTCTTCCTTAATTCCTTGGTGGCTCTGGGGATACTTTTATCGGCATCTTGTCCAAGATTATTTTCCTACTCCAGGATGGAGTAAAAGGATTCCAAGGTTCTCTACCTACTCCATGAGGGAGTAAAAGGATTTCTAGGTTCTCTTCCTACTCTAGGAGGGAATAAAAGGATTCAAGGCAATCTATCTCATAGAGTTGGTGGAATGATTTTGTAAGGGTTTCTCTACCTTGCTATGGGGGTAAAAGGAGAGATACTACTTTTAGTACAATTCCTAAAAATGAGGTTTCCGGAGAATGAACATAGGTCAAGTTGACTGAACCACTATAATTATGGTATGTTCTTTCTATTTACAATTTTGCAATTAATTTTTGCATTTTTTGTGATTTGTTATGTGTTTGAAATCTCTAATTTTTATTACTGTGAAATTAGTTTTTCTTCCACATAAATTGTTTGTTTTAAAATAATCCTATATGATATGAATCTTATAGTATGATTATTGTAACTACTCTTAATTAATAGGGATGCCTTAATTTGGGTTTTCTATTTTTTAAGTGATTATGCAATATGATAGAAATCATCATGTACGATTAGGTAAAAAACCAAAAAAAAAAAATTTAACTCACCAACCCACTCCCTTGAGTGTGTGTGTGTGTGTGCAAGGTTACTTAGTTTGGGAGTCCACCAGATACATGAATTGACTTAAGAAAGATAAAAAGTATATTAAAATTAAAATTATAGATAGACTAAATTCTAATCTACTCGATCTTTAATTGAATTGCATTGCAGGTGAATTTGTGGACTTGAAAGGTTAGTAAGCAGGCCATATAAAATAGATATGAAATAACAGCAATCATAAATAAATAATAATATTTGTTTTCATCAAAATCTTAGTACTTGAGCATAAATTTGTAACAATCGTTTCCTTTTTGATGATGAAAAATATTG
Organism: Dendrobium officinale; assembly: GCA_019514585.1. NCBI lineage: Eukaryota > Viridiplantae > Streptophyta > Magnoliopsida > Asparagales > Orchidaceae > Dendrobium > Dendrobium officinale. The sequence goes on from CM033687.1 coordinate 36,466,640, forward strand.
ATGTTTAAGAGTTTTCAAAAGTATTTTGCTATTCTGTATACTCCCCCATACTAAGTTAATCTTTAAAAACAAATAAGAAAGGTGAACTTTTATTTTTTAATTTTTAAAGAAAATGCAAAATAGTAAATAGGAACACTAAGTGGAAAACAAACTAAACAATGAATAGGAAATGAACTTCAATAAAACAAAATATGTAGGTAATTAACAACAAATAACTGCTCTCCCTTTTGATATCAAAAAATGGAAGAAAGTTAATGTTCGTTAGGGATGTTAAGCCCTTAAGAATTAGCCTGAGGCTAACCAAGAGGGGGGATGAATTGGTATTTTTAAAAACTTTTCTTTAGGTAAAGCACAAAATTAAAACCAAAAACACCACAGAAATTAGAGTGCAAAAAATAAATAAACACGGAAGCAAAACAAAGAAAGATAACACCGGATTTATAGTGGTTCGGTCAATCCTTGACCTACGTCCACTCCTCGGAGGCACCCTCCGAGTATTGCACTAACTAAGTGTCTCTGCTTTAGCTCCCACAGCTAGGCAGAGAAGCCTTTACAATAGACTCCTTTTCACCAACCCCAGTGCGGCAGAGAACCGACTCCTTTTGCTTACTCCTGAAGCGGGCAAAGAACCCAGACCTTTTGCTGAAGTAGACCTCCCAAGAACATCCCAAGGATGAAGGATGAAGAATGGAGACGATGACTTGGAACCTTACTTGGAGAAACCTTTGTGATCCCTCTCATAAACTCCCCCTCACAAGTTCCTCTCTCTCTCTCTCTCTCTCTCTCTCTCTCTCTCTCTCTCTCTCTCACAAGGCTCTCTCAGGTCAAGACAGCAGCACTCAAGGTCTTTAGCATGAGAAAATTTGGGTCCTTTAAATAGAATTTCAAGAACTGACATTATCGTCTAGGATGATAGGAATATCATCTTGGACGATCAGTATAAAGTAAGCTCAATCAGCAAGGGCGATTTGGGACGATCAGAAGAAAATTGGTTACATCGTCCAGTCTGATACAATTTCATCCTGGCCGATTAGTTCAAATCTGAGTACAATCATCCTGAACATCACCCTGAATAGAGTCTGGTCGATGTCAATCGTCCAGTCCATCATCCCGGCCAATTCTGCGATCGGCCCGGCCAATGTGATCGTATCAATGAACCTTAATTGCTTTCCATAATTGCTATATTAATTTAGGCATAATTATGTTGTATCGTCCAAGTCGATGTTGAGTTCATCCTGACTGATGTTTTAAAATAAAGAATACCTAAATTGATCATGGCGGCTGATTCTTTCTAATTTGAGCCTATCATCCTAGCAGATACAAGGATCATCCATGTTGATTTGCTTAATGATGGCTGCTTGATCAGGATGCCCTAATTAGGGTTTCTATTTTTAGTCGGATCGTCCTGGCCGATATGAACATCGGCCAGGCCGATGTACTCAAAATATAAAAACTCAAAAAATCCCTCATGTGTGTGTGTGTGGAAGGTTACTTAGCATCAGGAACCACTTTTACAATTAACACAAGAAAGGACAAAATACAGACTTGACTCAACCTAAATCTACCCGATCTTGAGCTGGCTTGAGTTGCATTCGATCTTGTGGTCCTGAAAAATTAGTAGGTAAGGAAGTCGTAGAAAAACATGAATGTTTGCTATCATCAAAAGTTTAATCCACAATCTTAGATTCACAACAAACTTCCCCTTTTTGATGATGGCAAATTCAAACAAAGAATTCCAAGTAGTTATGGCAGTTTAGTAAAAACAGTATGACGAAAAAGCAGTTCACTAAGTTCCAGAATTCAAAGTATAAGATACATCAAACTACTCCCCCTTTTGACATCATAAAAAGGAGGGAAACACAACAAAACACAAATAAAAATTATAACATAAACTAGAACAAAACTTAAGAAAAAATAAACTACAGAAAATTGAAACTAAAACTAGAAAAATGAGGGACCCTGATCATCAGATGGAGGTGGTGGTGGTGGTGGCTGCTGGAAGAAGCTAGAAATTGTAGCAAACCATGCCCCCAAACCAGGCTATGTCCTGGTCATGCTGTTGCTGCTGGTTAGCAACATAGGCATCGTACCGTGTCTCCCACTGATCAAATCTTTCCACCAACTGATCCAGCTAAGAGTACTAGCCGAGAGGAACATTTTCAGGAATAGGAGTAGGAGTGGGAGCCTCCTCTTCCTCGGCCCCCTGAGCTTCCCCATCCCTTGGGTGGAGATGAGTACTATGAAGGGCATTAAAGGAATTGTTTGAGTAGAAGCGTGGTGGATGGTTGGGAGGAGTAGATTATTGAAGGTTGTATTTAAATTGTAGAATATATGCAATGATGTGTCCTAGAGCAAGATTTGACTTTCTTTTATGACATGGATCTTGAATGGTAGTCAAATGCTCGATGTAGCGAATGATCAGGTCTGTGGCATTGAATTTTATATGGGCAGAATATAAAAGGTAGTAAGTGAAAGAAGTAGAGTGATATGGATTCAGTCCCCAGTTTTTGGAATAATAGATGTGCGAAGGACATGCTGGATTGTCCTAGCATCTTTGAGTAAAAAGCTAGTCTCTCCAACATAAAAGTGTGAGTTTGTGTGGTGAAGAAAATGATTTGCAGTGGACCAGCCAAAGTCAGGATCAGAGAAAAGGGTATACAGTTTATCCCTAGTGGTGGATTGCTGGAACAGTTCAGCACAATCCTGATATGTAATCTCGACAGGACGTCGATTCACATAAGAGGTGAGAGCAGTGTAGGAAGAATTTATGTGGAGGTTTGTATAAAATTAAAAAAGAAGTTTAGAACTAAAGGGGACTGCGAGGGCCAGAATAAAGAAACGAGAGGTGTGAGTGAAAAGATCCAGTACTGGATAGGAGAGATAGGCTAGATTGATTATTCGGGAGAGAGTAATGCCGAACTCTTTGTAGCGATGGTAGGCAGCCTGATCGTCTTTCTCCAGAAAATGAGGGTCTAGTATGCCCCTCGAGGAGCTACTAGACGTCTAACATGCACGCTTTCCGCCAGCCATTTAGAAGAAAAAAGCAAGGAAACATTAAGCAATAGCATGTAGAAAGCCAAAGAGAATGTGTGAAGAAAAAATGGCTGAATTCGAGCTGTATTTAAAGAATCAGCTAGATCGTCCAAGCCGATCGTAGGATCATCCAGGACGATCCGGTGCAATTATTGTGAACAGGACGATTGGTCAAAAAGGTGGTTCAATCATCCAGGACGATCGGATATCGTCCGGGATGATTGACACAGGTGATCATATCAAGGAGTCAGGCCAGATGACTGTTGAAAAAAAAAAAGATCGTTTAGGCCGATTAGGTGGATCGTCCAAGACGATGCTCAATAATGGATCCTATCGGCCAAATTTAAAATATTTTAAATCATGCGCCATGTGTATCATACAGGACAAACAGTGGATCGTCCAGGCTGATTGTCCAAAAATGGATCGTCCCGGGCAATTTTAGAGATTTTAAACGTACTAACACGTGTATTATCCAGAATGAATAGGTGTATCAGACGGGACGATTACATTAAATGCATCATCCAGGATGAAAAAGGTATCGGCCAGGACGATCAAGATGATTGTAGCTAGGACGTTTATATCGTTTAGGACGATAAAGGATCGTCCAGGACGATTAGAGTAGAAAAGTTAGAATATTCAGCATATGGAGTTCTTGAAGCACGAAAAATCGATCATCCATGACGATATAAATATCGGCCAGGACGATGTGACAAAAAATTTCAAATTAAAGGAGGGATAAAGATGATCAGAGAAGGCCCAAAAACAACAAGATCAACAAAAATTAATCACGATAAAACAAAAGCCAAATTTTTTTTAATCAAGACATGAACATGATATAGTCTCCATGTGGCTGATTTTAAAAATTTGTAAGTTAATTAGTTAACAACTTCAAAAATCCAAATAATGGTAAAATATCTGATCATGTTAACCCTAAGCTCGGACTTCTTTTAGGGCAAAATATTCTTTTGAAATCAAAAGGCCTAACTCAGAAAAAACATTTGGATAAGAAAAGAGATCCGATCAAGACTTGGTTTCAGAAAAATATCTTATAAAATAATATATCAAAGTAATTTGTTATATCACAAAATTCGAAATCAAGTCCTTGAAAATCTCAAGTGATATATAAAATCTTCTAAGTTTTAAGAGTTGAAAGAAAGGAAGATAGATTACTTTTTGATGGGCACATTTTATGCCTCTTGTCCATTGAACGACGCACTTTGCGCATCTTTTGATTTTTGATACACTTTGTGTATATTTTTTTTCAATTTGGCGTCATTGTGCATCTTTTATTTTTGGCATCATTGGCCACTTTTTATTATTATTTTTGTAAGCTAGATTCTTTTCCAAAAACTCTTAAATATTCTTAGTTGTGAGTATATCTTCCAGATATTAGAGAAGAAAAACTCACTCTCTAATATAGGGAAGAACAATCCATAAAATAGAATAAAAAATCATGTGAGAGATGCATTGATGAGAAATCTTGAAGTAACATAAAAACTTTGACAATTATGGTATAAACTAGATTACTGTAGCAAGGTAGAAAAGATCTCAATTGCAAAATTCAGTTGTTAATTTGAGATAAACTTTTGATTAGAAAAGAAATTTTTACCACCAAAATAGGTTAGAGAAAGATACACAATCAATGGTGTTTTTACCCTTTAGAAGATTAGGAGATGTAAAACATTAACTCCAAATTTTCAAAATAAAAAACAAGGCATAATATATCAATACAGTGATGATTTGCAAAGGAAAAATAAAGCAAGGCATATGAAAAAATAAAGTACCAAAAATAAAACAAAAAAAAAAACTAACAAAAAAAGAAATAAACAACAAAAACTAGAAAAAAACAGCATGGTAATCAGCAGACAAAACATCAGTAGAAATCAAGTTCATCATTGATGTCAATCAAATCCAATCTGGTCTTTAAATTGCTGAAAGTGTCGAAGGCTAGTGGTTTAGTAAAAATGTCATCCAGTTGATTCTCAATCGCCATATAATGTAATTTAATGTCTCCCTTAGTCACATGGTCTCTAATAAAGTGATGCCTAATATCAATGTGCTTAGTTCTTAAATGTTGGATAGGATAATTATAAATACAGATGGCACTAGTGTTGTCACAAAGAATTGAGATGGTGCCTACAGGTAATCCTAAATCCACTACTTGTTATTTTAGCCAAATGACTTGGGCCACACAACTTCCTAAAGCAATGTACTCAGCTTCCGCAGTGGAAACAACAATAGAGTTTTGCTTTCTACTAGACCAGGAGACTGAAGACTGTCCTATAAATTGGCAAGTTTCAAAAGTGCTTTTTCTATCCACCTTATATCCTGCAAAATCAGAATCAGAAAATCCAATAATCTTAAAAGAAGTGTTGTGCCTAGGGTTCCAAATTCCTAAGATTTGGGTCCCTAAAAGGTATTTAAGAATTCTCTTAACTGCAGTCAGGTGGGATTCCTTAGGGTCAGCTTGAAATCTAACACAAAGATAAATACTAAACATTATATCAGGTTGGCTAACAGTCAGGTAAAGTAAAGATCCAATCATCCATCTGTACTTCTTCTGATCAACTGATTTTCCATTTGGGTCCTTGCCAAATTGAATTCCTGAGGTCATGGGAGTATTAATTGGCTTAACTTTGTCCATTTTATATTTCTTCAAGATGTCCTTTATGTATTTTATTTGTCTCAAAAAAGTTTCATCATCTAATTATCTAATGCTAAAACCCAAAAATTAGGATAATTCTCACATCATACTCATCTCAAACTCTTTACTCATTATTTAAAAAAATCATCACATAGCCTTTTATCAGAAGATCCAAAAATTATATCATTGACATAGATCTAAACAATGAGTAAATCATCTCCTACTTTTCTCAAGAAAAGGGTGGTGCCTACACTCCCCTTAATAAACTCCCTTTCTAGTAAGAATGTGATAACCCTCTCATACCAAGCTCTGGGTGCCTTCTTTAATTCATATAAGGCCTTTTTTAATTTGAAAACATGATTTGGAAATGTGGAACTCTCAGGTTTTTCTATAAACACAACCTCTTTTATTTCCCCGTTTAAAAATGCACTCTTAACGTCCATTTGGAAAAGCTTAAATCCCTTATAACAGGCAAACATTAATAGCACTCTAATGGCTTCCAATCTAGCTACAGGGGAAAAAGTCTCCTCAAAATCTATCCCTTCTATTTGGTTATACCCCTTAGCCACTAATCTTGCCTTATTCCTAACCTCCACTCAAGAATTATTCACCTTATTCTTAAAGACCCACTTGGTTCCAACTACACTTTGTCCCTTAGGTCTTTCTACAAGCTCCCAAACATCATTCCTAACAAATTGGTTCAACTCCTTCTGCATGGCTAAGATCCAAAACTTGTCAGAAAGGGCTTAGTTTATGTTGGTGGGTTCAGTCATTGAGATAAAGACAGAGTGGTTCACTTCCTTCCTAAGTCCATGTCTAGTCCTAACTCCATCAGAAGGGTCTCTTAAGATCAGATCTTTAGGGTGACTCGAAGAGTATCTCCAATCTCTAGTCAAAGTGTGTGAAGGTTCAACTTTTTCCTCCAGATATACATTTTCTATTTCTTGGGTAACTTTTCCTACTCCTTCAGTGTTCTAGTGCTCTACCCTCTTCTCTAAATTTTCTACTCAAGTGGGAATCTCTCCAACATCATCATCATCCTCAACTCTAGGCTTTCTAGGATCAGACTCATCAAACACTACATGTGTAGTCTCTTCCACCACCAAAGTCCTCTTATTAAATACCCTAAAAGACTTCCCAACACTAGAATATCCTAAGAACACTCCTTCATCAGATTTTGGGTTAAATTTTCCTAAGTGAGACTTCCCATTATTGTGAATGAAAACCTTACAACCAAAGACATGAAGATGGGAAAGATTGGATGTCCTACCCTTAAGGATTTCATAGGGTGTCTTATCTAATTTGGCTCTAACATTCACCCTATTCAACACATAACAAGCTGTGTCAACCACTTCAGCCCAAAAGTATTTTGGAAGTGAATACTCAGCAAGCATGGCTCTAACAGTTTCCACTAAGGTTCATTTCTTCCTTTCAACTACCCCATTCTGCTGAGGGGTCCTGGGAGCTAAGAAGTTGTGACTAATCCACTTGTCCTCACAAAAATCTCCAAATCTCTCATTTTTAAACTCTCCCCCATGGTCACTATGGATGGTCAAGATCTCACAACCTAGCTTTTTTCTAAATCCGAGTGAAGAAGACTCTAAACTCATCAAATGACTAATTTTTGTGTAAAAGAAATCTAATCCAAGTAAACCTCGAGTAGTCATCGACAATCACAAAACCATAGACTTTTCCTCCCAAGCTGGTAGTGCTAACGGGTCCAAACAAATCCATATGAAGGACTTCTAAAGGTATAGAGCTACTAATGTCCTTAATGGAGTAAAAAGTGGAGTGGATTTGCTTTCCTAATTGGCAGGCATCGGTCACTAAGACCCTTCTAGAATCCAGATCTAATCCTAGACCCTAGGATCCACTCTAGACCTTAAGACCCCTTCCTAGACCTAGACCCTAGGATCTATTCTAGATTTTGAGATCCTTTCCTAGAGCCCGACCTTAGGGTCTATTCTAGACCTTAGGATCCTTCTAGATCTAAGACCTTTAGGCCTATTCTAGAGCCTAGGATTCTTCCATATCCAAGTCCTAGAACTCTTCTAGATCCTAGGATCAATCCATATTCAAATCAATCCATACCCTTGACTAACTCAAGCCTCAAATCAACCTAAACTCCATTCAATTTAAATTCAAATCAATTCAAACTTCAGACCCCTTCAAACCATGACCCAGTTCAATTGAGAATTCAAACTTCAACTTTGACTTCGATCCTACCCTTGACCTAGCTTTGACCCTATCCATTCATTAACAATCACCACATGATTGTTAATGATTTGGATACTTCAATATTAATTACTCAAGCTTAAAATCCATTCCAAATCCAGAAATCCAGACTCAAATCCAAAGCCTTAAGGCCTTGTCCTAAAGACCTTTTTCAAAGAATTTTCAAACATTCCAAAACCCAGTCCAATGGCCTCTGATTCAGGGTCTATCACTTACAAAGTGATAAGACATGTCTCTAGAGGCTACCCTCCAATTTTGAGCCCATTCTGAGGTCTCTAACCCCAGAATCTGAATTAAAATCCAAAGGCTGTAAAACCTTCAAATATTTACAGCCTATGCCACTGAACCCAACCCCTTTGAGATTTTGATCTTGGAGCCCTTATCAAAGCCTCCAACCACTTCCCGATTCTTAATTTTAAACCACTGAGCAGTAAACTGCACTTCTCAAAATCCATTTTTGACCCTAGTTGACCAATAGGTCAGAATTGACCAAAATACCCTTATGGGATTTCAAATGGCCATTTCAAATCAAATCAATTCCAAACTCTTCGAAACCACTTCCAATGAATTCCAAATGTCAAATTCAATTTGTTGAACTCAAACCCAGACCTTGGGTCAACCTGGTTGACCAAGTCAACCAGGTTTGACCCATTAACCCATACACCCCTTCCCTTTCAAAATTTTGAATCAATCCTATTCCAAGTCTTTTAGATGCATGGGATGACCCCTTGGGCACCCAAGAGACCCCTCTTGGTGACCCAAGCCTTGGGCTCACTTGGGTTAGTCACATGGCTTGACCCAAGTAACCAAGAAGAGGTCTCCCTTGAGCCATCTTTTGATCTTATCCAAATTGAATCCAAATCAAAATGCCATTGAGTTCCCATGGACCCAATACACCTTCCTTGATCAGCCCAACCCTTGAGCTCATTTGGGTCAAGAGTTAGGCTAGCCCAAAGTGCCCAAAAGCACTTGGGATTGAGCCAAATCTCAACCTAAGCCCAATTGAACTAGACCAACACCTCCCATGGGTGGCCCTAGGTTGAATACACCTCCTCCAGCCAGCCCATGCCTTGGGCTAGCTTGGGTCAGGAGTTAGGCTAACCCAAAGTAGCCAAAAATACTTGAACCCGAGCCATCTCCCTGCCCAGATCAAATTGGGCCCAATTGCCACTTGCATTGGGTGCACCAGACCTTGACCCACTCCCCACCTCAAGCCCAGGGTCTGGCCTGACTTCGGTTGAGCCCGAATCAACCCAAACCAAGCAGGTTTGGATCAACCCGAGCCATCTTTTAATCCAGATCAAATTTGACCCAATTGCCACCTTTATCGGGTGCACCAGACCCAGACCTGCCTCCCATACCGAACCCAGGGTCTGACCTGATCTGGATCAAGCTCACTTCGACTCGAACCAAGCAGGTTCGAGCCCAACCGAGCCACCGGATCGACCCCAGCTTCCTCAGGCCAATTTGGCTCCACTCTCGGCTCCAGTATGTCCCCATCGGCCTTCCCTGGTCAACCCGACCCAGACCATGGCCGGCGGCGGTCGGAACCAATGGAGAGCAAGCTCCGGTGGTCCCCCCAGGCCGATCCTGACCGAAAGCCTTCCAAAGGCTGTGGCTCGCCGGCTTGAGGCTCACGAGCTCTCTAGAATGGTGCCCCTTTCCACTTGGCATCAATCCGAGACCTCCTCCGATTCAATCCTGGCCGTCCGAGCTCGCGGGAGGAGGCTGAATAGGTTGGTGCTCCCCAGAGCTCGAGAGACGATCCCAGTGTTTTCAAAACGATTCCCCAGAGCTCCATCCATCTCCCAGCATCTTCCTTCGAGCTCCCAGACCGCCCCTTCCATCACTTCGAGCGAACTCCGGCGAAAGGCTTCGGCATCCCGCTCGAAGTCATACCTCCAGCCGTCCTCCAGTCGCGGCCTCTGAAGGAAACCTGCTCGCCTTCGTCCCCTGAAGCTTCCAGATAGAGAAGCTCATTCGTTGAGGCTTTCTCTCCGGTAATTCCTTCATCCCGAGCTCCCTAGCTAGGTAGTCCGGTCAAGTGTGAAGGAAACCTTCACCCCAGCGGATTTCCACCGTTGGATTGAAGGTTTCCACCCCCCTGATCCTCCCTGTGAAATTTCGTCGAAGTTCGCCGGCGCGATCGCTCGGATCACGCCGGAGAAGGTTCACGGCTTCGGGTAAAGGCGGAGGTTGAAGACGTAATCTCAGCCGTTGATTTCGATCAACGGCTCGGATTAGATCCCGCGGTCCCGGAGCGTGTTTAATCCCAGCCGTTCGATCCGCCATCCGACGGCTGTGGTTAATCCGGCCGTTAACAGTTAGCGCCAATCATTGTCTGGCGAATCAGCGCGCGCGCCGCGTGGGTAACGGTCGCTGACTGTGTAATTGCCGGATTAATTAAATCCAGAAATTCAAGGGAACTTCAAAAATTCATAACTCCCTGCACACTTGTCCAAATTAGGTGTTCTTAGGCTCATTGGAAAGGTCTCAGGGAGCACTACAAAAGCCCTATGGTTCCAGACCCTGGTTAGGTCAATCTTAGGTTTAATTTCATTTTGAGCATTTTATGAATTTCTTTAATTACTTTTTAAATACATGTCTACCAGGTCTGGAATTTTGGGAGATTGAAATTGGACATGTTTTTGACATGTCCAAATTTTATCTCCCCGTTTTATGTTGTTCAAGGGCATTTTACCTAATTTTTAAGTTTAAGGGTCATGGTTTGACCCTTAAATTCAAAAAGGGATATGGACCTATCCAATGGGATTTAGGGTGTGATTTTTGGTGTGCTGATGATGTTTAGGATAAGGAGTGTAGAGCCACTGATTTTGCCCCAATCCAAGCCTAGGATAGATCCCTATAGTGATTTGAAGGTGACTTAGAGCTCACCTTGGGTGGTTTAGTTAACCACCTTAGAGTACTCCTTTTGAGCCCAAATTTTGTGGTTTAGGCCTCAGGATCAGGTGATCCTTTGGTTTAAATTTCATCACATTTGGGGTTCATTTGGTTTCCCAAGTAGGAGCCACAATAATTCCCCTTAGAAATCCCCCTTCAGCCTTAATAAAATTCTAATAAATTTGATTTAATTCTTAAAAATTCCCCAAAAATACCCCTAACTAACCTCAATTCATCCCTCAATCAGTGAAAATTGGAATCCCTTTAATTTGACATTCAAATATATTCTAATCTAATTTTAAGCTAAAATCACTGTTTAATCAATTTTAATTAATTAAAAATTATTAAAAATCCCAAAAAATCTTTAAACACTTTCTGATCTCTCCTTAGATCATTTTTGATCTTTGGAGTTGATCTCAAGAAGTTTAAGACTCATTTGGGTTCAAATTATTAAAATGGCTCTTAATTGAAATAATTTAATAATTCCAATAAATACCCAAACTTCCAAAATTCATTACTAATTATAGAAAAATTCTAAATCAATCAAACTCAGTGGCTAATGACTCTCTAATTAAAATCTAGTATTTTCCTAAAAAAAATCAAATCCTCAAAATCTGGTCAAAGTCAAAAAGTCAACATTTTGGTCAACTCTAGGTCAAATCGGGTTAAAACTTCTAAAAATCATAACTTTTGATAGAAAACTCCAAATTTAGTGTGCCACCTGTCTAACAACTCATAATTAGGTCTAGTATTTATTAAAAATCTGAAATCTTAAAGATTAACTCTAATTTTAAAAGTCAAGTTTTGACCCCTTAGTTAACACATCCGGATAATCTTTTTTTAAACCCATTAACCCTTTCAAACTCCAGAATTTTCTTAATAGGATAATAAAATTCTCAACTAATCTATTAAAATCAGTAACTAACTCCTTTTAATATCAAGCCACTCTTTTAATTCCAACCAATTTAAATCAACTTAATCAACCCCGATTGCTACTGGGTAACCCAGGCCTACGAGGCTATTAGCTTAGCCCCAAGGAAGGTGAAATAAACTTCACGGCCTCGGTGTGAAACAAAGGTAGTAATCAATTAACTTTTAAAATATGTTTAAGTAAAATTCTTAACATATTAATACTTAAATTTTAATTTAAACCCCCTTTTGAGCCTTAACAAACCCAGACTTTTAGACAACTTCAACTAATAACCCACTTTAGGATCTACCCCAGCCACACGACCTTTCTCACACACTTTAGATGATGTGCTAGGACAACCAACTCTAGATCTAGGTTAGGCCGGTGTTTACTTTACTGCTGTGTGCCGGATTTTTCGTAGTTTTCACTGCATGTTGTGGATGAAATTGCTTTGCTGTGTCTGCTTACTTTTTCTGCACTCTGTGGATGGATTGATATGTTTGGCGATTAGATTACCCTTAGGTTAGGTAAGATCTGGATGTTGACACAGTTTTCTGCAGGTGGCCACGCTCATGCAGGGTAATATAAAAAGGGGGCAAATCAAAAAAATGCATAAATATTATAAACTCTTTGCACAGGTGCTTCAGCTGCTAAAGCCCCCAAATCATAAAAAGAGCGTGGCCAGTGTGTTTACTTTCCTTTTTGCTCATATACAACTGCTTGAAAAAAAAAACTGCTTTTTATATATTAATTGCTTAGGATAACCCTGCAGGTGAGTCTAGATTTTTATTTTGATATTAATGTAATTTGTGTAAGTGTCAAGTGTTGTGAAAGTTGATTTTGAGTTGGGATACATAGATCCAAAGCTTGGATTCCAAAGAGGAAAGGATACCCCTTTAGGGAACACTCCTTTTCCATTTGGAAATCCAAATTTGGATCATACCTCCTCCTTACCCAAAGAGGAAAGAGTGGCCTTCCCCCTTAGAGGAAAGTGCCCTCTTATCCATTTGGGTAATCCACTACGAAGATTCCAAGAAGATTGAAGAAAAGGAGTCCAAAGAAGAACGAGATTGAGGATTTGAAGATTTGAAGATTGAAAATATCCCACTCAAAACTACTTGCGTCATTACTAGGTTTAGAATCCGGGTTGTTGTCAGTGGTGCCCGGCCACTTTACTTTCTGCAAAACTCTGGTTTGTAATAAGCAAGGCAACTTTGCCTATGGACATTTATTAATTAGTTAATTTATATTTGATGTGATGAATTGATTGCCTTTAGGACTACCTGCTTTTATTAGTTTTTTGGCGATTGTGTGCCGCTTTTGCTTTTTTGCCCTGGACTCGTGAGGCTCGTGAGGGTGTGAAAAATTTTTATATTCATAACCTTAAATGTCTAAAATTTTAGTGAGTCTAAATAACATAGAAAGATAACGAATCTAGGGAATTAGCCGGGGATCGACCCCGGGGTCGCATGCATATTTCTGCATTACTCTTTCCTTGCTTTAGACCCTTCCCCGCCTGCGGGTAGAGTCCGGATAGTCTGACCTATGAGGACGAGGTGCCGGACCTGGGGAAGTCCAGTCTTCTAAAAAAATTATTTTCTAAGCCTGTTTTTTTAAAAAATTCAAGCATACTTGATTGGAAGTTGTTAACTAGCATGCATTGCATTAGATACAAACTTAAAGAGTCAAAATTTTAATTGCATAGTCCTTAGCATTTTGCACCCAACATAAGTTAAAGGGGTCAATTAGGGAAATCTCTAGATGTCGGCCCCAACTCTCCAAAAACTTTAATTACAACGTTCCTACCACTCTTTCATAAAAGACCGGACTCATCTCTTTTAAATCGACTAGGTGGTTAGCTGGCTCCCCAATCCAGGCCGGGGTAAGTCCAGACCTTGCACTGCATTAGTTAGGATCGGACGACTGTGGTCCAGTGTCCAAAATAGATTTAGGATCCGGGGCAGATCTTTGATCATAAGACCCCAAATTTCGGGAATATAATCCCAAATTTCTAATAAAATGCTCAACTCTAATTAAAAATTCCTTTCAATCCTAAAACATAAAGCCCAACACTTAGATTAAGTTGGGACACTTCCGGAAGGTTCTGGAATCTCAAAGTGTCCCCTACCACTCTCCCCTTGAATCTGTTAATAACTGTTCAATCTCGCTCCATTCCCGTTTGATTTTCCAATAATTCTATCCATGCTTTGATATCACTCCTAGAAACTCTAACAAAATTCTGCCACCATTTTAATCGGGAGTTTTCGTAGGAGATTTTTGTCTCCCTGCGATGTAATTAACTACGAGGGCTTGCGCTCGTAGGAGATTTGGAACCCCACACACCTGATTTTAAAATTGATTTTAAAACTTCACTAGATTTCTTTGGGAAAAGTTAAAGAATGATCGTCGTCGTTGCATTAAAAGAATTATCGTAGAATGGTGTCATTTCCCTTTGGGGAGATACGTCCTTCTTCGATAAGGCTTTGGATGTGAATGCGACGATCATACTTCTTGAATATTGTAATTGGGTATTTAGTTGAACTCTACTTTGTTCCTTCGGGGCCATATGAAGTTCTCTTTAGCATCCGGTCATAATATTCAAGATGAATTTCATAATTCTAAGTCTGAACACCGTTACGAAAAATTTATTTTCGTCCTTCGGGGTGATATACTCTTTCTAACGAGTTGATTCGACTTTAGAATTAGAACTCAACCTTGATCTTAAAATTCCCAAAGAAAACTAATATTTTTCAAAACCTGTTTTCCAAAATTCCACCAACAAAAAATGGCACGCCCGGTGGGACCAAATTTCTCTTCCCATCTTTAATAGTGGCAGAATTTTGTTTCATCGGTAGTCTTAACTACCTTTCTTCCGTTGGTCCCTCAATCCATTTCCTTCTTGGGTGAGTGTGGCCAACATCTAAAATAACTTAAAACATCAAAAGAGAGGTTTTACCTCCCAAAAATTTGTTGTTTATTAATTTATTTATTCGTTCTGATTTTGACCTTCTGCCCTAGGATTTCCTATGAGGCGACAGCGTCAAATCGGACCTCCAAATGTTCGTTTTAAAAAAAAAAAAAATTGTTAATAATGCCACTTTCAAAATATCTCTTTTGAAATTGAAAAGAAAAGACTTTTGATTATTAAAGATTTGAGATACACTAGTCTTAACCTCTTTTCCATTTTAACTTTCAAGAATAAAGAGGCTAGACCGTTGAGTTTACTTTGGATTTTCTTACAAGTTCCATAAGCCTTCGGGCAAGAGGAAACTCCGTCCGTTGTGTTTTGGATCTTATAAGAAGAATCCATCTCAAATCACTCAAACTTCAAATTCTTTTCAAAACAAAAATCCAAAAAAAAAAAAACCTTTTTATTCCAAAACCTCATATGCTACCTCATATGATCACACTTTATGGGCTAACATATGTTGATCTCTTCTAAACATTTTTTTTTTTTTTTTTTTTTTTTTTTTTTTTGGCATGTACTTAGTCTCTTTATCTCCCTAACATGTGTTGAAGGTTCCTACCATTCGATATGTGTTGGGAGGTTGGGATTATCCTACAAGCTTTAAGTTTTAAAACGATGAACACTTCTTCTTCAAGAAATCTAATGTCAAACCATTCTTTAATTTTCAGAAAATATCCAATGGCTGGCAAGTTGATCTTTACCTTTGACCGTGAACTCTCTTCGACTGTGAATGACCAAGGGAGAACTGTTGTTTTTGGATTGGGCTTTGATACTCTTGAGTTTTACATGGATGGACATGAGGTAGTCAAGTTGGATGCCACCAAGAATCCCACCCCTGAGCTTGAGTTGATTGTGGGAGCTACTTCTGTTGCACCTGTTGAGATTGAGACACCAAAACAGTCTGAACCAGTTACTGAGCCTCCCACTGAAGTCAAATCTGTTTTTGAGGAAGGGACTAGTTCTGGACTTAGCTTTGCCACTAAGAATCAGAAGAAAAACTATTTGAGGAGACTTAGAAAGAAGATCTCTAAGGCTAAGAGAGTCGTACCTTTTAAGACCTTAGCTCAAGTAGAACCTGAGGCTGATGAGGAGCTACCTATTCCTGCATCCTCTCCCCTTCTGAAAGGGAGTCGCTTTTTCCCCTTAGCTTCTGCTCAAGGGGAGGAGAGGATATCTAGGATAGCCCGTTCCCCACCATGCCCGGTCGACTATTCGACTAAGAAGACTCAGAAAGAAAAAAATACATCCAGAGGACAAGGACTTTAAGAAACATAATTCATACCTGTGCTGCACAGACGGGACAAACTAAGGAGGAGTATGTAAAACAATTGAAGGGAGTGATCTCACATCGCTTCCAAAAAGAAGTATTGAAAGAAGAGGCATCTGAGGCTAAGAACCTAACTCCACAACATGTTAGGAGAAACAAGAAGTATGTTAGACAGCCCGCTACTTCGGTACTGGTTGATGGATATCACTGGGTGCCACGCCCTCCGTCCTCTCAAACGGAGGGTATTGTGTTGACTGGGTCCGAGAGAGGCCACCGTCCTACTGGTAGACCCCCGGTGCCCCCACATAAACCTGTGAGATTGGCCTCAGTAGTTGTTAAGCCAGAGGGGGATGAGATCCAAAGACCTGTGGATGTTAAAGGGAAAAACCCAAATCTCCTGAAAAGAAAATATGTGCCAAAGAGGACTAAGTTGGAGAGTCTGCCACCACCTCCTAGAACTTCTAAGTTCATTTTGCAGCTCCAACGAGTTCCAGCCAACCCCACTCCAGTTTCAGTTGACTCGATGGATGTCCAGACTAGTACCCCAGTTGTTACAGTTGACAGTTCTCCCACAGCCAGTTTAGTTCAAAATCCGATAGCCACCATCCCTGTTGTCCCAGTTGATGATCCCCAAGATCCGAGTGTCATTCCTAGGCTCCCTAGTCAGGTGTCTGGGGACCTTACCTTGCCAGATGTAGGAGCTATCACTTTACAAGCTCCTGCTTCTCCCCCCCGAGGTATATGTCCCTCTCCCCATAGAGGATGCCACTCTTTTGACTTCCAGTTCTGGGATAGTCGAAGAGGAGAGAATTGACCAGGATCTAGAAATGGAAGATGAACCGGATACAAAGTCTCAGCCAGATCCTAATCCAAAACTTACAGAAATTATTGCCCGCCTGGATTTTCTGAAGAATTATTCGATATGGCTGAATACAAAGGATACCTACCCCTTGATCCTAAGTCAGTTGGGGACAGATCGGTTGAGGAGATAGTTCAAGAGATAAGAAATATTTTGTTGAATAAAGAGGGAATGGCCTCTTTTGACCCTGAGCTGGATGATCTCCTTGGAGATGAAGATGATTATGTTGGTAGCATTCATATGGTTGAGACTAGGGGATCTAATAAAGAAACTGAGCCCAGCAAACGTCGATTTGTTAAAGACGATGATTCACATGCTGCCGAGTCAGATTCAGATGAATCTTTAAAGGCCAGAGATGAAGAGCACATAAAAAACTTGGAGACTCAGCTTGCAAGCATGATGTCACAAGTTAGGGAGATGCAAGAAAAGTTGGATAAGTCACAGCAAGAGTCTCTTAAAATCCAGCAGTCAGCTCGAGAACTCACGGAAAAGGCCAAAAAGGCAGAATTTAGTTCCAAACCTCTCGAGTCACCACCTGTGACCCTTCCTTGTCCAGTAGAAGCACCTCCAGTTTACCCCACAGTTTCCACCGCTCTTCCGAATCCGCCTCAGAAAGACATTAAGCAACTAATTGAGGACCAGGTAAGGGAGGCCTTAGCTCTTTCGCAAGGGACCGCGTCTATTCCAAAGGGTAGACCTTACCCCGAAGAATATGACTTAGTTCCTTACCCAAAGGGCTTTGTGCCACCAACTTTTAAAATTTTCACTGGAATTGAAAATCCGAGACAGCATCTGGCCCACTTCCGAGCAAGCTGTTGCAATGCAGGAGGGTCAGATGCTCTACTATTTCGCCAATTTGTAAGTAGTCTATCCGGTATTGCTTTTGAATGGTACGCCGATCTGCCCAACGGTTCAGTAAGAACCTTTTGCGAGCTAGAAAAATCTCTTTCTTAAGAGATTTTCTGGAGCGCAACAACGTACCACCGTGGGCGATCTCGTGGTTGAAAAGCAAAAGCCGGGAGAGTCTCTGGTTGAGTACATCTTGAGGTGGCGAAACCTCTCGATGAAGTGTGAACCCCAGTTGCAAGAGCAACATGCTGTGGAGATTCTTTTGAAGAATATCCACGGCCCTGTTGCTTTTCTACTGAAGGGTTTCACTATTAAAACTTTTGAAAAACTTCTTAATAAGGCTAGCAATTTGCAGGAAGAGGCTCCTAGGATGCCATTCTTACGAGAGCAGTCTGAAGATAAGAAGGGTCCTAAGTTGGTGAAAACTTTTGAAAAGAAAGCTGTGGTCTCAGCAGTAGATAAAGGAAAGAGGCCAGTGGTTAGTCAGCCTAGCCCTCCACCTCCACCACAGCCACCTCAGAAGCAGCCCTTCCAGATAGTTCCTCAGTATACTAGAGATCCCGCCTTCATTCCTTTCAGAGATAGATTGGCAAAGCCTTATCCATTTAAAAGGGAGTCAGTTAAGAAGATCTTCAAGAGCTTGTTAAAGAAACCTGATTTTCAGTTTGCCAGAGGCCAGGAGACCTGAGGATGAGAGAGCAAGAAAGATGACCCCAAGTATTGCCCGTACCACAGGATGCTTAGTCACCCTCTTGAGGACTGTGTTGTGTTCAAAGATTGGCTTGAGAGGAACTACACCCAAGGTAACATCATAATACCTAAGGAATACTTGGTCGATCCAGAAAAGGCTTCAATTAAAACTATTTCAGGTAATCCTCTTAACTCTTTTTGTCTTGATGAAGATGGTTGGGACATTGCTTTGTCCCGGGCACTTAAAAAGTCGATTAACAAGTCTTTTCGTCTTTCTCAACAGCTGACTACGATAGCCCAGGCCCCGGTGTGGAAGGTTGACCTGGATGCTTCGCAGAAGGATGTTGAGCCACTTCCCTCTCCAGTAGTCGTAGGAACTACTGAGAAAAAATGTAAAAAAAGAGAAAAATTGATTTTGTAAAGAGGAAGTGTGTAGATGAGAGATGTATCAGAATGGCGGATGGTGGTGTTAAAACCCTTTCCCCTCTTTTGTTATCTGACTTTTACTTTGCCCCATCAAAGGCGAAGGGTCAAAAGATGAATAAAAAACATCCTTCTACTTCTGTCTTGATGATTGACCATGAATCTCAAATGCAAATTGATGACTCTCCTGTTTTAAATCAAACTCCTAATGAAACAAATCTTGATGTCAATCAAACCGACCTTCCCAAATCGACTGTTCAAGAAGATGTCGAATGTGAAGCCTTATCAGAAAGCGATTTCCCCCAATTTGATTTTCAGGGAAGTCCTATCGAGATAGAGTTTTCAGATTCTGACTCTCTTTCGGGAAACGACGATCCAATGCCTACGGTGAGTGTAGACACCGCTTTAGTTTGCCCGCCCGAGGATATCGAGCAGGTGCAACTCCGTGGTGGTAAAGTCTTACCTCCTAGGTTACCCCCTCAGGACAAAGGCAAGCAATCTTCATTCGAAAATCTAAATCCAGATTCCCCTCAGCAACCAGAATTTCCTTTAATTCCTCCGGGTTTCGAGTCTGTCGTTCCTAAGGTTGATTACAATGTTCTAGCCCACCTTAGGAAGTTGCCAGCAAAATTAAGTATTTATGACGCCCTCCTTCTCTCTAAAGAAATGAGGGAGTCTTTAATTAAAGCACTTCTCGACCCCGAGATTTGCTTAACACAGTTGGCTGCAACTTCAGAAGGTGAGGCTCTCTACTTCAAAGAGGTCCCCGGGGTTACCTTTTCGGACGAAGATTTACTCTTGGGAACTGCTGACCATAATCGTCCCCTCTACATTACTGTAGATGTGGGAAACTTTAAGTTATCAAGAGTCCTTGTTGATCCGGGTGCATCGGTCAACGTGATGAACATAAAGACTCTTGCCTATCTCAGAGTTGATACTAGCAAGCTTTCAACCGACAGGTTGGTGCTTCGTGGGTTCAACGAGAAGGGCGAGAGAGCTTTAGGTTCAATCACTTTACTCCTAGAAATAGGAGGGTTAAAAACTGAAGCTAAATTTCATATTATTGATTCAACTACGTCCTTTAACGCACTTCTAGGTAGACCTTGGATTCACGAATATAGAATGGTTCCATCTACCCTGCACCAATGCGTTAAGTATCAACGAAACGGCATTGAACATGTGATTAAGGGTGATTTGCAACCATTCTCGATTCAAGAAATTGGGATCTACGAAGATGCTGCGTATTTCATACCAAAAGGGTCCTCGTCCCGTTCTAAATTGGAGATCAAATTTGAGGAGAAAATGGTTGGACAAAAATTTGACCAAAAGAAGGAAAAAGATAAAAATATCAATCAAGAAATGACACAATCGAGTAGTGAAGACGACTCTGATATCGTTGTCCTTAGGCCTCCAAGTACATTACCTCAAAGAGGTGGGAGGATGGCTTTAAGGGCACGAGGTCGAGGCCGTGCTTCATTAGATAGAAGAGCAGCACCTATGTATATTGATCTGGAATCAGACTCTGATGGTGAACTAGAAAATCAAGGTGCTGCCTTCTCTCTCAACTACCAAAACATAAATACTCCTCCAAAATTTGATCTCACCTTAGACCAGGACAGTGACCCTGAGGCAGATATCTCAAAAGTTAAAAGTGACGAGCCTGAATTAACAATGTATGAAAAGCTCACTAGAAGGATTGAGGCCCTTTCTCTGACCCCACTGTCGGCTGGCAGGGTTGTAGGGTTGGAAGTCAAAGTGGCCCCCATCTTGGATGGTGAAGTTAAGAAAGTCCAGAAATTCTTTCCTGGCTCCTCCTCCGCAAGGGACGAAGGTGATGTAACCCTTGAGGAGGCAGATTTTAATGAATTAATGGAATTACCTTTCGGCTACTTCCCTGTTTGTGTAAAAAAAAACTTTTTCTAAGGGTTCTATACCATACCGATGGACTAAGGGTCAAGCTAGATACCATGAAAATATTTGGCGAACAAAGATAAATAAAAATCCAACAAGTGGTATTGGCTTTGGGACCGTTAGTTCATTCGATGATGATGAGTATTGCCTAATGATAACTTACCATCTCGATTCTCCAAATGTCCCTACGGATCCCTTCTGTCCTCTAGATGGGCTCTGTTTGGAGACTTTAGACGATCCCGATGATCTTCAAGTTCGGGATGCACCCCCTGAATTCGAAGAGGAAATTAAGTCGACAATCGATGAGTTGAGAGAAATTAACCTGGGAAACGATGATGACCCCCCGTCCGATTTTCATAAGTACTTTGTTAAACAAGGGTGAAACCCAAGACTTAATTCAGTTGTTATTCGAGTTCAGGGATTGCTTTGCCTGGACATACGACGAAATGCCAGGTTTGCCTGCTGAGGTAGCAGTTCACAAACTTGGGGTTCGGCATGATGCCATTCCTGTTAAACAAGCTCCTCGACGCATGCGCTTAGAGATTGAGCAACAAGTCGTTTCTGAAGTTAAGAAATTGGCAGAAGCCGGATTCATTCGAGAGGAGCAATATCCCTCCTGGGTGGCCAGCGTCGTGCCAGTTCGAAAGAAAAATGGTCAAATTCGGATTTGTGTCGACTATAGGGATTTGAATAAGGCATGTCCTAAAGATGAGTTCCCTCTACCAATACCAGAACTCATGGTGGACATTGCCTCCTCACATGCTATCTTCTCATTCATGGATGGCTCATCGGGTTATAACCAAATCAAGATGGCCCCGGAGGATGAGAGAAATACAGCGTTCAGAACCCCTATCGGAATCTTTTGTTATAAGGTTATGCCATTTGGCTTAAAGAATGCCGTAGCAACCTACCAATGGGCCATGACCCGTATCTTCGACGACTTAATCCACAATCAAGTTGAGTGCTATATTGACGATTTGGTTGTCAAAAGCAAGGTCAAAGAGGCTCACCTGTATGACTTAAGAGTTGTTTTTGAGCGGTTGCGCCGCTACGATTTTAAAATGAACCCCTTGAAGTGTGCCTTCGGCGTCGCCTCAGGAAAATTCTTAGGATTCGTAGTGAGGCACCGCGGAATCGAGATCGATCCTGCTAAAATTGAAGCCATCTTAGATATGCCATCTCCTAAGAGCCTTACCCAGTTAAGGTCTCTACAAGGTAGATTGGCGTATATAAGGAGGTTTATTTCTAATCTTTCCGGGAGATGTCAACCCTTTTCTGTCCTTGCGAAGAAAGATGCTAAGTTCGTATGGGACGAGAGGTGCCAAAATGCTTTCGATGATATCAAGCAATACCTTTCCAACCCGCCAGTTTTGGCAGCTCCGATTCCGGGAAAGCCGCTAATTCTCTACACCGCAGCCTTAGATGAGTCTTTAGGTGCCCTGTTGGCTCAAGTCAACGACGAAGGGAAAGAGAATGCTCTCTATTACCTCAGTCGAAGACTCCTTCCTACTGAAATTCGATACCCGTCAATAGAAAAGCATTGTCTTGCTTTGGTTTTTGCAGCTCAGAAACTGAGGCATTACATGCTCTCCCACTCAATCAGTTTGATTTCGAGAGTTAATCCTTTGCAATATCTTATGACCCGACCTACGTTGTCAGGACGTTTAGCGCTCGTTGGTCTATGATATTACTCCAATTTGAGATTACTTTCACTCCTCTTCGTGCTGTGAAAAAGGACAGGCTGTCGCCGATTTTCTGGCAGCACACCCGCTGCCGGCAGATTCTCCTCTGAACGATGACCTACCCGATGAACAAGTCATGAGTTTGAGGGAACCTGATGAGGCCATCTGGGAATTATATTTCGATGGGGCAGCATCCTCTCGTAGGATTGCGACCCAACAATCTATAATTCCTGGAAAGGCTGGAGTCGGTCTAATTTTCATTACGCCAGAAAAAGGAATGATGCATTTTTCCTACCACTTATCGGAGCCTTGCACAAATAACGAAGCCGAATACGAAGCTCTGATAACCGGTTTGGAACTTGCAATTCTAATGGAAATTAAAGAGATTAAGATCTTTGGAGATTCCCAACTGGTTATTAACCAAGTCGCCGGAACTTATAAAGTCTTGAATCCTAATCTCCTAAGATATCACCAGTACACACTTCACTTGTTGGAACAAATCCCTATTGCTACTTTGTATAGGGTTCCCCGTGGAAGCAATTCCGCAGCGGATGCCTTAGCAAAGCTTGCGAAGGAATTTGCATGTCCTGAGGAGGATTCCATCCCTATAGAGATTCAGGGTCGTAAAACCCTCTCCCTTATAGATTTGGAACACATTAGTAAGACTCCCCTTCAGATCCTTTCTGCCTCTTCGACAACAACCGACGAAGTAGGCGATTGGAGACGACCCTTAATCGACTACCTTAAAGAAGGGAAGCTTCCCCAGGATAAATCACTCTCCAACCAGATTAAGAAACGTGCCCTGTCTTATGCACTAGTCAACAATTTGTTGTACCGTCGGTCCTTCGATCACATGTGGCTGCGCTGTTTGGATCAGCAAGAAGCCCTGAAGATTGTTAATGAGGTTCATTCAGGACTATGCGGTGCACATCAATCGGGTCCAAAAATGAAATTGAAGATTAAAAGACTTGGATACTACTGGCCTACAATGATTGACGATTGCATGAATATTGCAAAGCACTGTCATCAATGTCAGGTCCATGGTGTGGTTTTACATCAGCCGCCTAATGTGTTGCACCCTACGATAGCCTCGTGGCCCTTCGAGAGTTGGGGCACAGATATCATTGGGCCGATTGACCCTCCCTCTGCGAGGGGGGGACATCGTTTCATATTAGCAGCGACTGATTACTTTTCAAAGTGGGCGGAAGCAATCCCCCTACGCAATGTAACATCACACCATGTTTTAAAATTCTTTCGTGTGACCATATCGTATATCGATTCGGCGTACCCCGCAGAATCATATCCGATAATGGGTCCGCATTCAAGTCTACAAAAATCAACAATTTCGTAAGGCGCCATAATATTGATTGGAGATATTCGACGATCTATTATCCTCGGGCAAATGGATTGGCCGAGGCCTTCAACAAAACCTTGGTGCAAATTGTTAAAAAAAGACCCTTGATGATAACAAACGACAGTGGGATGAGCGGTTGTGGAAGCTTTGTGGGCTTACCGTACCACTTATAGAACCCCGACCCAATCCACCCCGTTTGCACTAGTGTATGGATCTGAGGCTGTTTTACCCTTGGAAATACAAATCCCTTCGCTCAGGATTGCAGTTCAGAATCAAATCACAAACGAACAAAATGCAAAACTGCGGTTGGAAGAACTCGAAGGCCTTGAAGAGCGACGTCTCCAAGCTCAACAAAGTTTAGAGTTGTATAAATCCCGTATGGTTCAAGCCCATGATAAGTTAGTGCGACCTAGGACCTTCCAAGCGGGAGACTTGGTGTTGGTCCTTCGGAGGCCTATTTTAGCCCATCGAAAGTTGGGAGGCAAATTTGAACCTACATGGGAAGGACCCTTCGTTATAGAGACTGTCTACGAAGGAGGCTCGTATCAGTTAGTAGATTACAAAGGAAACCACCCAATGCTACCTGTCAATGGGCGTTTCCTTAAGAAATACTATGCTTGATGTAGCTCATTTTATCAATTAATAAAATTTCTCTTTCTTGATTTGCAACTTGACTCTTCCCTGTTTAAGGTCTTTCTTTATCTTAACGCTCTTAGCCTTTTTTCCTTAGGGTCGGATCGTTCCCTCCCTTAGGACCACACCTGCTAGTGGTGGAGTACGCCCTCCGTGGCACCACCCTGGCATTTGACTTGGGAATTAGTGGTGGAGTACGCCCTTCGTGGCACCATCCTGATTCACACTCGCTAGTGGTGGAGTACGCCCCTCGTGGCACCATCCTAGTTTAGTTTGCCAGTTAATTTTGCCTATTAGGAGTAAGTCTTCTATCAGCATCCTATAGGCCTAAGGTTGGGTGATGCCCTTCCTTAGACCCAAGGCTAGGTTTTCCCTACCTTGGTTTCCAGTTGATCCGTCTACTAGGAGTAAGTCTTCTATATCAGCATCCTGTAGACCTAAGGTTGGGTGATGCCCTTCCTTAGACCCAAAGCTAGGTATTCCCTACTTTGGTTTCCAGTTAATTTTGCCTATTAGGAGTAAGTCTTCTATCAGCATCCTATAGGCCTAAGGTTGGGTGATGCCCTTCCTTAGACCCAAGGCTAGGTATTCCCTACCTTGGTTTCCAGTTGATCCGTCTACTAGGAGTAAGTCTTCTATCAGCATCCTGTAGACCTAAGGTTGGGTGATGCCCTTCCTTAGACCCAAAGCTAGGTATTCCCTACTTTGGTTTCCAGTTAATTTTGCCTATTAGGAGTAAGTCTTCTATCAGCATCCTATAGGCCTAAGGTTGGGTGATGCCCTTCCTTAGACCCAAGGCTAGGTATTCCCTACCTTGGTTTCCAGTTGATCCGTCTACTAGGAGTAAGTCTTCTATCAGCATCCTGTAGACCTAAGGTTGGGTGATGCCCTTCCTTAGACCCAAAGCTAGGTATTCCCTACTTTGGTTTCCAGTTAATTTTGCCTATTAGGAGTAAGTCTTCTATCAGCATCCTATAGGCCTAAGGTTGGGTGATGCCCTTCCTTAGACCCCAAGGCTAGGTATTCCCTACCTTGGTTTCCAGTTGATCCGTCTACTAGGAGTAAGTCTTCTATCAGCATCCTGTAGACCTAAGGTTGGGTGATGCCCTTCCTTAGACCCAAAGCTAGGTATTCCCTACTTTGGTTTCCAGTTAATTTTGCCTATTAGGAGTAAGTCTTCTATCAGCATCCTATAGGCCTAAGGTTGGGTGATGCCCTTCCTTAGACCCAAGGCTAGGTATTCCCTACCTTGGTTTCCAGTTGATCCGTCTACTAGGAGTAGTAAGTCTTCTATCAGCATCCTGTAGACCTAAGGTTGGGTGATGCCCTTCCTTAGAGTAAGCTAGGTATTCCCTACTTTGGTTTCCAGTTAATTTTGCCTATTAGGAGTAAGTCTTCTATCAGCATCCTATAGGCCTAAGGTTGGGTGATGCCCTTCCTTAGACCCAAGGCTAGGTATTCCCTACCTTGGTTTCCAGTTGATCCGTCTACTAGGAGTAAGTCTTCTATCAGCATCCTGTAGACCTAAGGTTGGGTGATGCCCTTCCTTAGACCCAAAGCTAGGTATTCCCTACTTTGGTTTCCAGTTAATTTTGCCTATTAGGAGTAAGTCTTCTATCAGCATCCTATAGGCCTAAGGTTGGGTGATGCCCTTCCTTAGACCCAAGGCTAGGTATTCCCTACCTTGGTTTCCAGTTGATCCGTCTACTAGGAGTAAGTCTTCTATCAGCATCCTGTAGACCTAAGGTTGGGTGATGCCCTTCCTTAGACCCAAAGCTAGGTATTCCCTACTTTGGTTTCCAGTTAATCTGCCTTTGGGAGTAAGTCTTCTATCCTATAGCAGCATCCTATAGGCTTGAGGTTGGGAGATCACCTCCCTTCCATCCTTGAGATTCCACTTCTATTCGGTCAACGCCAATGTGTGCAGCAGAAGTTCCTTCAACCACACACATTGGGGGTCCATTTGTTGACCTCATTTTTGTATGAGGTCACTAAGACCCTTCCAGAATCCAGATCTAATCCTAGACCCTAGGATCCACTCTAGACCTTAAGACCCCTTCCTAGACCTAGACCCTAGGATCTATTCTAGATTTTGAGATCCTTTCCTAGAGCCCGACCTTAGGGTCTATTCTAGACCTTAGGATCCTTCTAGATCTAAGACCTTTAGGCCTATTCTAGAGCCTAGGATTCTTCCATATCCAAGTCCTAGAACTCTTCTAGATCCTAGGATCAATCCATATTCAAATCAATCCATACCCTTGACTAACTCAAACCTCAAATCAACCTAAACTCCATTCAATTTAAATTCAAATCAATTCAAACTTCAGACCCCTTCAAACCATGACCCAGTTCAATTGAGAATTCAAACTTCAACTTTGACTTTGATCCTACCCTTGACCTAGCTTTGACCCTATCCATTCATTAACAATCACCACATGATTGTTAATGATTTGGATACTTCAATATTAATTACTCAAGCTTAAAATCCATTCCAAATCCAGAAATCCAGACTCAAATCCAAAGCCTTAAGGCCTTGTCCTAAAGACCTTTTTCAAAGAATTTTCAAACATTCCAAAAACCCAGTCCAATGGCCTCTGATTCAGGGTCTATCACTTACAAAGTGATAAGACATGTCTCTAGAGGCTACCCTCCAATTTTGAGCCCATTCTGAGGTCTCTAACCCCAGAATCTGAATTAAAATCCAAAGGCTGTAAAACCTTCAAATATTTACAGCCTATGCCACTGAACCCAACCCCTTTGAGATTTTGATCTTGGAGCCCTTATCAAAGCCTCCAACCACTTCCCGATTCTTAATTTTAACCCACTGAGCAGTAAAAACTGCACTTCTCAAAAATCATTTTTTGACCCTAGTTGACCAATAGGTCAGAATTGACCAAAATACCCTTATGGGATTTCAAATGGCCATTTCAAATCAAATCAATTCCAAACTCTTCGAAACCACTTCCAATGAATTCCAAATGTCAAATTCAATTTGTTGAACTCAAACCCAGACCTTGGGTCAACCTGGTTGACCAAGTCAACCAGGTTTGACCCATTAACCCATACACCCCTTCCCTTTCAAAATTTTGAATCAATCCTATTCCAAGTCCTTTTAGATGCATGGGATGACCCCTTGGGCACCCAAGAGACCCCTCTTGGTGACCCAAGCCTTGGGCTCACTTGGGTTAGTCACATGGCTTGACCCAAGTAACCAAGAAGAGGTCTCCCTTGAGCCATCTTTTGATCTTATCCAAATTGAATCCAAATCAAAGTGCCATTGAGTTCCCATGGACCCAATACACCTTCCTTGATCAGCCCAACCCTTGGGCTCATTTTGGGTCAAGAGTTAGGCTAGCCCAAAGTGCCCAAAAGCACTTGGGATTGAGCCAAATCTCAACCTAAGCCCAATTGAACTTGACCAACACCTCCCATAGGTGGCCCTAGGTTCAATACACCTCCTCCAGCCAGCCCATGCCTTGGGCTAGCTTGGGTCAGGAGTTAGGCTAACCCAAAGTAGCCAAAAAACACTTGAACCCGAGCCATCTCCCTGCCCAGATCAAATTGGGCCCAATTGCCACGTGCATTGGGTGCACCAGACCTTGACCCACTCCCCACCTCAAGCCCAGGGTCTGGCCTGACCTGGGTTGAGCCCGAATCGACCCAAACCAAGCAGGTTTGGATCAACTTGAGCCATCTTTTAATCCAGATCAAATTCGACCCAATTACCACCTGCATAGGGTGCACCAGACCCAGACCTGCCTCCCATACCGAACCCAGGGTCTGACCTGACCTGGATCAAGCTCACTTCGAATCTAACCAAGCAGGTTCGAGCCCAACCAAGCCACCGGATCGACCCCAGCTTCCTCAGGCCAATTTGGCTCCACTCTCGGATCCAGTATGTCCCCATCGGCCTTCCCTAGTCAACCCGACCCAGACCATGGCCGGCGGCGGTCGAAACCAATGGAGAGCAAGCTCCGGTGGTCCCCCCAGGCCGATCCTGACCCCAGCTTGAGGCTCACGAGCTCTCTGGAATGGTGCCCCTTTCCACTTGGCATCAATCCGAGACCTCCTCTGATTCAATCCTGCCCGTCCGAGCTCGCGGGAGGAGGCTGAATAGGTTGGTGCTCCCCAGAGCTCGAGAGACGATCCCAGTGTTTTCAAACGATTCCCCAGAGCTCCATCCATCTCCCAGCATCTTCCTTCGAGCTCCCAGACCGCCCCTTCCATCACTTCGAGCGAACTCCGGCGAAAGGCTTCGGCATCCCGCTCGAAGTCATACCTCCAGCCGTCCTCCAGTCGCGGTCTCTGAAGGAAACTTGCTCTCGCCTTCGTCCCCTGAAGCTTCCAGATAGAGAAGCTCATTCGTTGAGGCTTTCTCTCCGGTAATTCCTTCATCCCGAGCTCCCTAGCTAGGTAGTCCGGTCAAGTGTGAAGGAAACCTTCACCCCAGCGGATTTCCACCGTTGGATTGAAGGTTTCCACCCCCCTGATCCTCCCTGTGAAATTTCGTCGAAGTTCGCCGGCGCGATCGCTCGGGATCACGCCGGAGAAGGTTCACGGCTTCGGGTAAAGGCGGAGGTTGAAGACGTAATCTCAGCCGTTGATTTCGATCAACGGCTCGGATTAGATCCCGCGGTCCCGGAGCGTGTTTAATCCCAGCCGTTCGATCCGCCATCCGACGGCTGTGGTTAATCCGGCCGTTAACAGTTAGCGCCAATCATTGTCTGGCGAATCAGCGCGCGCCGCGTGGGTAACGGTCGCTGACTGTGTAATTGCCGGATTAATTAAATCCAGAAATTCAAGGGAACTTCAAAAATTCATAACTCCCTGCACACTTGTCCAAATTAGGTGTTCTTAGGCTCATTGGAAAGGTCTCAGGGAGCACTACAAAAGCCCTATGGTTCCAGACCCTGGTTAGGTCAATCTTAGGTTTAATTTCATTTTGAGCATTTTATGAATTTCTTTAATTACTTTTTAAATACATGTCTACCAGGTCTGGAATTTTGGGAGATTGAAATTGGACATGTTTTTGACATGTCCAAATTTTATCTCCCCGTTTTATGTTGTTCAAGGGCATTTTACCTAATTTTTAAGTTTAAGGGTCATGGTTTGACCCTTAAATTCAAAAAGGGATATGGACCTATCCAATGGGATTTAGGGTGTGATTTTTGGTGTGCTGATGATGTTTAGGATAAGGAGTGTAGAGCCACTGATTTTGCCCCAATCCAAGCCTAGGATAGATCCCTATAGTGATTTGAAGGTGACTTAGAGCTCACCTTGGGTGGTTTAGTTAACCACCTTAGAGTACTCCTTTTGAGCCCAAATTTTGTGGGTTTAGGCCTCAGGATCAGGTGATCCTTTGGTTTAAATTTCATCACATTTGGGGTTCATTTGGTTTCCCAAGTAGGAGCCACAATAATTCCCCTTAGAAATCCCCCTTCAGCCTTAATAAAATTCTAATAAATTTGATTTAATTCTTAAAAATTCCCCCAAAATACCCCTAACTAACCTCAATTCATCCCTCAATCAGTGAAAATTGGAATCCCTTTAATTTGACATTCAAATATATTCTAATCTAATTTTAAGCTAAAATCACTGTTTAATCAATTTTAATTAATTAAAAATTATTAAAAATCCCAAAAAATCTTTAAACACTTGCTGATCTCTCCTTAGATCATTTTTGATCTTTGGAGTTGATCTCAAGAAGTTTAAGACTCATTTGGGTTCAAATTATTAAAATGGCTCTTAATTGAAATAATTTAATAATTCCAATAAATACCCAAACTTCCAAAATTCATTACTAATTATAGAAAATTCTAAATCAATCAAACTCAGTGGCTAATGACTCTAATTAAAATCTAGTATTTTCCTAAAAAAATCCAAAATCCTCAAAATCTGGTCAAAGTCAAAAAAGTCAACATTTTGGTCAACTCTAGGTCAAAATCGGGTTAAAACTTCTAAAAATCATAACTTTTGATAGAAAAAACTCCAAATTTAGTGTGCCACCTGTCTAACAACTCATAATTAGGTCTAGTATTTATTAAAAAAATCTGAAATCTTAAAGATTAACTCTAATTTTAAAAGTCAAGTTTTGACCCCTTAGTTAACACATCCGGATAATCTTTTAAAACCCATTAACCCTTTCAAACTCTCCAGAATTTTCTTAATAGGATAATAAAATTCTCAACTAATCTATTAAAATCAGTAACTAACTCCCTTTAATATCAAGCCACTCTTTTAATTCCAACCAATTTAAATCAACTTAATCAACCCCGATTGCTACTGGGTAACCCAGGCCTACGAGGCTATTAGCTTAGCCCCAAGGAAGGTGAAATAAACTTCACGGCCTCGGTGTGAAACAAAGGTAGTAATCAATTAACTTTTAAAATATGTTTAAAGTAAAATTCTTAACATATTAATACTTAAATTTTAATTTAAAAACCCCTTTTGAGCCTTAACAAACCCAGACTTTTAGACAACTTCAACTAATAACCCACTTTAGGATCTACCCCAGCCACACGACCTTTCTCACACACTTTAGATGATGTGCTAGGACAACCAACTCTAGATCTAGGTTAGGCCGGTGTTTACTTTACTGCTGTGTGCCGGATTTTTTTCGTAGTTTTCACTGCATGTTGTGGATGAAATTGCTTTGCTGTGTCTGCTTACTTTTTCTGCACTCTGTGGATGGATTGATGTGTTTGGCGATTAGATTACCCTTAGGTTAGGTACGATCTGGATGTTGACACAGTTTTCTGCAGGTGGCCACGCTCATGCAGGGTAATATAAAAAGGGGGGCAAATCAAAAAAAAAATGCATAAATATTATAAACTCTTTGCACAGGTGCTTCAGCTGCTAAAGCCCCCAAATCATAAAAAGTGCGTGGCCAGTGTGTTTACTTTCCTTTTTGCTCATATACAACTGCTTGAAAAAAAAAACTGCTTTTTATATATTTAATTGCTTAGGATAACCCTGCAGGTGAGTCTAGATTTTTTTTTTTTGATATTAATGTAATTTGTGTAAGTGTCAAGTGTTGTGAAAGTTGATTTTGAGTTGGGATACATAGATCCAAAGCTTGGATTCCAAAGAGGAAAGGATACCCCTTTAGGGAACACTCCTTTTCCATTTGGAAATCCAAATTTGGATCATACCTCCTCCTTACCCAAAGAGGAAAGAGTGGCCTTCCCCCTTAGAGGAAAGTGCCCTCTTATCCATTTGGGTAATCCACTACGAAGATTCCAAGAAGATTGAAGAAAAGGAGTCCAAAGAAGAACGAGATTGAGGATTTGAAGATTTGAAGATTGAGAATATCCCACTCAAAACTACTTGCGTCATTACTAGGTTTAGAAATCCGGGTTGTTGTCAGTGGTGCCCGGCCACTTTACTTTCTGCAAAACTCTGGTTTGTAATAAGCAAGGCAACTTTGCTTATGGACATTTATTAATTAGTTAATTTATATTTGATGTGATGAATTGATTTCCTTTAGGACTACCTGCTTTTATTAGTTTTTTTGGCGATTGTGTGCCGCTTTTTGCTTTTGCCTGGACTCGTGAGGCTCGTGAGGGTGTGAAAAATTTTTATATTCATAACCTTAAATGTCTAAAATTTTAGTGAGTCTAAATAACATAGAAAGATAACGAATCTAGGGAATTAGCCGGGGATCGACCCCGGGGTCGCATGCATATTTCTGCATTACTCTTTCCTTGCTTTAGACCCTTCCCCGCCTGCGGGTAGAGTCCGGATAGTCTGACCTATGAGGACGAGGTGCCGGACCTGGGGAAGTCCAGTCTTCTAAAAAAATTATTTTAAGCCTGTTTTTAAAATTTTCAAGCATACTTGATTGGAAGTTGTTAACTAGCATGCATTGCATTAGATACAAACTTAAAGAGTCAAAATTTTAATTACATAGTCCTTAGCATTTTGCACCCAACATAAGTTAAAGGTGTCAATTAGGGAAATCTCTAGATGTCGGCCCCAACTCTCCAAAACTTTAATTACAACATTCCTACCACTCTTTCATAAAAGACCGGACTCATCTCTTTTAAATCGACTAGGTGGTTAGCTGGCTCCCCAATCCAGGCCGGGGTAAGTCCAGACCTTGCACTGCATTAGTTAGGATCAGACGACTGTGGTCCAGTGTCCAAAATAGATTTAGGATCCGGGGCAGATCTTTGATCATAAGCACCGAATTTTGGGAATATAATCCCAAATTTCTAATAAAATGCTCAACTCTAATTAAAAATTCCTTTCAATCCTAAAACATAAAGCCCAACACTTAGATTAAGTTGGGACACTTCCGGAAGGTTCTGGAATCTCAAAGTGTCCCCTACCACTCTCCCCTTGAATCTGTTAATAACTGTTCAATCTCGCTCCATTCCCGTTTGATTTTCCAATAATTCTATCCATGCTTTGATATCACTCCTAGAAACTCTAACAAAATTCTGCCACCATTTTAATCGGGTGTTTTCGTAGGAGATTTTTTTCTCCCTGCGATGTAATTAACTACGAGGGCTTGCGCTCGTAAGAGATTTGGAACCCCACACACCTGATTTTAAAATTGATTTTAAAACTTCACTAGATTTCTTTGGGAAAAGTTAAAGAATGATCGTCGTCGTTGCATTAAAAGAATTATCGTAGAATGGTGTCATTTTCCCTTTGGGGAGATACATCCTTCTTCGATAAGGCTTTGGATGTGAATGCGATGATCATACTTCTTGAATATTGTAATTGGGTATTTAGTTGAACTCTACTTTGTTCCTTCGGGGCCATATGAAGTTCTCTTTAGCATCCGGTCATAATATTCAAGATGAATTTCATAATTCTAAGTCTGAACACCGTTACGAAAATTTATTATTTCGTCCTTCGGGGTGATATACTCTTTCTAACGAGTTGATTTTTTCAACTTTAGAATTAGAACATAATCTCCTGTCAACCTTGAATCTTAAAATTCCCAAAATGAATTCACCATCAAAAGGATTCTTGAATCATAATTAATTTTTACCTGAGCCTACATTCAATCAAGCATGTCTACTTTCCCTGCAAAATAATGTTATCATAATGCTAATTTGCTTAGTCAAGCCTTGCCAAAGCTTTTATCCAAGTTATGTTTCAGTCCATCTATAAGCAAAACATTTTCAATCAAAAGGTTCTTGGAATTATTAATTATACCTGAGCCTACCTCCGTCCTGATGGTGTTATCACTAAGAGTCACCTTGCCTTTTATCCTGTTCTCCAGCAATATGAATTGATTGGCATTGCCAGTCATATATCGAGAGCATCCATTATTCAGGTACAACAAGCTCTCAAGAGGCCTTTTGTGAGAGCTTGCCTACAAAATTTTCAAATGTCAGATTTAGAAACCCAAACATATTTGGGTTCCTTCTTATGGAAAGTAGAATGCAATGCATGCTGAGGATCATGTAACTTGGGTCTCTAGACCCAATGTGAGCTATGGTTAATGGTGCAAGTGTGTGCTATGAGTCCTAGCATGCCACATGAAAAACATCTAACTCCAGGAAAAGGATGCACTAATCTACTCCTACGGTGATGCTTTTTATGTGATGCATGAAATGAAGATTTTTTATTTTCAAAGGTTTTTAAATTTTTTAATTTTTTATATTCTTTTTCTAACTCAGAATGGGACAATTTTAAAGAATCATGAGAATCAGATAACTCAGCATGCTTTTTGTTTAATGCATCAAACTCATCAAGTAAAGCCATATGATTTGAATCAATTGTTGCATGATCTTTGAGAAAAATTTCATGCTCTTTTTGTAAATAAAAAAAATTCTAATATCAAGATAGCATGAGTTTTCTTAAGTTTCCTATATAATGCATGTATTTTTTCAGAACTTCAAGGAGTTGTTCATAGGTTAGTTCACATACCTCTTCTTGGTCACTTTGACCAAGATTATTGTCTGCCATTAAGCACAAGTTTGTTGTCTCCTCCTCAAGTTTAGTTTTGGAGGAATTTGATGCAGAATCCGCCCAAAATGCCTTTTGGAATTGCTTCTTTCTATGGCCTTTTTGAAGTTTGGTTTCTCCTCACCCTTATCCTTGCTTGGGTGTGCCTTAAGCGTAGGACAATCAACTTTAACATGCCCAGTCTTCCTGCATTCAAAGCAAATTATATAATTAGAATTCTTAAAATTTTTGCTACCCTTATCTTTATTCTACTTTTGATGATTCTTGTGCTTCTTTCTTAGAAAGTTCTTAAATTGCCTTGTGATTAAAGCAACATCATCGCTTTCAGACCCGAAAGTCAGTGTCTGAATTGTTCGCCTTAAGTGCCACCATTTTCTCCTTCTTCCTTTCACCTGCATTAAGATTTCATTGGTTCACCCATTGCTCGTAAGCAATGAGTGAACCAAGTAAGTTATTGATTGAATATGTATTCAAATCTTTTGATTCAAATATTGTAGTTATTTTTGCATCAAAAGAGGAAGGCAAACATCTTAAAATTTTGTGTACTTTTTCATAGTTAGTAAGTTCTCTTCCTAATGCATGTAATGAAGTAACAATCTGAGTAAACCTTGTATACATTTTAGAAATCGATTCAGAAGGTTTCATATGAAAAAGTTTGTAATCATGCAAGAGAATATTCAAACGGGATTGCTTGACTTCATTAGTACCTTCATAGGTGATACATAATTTATCCCAAATTTCTTTACCAGTAGTGCAAGTGCAAACACGCATGTAATCTTCCAATTTCAAAGCACAAAAAAAATAGTTCAAATATTTTACATTTAATTGTGTTTAATCCCTATCATCTAGAGTTTATTCAGTAAAAGGATGTGGAATAGTAACGCCATTCAATTTTCTAGTTGGAGGTGTATAACCATCCTTAACAAGCATCCATATGCGATAATCAATTGATTATAAAAACATAGACATGCGAGTTTTCAAAAAATTAAAAGGAATATTATCAAACAAAGTTGGACGGGTAATAGAATACCCTTCTGCAGTATTACGATTTTTGTTGTTAGCTATGGATCAAAATTCAAAAAGTTTTCAAACTTAGTTTTTATGAATCCCGCTCTAATACCATTTCAAAGTTCGTTAGGGATGTTAAGACCTTAAGAACTAGCCCGAGGCTAACCAAGAGGGGGGATGAATTGGTATTTTTTTTTAATTTTTCTTTAGGTAAAGCACAAAATTAAAACCAAAAACACTGTAGAAATTAGAGTGCAATAAATAAATAAATGCAGAAGCAAAACAAAGAAAGATCACACCAAATTTATAGTGGTTCGATCAATCCTTGACCTACATCCACTCCTCGGAGGCACCCTCCGAGTATTGCACTAACTAAGTGTCTCTCCTTTAGCTCCCACAGTCAGGCAGAGAAGCCTTTATAATAGACTCCTTTTCACCAACCCCGGTGCGACGGAGAATCGACTCCTTTTGCTTCCTCCTAAAGCGGGCAGAGAACCCAGAACTTTTGCACAGGTAGACCTCCCAAGAACCTCCCAAGGGCGAAGGACGAAGAACAGATATAACAACTTGGAACCTTGCTTGGAGCAACCTTTGTGATCCCTCTCACAAACTCCCCTCACAAGTCTCTCTCTCTCTCTCTCTCTCTCTCTCTCTCTCTCTCTCTCTCTCTCTCCCTCTCCCTCTCTCAAGGCTCTCTCAGGTCAAGATAACAGCACTCAAGGTCTTTAGGATGAGAAAATTTGGGTCCTTTAAATAGAATGTCAAGAACCAACATTATCATCTAGGATGATAGAAATATCATCGTAGCCGATCAGTACAAAGTAAGCTCAATCAACCAGGGTGATTTGGAACGATAAGAAGAAAATTGGTTACATCATTCAGGCCGATACAATATCATCTTGGATGATTAGTTCAAATCCAAGTACAATCATCCTGAACATCGCCCTGAATAGAGTCTAGCCAATGTTAATCGTCCAGTCCATCATCCTGGCCGATTCTACGATTGGCCCGGCCGATGTGATCGTATCAATTAGCCTTAATTTCTTTCTATAATTGCCAGATTAATTTAGGCATAATTATGATGTATAGTCCAAGCCGATGTTTTAAAATAAAGAATACCTAAATTGATCATGACGGGTGATTCTTTCTGATCTGGGCCTATTGTCCTAGACGATACAAGGATCGTCTAGGAGGATTTCTTAATGATGGCTGCTTGATCAGGATGCCCTAATTAGGGTTTCTATTTTTAATTGGATTATCCTGGCTGATATGAACATCAGCTAGGCCGATGTACTCAAAACAAAAAAAAACTAAGAAAACCCCTCATGTGTGTGTGTGTGTGTGCAAGGTTAATTAGCATCAGCAACCACTTTTACAATTGACTCAAGAAAGGAAAAAATACAGACTTGACTCAACCTAAATCTTCATGATCATGAGCTGGCATGAGTTGCATTCGATCTTGTGGTCCTTAAAAATTAGTAGGCAAGGTAGTCGTAGAAAAACATGAATGTTTGTTATCATCAAAAGTTTAATCCATAATCTCAGATTCGCAACAGAAACAACTAAAAAGTAAATGATATATAGAAAATACATCAAAGAAGTATAGAAGTAAAGAATATCACACACATAGAAACAAATAAAACAAATAAAAAAGAAGAAACAATCTAGAAAAAGGAACCACCTTGATCAGGTAGAGGAGGTGGTGGTGGTAGCTAATACAAATTGTGAATGGAAGTAAATTGCTCCTCAAACTAGGTTATATCCTGATTTTGCTGCTACTACTGCTGGACTACATAGCCATCAAAGCGAGAAAAGTATTGGGCATGTTACTGCTCCTACACGACTATGTAGTAGTCAAAGCTAGCCTCCCACTGGTCAAAGCTCTGAACCAACTGATATATCTAGGACTGTTGGTAGATAGGGATAGGTGTAGGAATGAGAGCTAGACCTTCCTCATGTTTATCTGTTTCTCAGTAGCGAGCCTGGTAGTGAGAGGCCCTTTGAATGACATGGAAGGAGGTATCATAATAGAAGTCTAGGAAATGATCTGGTGGTGTAGGAAATTGAAAGTTATATTTGGATTTTATTACAATATCTATGATATGTCCTAAGACCAGATTAGGTATTCTCTTATGTTTTGGATCTCTAATGCATGTCAAATTTGAAAGATAGTAGATTAAATATTAGTTGCATTAAAGTCTATTTGAGCCATTATGAAGCAAATTGCAAGAGAAAGAACATGAGAAAGCTTTAGGGATGATAAAGTTTCTAAGTACGTGCTTGATGATTTAGGCATCCTAAACTAGAGTGCTAACCTGGGTAATATGGTGGTTACTATTAGATTCCTTAAGGGTGGTGTTGATAGGGGTACAATCAAACTCTAGATTTGTAGCTAAAATATGAATTTTTTCACCCATAGTGGAGAGGTGTAGAAAATCAAGAAAGTCTCGGTAAGTAATTTCTATTTTTCATCTATTAACATATGATTGGAATTTAGTACCCTTATTATTGATTCAAAGTCTTGCTAAAAACTTAAAAAGTAGTTCAGAACAAAAGGGATAAGCAAGAGTATGATTGAATGTTAGAGTGGCACGAACGAAAAGAGGTAGTATTTGAAAGTGAAGGTCCTCCTTTTTGATGATTTTGGAGGGAGTGATTCCAGAACCCTTATATCTATTGTAGTCATATTCATTAGCTACCTCAGTAAACTTGGATCAACCTGACACCAAGAGAAACTTCCAATAACCGATTGAGACTACATGTCTCCAGCCATTGCAAAGATTTTGATCTTAAGTGAGAGGGAAGAAATATTAGAGAGATTTGAGAGAAGAAGAAAGGTTGAATTTGGGCTATTTATATAGAAACATCTAGATCATCCAAGATGATAGTGAGATCATTTAGGATGATGAGGTGCCAACAATTCATCTAGGCGATTGGACAAAAGTTGGTCCTATCATCTAGGTTGATAAGATATCATACTGGACAATTAGACATAGGACAATCATCTGGAAGAGCAAGCTTATATGATCGTTGATTAAGTACATCATATAGGATGTATATGTGGATCATCCAGGATGATGTGTCATTAAGAATCTTAACAACTACATTGAAATCATTCAACCATTTTTGCTACATGGATCGTATAGGATAAAGTGAAAATCATCTAATATGATCACCAATGATTGATTTAGATTAGCCATTGGATGTACACTGATCAAATATTCATTGTTTTGTTAATATTATATAAGATAATGTGAGCAAAATTAAAAAAATCAAGAGATGGAATGTGATAATTAGGAGGGTTCCAAAAAAAAAAACATAAAACAAAATAAAAATAAGCCAAAACTAGTAATAAATCAAAATCAAAATTAAAATAAAAAAAAATGTTTTTTTTCTAAAATCGATAAACTCCAATAAATGATAAATTTCCCTTGTGAGTAGGTTAAAAATAAGTAAGAAATGAATCAACAATAGTAAAATCCATAAAGGGTTGAAAATTGATATTATTAATTATAGCTCAGACTCCTTACAAGTCAAAATTTTTTTTAAATAAAAATCTAATTTAGAAAAGAAATTAGATAGGAAAAATGATCCGTTTAAACTTAATTTTAGAAAAATATCTGATAGAATAATATTAAAAATTAATCAACCAAAAATCATGATTTTCAAATTCAAGTGTTTGAAGATATCAAGTGGCACATGGATCATTCTAAGATTTAAAGATTTGAAAGATAAGGAAACTTATTTATTTATGGGATCATTTTGTACCTCTTTTATAAGTATTTGGCGC
Organism: Dendrobium officinale; assembly: GCA_019514585.1. Classification (NCBI taxonomy): domain Eukaryota; kingdom Viridiplantae; phylum Streptophyta; class Magnoliopsida; order Asparagales; family Orchidaceae; genus Dendrobium; species Dendrobium officinale. The sequence goes on from CM033687.1 coordinate 36,505,721, forward strand.
ACTTTACGTATCTTTTTTTTGATACATTTTATGTATCTTGCAACTATTTGACGGTCATTGTGCATCTTTTTGGTTTTGGGCTTATTTTGTGCCTCTTGTCATTTTTGCAAGTTTGCATTCTTTCACAACCTTTAAAGTCTCTCAGTTATGAGATTATCTTCCAAACAAAAGTGAAGAAAAAATTAGTCTCTAATATAAGGAAGAGTAAACCATAAAATATAATAAAAAACCATATAATAAATGTAATAACCTAATTAAGAAAACTTGAAAGTGATTCATTGTGTTGGAAAATTATTCATATGAGATAGATTACTAAAAGAATGTAAAATATATCTCTATTTGAAAGTCTAACTTTTAAATTTAAATAGATTTTGCTTAAAAAATAAAAATACACCTCTAAAGGAATTAGAGGAAGAGTGACAATTATCAGATTTTATTCTTTTAACTATTTTAGAGAAGTCAAACACTATTTACTAATTATATATAATTTTGTAGTGAGAGAAGCTCCCAAAAAAATTCTAGTGAGAGAAGTTTCGTTGCTTTTTCAAAATTTCCTTTTCAGCATTTTTGGCGGTTAGTTGCCGATGGCGGAAGAAGCTGCGGCGTTCGCCGCTGATCGCTGGATTCTTCCCGACGATCTTCCATCGACCTTTGTCAAATCCGACATCTCCAAAATAAATTTTAAAGTTGGACCTTTGAAGATCAATGATCCATCTTCACCAAGAGTAAAGAAATTGCCTTCAGTTCCAGGCAAAGGCAAAGGTATTATGATTGATACAACAGAGAGGAATATCCATAACAAAACCATCTCGCCCTTTTCAATCTATGACAAAGAATCTTCTTCTTCTTCAAGGATTAAATTATTCATTAATAGGTTTAGCAATAATGTCGTTAAACCTCTGGCTTTGAATGAAGGAGCATCATTTACAAGCAAGCTGATGGAGAACACTTCACATGCTCGTAACAATGCTGATGAAAGAATTGAAAAGATTCAAGGTTCTAATGCTCAAAATTTTTTGGCAAGGAAACCTATTATTAAATGTAATTTACTGAAAGATGAATACTTTTTGGCAGAAGATGGAAGAACAATCAAGTTGAATGAATCTAGTATGAAGACAAATTATGATAAACTACAGTTATCTATAGTAGTGAAAGTTTTCGGAGAAAGTGCTCCAATATATGTGATAGCTAGAGAGCTAAGACAACAATGGAGCTCATTTGGGAAGTTTCATATAACTTCTTTAGGCCTCAGATGGATCTTATATTCCTTCTTTACTAATGAGGCTGTGGAACAAGTTTTAGAAGGAGGTCCTTGGTATGTCAATGGACATATAGTTGGGATAGATAAATGGTCTCCATTATTCTCCCCTTCATCATTGAAGGGATTAACATCTCAAATTTGGGTAAGATTTCCGCACCTCCCGCTAATTTGTTGGGATGAAGACAACATGTCCAGGATAGCTTCCAATATAGGACAGCCGCTTTGGATTGACGAAAATATGTTTCAGTGGAGTAAAAGAGAATATACAAGAGTCTGTGTTTGTATGACTCTAGATCAACAATTTCCAATAGACGTTTGGGTGGAAGGATCTTGTGGCAGATTTTTTCAGAACATAGAATATGAGAAAGTGTCATCCTTCTGTTTCAAATGTGGGAAGGTTGATCACTTAGCTAATCACGGCAAAGAAGGTAGGGAAGGAAGACAAGAGATTCCTGTGAAAAATTCAGAAATGGTTAAGACTCCACAATCAATTCAATTGGTGGAAGATGACTCAAATAAAGCTTATGGGCATTGGATTCTGGTCAAAGACTCAAAAAGAAGAAAGAAGATGGTTCAAGTCAAAGGCATTGTTAATCAGAATAATGTGAACTTGAAGAAAACAAAAGTTGAGTATGTTAAAATTTGTGGAAGCTCCAAATCTCCTTCTGATCAAGATGTGGCAGTTGGACCAGATCAATTAGTTAAAGAAGCATAAGTTGCTCGAAAGATAGATGACTTCCGAGTTAAAGCTGTTAATTTAGAAGAGAAGATTGAAGAAAAGGATCTCAGTTATCAAAGTGAAGATACTGAAGTCATTGGAATTTCTAAAACAATGCTTAATCATTTGAAAGGTGATATGAATAAATTCGTAATTCTAAATCTCTGTTCGGATGAAACAGAGGAAATGGTCATGGTTGAAGAGTAGGAGGATGGAGAAATAAGAACAGTAGAAAAACATTTATTGATTCTGAAACTGAGAAGATGGCTGATTGAATTAAAAACAAAGGAAAACTCCTCAAGGAATTAAACTCCATGGGAAAGACAATATTATCTCTCAAAGAAGGAAAGGAGAAGCTCTGAAGAAATTTAAGAATGGGAATATTCCCATTCTTAAAAATAAATGACATCTCTAGCCTTTTGGAATCGCAGAGGGGCTAGGAAGGTTGAAGCCTCTCGCTACTTAAGAGAGTTTGTGAAAGAATCAGACTCTTTTTTTGTTGGGATTGTTGAAACGAAGGTTGCAGTAATTGATAGATCTGAAGTCAACAAATTGATTGGAAATAGCTGGGATTTTTTTGGTGTCCCAGTGGAAGGTCTCTCAGGAGGAGTTTTGGTTTGCTGGAAGACTAGAATGTGTTCATTCTCAGTCATTCATGCTTCATCTCAAGTAGTTGTTGGTATGCTCAAAATTCACAACAAAGGAGATTGGCTTATAGCCACTGTCTACAGAAGCAAAGACATATATAAAAGGAGACAACTATGGGAGATATTATAGAATTACTCAAATGTCAAAATTCCATTCATCACGGGAGGATACTACAACTTCATTTTATCACAAGAGGAAAAGAGAGGAGGTAAGAGGTTCGTTTTCTCACAGGGACCTCAAGACATGCAATAATTTATGAATAGATGTGATTACCATGATACTGGGATCGTTGGTCCTAAATATATATGGTATAATAACAAAAAAGGAGGAGCTCATATTCTAGAAAGGCTTTACATATGTCTCATTAATTCAGCAGTTGTGAAGGTTATACAACCACTCATGATTCATCATCTTGGAAGAATTGCATGAGACCACTGCACAATAGTCTTAAAATTATTTTGTTCAGGATTTCAGAGTTCAAAAAAAACTTCAATTTGAAGAAATCTGGACTTCTTTTCCAGCATCAAGAAGAATTATAGAAAAATCTTGGTTGAAAATAGCTAAGGGAGATGATGTACAGATATTGAATCATAAATTTAGTAGAGTCCTCAAATCTTTATTCCACTGGAGTAAAGCCAAGCATACCAATCTCAATATCCTGAAGGACAATTTGAAGGAAGAAATAGTCAAGTTACAAGAGGAAGAAGCTCTTCCAGGAGGCCTATCAGATGACAAGATTTGTATTCTTACTAGTAAGGTAAAGGAATTAAATTCCACTTTGGGAAGGCTTAGTACGTGGTGGAGACAGAGAGCAAAAGTAAAGTGGTTTAAAGAAAGTGATTCCAATTCTGAATATTTTCACTTTGTGGCTTCTTTAAGGCGCAATAGCAATCACATTAAACAAATTAAAGATCAAGATAGAATGCTGATTAAGGAGCAAAATAGATTGGAAGAAATTTTCTTTGATTATTTCAAAGAAAAATGGAAAGCTAAGAGATGTAATCTTGTGGGATGGATGAAGATTGGAAATGCTCTGTGCGATAAAGACAGGAATTTTCTCAGCTCTAAAATATCTCAGGAAGAACTGGAATCAATCATCAGTAAACTGGAAGGCAACATATCTCCAGGAGTAGGAGTAGACGGTATTTCTTACTCCTTCATTAAGTTTTATTGGTCTATTATAAAGATAGATGTATGGAAGGCCATTTGTCAATTTATCAGTACAGGGAACATGTGTGCAAAATGGAGGAAGACATCTGTCATTCTCATTCCAAAAATGAAAAATCCATTGCTTCCATCCAATTACAGACCAATTAGTATGTGTAATTCAATTTACAAGATCGTTGCTAGACTGTTAGTAAATAGACTAGTATGCATTATTCCCAAATTGATTTCAAAAAATCAAGTAGCTTTCATAAGGGGAAGATCCATATCTGATAACATATTGCTCACTCAAGAGATTATCAACAAATTCATATACTCTAAAGCTAAGAAGGACATGATGGCAATTAAGGTGGACATAGAGCAGGCCTATGATAGTATGGGGTGGGAAACCTTGAGGAAAATGTTTGAAATTTATGTTTTTCCAAAGGCATTTTCGAATTTACTGTTTCAGTGCGTGGTGAAGACCAAGTATTCCATTATCATTAATGGATACAATACAAAGTAGATTTGAGTAGAATGTGGATTCATGCAGGGATGTCCTTTATCACCCTGTCTCTTTATTTTGTGTTCACAGCTATTGATTGAAGCATTTAATCAGAAAGGAGCTAAGATTGGAATCAAGGTGGCTCCATCAGCAGATAGAATTTTTCATTTACAGTACACCGATGATGTTATAATCTTCTCTAAAGAAAGCCGAAGAAATGCAAACAAAATGAAGAAGATTTTGAAAAACTGCAGCAGCTGGACAGGACAAAGAATAAATGCTCAAAAATCCTCATTGTTGTGTGGTAATTCGGTGAGCAGTAACAGATCAAATGTAATATCCAAAATTTTGTTTATTAAAGCAGTAAAAGAGTTGACACATCTAGGGGTCAGGATGGCATTGACAGATTAAAAGCTTCAGATTTTGGAAGTGTGCTGGAGAAAGCATATGACAAACTTAATATTTGGGGTAACAAATTTCTTTCATTGTTCGGTAAATTACAACTTATCAAGTCGTCTCTCTTAACTATTCCTATCTTTATCTCTACTCATTCTATGGTTCCTTTGGGAGTGTTTAAAGAACTAGACAAATTGAGTAGAGATTTTATATGGATGAAATAAAACAAGAACAAAGGCATTCATTATGTAGATTGGGCAACACTTTGTAAAAAGAAGAAACTGGGAGGTCTTGGTCTTATCTCAGCAGCTGATAGTATTGGATCGTGGAGAGCTAAATTTGCGTGGAATTTGATATCCAATTCTACTTCCCTGTTGAGTAGAATTCTCATTGCTAAATACGGGATATATATCTGGAATTCTGAAGCAAAATATGGAGTGTCACCTACATGGAAGAATATTTTAAGTGGAGCCAAATTTCTGAAATAAATAGTTAGATGGACGATCTCGAAGGGAAAAACATAAGAACATTAGAGGATACTTGGATCCTTGATAAAAGTATTGACAAATGGCCTACATATGTTGCTAACCTCCAAGAAGAACAAAGCAGACTGGAATTCCTTATTCATGAAGGTAACTGGTGTTTACCGAAACTGCTCCAAGCTTTTGGTAAAGAATTTGTGAACTATGTCTGCTCAGTCCCGATTCATGATGATATTCAAAAAGATGAAATGGAATTGATGTTCAAAAACTAAGGGAAATCGTTAGCTGCAATGATTTCAGAATACTCCACTAGAAATGAAGAAGAAGATGGAAATTGGAGATGGTTAAAGAAGCTGAAATTAAGACCAAGAATTGAAGTCTTTTGGTGGAGATTGATGAAAAAGGCAATTCCTTAAAATGAGTTTCTCATGTATAGAAGAATCATCAGTCATAATGGATGTTCTAGAGGATGCAATGCTGTTGAAGACCAATAACATATTAAAATTCACTATATCTACTTGGAAAAAGTTATAAAGGTAATAAATAGATAGGGTTTCTCAATTCCCATCTTATTAGATATGGAAAGCTGCTATAAGGAACTGAAGGATTTGTCTATATCAAATCCTTTCATGGGAAACTTATATTGTTCTCTTGTCTTCTTTTCCTGGAAAAGTAGAAACAAAGTAGTTCACGGTGATAAGGAGGATTGTCTACAATTAATAGTAGCAAATGCTATCAGCTTTGCTTCTTCTTCATTCAATTATGATCTTATTTCGATCAAATGGGATTCTAATCAGCTTAGGCTGCTTTCTTCCACTTGGAATCCCCCCAAACTGAATGGATCAAGTTAAACGTTGATGCTTCACTTCATAAAGATTACACGGCTGGAATTGGAGGCGTTATTAGATATTGCAAAGGCAGATTTCTATTTGCTTTTGGATTCAAAAGGATTCATTAGGATATCACGGCTTTGGAAATGAAAGCTTTTACTTCTTTGAAGGAGGTACTCCAAGAATGGATGTATGAAGCCAAAGGAATCATCATAGAGGGGGACAACTACAATGTTATCAAGCATATTCAAGAAGTTATTAAACATGGGAAATCTGAAGGTAACTTTCATAACATAGAAGATTTTTTCTTTCTTAGACACTTCAGCCAAGTTATTATTCAATTTGTTAATACGGAGTGTAATAAGTTAGCCGATTGTTGTGCTAAATATGCTTGTGTAGGTGATTTTATTTGGGATAGTTTGGATAATTGTAACATTCCTCCCCTTTCTCATGATGTGTTAAAGGAGGAATGTGATAGATTTTGTCCTTACTATGACCTTTTTTCTTACTTTAATAAATTTGTTATATGCATTTCATCAAAACAAAAAACACTATTTACTAATTTATGAAGCCATAAACAAGGAAAAAAGGTAATTTAAGAATTCAATATCATAAGTGAGAATTGATCTGATTCTTTAAAAACAATGAAGGAAAATAACATAAAAATGAAAAACATAAAATAGAAATATATAAACAGAACATACATACAAATAAAATGAAAAAATATCAAAAATAGAAAGCATCAATTTCAAGAATGAATATTTATTGAACCAAATTTGAATCTTAAGATGCTAAAAGTTTTAAAGGTAAATGGTTTTTTAAAGATATCAGCAAGTTAGTGGCTATATGGTGTAGCTGTATCTCTTTTGGTAATATGGTACCTAATGAAGTGATGACTTATGTCACTGTGTTTGGTCCTGGAGTGTTGGATTGGATTCTTTGAAATACAGATGGTATTAGTGTTATCACATAGGATTGAAATTATGTATATAGGTAATCCTCAATCTAGAATTTATTGCTTTAAATAGAGGACTTGGGCCACACAACTTCCTTTGCGCTATATGTTCAGCTTCAGTAGTGGACAATGCAATAGGGTTCTATTTTCTATTGGACCAGGAGACTAACGACTGTCTTATGAGTTAACATGTTCTAGAAGTGCTTTTTTCTATAAACTTGGCATATTGTAAAATCTGAATCAGAATATCCTATGATTTCAAAGGAGGTGCTATGCTTAGGATATAAGATTCCAAAGTCTTAGGTTCCTCAGAGATATCTAAGAATTCTCTTAATAGCAGTCAAGTGGGACTCTTTTGGATCATCCTGAAATATAGCACAGAGATAAATAATAAACATAATATCAGGTATACTAGCAGTCAAGTAAAGAAGTGATCCAATTATTCCTATGTATTTCTTTTGATAAATAGATTTTCTCTTTGAATCCTTATTTAACTGAACACTAGAACTCATGGGAGTGTTGATTGGCTTGGCTTTATCTATTTCATATTTCTTAAGGATGTCCTTAATATATTTTGATTGACTAAGGAGAGTTCCATCATCCTTCTTCCTTATGCTAAATCCAAGAAAGTAGGCCAGCTCTTCCCTCATACTCATCTCAAACTCCATACTCATTATTTTTGAAATTTATCAGAAGATCTAAACAAAATATCATCAATATAAATTTAGACAATAATTAGTTCATTTCCTACCTTTTTCAAAAATAAGGTGGTGTCAACTCTCCTCTTAATAAAGTTCTTTCTTTTAGAAATGTGCTTAGCCATTTATACCCTGCTCTAGGTGCTTATTTTAATCCATATAATACCTTTTTTAATTTGAACACATGATTAGGAAATTATGAATTTTTAAAGCCTAGGGGTTATTCAACATACACATTTTCTTTTATCACCCCATTAAAAAAAGAACTTTTGACATCAATTTGGTACAGTTTGAATCCCTTAAAATAAGTAAAGGATAGTAGCACCCTAATGGCTTCCAATTTAGTTATATGGGAAAAGGTCTCTTCAAAATCAATTCCTTCTATATAGTTATTCCCCTTAGCCACTAATCCTGATTTATTTTTCATCACTACTCCATAATAATTCATTTTATATTTAAAACCCCATTTAATTCCAACCACACTCTGGTCCTTAGGTCTTTCAACTAGCTCCCAAACATCATTCCTTATAAATTGATTTAACTCTTCTTACATGGCTAAGATATAGAATTCATCAGATATAATTAATTTATGTTGGTGGGTTCAGTTATTGAGATGAAGGAAGAGTGATTTACTTATCTAAGTTCGTGTCTAATTCTAACACCTTTAGATGGGTCTTCTAAGAACAGTTCTTTAGGATGACTTAAAGAATATTTCTGTTCTTTAGGCTATGTGTTTTCAGGTTCTATCCTTTCCTCTAAAATTTCAAATTATAATCCTTGGGAAATTTTTACATCCTCTTCTTCTTCTACTTTAGACCCTCAAGAATTATCAGATTCCTTAAATACAACATGAGTGGTCTCCTCTACTACTAGTGTTCTTTTATTCTTAGAGAGAAGCTATGGGATTCTTAGAGAGAGAAGCTATGGGATTCCTAGAGAGAGAAATTAATTTTTCAAAAAACAAATTGGTGCATCGGCAAGGTTTTCCTTTGATGGAGACTGACCGCCGATCATCAACTGATGTAGGTGCAAGGACGGATTGCAAATTAACTCATGGAGGGCCAAATTGTCAAGTTCAAGGTTTTTTCAAATAATCTCCTCCTATTTTTTCTACAATGGCTTCATTGGGAGCTGACACTACAAATGGTGTTCAATTTAATGCTAATAAAGGAAAACCCTTAACAATAAATGAAGGTGGTTTATTGAAAATGAAGAAGGTTAATCAGGATATTGAAAAAGGAATGAGTGTTTTGTTTGAAGAGATTTCAAAATTCATAAGAAAAATGAAGATTCAAAATCTGTCTTGAAGCTGCATCGATTGCCTACTCTTGTGGCTCTGTAAAGAAGATTGATGTAGTTATTGAGAATGGAAATTTAATTTTTCAATAAGAAAGGAATTCAAATGGAGATGAAGAGGAATATGCTGAAGATCTGGAATCAATCCTACCTAAGGATTAGGATGAAAGAAATAGAACTTATCCTATTGAAGACCTGGAGGTTGTTTGGCAATGTATTTTGAGATATCAAGATTAGTGCAAATTAGATGAAGGAAAAGCTGAATGTTCTAATGCTAAAAGAGTCTGAAGGTAATGGAATGTCTAAACTCTGGAATAAGAAGTCCAATAGAAGTGTTGTTAATCTGGGAATTGGGGATTGCTTAATGGATGATGGAGAAACTTTCAAATTATATGAGGAAAATGTGTTGGAAAATACAAGGAAGCTTCAAAAGGCATTAGTGGTCAAAGTGTTTGGGGAAAACATTCCTTCATATGTTATAAATTCTGAACTAAGGAGGCAATGGTTGCATTTAGGCAAATTCAATCTCACTTGGCTTGGTAAGGGTTGGATGTTTTGTGCCTTTGAAGATGAGGAAACAATGGAATTGGTTCTTTCTAATGGACCATGGTATGTCAAGGGACAAATAATTGGTGTGGAAAAGTGGTCTCCTTCATTTTCTCCAAATTCACTAAAGGGTCTAACGGCTCCAATATGTATTAGGATGCCTAGTTTACCACTTCAATGCTGGGATTATATCAATGTGTGTAGAATTGCTTTAAAAGTGGGAAAATGTTATTTAATAGATGATAATATGTTCCAATGGGGGAGAAGGGAATTTTCAAGGGTTTGTGTCTACATTCAACTAGATAACAAACTACCTCTAGGTGCTTGGGTGGAAGGGAAACCAGGAAGATTTTTTAAGAAATTTGAATATGAAAAGATTCCTAATCTTTGCTTTAAATGTGGAAGAATTGGTCACTCAATTAGTAAATGTCTTGAGATGGTGATAGATACAAATAGGGTTTTATCCAAATCTAATGATAGTGGAGAATGGATGGTTTTGCAAGGTGGTGTCTCTAATCCTACAAATTCTGAGGATAAGGAGGAAGATAGATCTAAGGAAGTCAATACTTCTTATGGACCGTGGATCCATGTCATATATGGGAGGAAGAAGATCTTCAATCAAAAGTATGTGAGCTTTCAAAGAAGGAATCCTTTTACACAGAGATATGTAGCAAATTCAATTACCGAAAATATGAAGGGAACTATAGTTCTATTGGCTCCGTTGCAAATTTAAAATAAAGTTTTGTCTAAAGAGGGAAAAATAGTAGTTAATAGCAAAGATGGTATAAATCTGGAAGGTATTAGTGATGCTACTAAGAATGCTACAACCATTCTAAAAGGAATCAATAAATTTGTTGTGTTATCCTATTTTCTTGAGGAAGGAGAAGCAGAAGCTTCCAATGAAGAAAACATAGAGAATAACTTGGAACAGAAGGGTCCAGGTGAATCTGTAGAAGATCCAATTGGAAAAACCAATGTTTCCAAGTCTCCAGTTGGTCAAGTCGAAAGAAATTTAAAAGTGGAAGCTAATGTGGAATATAATTCAGGAAATGCTAAATTCAAATTAGCCAAAGAACTTAAGAGTTTGGGGCCTATCAAGCTTTTGTCTAGAAGTAGAAAGAAAGATGGAGATTGTAATGAAAGGGTGAGGAACCTTTCCCCTCTACATTCTCAATGACTTCTATGATGTTTTGGAATTGTAGAGGATCTCTAAAAAAAAAAGCTTCTCTATATCTAAACATAGTTAAAGACAATGATGTATTTTTTGTGGGTTTGCTTGAGACGAAACATTTTTCATTTAGTAGAATGGAAGTCAATAATTTGATTGGAGATACTTGGTATTTTTTTTTCAAATTCCTTCAGAAGGTATGTCCGGTGGAATTCTTATTCTTTGCAAGAATAACATCACTTCTTTTTCTGTTGTTGATTCTTCTCAAGAATTTGTAATTGGAGACCTTATGTTGGCTAACAAAGAGAGTTGGAGAATTGCCACAATTTATGGCAGCAAGGACACGGTTCAAAGGAGATTCCTTTCGGAGAAATTAGAAGAATTTAATTCTAAAAATATCCCTATGGTAGTAGGTGATGATTTCAATTATTTGTTATCCAAGAATGATAAGAGGGGTGTTAGGAGATTTCAATTTAATCAAGCTTCAAAGGAGATGAAATCTTTCTTAGTGAATAATGATTTTCATGAGATAAGATTTGTTGGTCCTAAATTTACAAGTTGTAACAATAAGGTGGAAGGATCTCAGATACTTGAAAGGCTAGATAGATGCTTGTTGAATGTCAAAGCACTTAATTCTTGCTATCAAATGGTGGTAAAGCATCTGCCTAGAGTGGCCTCGGATCACTGTCCTATTCTCTTAAAATTTTTGAATCACATGGTCAAATCAGAAAGGATCATCAGGTTTGAAGAGGTATGGGCTTCTTACCCTGCATTAGAATCAATTGTTAAATCTATTTGGAACATAAAAACTGAAGGTGATAGTGCTGAAATTTTAAATAAAAAATTTAAGAGAACTTTAAGATCGTTGTTCTTCTGGAGTAGAGCCAAACACAGGGATCTTAATTCTCTTAAAGAAGAATTGAAGAAAAGTATATGGAAACTTCATATGAAAGAATCAAGTGATGGCTGGCCTTTGAAAACGGACATGTGTAGTCTCAAATCAAGTGTGAATGAACTTAATTATGCTATGGTTCAGTTAAACACCTGGTGGAAGCAAAGATCCAAACTTAAATGGTTGTCTGAAGGTGACTCAAACTCCAAATTCTTTCACTCTTTTGCATCACCAAGAAGGAACTTGAATTGGATTCATAAAATCAGGTATAGAGAAGGGATGGAAGTGGAAGATCCTGACCAAATAGAGGATGTTTTTCTTTATTCTTTCATGGAGAAATGGAGAGACAAAAAATGCAAGTTAAATGGTTTGCTGATTTCTTCAAGCACATTGGATGACACAGATAAAAATGGCTTAATCAAGACTCTGGAGATGAAAGAAGTGGAGGATGTGGTGTTCCAAACCAGCAGCAATATTTCTCCAGTTAATGATGGTATACCTTATTTTTTGTGAAAAAATATTAGTATAAAATCAAAGATGATCTTTTGAATGCTATTAACCTTTTTTTTCAAATCGGGTGTGATGAATCATGAATGGAAAGAAACACTGATTATGCTGATTCCTAAAGTAGATAATCCAACTACTCCAAATCAATACATGCTGATTAGTCTTTGTAGGACTATATAAAAATTAATTGCTAAGATTCTTCTAAATATAATGAAACCTGCTATTCATAAATTTATCTCAATTGAATAAGCTGTTTTTCTCAATGGTATATCGCTTGAAGAACATATTCTTGTTGCACAGGAATTTTTTTCATAAATTTAGAGTTTCAAAAGCTTCCAAAGGTATGGTCTCTTTTATAATTGACATGAAGCAAGCATACGATAGCATGTGCTGGAATACTTTAAGGAAAGTTTTGGAGATGTTTGGATTTCCCCAGTTGTTTGTCAGTTGGATCATGGAGTGTGTAATTGATCCAAGATTTTCTCTAATGATTAATGGAAGGCTTTCTAGATGGATTAATGCAAAGAATGGATTTAGACAAGGTTGTCCACCATCACCTTATTTATTCATTCTTTGCTCTCAATTAGTTTGAAATATTCTAAAACAAAATGATTTGTCTTTGGGGATTCAGTTAACTCCAAATGGGCAAAGGATTTCGCATCTTCTTTTTACCGATGACATCTTAATTTTCTCTGAAGCTGAAATGAAAGATGTAAATGTAATTAAAAAAATTATATCTAATTTTTGTGAATGGACTGGTCAAAAAATCAATGCTTCTAAGTTGGCCATTCTTTTTGGGAATTATGTGAGAAGAAAGAAGAAAAAATCTATTGAGAAGGTTATGGGCTTCAAGGTAGTTAATTAGTTTAATTATCTTGGTATTAAGGTGGCGTTGAGAAGGATGGTGGCGGAATACTTTCATTTTATTATTGAGAAAGCTTTAAGATTAGTTCACATTTGGGGAACTAAACTTATATCTCTAGCAGGGAAATTCAATCTCATAAAGACTATTTTCATGTCAATTCCAAATTTTTATTGCATTCTAGCTTTAATTACAAAAAGTGTGTTGAAGGAATTGGATAAACTCAGTAGGAACTTCATTTGGAGCAAAAATGATGGCAAATTTGGCATACATTATGTAAATTGGAGTAATCTATGCAAACCTATAAGTTGTGGAGGAAGAGGTCTTCGTTCAAGCTTGGATATGGTTGGTCCTTTAAGAGCCAAGTTGGCATGGAAAATTCTACAAGATAAAGATTCATTCTTATTCAAAATGTTGGGAGCAAAATATGGCATTCAAAATGGAATTTTCACAGGTTGTAAAAGCAGCTCTTCTTCTAAGATCATTGATTATGGTTTGAAGTCCATTAATCAAATAATTAGATGGAGGGTTGGAGCAGGTAAATCTATTGATGTTTATAATGACATTTGGGTTTTGGACAAATGTCTAAACAAATGGCCAACTTTCATGAAACCTCCCGAACATAATAAATTGAAGGTGGAAAAGCTAATTATTGAAGGAAGATGGAATGTAGTGGAACTAAATAATTTATTTGGGGAGGAGCTAATTTGCATTATCTGAATGATTCCAATTCTTATGGATAAGGAGGAAGATGTAATGGAACTCACTCAATTTAAACTAGCTATTTCTATTACTGTTGCTGCTTATAAAGCTTCGGTGATGGTTGATTATTCAGGTGATCAATGGGAGATGATGAAAAAATTCAAATTAATCCCTCGAGTGGAAGTGTTTTGGTGGAGAATCCTTCACAATGCGATCCCTACATTTAATTTTTTGTATCAAAGAAGATTGAAGGATGACCTTGTTTGCTCGAGAGGAAGCAATGAAAGGGAGGAGTGGGATCATATTTCTCAAATGTGCAAAATTGCGGGAGGTATTAAATCATCTTAACACTTGGGGATTTGTATTACTTTTTTTTAATCATTTTATGAAGTCTTTGAATGGATGGATATAAATGCTAACAATCACAAGTTCATTATTGATGTGTATTGCAATTCAATATATCTAAATTGGCGGGCTAGAAACAAATTTGTTCATGGAGGGAAGGTTAATAGCGCTATGTTGATTGCGTTAAATTTTATAAATTTTGCATCAATAGCTTTGAAGAATGGTAAAAGAAAATGGGAAAATTGGGGTTCAAATCAGTCATATAGACTGTTGGATCGTTGTAACCCTCCTCCTCCCGGTTGGATAAAATTAAATGTGGATGCATCTTTACTGAAATCATACAAAGCAGAAGTTGGAGGAGTAATCCGAGACAGCAAAGGAAGATTTATTCTTGCTTATGGTCATTCTTGTATTCTTTGGGACATTTCACAACTTGAGCTTTTGGCCATCCAGATTTTAAAAGATATAAAAAAAGATTTTATGGAAGAGTTTAAAGGACTGATTATTGAAGGAGATAACTACAACATTATAAAATTTCTTCAACAATTGGGAGGTAATTGGAAGGAAGATATTGCATTCTTAAAAGAACTCAAAATTGTTACTTTTAATTAGGTAAATAGAAATTGTAATAAGTTAGCAAACTTATGTGCTAACTATGCTCTTTTTAGCAATTTTAGTTAGTTTGATTTGTCTTCTAATAAGATTCCTCCTACGTTTATGCAAGTGTTAAAGGAGGAATCAGATTCTGGAAGTAGTCTGTAATAGTTTTTTTAATTCTTAATGCAATCAGATAGCTATTTCTCAAAAAAAAAAAAAAAAGTAGCCTAAGAACACTCCTTCATTATATTTGGGGTCAAACATTCCTAGTTAAGATTTTTTTTATTCAGAATAAACACTACACATCCAAAGAAATGAAGATGAGAGATGTTGGGTGTCTTGTTCAGCTTGGATCTAACATTTACCCTATTCATAATATAATATGATATATTCACCGCTTCTACTAAAAAATATTTAGGAAATAAGTATTCAGCTATCATAGCACTAGCAATTTCTACTAGATACTCCATTTTATTGAGGGGTTCTAGGAGCTAAAAAATTATGATCCATCCCTTGCTCCTTATAGTAAGTTTCACATTTCTCATTTTTAAATTCTACACCATGATCACTATGAATTATCAGAATTTCACAACCTAGCTTCCTCTAAAACAAGTTAGTATCCTAAATTCCTCAAATGATTCACTTTTATGAGATATGAATCTAACCCAATTAAACCTTGAATATTCATCAATAATTACATACCCAAGACTTTCTCTTCTAGGTTTGCAGTGCTGATAGGTCCAAAGATATCCATGTGAAGGACTTTTAAGGGTTCGCTAGTGTTATTATATTTGATTGAGTGGAAGGAGAATTTGACTTGTTTCCCTAATTGATAGTCATCACATAGATGGTCCTTAGTGAACTCAATTTTGGGAATTCCTCTCACTAAGTATTTTTTGAGTGATTTTCCTAAGGTTTTTCATGCTTTCTTGACACAATGTCCTATGCCATAACCATGATTTATCAATAATAGTGTTTTAGGTAAAAAGAAGCATTAAGTGTTAATAACCATTTGGTGGAGGAGGATGATCAAATTGAGCAAGTGTTTTTACAGTTTTTTGAAGAGAAATAGAAGTACAGAGCATGTAAATTGATTGAGTGGCCTGGTATTTCAGAAAAATAGAAGCTGGATGCTTCGGATGTGGCAGCTTTGGATGCATAATTTTCTATGGAAGAATGCAAGGTTTCTGTATTCGAGCAAGGCAATAACAAGTCACCTGATTTAGATGGGGTGACATCCTCTTTCTTCAAGTGTTATTGGAACCTAGTGTGTGAGACTACTTGGAATGCTTTCAAAAAGTTCTTAAATTCTGGAGTTACGCACAAGGAATGGAAAGATATGCTAATCATATTAATTCCCAAAGTTAAGAACCCGGTTGTCCAACAAATTATAGGCCTATATGCCTTTGTCAAACTACTTATAAGATTGTGGCCACCATGCTGGTTAATAGGCTGAAAAACTGCATGCCCAAGATGATTTCGGAAGAGCAGCTGGCATTCATTCCAGGTAGATCTTTGTCTGAACACTGCATTTTGGCGCAGGAGATTTTAAACAAATTTAAAATGTCTAAGAATAAACAAGGAATGATGGCTATTAAGCTTGACATGGAGCAGGCGTCTGATAGTATGGGATGGCCAACTTTGAATCAAATCCTTAAATGGTATGGTTTCCCCATTGTTTTTTCTAACTTGCTTATGGAATGTGTGGTGAATGCAAGGTTCTCAATTATCCTGAATGGGAAGAATTCAAGATGGATTAATGCTTACAGTGGATTTAGGCAGAGATGCCCTATATCACCTTACTTGTTCATTATGTTTTCACAACTATTTTCTAATGCAATTGAGCAAAGGGGCCATGAATTGGGTATTCAGGTTTCTCCTAGAGGACCGAAGATCACACATCTTCTCTATACACATGATTTGTTGGCTTTTTCTCAGGCAACCAATTCTATGGCATGTTTATTAAGGAGTATTGTGGAGGAATTTTATAAGTGGACGGGTCAAAGAGTAAATGTAAACAAGTCTCAATCATTTTTGGAAAGGCTATTAGGAGATCTTATAAGAAGAAAGTGGCTAAAATTCTTGGTTTCAAAACTATGAAGGAATTGCATTGTCTGGGAACCAGGATCTCTTTAAGGAGATTAGGTGTGGCAGATTTTCAAGACCTTTTAAGCCATGTGATGGATAGATTTAATGTGTGGGGCAAGAAATCTCTATCCTTGGGAGGAAGAGTTACTCTCATCAAGACTTCCTTATTATCTATGCAGAATTTTTTTCTTACACACTCTTTGGTTCCTAAGAAAGTGGTTCATGAATTTGAGAAATTGTTCAAGAGATTCATTTGGCACAAATAAGATGGGAGCAAAGGATTGCACTATGTAACTTGGCATGAGATTTGTAAACCAAAAGGTGCAGGTGGATTGGGAGTACAGTCTGTTGTAATCAAAGGTGGTACTTTACGGGCAAGGCTGGCTTGGAATTGTATCCAAAATCCTGATTCTTTACTTCATTGAATGCTCATTGCTAAGTATGGTGACAATATTTTGAATGAAACTTGTATGAAGAGCTCTTCCAATGCTTGGAAAATTATGAAGGATGGAGGTAAATATCTTTAACCCATTGTTAAATGGAAGGTGGGTAGAGGGGGTTAAAATTCATGTTTTAAGAGATGTTTGGCTGCTCGACAAGTGTTTTAACGCTTGGCAAACTTTTGTTGATTATGGAGCTTTGGATGATATAAAGGTTAAGTAATTTATTTCTGCTGAAGGTGAGTGGGTTGAAATGAAGTTGCTAAATTTCTTTCCTGAAGAACTTGTCAGGTTAATCAGGCAAGTGCATATTGACATCCAGCGGGAGGATCAGATGGAAACCATGTACAAATTCTTGGGCAAATCAATCTCTGCGCGAGCTTATGATCATGTGATGGAAGGGAGAGGTAAAGAAGATGACGGTGGTTTTTATAAATGGCTTAAGAATCTAATGCTCAACTCTAAAGTGGAAATCTTTGGTGGCAACTTAGTAAGTTCTCTATTCCTCTTAATCATTTTCTCAAATTTCAAAGGCTTGCTGTTGACGATCTTTGTGCTAGAGGATGTCAGGAGGTGGAGAATCATGAACACATTGTGGTTCATTGCAAATATCTTCAGGATGTTATTTCTAAAATTAGAGAATGGGGATTTTATATGCCTGTATTTCAATCATTGGATTGCTACTTAGAGGAGCTAAGAAGAAGCTATGATCGGACGGCTGGTATGGCTAGAATTTACTGTGTTGTAGTTTTTTCTTCATGGAAAATTTGAAATTTGGTAAAACACGGAAAGAATGCTATGCCTAGTTCTTTGGTGGCTGCTAATGTGCTTTCTTTAGCTATGTTAAAATCTTCTCCATATCTAGATAGCTGGGGTGCTAATCTCCCAAGGGAGTTTTGCAATACTTGGTGTCCTCCATCTCTAGATTGGATCAAGATTAATGTTGATGTCTCATTGTTGATCACAAATTGGGCTGGTATTGGTGGGATTTTTAGAGATCGCAAAGGTAGACTTCTTCTTGCTTTTGGTAAGAATAAGATACATTGGGATGTTGCCCAACTTGAGATGGAGGCGATTATAGTTATAAGGGATTTCATCCAAAGTTAGATGCTTGAAAGTAAATGTATTATCATTGAAATTGATAATATCAATGTGATTACATTCATTCAAGATACTTTAAAGAAATTTGATTGGAACTTGGAGAATTGACCGGTCAAGGAGCTTTACTTCCTTAATGATTTCAATAATGTCAATTTTTATCATGTTAATAGTGATTGTAATAAAGTAGCTGACTTTTGTGCTACTTTGGCATTAGATGGTAGTTTAACTTTCTATAGTTTTTCTTTTGGTAGCATTCCAACTTCCTTGATTGATTTAATAAAGGAAGAATTGTTACCTTTTTATCTTTTGTAATTAGACTTGTTTTCATTTTAATGCAATGATTTTACACGTTCCAAAAATAAAAAAAAGGAGAAGTAAGTTTAATATAGTTTAAATCAAACTTGTAAACATTATTAATTCAATTTATTTACAGTAAAATGTTTCTATTTAAGCTAAACATGCAGCTGGTAGACAAAAAAATTATGCTAAATCCTTTATTACAAAGTTGGTTAATGATAAGCAAGTTATGTTTCAAGATATCTACTAGTATGATATTTTCAATGTTGAAATTTTTTGGCTTCCCAATTATACTTGATCTCACCACTCTCCTGGTGGTGCTATCTCAAAGTGTCACCTTGCCTCTTGTCCTAGCCTCCAGCGAAATGAATTAATTTGCATATTCAATCATGTGCCTTGAACATCTGCTGTCCAGGTACCACATGCTCTTATGAGGCCTTCTATGAGAGCATCCCTTTAAATATCATCAGATGTTAGATTTGGGAACTCAAATAAGTTTGTGTTCAATCTTATGGAAAGAAGAATGAATTACATGCATGTTATGATATGAATTTTGAAATTATGGTCTCCACATAAAATGGGTTTTATGGTGAATGGTGCAAGTGTGGAAGATATTCCATAGTAGGCCCCAAGAAAAATATCTAACACCAGGAAAAGGATTTACTAATCTATTCAGGTTATGGTGCCTCTTTCTATGTTTAAATGATGCATGTTTTGATGAAGATTTTTGAAGATCTTGAAATGAAAGTGATTGTTTATTATTCTCTAATGCAATTAATTTTGTTCTTAGAAACTCATTAGCTTGTTTATAGCTTGAAACTTCTAATTTTAATGCATCCTCCTACTGTCTAATTGACATGCAAGAGTTTCCAATTCCTTGAATTCATTTTCTAATTCAACATGTAATTTTTTTCAGGGAATCATGTTGAATAGTTAATTTAAAATGCTTCTTATTTAAAATGATACTTTTTACTAATAAAGACATAAAATTACTATCCAGAGTGGAATGATATTTCCTTAGACATCATGCTTTTTTGTAGAATTAAAAAGTAAGATTTAAGGCTGGCATGTGATTTTTAAAGCTTCATATATGCAATATAAATTTTTTAAGAAACTTCAAATAATTGGTCATAGGTATGCTCAATTACATCCTTTTGTTTAGAATGACAAAAATGATCATCTTCTATTAACCATAGGTTGGTTAACTCATCTTCTACTTTAGTTTTAGAAGAGTCTGATGTCGAGTCTATCCAGAAAGCATTTTTAGTTATATGCTTGCCCTTCTTGAATTTAGCTTTTTCTTCACCCTTGTCCTTACTTGGGAGAACATTAAGAATGTGGCAATTAAACTTCAAGTTCCCTGGCGTCCTGCATTTAAAGTATATAATATTAGAAGAAATTTTAGAATTTTTACCATTCTTACCTTTCTTCCATTATTGATGATGTTTTTGCTTTATCCTTAATAAGCTCTTGAATTGTCTAATTATCAGTGCAATGTCATCATCATCTTATCCACAAGAGTCTCTATCAGAATCATTAGCCTTTAATGCTACAATTTTTTCTTTTCTCCTTTCACCTAGATCAGGCGGCCTTTAACTCACTCCTTGCTTATAGGCTATGAGTGACCCAAGTAAGTTATCAATAAAATAAACATCAGATCTTTAGATTTAGTAATGGAAGTAATTTTGCATCATAGGAAGATGAAAAACAACAAAAAAATTTGTTAACTTTTTTATAATTTGTAAGCTCTCTTCCTAAGGCATGCAGGGAAGTATGATTCTGAGTAAAATTAGTATATATTTCAGAAATAGATTACTAGGTTTCATGTAAAAAAGATCATAATCATGAAGAAGAATGTTTAACCTAGATTGTTTCACTTCCTTTATTCCTTCATATGTAATGCAGAGTTTATCCAAAATCTCCTTACTAGTAGTGTAAGTGGAAACACCCATGTAGTCTTTAAATTTTAAAGCACAAAAAAAAATTATTCAAATATTTGGCATTCAGTGGGGCTAAATCTTTAACATTTGCAGCCCATTAAGAATAAGATATTTTAGTTTTAATGCCATTAATAAAGTGAGAATATGTAGAATAACTTTCTAGAACTAACACATATATATGACAATCAATTGATTGTAAAAAGGTGGGCATGCAAATTTTTCAAAAGTCAAAAGAAATATTATCAAATAAAGGTGGTCGAGTGATTGAATATCCTACTATAGTATTATGATTACCAAAGTTAGTCATAGATCTTTTTTTTCAAAAGTTTTCTAAAACTTAATTTATTAATCTCTCTCTAATACCACATAAAAGTTGGCGAGGGTTGTTAAACCTTTTTAAACTAGAGGATAAATAAGAGGGGTGGGGGGGGGGGGGGGGGGGGCTAATTAGTTATTTAAAAAATATTTTAAGACAAAAAATATCCTTTTGAAATATTTTTGAATATTTTAAAATAAATAATTTATATGGAACTAAAACTAATTTCACAATAATAAAAATCAGAGATTTCAAACATATAACAAATCATAGAATAATGCATAAATTAAATGTGGAAAAGTAAAAATTATAAATAACACACCAAAGTTATAGTGGTTCAGTCAACTTGACCTATGTCTACTTTTTCAAAACCTCCTTTCCAGGTATTGCATTAGAAGTAGTGTCTCTCTTTTTTTCTTCACGGTAAGGAGGAGAAGCCCTTACAAAATCTTTCCACTATCCCGATGAGGCAGAATTCCTAGAATACTTTTACTCCCTCCTTGAGTAGGAAGAGAACTTTGAAATCCTTTTATTTCATGTTGGAGTAGGCATAGAAACTTGAAATCCTTTTACTCCCTCCTGGAGTACGTAGAGAACCTTGGACCTGATGCCAATTAAAATCTTCCCAGAGTCACCAAGGAATTAAGGAAGAAGTTTAAAAAAGATGTTGGAAACCTTGCTTGGATAAACCTTTGTGAATCCTTCACAACTCTCCCTCATAAGGATCTCTCTCTTTCTGTCTCAATGCTCTCCTCCCTTCATTCTCTAAGCTCTTTCCCAGGTCAACCCAACATAAAAAGATTTACTCAAGAGATAGTTTGATAGCTTAAAAAGAGAGCCTCCAAAAGACACGCTAATTTTCAATTATGCACTTTTGATCATCTAGAATGATCCAAGAGCTTACTATATGATTAGTTCAAAATAACCCTTTTAGCTAATATGAATTGAATTGCTCTGTACAATTAATTCAAGATAAATAGACTGATTATCCCAAACAATTAAAATATCATCTCGGATGATTAGTACAAAACTATTAAACTTCATCTAGTATGATGCCCGGTGATGCCTTATCATCCAATGCAATTCTTTGTTGTCTAGTACAAAAGGAATCAATCGTCCTGGACGATTAGTTGAAAAACTATGTTCTTCATCTTGTACAATAAGTGGTGATCCCTTGTCATCCCATGCAAATTCTCTATCAACTAGGATGATCTTCACCAATCATCTTGTATAATTGGATTGAATGATATTTTTTCATAATTATTCTCCTAATCACATGATTAATTTAGGCATGATTTTCATCTATCATTAGGATGATGAGTATCCTTATGTATGTTATGTAGAAGTGAAAATTAAAATATTGCCTAAATTGTGGTTGACTACTATTTTTCAATATTTAAACTAATTATCCTATATGATACAGATTGTATAGTATGATTAGTTTAATCACTCTTAATTAATAGGGATGTCCTAATTTGGATTTTTTATTTTTAACTGATCATCCAGTATAATAAAAATCACTTGTATAATTAGGTTTTAAAAAAATCTTAACTCACTAACCCACTCCCTTAAGTGTTTTTGTGTGCAAGGTTACTTATCTTGGGGTGGTCCACTAGATACATGACTTGACTCAAGAAAGATAAAAAATACATTAAAATTGAAATTACAAATAGACTCAACCTTAGTCTATCCGTTCTTGAGCTGATTTGCAATAAAAGTGAATTTATGGATTTGAAAGATTAGTAAGCAGAGCAAATAAAATAGATAAACAATAATAATAATAGTATTAAAGAAATAATAAAATTTATTACTATCAAAATCACAATACTTGAGCATAGAATTATGACAATTTTGTATGGAAATTTTTTGAAAATTGGCAAAAACTATAAGTGTTAATCAGCGCCACAATGCTAATTCATATCACGCCAGAATGATTACATCATCCAAGTCTAGGCACCTATTTTAGATGTTGCAACACCATCTTTTATGTATATAAACATCACAGGGGTATTCTAGTCAGCACTGCAACATTATTCAGTTCCACTACACCCAAAATCAATAGCACTATATTGTAGCCTCAGGAAAAAAACACATTGGAGCACCATTCCTTTAAACACCCCAACATAAAATTTTAAATTTGAGTGTCTGTATGCTTAAATTTAGGAGTGTAGTGGAAGAGTAGTTTCCAAAAATGATGGAGCATCATGGAAGAGTAGTTGCGGAAAATAAAGAGCTACACCGACTCAGTGAAAAGATGCACCATTTCAATTAGAAACCATTTCATGTCAACCAGTGCCGAAGCAGAGCAAAATTTATAAAGTTGAGGTGCTATTCCATTTTCACCATCTTGGCTCCAACTTATCAAGCATCGCAATGATTGAACCCATCCCTATACTTACTATAAATAGTGTTTTCGTTCCATTAAATGAAGAGTTCTGTCACTTCAGTGAATTCTTATAATTTTAAGTGTGTTTCTTTAGTGTCCCCTTATAGTAAAGTCTAAGGGAGGCTAGTAAAGTGTAAGATATTTCTTTCATGTGTATATCTTAGCTTGTTTGTGAAAGCAACTTTGTAGTTTGTGGAGGAACGAGTGTGGAGAAGATTATTTGATCCTTCATGCTGATAATCTCTTATTATTTATCTTGTACCTTTTCTTTCAATGAAAAATGTTAATGAGTTATCTTGTTATATCTTTTATATCTAGCTTATTCTTTAATTTTGGGCAAATGATGTAAAAAGCATAATAAGTAATAATGCATATTCTTATGATTTAATGAATGCATTAATATTATAAATATCTCACATTATTTATTTAATGTATACAACGACAATATATGTAGCTAAAATTTAATGTGATGTATAGCCTTGATAGAAAAATTCTAGAATAATTAGGAATATTAAAATGGAATATTGGTATGTCTAGACATAGGATGCTTAAATATTCTAGGTTCTATTGAAATAGTAAAATAGTTGGAATGCCATAAGCCATTCTTTTAACCCTACATGCTTGACAGAGATCTAGGGATGCATATGATCTGATCTATATCTATAATTAAGACTATCACTTGGAAAACTATATTATTTATTTTTATTAGTCCAAAATATTTTATTTTGATAGGTATTAAAAATATTTTTACAATTTTTTTTTCTTTCAGTGACAAAAACTCTAAGCACCATTTTCATTTTTACTATGATAAGTTGAGCATTTGAAGTAAGTAGTAGTAGTTAAGTTTTAATTAAACAGAACACTTCCTCGTGAGTTCAACATTCCACTCTTTCACTTTATACTTAATTTTTCATTTATACTTACATAATTTAGCTAGCTTTTACTAATTTTATATTAAAAAAGATAAATATATTTTAAACTTAGTGTTTCTCATTTTAGCTCACTGTATTCCCCCCAAATAATTTTTTTAGCATTGTTCCTGGAAAAGTAATGTGCGTATTACAAGGTTAATTATATTGTTAAAATAAGTGTATATTTATACCTACTTGTATTTTGTATTTTTTATTTGATAAAAGTTTTAAAAAATAAAAAAGTATTTTATTGATTATTTAGCTTATGTTTTTATTTTATTTATTTTATTAATATTATATGTTTGGTAGA
Organism: Dendrobium officinale; assembly: GCA_019514585.1. Taxonomy (NCBI): domain Eukaryota; kingdom Viridiplantae; phylum Streptophyta; class Magnoliopsida; order Asparagales; family Orchidaceae; genus Dendrobium; species Dendrobium officinale. The sequence goes on from CM033687.1 coordinate 36,530,061, forward strand.
TTTAGTAAGGAGACAAAATATAAAAAACTAAAAAACATTTAGAGATATATGACCAACACAAGATTAGAACCATTTTTGACCTCTTAAAGAGTATGTTAACCATACAGGTGAAGGAATTCATCAGAGTATTAATTGATGTACTATCCATGCTAATAACTTTGAACTAAAATCTGTCCTAACTATAATGGTTCAAAATTCTCAATTTTCGGAGGAACTTTTATTGAAGATCCCAACTTACACTTAGTTAGCTTTTTAAAAATTTGTGTAATATTTAAGTATAATGGTGTCAACCAAGATGTTATTAGACTTAGATTATTCCCATTTTCTCTATGGGATAAAGCTAATATGTTGAATTCTTTCCCCTAAGCCTTATAACCCCTTGGAATGAATTCATAGCAAAGTATTTCTCACCTTCAAAACTACCAAACTTAGAAATGATATAACATCTTTTACCCATTTTAATGGAGAATTAATTTATACAACAATGGAAAGATTTAAGGAAATGCCTACACCATGTCTTTCCCAATTGGTTAGTTATTCAATCCTTTTATAATAGATTAGTAAAATCTCTTAGATAAATTATAAATACTACATGTTAAGGATCTTTAATGTCTAAGCCATTTAAGGAAGCATATGAACTAATAGAGGAAATGAATATAAATAATTTCTAGTGTCCTGCTGATATGATGAATCTTAATAGAATAGTTGGAGCTTATAAATCAGATTCTTTATTAATTCTTACTATACAAGTTGTTATAATATTAAAGAAATTAGATACTATTAGAATTAACTCAGGATCATGATCATCTTTATTATTTGAAGAGTCAAATTTGAATTCTATTGATGATAGTAGTGCTCTTGGGATTTAAAATATGAATTTGATTGGAAGGAAAAATAATCCCCATTCTAATGCATATAACCCATGTTAGAGGAATCATCCCAATTTTATTTAGTCAAATAATGTTGATGGTAATAATCAATGGAATCAGGGCAACCTAATTAAGGAGAAAATTGTAATAATCCTTAATAACTTATTATGAATCATAGACCTTCTTATGCTCCAGTATTTAATCAAAATAATCAGTTCGGGAATAGGAAGACACCTTGGGAAGAGATAGTGATTGATTGAAAACTAATTCCAAAGTTAAGTTGCTTTGATCAAAAAAATTGAAAATTAAATTAGGGCAACTTGTAATCTCTTTTGGTTGTAGATCTCTTTGCTAAATATCTAATAATATTGATGTTAAGCCAAAAGACAAAGAGAAAGAGTATAGTGGAAACCACTTGAGGAGTACTAGTAATGCACCCCCAGCTAAAATGAAAAATCTAGGCAAGTCTGGATGAAGACTATAAATTTAACACTAATGGGAGATAACCTAATTATGTTTGAAGTTCTTTTATGTTATTTAGTTTTTTTCTTAAGTGTGGTATCATCCTTATTTTATGATTTTCATTTTTTATTTAATTATTATTATTTACTATTAGTTTATAATATGCTCAGTTAGTTACAATTGGTTAATTTCCTTATGTTTGAATTATTATACATAATCCTCTATAGATACTTGAACTTTGATAACTTAGAAAAATTATATATGATAATTAAAAATTATATAAAATTTGGATAATAATAAAATCCTAGATGATATTTAGATAAATAATATATAATAATTCATAATTTAAAATTTTGACAATTAACTAACTTAGGTAACTTAAGCTGCAAATTTAATTTTGAATTTAAAAACTCTACATTAAATCAATAACAACTAAATTAAAAAAATGAATAATTAAGTTTAAGGAATAGATGTGTGTAGCTAAAAATTTGGAAATTCATATGTAAATTTGAAAAGGAAATTAATACTCTTATTAAATCCTTACATTAACAAAATTAGGATTACAAGAGGATGAAAGAAAACTGATATTCAACATCATTAAGTAAGTACCCCAAAAAGAGTAAAGGGGATAAAATTGTGAAAAACGCAATATATATATATATATATATATATATATATATATATATATATATATATATATATATATATATATATATATATATATATATATATATATATATATATATATATATATATATATATATATATATATATATATATATATATATATAGAAAAGATGAGTAGTAGTTCACTTCTTTGCTAAGTCCATGCCTAGTCCTAATGCCATCACTTGGGTCTCCTAAAATAAGTTCTTTAGGTTGACTCTTAGGATATTTCCATTCTCTAGGCAATATTTTTTATGTTTCAACCTTTTCTTCAAGATTTGAATTTTTTAATTCCTTGGGTTATTGATTCAACATCTTCTTCTTCCAACTTAGACCCTCCATAAATATTAGATCATCAAAAATTATATGGATGGTCTCCTCAATTATCAAAGTTCTTTTATTAAAAATTCTATAGGATTTGCCAACACTTGAATATCCCAAAAAAATTCCCACATCAGATTTAGGATCAAATTTTTCTAAAAGAGTTTTATTATTATTGTGAATAAACACCTTATATCCAAAGACATAGATGTGAAATGTTGTGTGTTCTTCTCTTAAGAAGTTCATATGGCGTCTTATTCAACTTAGATATAATATTCCCTCTATTCAAAACATAACAAGCCATACTAACTGCTTCAGCCCAAAAATATTATAGAAGTGATTATTCAGCCAATATGACTCTAAAGGCTTCTATCAAAGTTCTAATCTTCCATTCAATAACCCCATTATATTGAGGGGTTTTAGAAGCTGAAAAGCTATGATCTATTCCTTGCTCTTTATAGAAAATTTAAAAATTGTTATTTTTAAATTCTCCTCCATGATTACTTTGAATTGAAAGAATTTCATAACCTAGCTTCCTCTTAATATAGGTAGAAAATTTTCTAAATTCATCAAATGATTTACTCTTATAAGTTAAGATTCTAATACAAGTGAATTTTGAATAATCATCAATAATTACATTCCTAAAAACTTTTCCTCCTAAATTTACAGTGCTAACCGACCCAAAAAGATCCATGTGTACGACTTCAAATGGTTTGCTGGTTTTAAGATCTTTAATTGAATGAAAGGAGGACTTGACTTGCTTTCCTAATTGACATGCATCACATATATGATCTTTAGTGAAGTCTAATTTGGGTATTCCTCTAACCAATTCTTTTTACATTGTCTTCCTAAGAATTTTCATCCGCGCATGATAAAGTGTTCTATGCCATAACCAAGATTCATGAGTGATAGTTTTGAGACAAAAAAGTATTATAAGATTTAAAATAATTTAAATCAAGCATATATATATATAGGGGTTAAGATTAGTATGTAATTTTTTAAGCTTCCTATATGCATTATAAATTTTCTATGAAACTTAAAATAATTCCTCATAGGATAAGCTACATACCTCTTCTTGATCTAAATCATCAAGTTTATCTACCATTAAGAACAAGTTTGTGACTTCCTCTTCTGCTTATGTTTCTAAGTCAGAAGCTGAGCCTGCCCAGAAAGCTCTTTATATTCTTCTCTTGCCCGTCCAAACATTAGTTTTCTCTTTAGCTTTCTCCTTGCTAGAATTTGCTTTGAGATTTAGGCAATGAGTATTTATATGTCGAGGCTTTTGCATTCTTAACAAATAACTTCATTAGAAACTTTTGCATTCTTATTGAACTTACCTTTGTTCCAGTGCTGACATCTCCATTACTTTCTTCTGAGGAAACTTTTTAATTGTCTAGCCATGAGTGCAATATCTTCTTCATCGTCCAGCATTGATTGATAACTTTTCAAATCATCCACTTTCAAAGCAATATTCTTCTCTTTCTGCTTGTCACCTGTATCAATTTTTCTTTGATTCACTCCTTGCTCGTAATCAATCAGTGATCCAAGTTGATTGTTAATAGAATATACATTTATATCTTTTGACTCTATTATGATAATTATCTTTGCATCGTAAATAGTAAGTAAACAATGTAGGATTCTATTAACCTTTTCTGAAATAGTTAGTTATCTACCTAAAGCATGCAATGAGGTAAACATTTGTGTAAAATATATATACATATCAGAAATAGACTCATTCGATTTCATGACAAATAGTTTGTAGGCGTATAATAAAATGCTCAACCTAGATTATTTAAACTCATTTGTCTCTTCATAAGTTATGCAAAGTCTATCCTAGATGTTTTCCAATTTTATAAGTAGAAACACACATATAATCATCTGATTTCAATGCATAGAAAAAATTATTTAAATATTTTGCATTTAACTATGCTAAGTCATTTTCTTCTAGTGTCCAATTAGTGAATGGTGTTTCAACTCTAATGCCATCAACAAGTCTGGTGGGTCTAGTGTAACCTTCTAGCACTAATATCTATATACGATAGTCAAGTGATTGCAAAAAACTAGACAAACAAGTTTTCAAAAAATCAAAAGGGATGTTATCGAATAAAGGTAGTCTAGTGATAGAGTATCCTTCAAGAGTATTCTGATTTCCAAAAGTAGCCATGATCATTTTTTCAAAAAGTAGTCTAAATATTAATTTCTAAAATAGGCTCTAATACTACTTGAAAGTTCGTGTAGATTGTTAGACCTTATTGAACTATCCCAAGGCTAATAAAAAGAGGGGTGAATTGGTAATTTTAAAAAAAATCTTGGATTTTTTAAAACCATTTATAAATATTTTAGCAACAATCCTTAAGTATTTAGTTATTTAGATATGATTATTACAAAAGATTTTTCAACCACAAAACTTTAAATTAAGGAAAAATAAAATACAGAAAAATAAAAGGGAATAGAAGAACACCAAATTTATAGTGTTTCAGTCCAAACTTGATCTATGTCCACTCCCTGTAGACTTCTCCTCCGAGCACTGCACTAAATCAAAATTACTCTCATTTTGCCCCCGCAGTAAGGTAGAGAAGCCCTTACAAACTCTCTTCCACCAACCCGGTGTGGCAGAGTAATGACATCCTTTTTCACCCTCCTAGTGAAGGCAGAGAACCTTCATCCTTTCTCACACTCGATGACAAAGAACCTTCATCCCTTTTCACCCTCTGGGTGAAGGTAGAGAACCTTCATCCGTTTTCACCCTTCTGGTGAAGACAGAGTACCTTGACATAATATTGAAGATCTTCTCTCAAAAGACTCCATAGGAGATGGGCAAAAATATGAAGAAAATGAAGAAATCCTCGCTTTGGACACCATTTTGAATCTCTCACAACTCCCCCTCACTTGATCTCTAACACTTCACTCTCTCAATCTCTCCCTAACACTCACACTTAATGGTCACTCTCAAGAGAAAATCACAGTAAACGTATTGTCTGACAGCTTTAGGACATCTAATATAAAAAACACAAGAAAAATCATCAAAAAATTTAAAGTTATAAGTAAACTGACTTCATATCATATAGTACAATCATGGATCATTTGTACAATAATTTAAAAAATTTAGGTAAGATCCTATATGAACCTTATTTCATACACTAAAGGTCATCTTTATGAACTGATATCATATTATACGAACAGTTCAAAACTAAATGTGTTCGTCTGGTATGAGATGTATAAACCTTACTTTGTAAACTATCAATCATCCGTACTAACTAATATCATACAGTAAGAACTGTTAGCACAAAACATGTTTCATTTGGTATGAATGTGGATGATCCCAATTTCATACACTGTTAGTAGTTTGTAAAAACTAACTTTATACAATATGAATAATACTAAAATAAAATAATTCATTTGGGATGAAATGGTATACACCTGATTTTGTACACTATTAGTCGTATGTATGAACTAACTTTGTATAGTACAAAATAGTTCAAAAATTAAACCAATAATTTGATTAACAATATTTTAGAGGAAAAACATGATAAATCGTACAATACGATTGGCAATCATACAGTATGATTAGTTTTAAAAATTTTAAGTTTTGACTCTCTCCTCCTGTGTTTGTGTGCATAGTTACACAATTATAATCACACTCTCTCGGACTCAAGAAAATAAAAAATAAGGATTTAAAGACTTCATTACATGAAATTCTAATCTACTTTGTCTTGATGTTTTCAGTATGTATTTGCTGTTAAGAGGGTTGCTATTTGCATGTTTTACATTCTTGCAATTTGTATAGTTTTAATGATTCAAAATATTATTATTTTATGTGTAGTTATCTCCTAACACGTTTTGGAAAATTTGTTTTTGCTCTTGTGTGTACTAACATTTCAGGAAAATTGAACTCCAAATTATGAAGACTTCAAATCAAATTCAGCATACAATCCTTTGTAATTTGAAGCTTTAAATTATTTTTTAAATTGAGAAGGACTAATTGTAATTGAGTGAATAAACACACACACACACACACACTTAAGGAGATCTTACAAAATTTGTACTGATCGTATGGGACAAACCTAGTTTGTATGGAACGATCAGGTCAGTTATCTCCTAGTAAGAGCAATGCGAACAAGAGTTGGAGGAAATTTTTCTAAGTCCTGATCATCTAGGATGAAATTAGTTTCATCCCAGGACGAGTTAGGCTCTATAAAAATTTTGTTCAAACGAAATCTATAATCGTGTCAGGACGACTTGGGCTCTATAAAAACTTCATCTAGACGAAATCCAAATCATCTCTGGACAAAGTCTTCTCTTTAAAAAATTCATTCATACAAAATTCATAATCATGCCAGGACGAGTTTCCCTCTGTAAAAATTTCATCCGGACGAAGTCCTGTTCGTCCAAAGACGATGGGAACTGACTTAAGTAAGTTGGTTACATCCTATGGTAATTTGGGAACCGACCTATGAAATAACTGTTCGTCCGGACGAACCTAGTTCATACGGGACGATGATCGTGTACAAACATAGTTCGTACACATATTCATTAGGATCGTTTCCGACACTTTAAGTAAAGTTGTCCAAAATGATCTACAATCATACGGGACGATCCATTTCGTGTTGACTTGAATATTTGCAATTTTTGGATGGTTTTTCTTGTCTCTCCTATATAAGTCCAATTTTCACTGTCACCCAATCTTTTTGCTCAGTGATCTTCATGCCTATTGAAATAAGAGTCAAGGAGAGAGTGTGAGAGTGCATTCAAAGGAGGGTTCCTACCACTGGAGCGTGAAGGCTTCGTTTGGTGTTCAAAGGTAAGAATCTCTACTTGTGATTTGGGATTACTTCACTCTTTTCTTTGTTCCTTCTAGAATTCTTATGAGAATATCTGTCAAGGAGATCTGATTCTCTGCCGACACTTGGAGAGTGTGAACAGCTACGAGTTCTTTGCCCACACAAGGAGAGTGTGAAAGGATGAAGGGTTCTCTGCCCACACTAGGAAAGTGTGAAAGGACGAAGGGTTCTCTGCCCATACTAGGAGAGTGTGAAAGGATGAATGGTTCTCTGCCAGCACTGGGGATAGTGTAAAAGGATGACGGTTCTCTGCCGCACCGGGTAGTGGTGAAAAGAGCTTTGTAAAGGCTTCTTCAACTTGCTGTGGGTGAAAAAGGAGAGTCACTAGTGGTATTAGTGCAATACTCAGAGGGTGCCTCCGGGGAGTGGATGTAGGTCTGATTTTGACCGAACCACTATAAATCTGGTGTCTTTATTTTTCCACTACTTTTTATTTTTGTGATTTACTATTTTAAAACTGTGGTTGAAAAACTATTTCTATAAAAAATCATTAAAGTTTAATTTTGATTTAAAATACTCAAAAGAGGGATTAATTTTTAAAATACCAATTCACCCTCCCCCTCTTGGTTAGCCATGGGACATAAACTTAGGCTTAACAACCTAATTCATAGTGAATGAGTTTCAACATTTGCTTGAAGAAATATTAAAATTAATAGAATAATAATATTTTGCTATCATCCAAAATCACATTGTCAATCTGGATTCATGAGTTCAACATCAAATATAATCGATATATCATTTTTATAAGATCATTATTAGTACAATATATCCTTTCAATCAAATTTTAGTATAACATCTTCATTTTAAATTCAAATTAATATTAATCCCATTAAACATAATAGTATATATATTTCAATATTATAATATCAAATCATTATACATCACTTTCAACCCTTTTCTAGTATACCTTTTCCCTACTCATTTTACTCAAAAATTTCTATAAATATATTTAATGGATGAAAATATGATAAACTTATATCAAATCATGCAGAATGATTAAATCTATAACATACCAGAAGTTTCATGGTTAAAGCTCATGAAATTAGAAGATAATATATTTTTAAATAAATTTTAGGAGATATAAAATTTGTAGAATTACAATCATTAAAAGTAGGAGTAAGAGGAATGTTACTTACTACGAGTAGAATAATTTCATAATAAGAAACATAGATAAAAAATGGTAAAAAAAAGGCTTTCTTAGTCATCTTTTCTTTTCTTCCTCTCTCTTCTCTCCCTCTTCTTCTCCTATTTCTTCCAAACGAAGTAATAAAGTGAGGGAATCTTGAGGTGATAACAATAATATTTATTATAAGAAATTTATAAAATACTATTATTGGCCTTACATCGCAATGCTTAAACTAATTGCCGCATCACTGTGCCACAGAGCTTCATGTAGAATTTAGAATTACTATAGAAATAGAGACTAAAATACCATAGCAATATTACTTAATACCACTATACTCTTACGCCTAGCACATTTGCGCTCACAATCTTAGCGCCACAACACTTAAACTCAAACTAAAACACAAAATTTGTATTTTAAATATATGTTTTCATATTTTGGGTTGTTACATAATAAGCAACTAAATCCTTTAACTGAATTCAAAGTAAGAAAAATGAGTTATATATATATTTGCAATCAAATCATAGAGGTTATATTTATAAAATCATGAATTAATATATAAGAAATAAAACTCACATACAATAGCAATGAAGTTTGTAAATTATAAAATAATATACTACATAAGCTAGCCAAACAAAGAGATAGGAGCAGTAAGGATTTAGTTCAACTGAAGTGTATTAAGGATGAAGATAAAAAAATACTTTTCTTATAAGATGATATTCAATAAAGGTGGATGAGATATTTTGCTAAACTTTTTAATGAAGATTGTGGAATTAAGATTGACTATAGTGACCTTAGCACACTAAATAAAAATAAACATTTCTATTTTTTATCGGCGTATTAGTAAAACTGAAGTTAGAGAGGCTTTAAAGAAAATGAAGGGTGGAAAAGCTATTGGACCTGATGATATTCCAATAGAGGTGTTGAAATGCTTAGGAGATGAAGGGATTTCTTGGCTTACTAAACTTTTTAATACTATTTTGAAGACTAAAAAGATGCCAGATGAGTGGAGAATGAGTGTGTTAATTCATATTTTTAAGAATAAAAGTGATACACAAGATTGTACGAAGTATAGAGGTATTATGTTAATGTCTCATACTTTAAAACTATGGGAGCGAGTTATGGAGCATAGGTTGCGGCGTGATACTAATGTTTCTCAAAATCAATTTGGATTCATGCCGGGTAGATCAATTATGGAAGCCATACATTTATTAAGAGGTTTGATGGAGAAATATAGAGAAAATAAGGAGGATCTATATATGATTTTTATTGATTTAGAAAAAGCATATGATAAAGTTCCAAGAGAAGTGCTATGGAGAGCTCTTGAAAGAAAGGAGTCAATAATGCTTATATTCAAATCATTAAAGATATGTATGCAGGAGCTATTACTTGTGTTCAAAAACAATGTGGTTTGACCAAGTATTTCCCTATTTCGGTTGGGTTACATCAAGGATCATCCTTAAGCTCATATCTTTTTGCTTTAGTCATGGATGTTCTCACTAGACATTTGCAAGAGGTTGTACCTTGGTGTATGCTTTCTGCTGATGATATTATTCTTGTTGATAAGACTAGAAAGGGAGTTGAAGGTAAACTTGAATTATGGAGGTCAATCTTAGAGTCTAAAGGTTTTTGCTTGAGTATATCTAAAACAAAATATATGGAGCGTAGTTTTAGTAGTAATAGATCTTGTGAGGGGATTGTGACTTTAGGCGATCAAGTCATTAATAAGAGTACATGTTTTAGATATCTTGGATCTATTATTCAGAGTGATGTTGAAATAGATGGGGATATTATCAACAGAATTCAAGTTGGATGGTTGATGTTGAGGAATGCATCAGGCTTATTATGTGATAGAAATGTACCCCTCAAACTTAAGGGAAAATTCTATAAGATGGCAGTGAGGCTTGCAATGCTTTATGGTGCCGAATGTTGGCCATTAAAGGAGAAGCATAATACTAAGTTAAGTGTGAGAGAGATGAGGATGCTCAGGTGGATGAGTAGTATTACCCCTAGAGATAGGATACAAAATGAGCTTATACATGAAAAGGTTGGAGTAGCTCCAGTAGAAAATAAGATTAGAGAGAGTCGCCTTAGATGGTTTGGTCACATAAAAAGGCAGCCTTCCGATGACCCGGTTAGGAGAATAGAGGTATTTGATTTGACTTGTGTTAAGAAAGGTAGGGGTAGACCTAAAAAGACTTGGTTATAAAATATTAGGAATGACCTTTCTTTATTATATTTAAACGAGAATTTGACTTTTAATAGGACACAATGGAGAAAAAGGATTTATGTAGTCGACCCCACGTAGTGGGATAAAGGCTTGATGATGTTGTTGTTGTTGTTGTCCTATTTTTTAATATAATTCTTTTAGCGAGGGGAAGTTTAGGAGAAAATATTTTAATTTATAAATTCAACCAATATTATTTTCCATCATAAAAAAGTGGGAGATTATTATAACTCGGGTTTCCAAGTTTATGATGTTGATGATAAGAAATAATATTCATTACCTTTTTATTTCTCCTACTATTTGTAGTGCATATTTATTTATGTGTTAACTAATATTTTAAGTACACCATGCACCATTCATTGAAGATGTAGGGCTCAAGATTCAGTAGAATCAGTTATATTAAATGAGTCTATAATTTTTGTTTATTTATTTTTAAATTTATTGAGTTAACTCATGTAATGATGTATATTATCTTGGTGATCATGCACACACATACATGGGGAGAAAAAATGATTTTAAATATTTTAATTTTTTCGTATATCACACCATACTATATGGATTGTATTGTATAAATAGTGTTATAAAAATAAATTAAAATATTTTTTTTTTTGGAAAAATATTTTTGAATTATAACTAATCATATAGTATGAACACAACACTATAAGGATGATCTATTATAATTAGAAAGCCCACCATCCATTAAATTAGGTAAAACTTTGAATTTAAAAAGATATTCTAGTTATACTGTATCAATCTGATTGTACTGTATGATGTTTAAAACTTTGTCTAAATTAATCCTATGATTAGTCAATCGAATCTGCTTAATTTTGATATTTTATTTATACTGTACAAATTAGATCATACCATATAGTTAACAGAGATGATTTTGGTCATCCCTAATTCATCATGGATGAACTATATTTTGGTTGAACTAATCGTACTATATGATTAGTCATTCATATTGATGATCATACAACACCAACAAGCAAAATGAACTATTCGTATTGATGTTCGTACATTACAAACATGTAAATTGAACTATTTGTACAAAACTAATTGGTGATCGTACACTATTAATAGGTCAAATTCTACACATCTTACTAGATGATTATGAGATCGTACTATATGATCTTTAACAACAAAATTGATTTTTTAGGATTTTTTTAAGCTCTCTATTTATGATTTCACATAAGACTTTGTAAGAGTCTTTGGAAGATATTGTGTCTTTGTTCTTTTGGAGAAAACTTAAAGAGAGCACTTGAAAGGGAGAAAGGAAAGGGTAGAGTTTGTGAGGGAGAAGATCCTTGGAGGGGGTTTCAAGGGAGAGTGGAGGGGATTTCTCATGGATTCTCTGGCAAGCTTGCACCTTACTACCATCAGATTCAAGGTTCATCTTGAGGGAAGTTTTGGAAAGAAGAATATCTCATTGGTGTCAAAGGACCCAACTCCTCTGCCGCATCAGGGAAGGTGGAGATAATTTTGTAAGGGCTTCTCCTCCTAGTTGTGGGGGCTAAAATATTGTTCGTACTGTACAAAGTTGGCTTCGTACAAATGACATCCATAGTACAAAAATGTTGGGAATATTTTCATCCAAACAATTAAGAAAAAGTTTTTGAACTATTTGTTCGGGATGATCTGGAGTTTGTATAGATGAGGTCTAGAGTACAAAATTGTGGAGAACATTTTCATCCATATGAATAGGTAAATTTTTTGAATTGTTCGTCCGAGATGATATGGAGTTTGTGTAGACGATGTCTAGAGTATGAAATTATGGGGAACATTTTCATCCATACGAACATCTAAATTTTTTGAGATATTTATTCGAGAAGATTTGGAGTTCTTATAGATGATGTGAAAAGTATAAAATAATGCGGAACATTTTAGTCTAGACAAATATGAAATTTTTTATAACTGTTCATACCGTATGATATACAAATTGTACTGTATGATATGATTGTATGAAAGTACTTTGTACAGGATCGTATGAGCCAATTTTAAATTGTTCATCTAGGGCAAAATGTTTTTAAACTGTATGATCTTGGACGCTCAAAATTAAAATTTTAAGTTTTCTGGACAGGTTTTTGTGTCTTTTATATAAAAGGTCCTTAGAAACCAACTTGGATGAATATAGTCTTCATGATTTCTTAGAGAACTGTTGTAAATCTATATTTAGGGATTATAATTTTGATGATAGCAAACATTTCTAATATTTCTGTGTTTCTATTATTTCCCTCCCTACTAACATTTCAGATCCTCAAGGTTAATTGCAAATTAAGCCAGCTCAAGATTGGATAGATTAGGACTGAGTTAGTGTGTAAGTATACTTCAAGTACTTTTTTCTTTTCTTGAGACAAATGTAACAAAGTGGATCATGATGCTAAGTAACCTTACACACACACACTCAGGGGGAAAAATTATGTCTATTTTAGAGTTTTTGATCATATCATCTAGAACGATCCAAAATCATCCTGAATGATCAATTAAAAAACAAAAACCCTAATTACGGTATCCTTGTTAAGACAATCAAATTAAGCAAATTGACCTGAATAATATTTACATCATCCTTGATGATATGCTTAAATAAGAAAGAATTAGCCGCCAACTCTATTAAGCATATTATTATTTTTGTACATCGTACAGGACATTGTCCTGGATGATGCATTAAAATTATGCCTAAATTAGTATAATGATTAAGGAAAGTAATTAAGGTTTGATTAATCGATCATAACATCCTAGATGATCACAGGATCACCCAGGATAATTAGTTAAATAAACCTTAGTTTCTTCCTAAATCATTTAGGATGAGCAGAATGATGTGTTGGACAATATATCTTGATTTGAACTAATCGTACAGGACAATCCAATAATTAGCCAGGACGATTAGTTATTTTTCATCATCCAACATGTAAAATCTGGCCGAACAGAGCGATAGTCTGTATGATATTCGACATTTTAAACTAATTGTATAAGATGATGTACCCATCATCCTGGTTTATCATAATAAATAAATCTTCTAATCATCCAGCCTCCCCTAGATCATCCTAACTGATTGAGCTAAATTTGTACTGATTGTACAGGATGATCTATTGATTGTCCTGAATGATCTTTATCGATTAATTACAATTTAGGGAAAATTTGAAGCCGTTATATATAAGATCTCATGTTTACTCAAGATGTGATCTTTTATTGTTGTTTTAACCTGAAAGATCCAAGAGAAGGAGAGGGAGAGCTTGGGAGAGAGAGAGAGGATCTTGTGAGGGGGAGTTTGTGAGGGGTTGACAAAGGTTTCTGTATGCAAGGATTTGAGACATCTTCTCTAGTTGTGCTCCCTAGTTCCTTGGAGGTTCTAGAGAGGTCTACTTCAGCGATCAATCTAGTTTATCTACCTGCTTCAGGAGGAAGTAAAAGGAGGTCGAGGTTCTATATCAACTACATGAAGAGGAGAAAACACATCGAGTTCTCTACCTCAATAGAGTTGATGGAAAAGAGTTTTGTAAAGGCTTCTCTACCTTACTATGGGAGCAAAAGGAGAGTCACTGAGTTTAGTGCAATACTAGGAGGAGAGGCTCCAAGAATGGATGTAGGTCAAGTTGATCGAACCACTATAAAATTTGGTGTGTTCTTTCTTATTGCATTTCCATATTTAATTTCATCACTTTATTTTATGTCGGTGATTGTTTGATTTAGATAGTGATTTTTATTTAATAATGTTTTAAACACTAATTCACCCCCCACTCTTGGTTAGCCTCGGGCTAGTTCATAAGGGCTTAACAACCCTAACAAACTTTCAAGTGATATCAGAGTGGGATTCATAAAATCTATTTTTTGAAAACTTTTAAATTTTGATCCATGGATAACTTTAATAATAGAAACACCACAGAAGGTTATTCAATCATTAGACCACCTTTGTTTTATAATATATCTTTTGATTTTTGTAAAACTCTTATGGCTACATTTTATAATCTATTGACTAACACATATGGATGCTTGTTAAGGTTGGATATTCTACACAAACTCATGAAATCAATGGCATCAAAACTAAACTTCCTTTTATTGAATGGACATTTGATGATAGGGATTTAGAACAACTCAATGCAAAGTGTTTAAACTATTTTGTCTGTGCTTTGAAATTAGAAGATCACATGCGTGTCTCAACATATGTTACTGTAAAAAAAACATGAGATAGATTATGTATCACTTATGAAAGCAAAAGAGAAGTTAAACAATCTATATTGAATATCTTGCTTTAAGACTACAAAATATTTTGCATGAAATCTAGTGAAACGATATCTAAAATATATACTAGGTTTACTCAAATTGTCACCTCTCTGCATGTCTTAGGAAGAGAACTCATTAACGAAAAAAAAGTTAATAAAATTTTTAAATGTTTACCTTCTTCCAATGATTCTAAGATAAATGTAATCACTGAATCCAAGGATTTGAATACTTATTCTATTGATAACTTACTTGGGTCACAGATTGCTTACAAGAAAGGAGTGAACTAAAGACAACTTGATGTAGGTGAGAAAAAGAAGGAAAAAACTATGACGCTGAAGGCTAATAATATAGATACTAATTCTTCTGGGTTTGAAAGTAATGATGTTATCTTAATCACAAGGCAATTCAAAAGCTTTATTAGGAAGAAACAAAAGCACCATCAGAAATAGAACAAAGGTATGGGTAACAAAAATTTAAAAAGTTTTTCTAGTATTGTTCATTTTAAAAGCAGGAAGCCGAGACATATGAAAGATTATTGTTCTACACTTAAGGCTCACTCAAGCAAGGAGAAGGGTGAGGAGAACCCTAAGTTCAGGAAGGATAAGAAGCGATTTTAAAAAGTGTTCTGGGCAGATTCTGTATCTGACTCCTCTTAGCTTAAAGCTGAGGAGGAGACATTAAACTTGTGCTTGATGGCAGATGATCATCTTGGTCAATTTGATCAAGAAGAGGTATATGAACTAAACCATAATCAATTATTTAAAGTTTCAAAGAAAATTTATTCATCATATAGGAAACTTAAGAAATTAAATGCTATTTTGAAATTAGAATTTTTGAATTTGCAAAAAGAGCATTAAGTTTTACTTAAATATCTCTCTACTCTTGATAGCAATCACATGTCATTACTTAATGAGTTTGATACATTAAATAAGAAGCATATTGAATTATCTAATGCACATGATTCCTTGAAGTCATCATATATTGAGTTAGAAAAAGAGTTTAAGAAGTTAGAGGAACTTGCATGGGAAATAGATAATAATGAATATCAGCTAAAAGTGGAAGTGGTAGCTTTTGAATATGCGTTGAAAGCAAAACTCATAGCATTTAAAAATGATAAACTAACATTGCATGCATCATATAACTTTAAGAAGAGACATCACCACCCGAGTACATTAGAAAATCCTTTTCCTAGTGTTAGATGTTTTTCATGTGGCATGCTAGGACATATTTCACACACTTGCACACCATAGTACACATTGGGTGTACAGATCTAAATTACAAGATTCATAGCATAACACACATGCATTGCATTCTTTTTTTAATAATAAGGGACCCAAACATAATTGGGTTACTAAATTTTATATTTGATGATTTTATAGGAGTACTCTCACCAAAGACCTCGTGAGAGCTTGTGGTACCTGGACAACAGATACTCATAATACATGATTAGAGAAGCTAATCAATTCATTTTGCTGGAGGCCAGGGTTGGAGGCAAGGTCACTCTTGGAGACTACACCACCAAGAAAGTGGTGGGCGTAGGTATAATGGGAAATTCCAAGAACCTTTTGATTGAAAATGTTTTGCTTGTAGATGGACTGAAACACAACTTGCTCAACATCAATCAACTTTGTGATAAGAGCTTTATTATAAATTTTTTGGCAAATACACGCATCGTTAGCTTGAATAATAATACTATTTTACATGGAAAAAGGATTAACAATGTTTACATGCTTGATTTAAATAATATTTAATATACTGCATCATTTTATTTAAAAACTATTATTGATGAGTCATGGTTGTCATACATGAGGTTATGTCATGAAGAAAACTCTTAGAAAAGTTATCTAAAAAGACCTTGTTAGAGGTGTCCCCAAGCTTAAGTTCATTAAGGATCACTTGTATGATGCCTGTCAATTAGGGAAGCAAGTCCAGACATCTTTTCATTCCATTAAGGACATTAGCACCTCTAGACCTTTAAAAGTCCTTCACATGAATTTGTTTGGATCCATTAGCACTGCCAGCTTAGGGGGAAAAGTCTATGGATTTGTGATTGTTGATTACTACTCGAGGTTCACTTGGATTATATTTTTGTCACATAAGAGTGAGTCATTTGATGAGTTTAGATCCTTCTCCACTTGGATTAAAAGAAAAGCTAGGTTGTGAGATCTTGACCATTCATAGTGACCATGGTGGATAGTTTGAAAATATGAGATTTGGAGACTTCTGTGAGGATTAAGGAATTAGTCATAACTTTTCAGCTCTTAAGACCCCTCAATAGAACGGGGTAGCTGAACAGAAGAATATGACCTTAGTTGAAGCCTTTAGAGCCATGCTTGCTGTACATTCACTTCCAAAATACTTCTGGGCAGAAGTGATAAACACAGCTAATTATGTGCTGAATAGGGTAAATGTCAGATCCAAACTGGATAAGACACCCTATAAGATCATTAAGGGCAGGACAACCAACCTTTCTCATCTCTATGTCTTTGGCTGTAAGGATTTTATTCTTGATAATGGGAAGTCACCCTTTAGAAAATTTGACCTAAAATCTGATGGAGTGTTCTTAGATTGTTCAAGTGTTGGGAAATCCTTTAAGTTATTTAATAAGAGGACATTGATGGTGTAGGAGACTACTCATTTAGTATTTGATGAATCTGATCCTAAGAAGTTTAGAGTTGAGGAAGAAGATGAAGTTGGAGAGATTACAAAAGGAGTTGAAAATTTGGAGAAATGGGTAGAGCCTTAAAACATTGATGGAGTAAGTGAGATTACCTAAGAAGTAGAAAATATAAATCTGGAGGAAAGGGTAGAACCTAGACATACTTTGCCTTGAGATTAGAGATATTCTTCGAATTATCCAAAAGAACTAATCATAGGAGTGATAGTTTGTTAGGGATGTTAAGCCCTATAGAACTGGCCCAAGGCTAAATAAAGAGAGAGGTGAATTGGAAAAGAAGAATCTTTAAATTAAAACACAAACCAAAATCACCACAGAAAACAAAGTGCATAAATTAAAACGCGGAAGCAGTAAAAAGAAAGAACACACTGGATTTATAGTGGTTCGGTCAAACCTTGACCTACGTCCAGTCCTTGGAAGAACCCTCCAAGTATTACACTAAAACAAGTGTCTCTCCTTTATCTGCCACAGTTAGGCGGAGAAGCCCTTAAAAAATCACTTCCACCTTCCCCGGTGCGGCGGAGTCGCCGAATCCTTTGACACCAAAGAGATCTTCTTCTTTGGTGAACTTACCTTGAGACAAGCCTTGAATCCGATGGTACTAAGGTGCGAGTTCGCCGGAGCAACAGTGTGGATCCCCCACCACACTCCCTTGAGTTCCTCCCCCTCACAGGATCTTCTCCCTCTCAAACTCCACCCTTTCCTCTCTCCCTTTCAAGCTCTCTCTTCAAGTTTCCCCCACAAGAATGAAGCTACAATGGCTGACAAAGACACTTACAAAGTGCCTTATCATAGCTTAAATAGAAGAGCTAAAAACGAGCTCATTAATGCAAGTTGTCAACCTTATCGTCCAGGATGATAGGTATATCATCCTCTATCATCCTAGCCGATCAGTACAAATTCAGATTATCAGCCCAGGACGATTTGGGATGATCAGAAGAAAATTGGTTACATCATCCTGGCCGATGTCATGATCGTCCAGGCCGATTAGTTTATAACTGATTTTAATCGTCCTAATCATCGCCCTGACTTTGAGTTGTCTGATGTAGATCATCCAGGACATCGTCCTGGCCGATCAGGCGATTGTCCCGGATAATGTGATCGTATCAATCAACCTTTAATGCTTTCCAAAGATACCAGATCAATTTAGGCAGAATTGAGTTAGATCGGCCTGGACGATATAAATATCGTCCTGGCCGATTTCCTAAAATAAAGAATTCCTAAACTGATTATGGTTGCTGATTCTTTCTGAATTTAGACTATTTTCCTGGCTGATACAGGTATCATCTAGGCCGATCTTCTAATGACGGCTGCCTTAATGAGGAAGCCCTAATTAGGGTTTCTATTTTTTGACAGATCGTCCAGGACGATATAAATATCATCCCGGATGATATTACCAAAAATAGAATTTTTATAGGGAACAACAGGAAATCTTCCAAGTTACAAATCAATAGGTCCCACATCAAATACAACAGAGTCAAGAAAAGAAAAAGATTACAGACTGACTCAGACCTAGTCTACCCAATCTTGAGCTGGTTCCAAATTATAGTCCGATCGTATGAATCTGAAATGTTAGCACATAAGGCAATCATAGAGAAATAAGGAATGTTTGTTATCATCAAAATCATAAACCATAGATCTGCAACAATCTCCCTCTTTTTGATGATGGCAAACAATTTCAATTTGAATTTTAAAAAAAGAATATTTTCTCCTAATCTCCCCCTTACTAGAATAACACTTTCAAAAATAGGGGAGATAAAAATATTTTTGATGTTTTAAAATTTTTGAAAAGAAAGAAAAAGGATACAAATTCAACAGTACGTTCTCCCCCTTTGACATTATCAGAAAGAGAGGAGGTACGAAAAAACAAAACACAAAAAATATTTCTTGATTTAATGAGAAAACAAATATTCTTAAAATGACAAAGTTACCTCTTGGTTTTAATAAAAAACTTAGTAGAATTGGATTGAAAACTCATAGCCCAGAAAAGGTTAGAAACTCAGAAATTGAAAATCCAAACTCAAGTTCTTTAAAAAAGGCAAAAAAACTTTTTAATTCAAGATCTAAATCAAGGAATAAATTAGAAAAAGAAACAATAATTTTTCAAAAACTCCTTCCATAAAATATATTTAATAGAAGATCAATGCATAAATTTTTGAATCAAGAATCAAGATTTTCAAACTCAAGTATCGAAAGTATCAAGGGTTTTCTTAAGCTTTTTAAGAAGTACAAGAATGGTAAGCATTAACTTTGTGGTCTCATTTTATGCCTCTTGACAATTTGTTGGCGCACTGCGCATCTTTTGATACACTTTGTGTATTTTATATTTCAATTTGGCGTCTTTGCACATCTTTTATTTTTGGCATCATTGGCCAATTTTTTGAATATGCTTCATTTCTTAATTCTTAAAAATAAAGGAAAACCCATCTTAGTGACAAAGCGAATTGCTTGATTAAGAAAATTATGAGTTAGATTCAAAAACTTGCAAAAGATTTCTATGCGATAAATAAAACGTAGGGAGAAAAAATTTTGTTTCAAAAACTAATTTAAAAGATTTTAAATCAAAAGTAGGATAATCTTTTTTAGAAATGCAGAGATTGAGAGTTAAAAATAAATGAGTTTCCTTCCTTTGACTGTTTTAGAGAAGTAAAACACAACTTACCAAAGATTTCAAGAAAAATCAGGAAGTATATTTTTCATTTTTAGAAAAGTGAATGTGTGTGTTGATGAGAGAAAAATATCAACGAAAACAAAAAATTTCAAAGAATAAACAAAACTAAAATACAAAAATAAAAAATAAAAAATATAAAAACAAAAACACAACAAAAACATGAAAGGATTTTAACCATTATCTCTCTCCTGGTCCGATGCTTCAGAGACCATCTGCCCACTAGATTTTTTTCCTTTCATTATTTCCCCAGTTCAAAGTTTGTTTCGCCTTGTCCTTTTCTTTTGTAGGAAGAATTTTTAAATTAGGGCATTGATTTTTCATATGTCCAGATTTCCTACATCGAAAGCAAATAACGTCAGAAGGAATATGAACATCCTTACCATTTTTATCTTTTTTCCACTTTTGCTTATGCTTTGGTGAGCTTTGTGATTTGCTTGACAAGTCATTGCATTCGTCACCAGCTAAGCAATCTTTTTCCGTATCTTCAGCTTTCAGAACAATCGTTTCACCTGCATCCAAAAGTCTTTGACCCAAACTTAGCTCGTAGGCAATGAGTGAGCTAATCAAATTATCAATAGAATATACATTCAAATCTTTAGAATCATAAATAGCAATAACTTTAGGATCAAATTTGTCCAGTAGACATCGAAGAATTTTGTTAACCTTTTCAAAATTTGAAAAATCTTTTCCTAAAGCATGTAATGAGTTTACAATTTGAATGAATCTGGTATACATGTCTAAGATTGTTTCAAAAGGTTTCATGGAAAATAATTCAAAATCATGTATTAACAAATTCAACTTGGATTGCTTGATTTCACTAGTGCATTCGTATATGGTGTGCAATTTATCCCAAATTTTCTTACCGATAGTGCACGTGGATACTAGCATAAAATTATCAAAATTTAAAGCACAGAAAAAGTAATTTAAAGACTTCGCATTCAGTTAAGCATTGAGTTATTCTTCCCTGTTCCATTGACTAAAAGGAATATCAATTTTAACTCCATTAATAATTTGTGACGGTGATGAATAACCAGTAAAAATGATATGCCACATGCGAAAATCAATTGATTGCAAGAAAATAGACATGCGAGTTTTCCAAAAATCAAATGATATATTTTCAAATAAAGGAGGTCTGGTGATTGAATAACCTTCCGCAATAGTATGATTAGCCATGAATCGAAATTCAAAAGCTTTTAAAAACTTATTTTATTAAAACCTTGCTCTGATATCACTTGATAGTTCGTTAGGGATGTTAAGCCCTATAGAACTGGCCCAAGGCTAAATAAAGAGAGAAGTGAATTGGAAAAAAAGATTCTTTAAATTAAAACACAAACCAAAATCACCACTCAAAACAAAGTGTGGAAATTAAAACGCGGAAGCAGTAAAAAGAAAGAACACACCGGATTTATAGTGGTTCGGTCAAACCTTGACCTACATCCACTCCTTGGAGGCACCCTCCAAGTATTGCACTAAAATAAGTGTCTCTCCTTTACCCCGCACAGCTAGGCGGAGAAGCCCTTACAAAATCACTTCCACCTTCCCCGGTGCGGCGGAGTCACCGGGTCCTTTGACACTAAAGAGATCTTCTTCTTTGGTGAACTTACCTCGAGACAAGCCTTGAATCAGATGGAACTAAGGTGCGAGTTCGCCAGAGCAACCGTGTGGATCCCCCACCACACTCCCTTGAGTTCCTCCCCCTCACAGGATCTTCTCCCTCTCAAACTCCACCCTTTTCTCTCTCCCTTTGAAGCTCTCTCTTTAAGTTTCCCCCACAAGAATGAAGCTACAATGGCTGCCAAAGACACTTACAAAATGCCTTTTCATAGCTTAAATAGAAGAGCTAAAAACGAGCTCATTAATGCCAGTTGCAGACCTTATCATCCTGGACGATAAGTATATCGTCCTGGCCGATCAGTACAAATTCAGCTTATCAGCCCGGGACGATTTGGGCGATCAGAAGAAAATTGGTTACATCGTCCTGGTCGAAGTCACGATCATCCAGGACGATTAGTTTAAAACTGATTTCAATCGTCCTGATCATCGCCCTGAATTTAAGCTGTCTGATGTAGATCGTCCAGGACATCGTCCCGACCGATCAGGCGATCGTCCCGGACAATGTGATCGTATCAATCAACCATTAATGCTTTCCAAAGATACCAAATCAGTTTAGGTATAATTGAGTTAGATCGGCCTGAACGATATAAATATCATCCTAGCCGATTTCCTAAAACAAAGAATTCCTAAACTGATTATGGAGTCTAATTCTTTCTAAATTTAGACTATCGTCCTGGCCGATACAGGTATCGTCCAGGCCGATCTGCTAATGACAGCTGCCTTAATGAGGATGCCCTAATTAGGGTTTCTATTTTTAGACAGATCGTCCAGAACGATATAAATATGTCCCGGATGATATTACCAAAAGTAGAATTCTTATAGGGAACAACAGAAAATCTTCCAAGTTACAAATCAATAGGTCTGACATCAAATACAATAGACTCAAGAAAAGAAAAAGATTACAGACTAACTCAGACCTAGTCTACCCAATCTTGAGCTGGTTCCAAATTGTAGTCCGAACGTGTGAACCTGAAACATTAGCACATAAAGCAATCGTAGAGAAATAAGGAATGTTTGTTATCATCAAAATCATAAATCATAGATCCGCAATAAGGAGACCCTTCTGAATGTGTTATTACTAGGCATGAACTTAGGAAGGAAGTGAACCACTTAGCTTTTATCTCAATGACTAAATGCACAACATCAATCAAGCCCTTTCTAATGAATTATGGTTCATAGATATACAAGAAGAACTTAACCAATTTGTGAGGAATGATGTTTGTGAGTTAGTAGAGAGACCTGAGAATCAAAGTGTGGTAGGAATCAAATGGGTCTTTAAGAATAAAATGAATGATTTTGGTGTGGTGGTTAGGAATAAGGCAACATTGGTGGCTAGTAGGTACAACCAAATAAAATGGATTGATTTTAAGGAGACCTTTGCACCTGTAGTTAGATTGGAAGCCATTAGAGTGCTACTAGCCTTTACTTATTATAAGGGATTTAAGCTTTTCCAAATGGATGTTAAGAGTGCCTTTTTAAATAGGGTAATAAAAGAGGATGTGTTTGTAGAGCAACTCCAAAGTGTTGAGAGTTCCCAATTTCCAAATCATGTTTATAAATTAAAAAAGGCCTTATATGGACTAAAACAGACACCTAGAGCTTGGTATGAGCGGCTTAGCACATTCCTACTAGAGAGGGAGTTTGTTAAGGGGAGCGTAGACACCATCCTATTTTTGATGTAAGTAAGAGATGAGTTACTCCTTGCTTAGATCTATATTGATGATATACTTTTTGGATCTTATTATAAAAAGTTATGGGATGATTTTTTTAAAACAAAGAGTAAGGAATTTGAGATGAGTATGATAGGAGAGTTGTCCTAATTTTTAGGATTTAACATAAGATAATTATATGGCAAAACATTTCTAAATCAAACAAAGTACATTAAGGACATCTTGAAGAAATATGAAATGGATAAAACCAAGCCAATAAATACTCCCATGAGCTCCAATATTTAGTTGGATAAAGACTCAAATGGAAAATCTATTGATCAAAAGAATTATAGAGGAATAATTGGATCAGTGCTTTACTTGACAGCTAGTTGACCTGATATAGTATTTAGTGTTTATCTTTATGTTAGATTTCAAGATGATCCTAAAGAATCCCACATAACTGCAGTTAATCGAATTCTTAGATATCTCTTAGAGACCCAAAACTTAGGAATCTGGTATCCTAGGCACAACACTTCTTTTAAGATTATTGGATAGTCTAATTCTAATTTTGTAGGGTGTAGGGTGGATAGAAAGAGCACTTCTGGAAATTGCCCATCTATAGGATAATCTTTAATCTCCCGGTCAAGTAGAAAATGAAACTCTATTGTACTTTCCACTGCTAAAGATGAGTACATTACCTTAGGAAGTTGTGTGGCCCAAGTCCTTTGGTTGAAGAAATAAATTCTAGATTTAAGATTACCTATAGGCACAATTTCAATCCTATGTGATAATACTAGTACCATCTGCATCTCTGAGAATCTTATTCAACATTCAAGGACCAAATATATTGACATAAGATATCATTTTATTAGGGACCATGTTACCAAAGGAGACATTGAGTTACACCATGTGGCAACTGAGAATCAACTGGCTGACATCTTTACTAAACCATTGATCTTTTAGATATTCAGCATCTTAAGGACCATATTAGGTGTGATTGACATAAATACATGAACTTGATGCTTTCTGAACTATGATTTTGATGTTTTATGATATGTTGTTTATTATTGTTTTTTATTCTTTCTTTATTTTTAGATTTAAAACTTGATTTTTATTTGCTGCTTATTTTTAGTGTTTTCATTTTTTATGTTCTCATTTTTATTTTAATTTTTCTTTTTAGTCACAGCTAAAATAATATTTTATGCCTTTTTTTTTTTGAAAATTTGTAGTCAATATTTGACATCCTTAAATCAGTTAAAGGGAGAAATACTGTTGATTGTTTTCCTTCCTCTAATTTCTTTTAACAGTATAATTTTTCTTTTCTAAATAAAAGTTTATCTCAAATTAATAATTGGACTTTGCAATTGAGATTTTTTCTATCTTATTATAGTAATCTATTAAAATAATGCTTAAAGTCATTAAATTACTTTTAAGCTTTTGTATATGAATTTGATTCTACTTTGTAGTTTACTCTTCCTTATATTAGAGTGTGAGTATTTTTTCTCTAATATCTAGAAGATAATCTTATAACTAAGAGTATTTAAAAGTTTTGAAAGGGAGCTAGGTTGCAAAAATGACAAGAGACATAAAATGAGCCCAAAAAGAAGAAAAATTAAAAAGATGTGTATTGATCACCAAGAAAATTGAAGGATACACAAATTGTATCAAAAATAAAAACATGCGTAAAATGAGCCAACCAATTGATAAGAGGCACAAAATAAGCCCACAAGAAAAAAAGCTTCCTTCTCTTTCAAACCTTTAAATCATAGAAGAATTCATATGTCACTTGATATTTTTAAATACTTGATTTTGAAATTCATAGTTTTGACTAATTACTTTGGTATATTATTCTATAAGATATTTTTCTGGAACTAAGTTTTGAATGGATCACTTTTTTTATGCAATTGATTTGTTTGAGTTTGATCTTTATTTTTAAAAGATGGTTTGCCTTGTAAGAAGTTTGAACTAGGGTTACCATGATTGGTTGTTCTACCATTTTTCAGATTTTTGACGATGTTAACTCATTTTCATACAAATTTTTAATTCAATCACATAGAAAATTTATGATATTCTTACTTTGATAAAAAAAACTTTTTTTTTTGTTCTTTTTGTCATTTTTATCATTATTTCTTTGTTTTATATTTTATTTTTATTAGTTTTTTATGTTTTGAGGCACCTTCTAATCACCTCCCCTCCATCATAAAATTTTTAATTTTTTTCACACCATCCTGGATGATACTCCTGTAATCCTAGACAATTGTTGACCTCATTTTTGTATGAGATTACTTGGACCAATCCTAACCCCATATCAATTTAACCTCTAGACCACTCTAGACTCTAGGATCCTTCAAGATCCAAACCCTAGGATCTATCTAGACTCTAGGATCCTCCTATAATCCAGACCTTAAGATCTTTCTAAACTTTAAGATATTTCTAGACTCTAGACCCTAGGACTTTTACAGACCCTAGGACCTTCATAGACCCTAGGACCTTCCCAAATCTTAGGATCTATCTAGGTCCTAGAATTCTTCAGGACCCTAGACTTTAGGATTCCTTATATTCTAGAACCCTCCTAGATTTTAAACTTTATGATTCCCCCAAACTCTATAATCAATCTAGGCCTTAGAATTTTCTTATACACTATAATCTTTCTAGATTCTAGGCTTTAGGATCTACCTAGGCCCTAAAACTTTTCTAGATTTTAGGACCAAACCATATTCAAATCAATCCAAACTCCCGATTAGTCTAGATATCAAACTCATCTAGACTTCAAACCTATTTAAATTTCAAATCAATTTTGATTTAAAGTCAACCCAGATCTTAAATCAATTCAAACCTCAATCAAATCCAGATTTCAAACCTACCCAGATTTTAAACTTTTCTTGATTCAAAACTCCAGTCCAAACATTGATCCAACCTTTGATCTAGCCCTAACCCTATCCAATCACTTATGATCATCCAAATGATCATAAATGATTTAGAAAATTAAATCTCAGTCATTCAAATCCAAAATCCAAATAAAAACCAAAAATCCAAACCAAAATTCAAGGGTAAAAGGCTAAGTTGTAAAAGCCTTTTCCAAGAATTTTTCAAATACTTCAAAACCTAGACAAATGATATTTGATTTAGAGACTATTAATTTCACATTGAAAGGACATTTTTCTAGAGTTAACCCTCCAAATTTGAGCTCATTATGAGGTCTCTGCCCCCAAAAATTGGATTAAAATCTAAAGACCGTAAAACCTTCAAATATTTATGGCATATGCCACTAGACCTGCCACCCAGTGGATCCTGACCTTGGAGCCTTCTCCAAAACCTCTAATCATATCAAGACCCTTAAACCTGACCTATTTAACATTAAACTATATTTTGGTGGTCCCATTTTGACCCCCAGTTGACCAGGGGTCAAAATGACCAAAATACCCCTTAGGGGTTTGAATACCCATTTCAAGCCAAATGACCTCCAAATCAAATGCAACCACTTCTAGCAATTTTTAAATGTCAAACCAAACCTGTTGGATCCAAACCCAAACCCTAGGTCAACCTGGTTGACCATGTTAACCTAGGTTGACCAAATAGACTCTTAAGGGTCCAAATAATCATTTTGACTGATTTGACCTCCTCAAACCCTAAAACACCTCCACCAGATCAAGAACATCATTTCAAACCTATTGAGCTTGAACCCACCCCTTAGGTTAACCTAGTTGAGCTAGTCAACCTAGGTTGTCTGAAGTCCCCCTTAAGGCTTTAAATGTGTTATTCTAACCCATTCTTTAAAAGGTTTGACGGCTCCTGTCTGGATCAGAATGCCTAACCTCCCATTATAGTGTTGGGATGAAATCAATGTTTTTAGATTTCTTCAAAGGTTGGAACTCCATGTTTAATTGATGAAAATATTTTTCAATGGGAAAAAAGGGAGTTTTCTAGAGTTTCTGTAAGAATCAAGCTTGAAAACACTTTGCCGTTGGGTGTTTGGGTAGAAGGAATTTTTGGGAAATTCTACAAAAAGACTGAGTATGAAAGAATTTTAGATTTTTGTTTCAAATGTGGTAGAATTGGGCATTTGAAGAAAACTGTTCAGCTGCTAATACAGAAAGATGTTAGGTTTCTGATCAATCAAAGATTACCAATGAAGGAGCTGTTGTTTCAAACAAGCAGACCTTAAATGATGAACCATAGGGAGAAGGTGTCAAGGAGATAGAGAAAGAAGGCTATGGACCTTGGATCCATGTGAACTATGGGAGGAAAAGAACCAGTAATTTCAAATTTAAAAATATATGGGTTAGACCCGGGTATAAGGATGGCAGCAAGATTGTGTCTGAGAAGGGAAATGTGGTTGCTGGAAAGATTCAGGGTGAGAAGATGAAGAAGAATGAAGTAAGATTACAAGAAGAAGATGGTTTTGATGATATAGCCTCTCAGGATGAAGATCTTCGGCAGGAGATAGAATCTGATAATTTATGTAATGAAATTCAGGAAAAAGGAGGAAAACCTATAGCGTTTGAGAGGATGGATGATGTTACTTACATTCATAGCAATATTAATAAATTTGAAGTATTGGAACAATTGGTGGAGGAAGGGAAATATATATAATCATTGAGTAAGAAATCTCCAAAGGTAGTAGAACATGAAGTTGAAGCTAAAATTGAAGATAAGATCCTGGTTGTTGGAAATGATACGAAGACTACTCAAGTGGGCATCTCGGGTGATGGTTCATCCAATGTGAAGAAAAAAGGAGCAAAGCAACTTAAGGGATTTGGACCTATCAAATTGGTTCCAAGGAATAGAAGGATGGAAGGAGAATCAAGGGAGAAGTTGTGGGGCTCTTCCACTATTAATCAATAATGTCATCCATAGGATTTTGGAATAGTAGAGGAGCTAGGAAAAATAAAGCTTATGTTTACATGAAGGAGTTTATTAAATACAATGGAGTGTTCTTTCATGGGTTGCTTGAAACAAAATTATCTTCTATTGATAGAAAAAAAATGTTAATGTGTTGGTAGACAGTGATTGGGATTTTTATCATGTTCCATCTAAAGGCTTGTCGGGTGGCATCTTGGTGTTATGGAATAATTAAATTCCATTTGGCTTGTTTCAAGGTGTTGGAATCTTCTTCCCAGCTTATTATAGAGGAATTAGAGGTTGTAAACAAAGGAAAATGGAAAGTTACAGCTGTTTATGGGACCAGAAATGTGTACAAGAGGAGATCCCTTTGGGAAAGATTTGAATATCACTTGTCTAAAGATATTCCTATAGTAGTGTGAGGAGACTTTAGTTGCTTAGTTTCTAAGGAGGAAAAAAGGTGTGGAAGGAGATTTGAGTATTCGCTTTGTCTAAAGGAAATGAACTGCTTTATAACATGTAATGATTTACATGAGGTAGGGTGCATTGAACCCAAATTCGCTTGGTGCAACAATAAGAAGGGGTCTAAAAGGATTCTTGAGAAACTTGATAGATGTCTTATAAATTCAGCATCATTGAATTCTTCTCACCGTTTGGTGGTTAGACACTTGGCTAGAATTGCATTAGACCATTGTCCAATTTTACTAAACATATTGCAATTTAATGTGCCGTGTAAGAAGAATATTAAGTTTGAAGATTCATAGGCATCTATCCCAGCTTCGACGGCAATGGTTAAAGAAGCTTGGAGGAAAATAATAGTTGGTGAGTTCCTTCAAATTCTGAACCAAAAGATGAAGAGATCTCTTACAGCTTTATTTTATTGGAGCAAAGCCAAACGTAAGGAGTTAAATTAATCCAAAGAGGAGCTTAAAAAGGAAATTTTAGAGCTGTAATGGAAAGAGGCTGATCACGGTTTTCTTTCTAATGAGGAGATATGACTGTTAAAAACTAAGACAAATGCTTTGAATTCTATATTGGCTTGGATGTGACATGGTGGAGGCAATGAGCAAAGGTCAAGTGGCTTAAGGAAGGTGATTCTAACTCTAAGTTTTTTCAGGCATACACAAGTGCTCGAAGGATTTCAAACTTTATTCATAGAATTAATGATGCTAACAGCTTAATAGTAGAAGACAAGCAACAGATAGAGGATGTCTTATTCACTTACTTTAAAGACAATTGGAAGGAGAGGACTTGTTCTATGATTGGATGGCTTAAGCTGTGGAAAACCTTGAATGGTGAAGATATGCTTATGTTGGATAATGAATTTACAATGGAAGAAATTGAGAAGGTATTCAAAGATCTTGGTGGGAATATTGCTCCGGGACATGACTGTATCTCTTACTCTTTTTTTTTTAAATCTTATTGGTCTATAATTAAAGATGATTTATGGAGGGCTTTGGATCATTTCTTTAAAAATGGGAAGATGTGTAAGGAATGGAAAGAAACAATCATAGTTCTCATACCAAAGTTAAAAAATCCTTTGATTCCCTCCAACTTTAGGCCGATAAGTTTGTGTGACTCTGTTTACAAGATTGCAGCAAAAATGATTCTAAATAGACTTCTGCCTGTAATTCCAAAATTAATTTTGGATGAACAAGTTGCTTTTTTGAAAGGAAGGTCCCTTTCGAATCATGTCTTAGTAGCTCATGAAGTTTTCCACAAGTTTAGATATTCTAAATCTTCCAAAGGTTTAGTTTCCTTAAAGATAGACATGGAACAAGCTTATGACTCAATGGGGTGGCTGTCTTTATTCAAGGCTATGGAGGATTGTGGCTTTCCAAGTAAATATGATAATCTCATTTTGGATTGTGTTTATAGTGCTTGCTTTTTTATATCTATCAATGGGAATTTGTCAAATTGGATAGAAGCTAGAAGTGGTTTCATCAAGGATGCCCACTATCACCCTTTTTGTTTATGATTTGTGCACAACTTCTAACAAATGCTTTTTCTCAAAAGAAGGATTTGGTTTGTATTCGTATTTCTCCTTATGGGCATAAGAAAACTCACCTATTATATGCCGATGAAATTATTAATTTTCTGAAGCTAAGTTGAAGATGATTAAGGAAATCAAGAGCATCCTCTCATATTCTTATGGATGGACTAGTCAAAGGGTGAACAACACAAAATCTGGAATCCTATTTGCCAAATCAGTAAAAAGTAGGAAGAGAAAGGCAATAGCTAAACTTATGGATTTCAGGGAAATAAAAGAATTTACTTATTTGGGAATCAAGGTGGCATTAAGGAGATTGATTAAAGCTGATTTCCAATTCCTCTTAGACAAAGATTTTAATATGTTGAGTGTGTGGGGTAGTTAATTTATATCTTTGGCCGGAAGAATAACTTTGGTCAAGTTAGTTTTTCTTTCATTCCCTACTTTACATTCGACTCTTTCCTTGGTACCTAGAAGCGTCTTAAAGGAGTTAGATAAGTTGTGCAGAAGTTTTATTTGGAGCAAGAAAGATGGAAGATTGGGAATACATTATGTTAGCTGGGATTCTATTTGCAGACTGAAAGCTATGGGTGGATGTGGATTAGTTCCCTATTCTAAGAGATCTAGTCCACTTAAAGCCAAATTAGCCTGGAGCTATTGCCATGAAAAAGACTCTTTGATGCATAAAGTGTTATTTCCAAAGCATGGTTCTATTCTTGAAGATCAAGGTTCGGGCAGAATAAGGTCTTCAGCTTTGAAATTGTTATGTAGTGGAGTGGATTGTCTCAAACCATTTATCAAATGGAAAATTGCTAATGGGAAATCTGTAGATGAGTTTAAAGATATTTGGGCATTGGATAGATTCTTTAAAAAATGGCCTATATTTATTCAAAAAAATGACTGCATTGATCTTACGGTGGACAAATTAATTAGCAATGGCTGTTGGGATGTTATAAAGCTAGAAGCTTTCTTTGGTCCATAACTTGTTCAATTGATTTCCAGGATTCAGATTTATTCTGAATATGAAGAGGACCACATGGAATTTATTCATAAGCTTACGGGAAAATCTATTTCAGCTATGGCATCAGAAAAATTAGAGGATTGTAACTCTATTTTAGCTGGATGAAAGTGGATGAGAAAAGAAAAATTGAGTTCAAGAGTGGAAAACTTTTGGTGGAGATTTTTACACAATGCAATACCAACATTTTAGTTCTTATGTTACAAAATATTACAAGGAAATAATGGTTGACTTAGAGGATGTGAGATGGTTGATGATATTGAACACATTGTCTCCAAATGCAGATTCTTAAAAGAGGTAATTCAACATTTAAATAATTGGGGCTTTGATATTCCTACGTTCAGCTCATTGGAGTCTTGTTTTAAGTGGACGGAAAGCCAAAATTATTGGCTTATTAATCTCTATTGCAACATGGTCTACTTGTCTTGGAAAGCTAGGAATGATATGATTCATAATGGATCTAAATCCAACCCTTTGGTGATTGCTGAAAATGTTGTGAGTTACTTTGCTATCTATAATCCTTTACTTTGTAATAACTCGGGTATCTGGGATGTTAGTCAACCAAAAATATTGTTGAATAAATATTGGCATCCCCCTCCACCCGATTGGTTAAAATTCAATATTGATGCTACCATTACTCCTTCCTATAAGGCTGGAATCGGTGGTGTGTTTCGGGATCATAAAGGGAGGATTTTGTTGCCTTTCAGTCAAAAATGGATTCATTGGGACATTACTTCTATGGAACTTCAAGCAATTTATTCAATAAAAGATGTGATTAAAGAATGGATGTATAAATACAAGGGATTAATCATTGAAGGTGACAACAAGAATGGTATTAACTTTGTTCAAGGAATCATGAAGAATGGTAGCAAGGAAGAGGATGATCTTTTTTTAAAGAGTTTAATTTTGTTGTCTTTAATTGTGTGAAAAGGGAGTGCAATAAGTTAGCAGATCTTTGTGCTAACTATGCTAGCATAAGTTCTTTTTGTTTGGGATGACTATCCATGAATAAGATTCCTCCTTCTCTTGTTAACATGATTAAGGAGGAATCAAGTACTTTTAGGTTGTAATTTCTTTTTTTATTATTAATGAAGCAAATTCTAGTTTTATTAAAAAAAAAACCATCTAAGGAAACTCTCTCTAACCATTGTGTCTTATTTATTTAGTGGAAATCATACAAAATTTAATAATTTTTAATTTACCCAATAAGATTCAATAATATTATACTCAAAATGCTCATATTATCAACATCTATGACATACCAAAAATTATATGATGAAAGTTTGCTAAAAATTAATCTATCACAACTTTTATAAGTTTTGACCAATTTAAAATGCATAAAATGTAAAACACACAAAATCATTGTAATTAGAAATAGGGTAATGAACCCTAAAAAAGAAATAAGAAAATTTAACAAAAGGATTAGCTAGTAAAAATCGCTCTATAGCCTCCAAACATAGGCTTTTCTTCAACATTTCCCTCTGCATTCTTTTATTCTTTTCATGTTGCTTCTCTGTTAAGCTGAATTCAAGAAGAGAAATAGGATTTAATTACTTTACTAACTTTAGATATTTTGATAAAAAAATATCTTTAGATATAAAAATAATTATGTAAATTATTTAGTTTCAAAATACAAAGATTATAAAAATCATTATATATTTATAAATTTGGGGCTTCAAAAAATTATAAAAAAATATTCATAAAATATTTTATCATGTTTAGAAAACTTTGGTGAAATCAGTTTGCAAAACGAACACCTAACGATCCAAAAAACTCCACTTATACCGCTTGTATCAAATTCTTATGAAATTTCAACAATGTAAAAAAATTAGGAAAAAATTATTGTAATTAAAGTACTATAATATCTATATTATGACAAAGGTGGTTTATGATTTTGACTTAAAATTTTTTTGACTGAGTCAAATAAGAGTTATTACATATACTTGGTTATCCCAAAGAGGTGTTAGGTATTAAGGCTGCACATCTTGGAAGGAGTAACTATTTCTTTTGCAACTTAGCTAGTAACTTCTAGATGTGGAGGATAGTTAGGCTTGGGTATAGGCTATGGCCAAACAACACAAAAATCATTACTTATTTGTATGTTTGTTGCACCATTTACTTTCGTCTTGCTCATTTCATAGCTTCCAATTATATGACCTCCTCTTATATGTTTCTCATAACTTTCAATTGGCCCTTGATATCAATAAATCTCCACTCATTATGATCACCTACCCTCCAACTGGAATTTTTGAAGCAAAATGGTAGGTGGAGACCAAGGCCTTCAAAAATAATAATAACCATTAGCAAAAAATTATAGTATAAGCTTTTTGAGAATTTACTATGATGAAGTTTACCATGGCTGTATATGGGCATTCTCATACACTATAAATTATTGGTATACCTATTATTCCTTCATTCTCCCTTTCTTTGAAAAACTTAATGAGCATGTTTCTACTCAAATTACTAGAGAACAAATCAATCCTTGTTATATATCTTGTTCGTTGTTTCTATCATGTAAGTGGTTACATATAAAATATTCAGAAAATATTAAAATCCAACAAAACAATTTAAAAACTTTGTGATCACTCTATAGAGTCTATTTGATCATTTTTAATTAGAATTATTGAATTCCATCTATTTTACAAAAAAACAACAACCAAATACCTAATATTGGTCCATTACAGATAGAACTAACCATCACCCCTTACAGAGTACATTTGGACTGCATAAACCTCTCTTATCATTACCAAATTTTTCATAAGAAAACTAGAAACATCCCATTAAATCAATTCCATGTTTGCTTGATTTGGATACTTGTAGAGGGAGAATTAATAGGTATGAAGCTGAATTTGTATTTTATGAATGGATTACAAAGCTTTTGACCTACCAACAAATTTCAAAGTAACTCCGTTATTAAATTGGTACTAACTCTTCTAATTATATTAGAAGATGAGTCTCCCTTGTTCAATAATTAATCACCTAGGTGATCTAAGGCCAATTCATCCAGCTATCAATATCATTTTCTTTTACCAATTAAAGTGGTGTTGATAATTCTCTATATCATGCTCATGGTCTTTATGGAATGCATAATATTTTTGATGGATATGTATCATAAGCTTCAGCTTTCATGTGTGCAATTTGTTTAAAGAGATCTTTATTTTCAATGGTTTCCACAAGCTCAGTTATTAAAACCCTCAATGGTTTAATGGTTTGGTGTTGGCAAGTATGAGGTGTTCTCTACTGACTATGAATATTAAGATGGCTTACATTGTAGCCTCTAGTGATGGGACTGGTGGATATATTGGAAATATGACTTCCTTTATAGGCTCAAATTCCTTAAGGAACTTTCGTCTTCCCTAGAAAATTACAAAAAATCCCTTAAGTAGAGAATTCTCTAGGTTGACTTGAGAATTTTGTAGTTTATCCATGATTATAGTTTTTGACATTATAGTAATTGTTAGTGAGTTCATACAACCTTTCCAATCTCTTTGATTAGTATAGATCGAGAGCATATCTTAAGGGCCCCTTAAGAAAACTTTGAGTTAGAACTACTTGATCCATAATAAGCATTGAATCCTTGAATTCCAACATCACCCTCTAAACACATAGTGAAGTTCACCAATGACTCTTTTGATAGTTGATTCATTTTCAATATGGCTTGTGGATTATGCAGTTGCTTTTAAGTATTGACAAATTGAGTGATGAATAACTCATTAAACTTAATAAAAGACATTATTGTCCCCAACATAATTAATGCATGAAACCACCAAAGTTGTGATTCCTTAAAGATGGTGAAAAATAAGTGGAATTTTAAATATTCATTAATATCCAATAGGGAGTTAGTTGACTCAAAATAAGTCATGTAGTTGGTAGGATTTATCATTTAATTGAAAAGTATAGGTGTGGGATTTCAAACTTCATTGAAGGCTTTACCCTCGATATTTCTCATGTAAATGCATTCATCAATTGGGATTCTTCTTATTTTGTTGAGTTTGAGGAGTGGATTCATTGCCACTTTTTAGATAGTAACATTCATCTATTGCTAGGGATAACTTTAGTACTCTTATATTGTTGGTTTACTTTGAATGATTGAGTTTGAGGATCCTTCTTCCACCTCCACCTTTGGAGTTGTTTTGAGAGCACACTCCAAATTTATTTGGATCATTCTTGTAATTCATTCATCCATATCAACATTCTACTTGTTTATCACAAAGGTATAGTTCTCCATGCTCATTGGTTCCTTATTTTGTTGCTTTGCTTCATATAGTACTTGATTTCCAATCATTTGCTTAAGTTCATGTTTACCATATCTTTGAAGATCTCAATTCTAAATTAATCCGCATGTAGTATTTGAATCATATTAACAAGACCCACAAGATACCTAAAAAAGAAAAGAGAGAGAAAGAAAAAATCATGGTAGAGAAGTTTTGGACTTTCACTATATTGCCAAAATAAAGAAGTCGAATACTAATAATTGGGTATGAAAACCTTGGCATATGAGCTCGGGCGACTAAGGCATGATTATACCTTGGACCGACTATCACAAGCTCTCTGTTGTCCTCATAAGTTCATCATGATCCTAATAGATTCTTTGTCATTCTACTTCATATTATACTACTTCATATTATACGAGTTATTTCGAGTAGGACCCTTAAGATATTTGCATGCACATCAAAATCAAAATTTAAATTAAAACCAAAATTTACTCTTAAAATATTTGTATGAACTAATAAACCATTCAAATCCAACACCAAAGTGAAGATTCCACAATAATTGCAGGCCATCAACGAAGTCAATGCACTTTTTAAAGCCTCCCAATAAGGCCGTCACATTTCTATGGACCAATAGCATAGCACTAAAGTGAGCTTTCAGCACAGCTAAGCCACAAAATAAAAAGAACAGCAGATATTTTCGGATAGGCATGGAAAAATAATGATTGAAACTCATTACTCGTCTTGAAATTCAAATCTTTAGCTAAAAAAAGATTATACTGTTTTATGTAGTAATAAAAAATTATTTCAAATAAAATTTAAAATTTTATTTGTGACGGCTTTCTTATTGTTTCCTCAAGCAGATTTATAGAATAAAAATTAAAATTTTTGTACTAAAATATTATTTTAACAAATAGTAATAATTTCTTTTCATGACTTTTTATATAAAAAATTAATTTAAGAAATAATAAGAAAGGCATTTCAAATGAAGCCTAAATATGATCAATCAGGGTTCTAATTTGAATTTCTTTTCTTAATTTTGACAAAATAAATTTATGTTCTTGCGTTTGATATCTAAATAACAAATAGTGAGAAATTTCATTCTAATTATTAAGCATTTGACCGTTAAATTGAATGTCCAAACGTAAATACAGACCATGTGAATGTAGATGAATGGCAGAGCTGTAAAATATATGGATTGTTGAGAATTGTTCATATAGAGTATCATAACTAATTAAATATTTATTAACTTCGTCTGAATTGATTTTTTTTAATATGATAAAGATTCCAATATGAACCAAGCCATATATAATCAGTTTAGTATAAGACTTTTTTTTATATTGTTTTTTTATTAATTTTAAATCAACTTTTAAGTAAAATATTATTTGAACTAGATATTTTAGTACTAAAAATAATAGATATTTAGAAAGTAGTAAAAATGCTGTCCCAAATGAAGCCTAATTCTCAAATCTAAATTGAGTATTATCCTAAATAAAGGGAAATTCAATGGTTAATGTGTGTGGGTGATTGAGATAGTCAGAATAATTATTATCCTAAATAAAGGAGGTGAACTAAATAACATAGAGTTAATAACATATTGAGAATCCATAAAAAATAGAGTAGCTTATTGAAGGTGGTTAGGATAGCACTTTTCTGTAGATTTAGGGTCTGCTTAGGATAGCTTTTTCACTTTTTGTTTTTTAGATGACAACCACAATTTTATTTAGCTATTACTTTCTTGTTTCTCTCTCTCTCTCTCTCTCTCTCTCTCTCTCCATTTTCTTAAAAAAAATTATTGGTGTGAAGCTCCTTTTTACAACTAAAGTTGTTAATGTATGATAACTTTAAAAAAAAATTGTCTAATTTAAAAAGAAGAACATTTGAGTTATATCCATTGAAGCTTTAAAAATGTTACTTTTCTCATCATAACTTTAAAACTACATTTTCAAAACTTTGCAGTCGTCTCAAGCAGGCTCTTAATGATCAAAATAAATAATAAAAGTAGAATCTCAAACCCATTTATGATGCATTGTAAGGAGCTTTTGCTTCAACATCCCATACATCAATAGTGCATAGTGGTCATTGTTCACCACTATCATCTCTAAATTATGTATGTTATAGAAGGCATGTTGGTGAACCAATTCATGGCTACACAATGTCTCATTGCAATCCTCATTGGGATGAGTGGTGGCATCTTCTACTGAAACGTCACTAAAACTTTCACTTGGGCCACTGTACATTATTTCTTATCTATGTACAATGTTTCTGTCGTGAATGCTTCTTTCTCGAGGGATGAAGGGTCTATTTTAGCAATCACCAATGTCTATTCAAGCAGGCTCTTAATGACCCATGAATGTCAGCCAATGATTGGGCAACTGGGCACTCACTTAAGGTGAAGCATTCGAGAGCAACTGCATCATGCGATATGGTATGCTTACTTATGTGTAAGGATTTTGGATGATTGTGTATGCTTCGGAGGCCACTTGTTTATATGCTGACAGAGGTTGGACGCTCTCTTAAGCTTAATCGACCGAGAACATATGAATCATATAATAGTAGGGTGGGCCTACAAAATTCATTAAGTTTGACATTTTAGTTATTCTTTAGTTTATATGAAATATTCAAAAAATTTTGGTTTGAATGGAGACTAACCTGTAAATTTGAGAAGATGGAGTTATATCCTATACAAACATATCAGAAGGGTTCGTAGTGGCAATTAATGTCCTCCACATCAAAGCACGTGAAACGAGACAAATTAAGTGACGTGCACGTCAACACGGTGCATCACTTCAAGGGTTAAATGACTTTTGAACGCCAAATTCACTTCACCAGTGCGAGTAGAGCATCCAATTCACTTAAGAAGGTGCCCCTCACAGTGAATTTAGACAAGATAGGTCAAAAGGGACAACTAACACCTTGAATTGATGTGCGATGTTGCCCAAATGAGGTTCGATCACAAAATGGACTTCACTATTCCATTCAAAGCATCATCAATACCAAAAAAAAATTATAAATTCATTCAATTGAAAATGTACGAGCAGACCGGCATGGGTCTGGAGGCAATGACGCCCGAATCTATGAAATTGATGAGTGACGTCGCTCAAATGATATCCAATAATGAAATGGACTACAATGTCACATCCAAAACATTGATAATACCCAAAATTGTCTATAATTTTGCCTAATAAAATTTGCATGCATAAATTTACATAAATTTTGAGGTGATTGCGTGTAAAACGAGTCGATTTTGGTCAAATTGATCCACTCTGCTAAGCCAAAATTAAATAATAACAATAATAATGTGATTTATTATTGATACGTCATGCAAAAATTATCTTGATCGGGCACGAATCTCGAGGCAAAAAGCTAGTTGGAAACTTCAAAAATTAAATCCGGGAGCACCTGAACTTCGATTTCAGCAAACTTACAGTCAAACTGAGCGTCTCAAAAATACGAACCCAACGACACCAAATTTGACTCAATCCGAGCCCAAATGAGTCCAAATCAAGGACTTAAAGCGCTGTTGGAAGGTTCGAACCACAATTTGAGTTACCAAACAATCTTCGATTTTGGCGAGTTTATAGTCGAATCGAACGTCTCGACGAGACGAATCCAACGAGCCCAAGATCACTGAATTCCGACATCACTAAGACATTCAAATGTCCATCAAACGGTTCATGATCAAAGGATTCAACATCGGCCGTCCATCCAACCACTCCCAACTTACCCTTGATCCTTCATATATTTACAAGTCATGCCACTCTAAAAAAAAACTATAAATAGCCCCCCACTCTTCTCATGAGAGGGGGGAGAAAGAGGAGAAGGAAGGGAGGAATTTGGGAGCTCTCTTGCCGCCAACCATCGCCGGACTTCCACGGGAGTTCCCGCCGACCACCACCGGGGTTCCTGCCAACCACCGCCAGTATTCCTCTCAACCATCGCCGGATTTCCCGCCAACCACCGCCGGAGTTCTTCCCGACCACCGACGGACTTCAGCCAATCAATCGACTACCGACGAACTTCCGCCAGTTCGCCAGCCACAGCCGGACTTCCACCGGAGTTCTTCCTGACCGCCGCCGGACTTCCACCAGTTCGTCGATCACCGCCGGACTTCCACCCGTCCTCCGACCGCCGCCGGACTTCCACCAGTTCGCCGATCGCCGACGAACTTCCACCCGTCCTCCGATTGCCGCTGGACTTCTACCAGTTCATCGATCGACTGCCGTCGGACATCTGCTTGCTCGCCGACCATCGTCAGACTTTCATAGTTTGCCGTCCGCCATCGGAATTCCACCAGTCTGCCGAACACCGCAGGACTTCCGCTAGTCCGCCAACTACAGTCCTCCCAACCACTGTTATCCAACTACCGTTCTTCCAATATCTGTCGTTTGCAGACTATGGTTCTTCGTACCTCCGTCATCTGCCGACTACATTCTTCGCCGACTATGGTCCTCCCGACCTCCGTCGCCCGCCGACTACGGTCCTCCCGACCTTCGTCGCCTGCCGACTACAGTCCTCCCGACCTTCGTCGCCCGCCGACTACGGTCCTCCCGACCTTCGTCGCCCACCGACTACGATCCTTCTGACCTCTGTTGTCTGCCAACAACAGTCCTTCTAACCTCCGTCACCCGGTGACTATGATCCTCCAGACCTCCGTCGCAATACAACGGTCCTTCTGACCTATGTCGCTCACAGACTACGATCCTTCCGACCTCCGTCACACGCCGAATATGGTTCTTCCGATCTACATCGCTCGTCGACTATGGTTTGCTGCCCCAAACAAACATATCAACATTGATTCTTCCAACTTCCACCATGCAATGCATTTTCTATGATGTATATTTGTTACTTCGAGCTAAGGCCTTCCTCCTAAGGATGGGCTTCATTTGTAATCAATTACAAGCATTAGTGGATTCATTCAAACTGGGCCAAGCCCCCGTGGTTTTTC
Source organism: Dendrobium officinale (assembly GCA_019514585.1). Classification (NCBI taxonomy): domain Eukaryota; kingdom Viridiplantae; phylum Streptophyta; class Magnoliopsida; order Asparagales; family Orchidaceae; genus Dendrobium; species Dendrobium officinale. The sequence goes on from CM033687.1 coordinate 36,570,408, forward strand.
CCCCTTTTTAGGGGTTTCCACGTAAAAACTCTAGTGTCTTTTATGAACGCTACACCCTCATCTCTTTCATCTGCTTGTGTTCTGGATCTTCGTACAAAGCTAAGGCATTAATCTTTATATTTCTCTACCGCCGCGAATTTTCCAGGACGCAACAATTATTATTCATATTGATTTAATTAATTTATAAAATTAAAATCATATCAAATTAATATAAATTAAATACTTACCTCAGATGCATCGAAATTCTTGGCGAAAATCTCACAGCTACGCATCTTTTCCCATGAATTCTGCTAATTACCTCAGTTGAATTCGTTGTCTTATTGTTAAAATGAGGCTGAGCGCGACATTGCTTTCCTTCTGATCATTTGCACACAATTGCCAAATCTCACTACTTACGACATAACCTAGCCTGTTCCATTCCTATAGCTGAACTACCAAGGCCCGATATCCCTTGCTTTCACCACTCAGCCGCTTCGACCTCAATCCATTGATTCCACATAGCCAAAGCAACATGTAACCAAATCCAATTCCTTAGCCTAACATTCCTCCTCCCTCACGTCTATCTGAGTAGTCGTAGCCCCTCCTGCCAAGTTGACCTTCCTTGCACGTAAATCAATCCTGTTGAATAAGCTTTTAGATTTTGATCCTTCTCACTCACAACCGGCAACCAAACTTTGACTGATCCATTGTAGAGACCACTACCCGGTTCTTGATTGTTCGTGTAGGTTGTTAGACCGTATAGAACTATTCCAAGGTTATTCAAGTGGAGTGGTGAATTAGTTATTTAAACTTTTCTGGGATTTTTGAAAACTTTTTCTTTTATTTTTTAGAAAATCAAATCAGTAATTCTTAGATTTGTAGTTGTTTAGAGAAGTGATTATCACGCAGAATTTTTCAACCATAAAAATTTTAAATACAGAAAATAAAAATGCGAAAAAAGTAAAGGCAACATAAGAGCACTAAATTTTGTGATTCGGTCCAACTTGGCATACATCAACTCCCTGGAAACTCCTTCTCTAGGTATTATACTAATCAGTAGTGATTCTTCTTTAGCTCACACAGCAAGGCGGAGAAGCCCTCACAAATGCTCTTCCACCAACCTAGTGCGTCATAGAACCAATGCCTTTTACACTCTTCGAGTGATGGAAGCATATCATCATATTCTTTTTTGCCCTCCTAGGAAGGCAGAGTACCGTCATGTCCTTTTTCACCCTCCTAGTGAAGGAAGAATATCGTCATCCTTTTTCATGCTCCTGATAAAGGCAGAGTACCGTTATTCTTTTTCACCCTCCTGATGAAGGCAGAGTACCGTCGTTCTTTTTTACCCTCGTAATGGAAGAGAACCTTGACACAATTTTTATTGTCTTATCTCAAGAGCCTCCATAGGAGATGAACATAAACTTGAATAAGACAAAGAGATCATTGCTTTGGGCAACATTAAAAATATTTTGTATAGTACGATGTTAGGTCGTAGAGACGACTGATAAAGTACAAAATTTCTTTCGTACCATGTTGTATAAGACAAACTTGTACATTTTTTAACAGTTCCTACAGTATGATGTCAGGTTGTATAGACGACTAACAGATTATGAAACTCCATTCATATCGGAATGTACCAGATGAACTTATTTATTTTTAAACAGTTCACACAATACGAAGTCTTATCGTATAATGACTGACAGTGTACGTAATAATATTCATCCTAGTTCATATCAAATGAAGCCCTAATTTTTGAACTATTCATACAGTACGATCATTGATTGAACAGTATGGTTGGATAAAGGATCAATTGAATTTTTTAGTTTTTGGACGATTTTCATGTATATATATATAAAGAGTTATGGAAACTAACTTAATGACCTTTGCTTTGAATCTCTCTTGATAGTGGCCATTAAGTGTGAGTGTTTGGGAGAGATTATGAGAGTGAAGTGTGAGAGATCAAGTGAGGGGGAGTTATGAACTCTTTGTCTCCTTCAAGTTTTTTCTCATCTTCTCTAGATGCTCTTAAGTGAAGTTCTTCAACATTAGTCATGGGTTCTCTTCTTTCATCGAGAGGGTGAAAAAGGATGTCGATTCTCTGCCGACACCAGGAGGGTGTGAAAGGATGCCGGTTCTCTGTCGACTCTTGGAGGTTGTGAAAGGATGACTATTCTCTACTGAAACTTGGAGGGTGTGAAAAGATGACGGTTCTGTACTAACACATGTGGAGGGTGTGAAAGAACACTGGTTCTCTGCCGACACTTGGAGGTTGTAAAAGGACGTCGGTACTTTGTCGACACTTGGAGGGTGTGAAAGGAAGATGAAAATCTACCACACTGGCGATTGGTGGAAGAGAGGGTAATTATAAAGGCTTCCCCGCCTTGCTGTGGGAGCAAAAGGAGAGTCACTTAGGTATAGTGCAATACCTGAAGAGGGAGTCTTCAGAGAGTTGATGTAAGTCAAGTAGGATCAAACTACTATAAAACTTAGTGTTCTTTTATTCTCTTTTATTTTCCATATTTTTATTTTATGCACTTTAATGTTTTATGGTTTAAAAATCATTTTTGTTAAAATTTTAAATCAGTTTTATAAAATCTACCAAGAGTTTTTTAAATTTTCAATTCACCCCCCTCTTGGTTAGTATTGGGACATTTGTAATAGGACTAACAACCTATACGAATCTTTTATGTGGTATTAGAGCCTACTTTTAAAAATTATGGTTTAGACAACTTTTTGAAAATGATCATGGTTAATTTTGGAAATGGTAACACACCCGAAAGATATTTGATCACTAAAACACCTTTATTTGATAATATTTTATTATTATTATTTTTGGAAAATTCGAATATCTACTATCTTGAAATTAATAGATTATCGAATGTGGCATATAATTCAAACTGGTTATTCTGTACTATCATGTATTATAGATGGAATCAAAACTGATATCCCATTTTTTAAATGGAGTATAGTAGAATAAATTTATGCTCAATTAAATGCTAAATTTTTAAATTTTTTTATTATGTGATTTAAATTCTAAAGATTATATAAAAAATATCTACAAGTACAATAGACAAGGAAATTTGGAATAATTTATGCACTACATACGAAGGTACTAGCGATGTCAAGTAATCTAAGTTAAATATTTTTATGCATAACTATGAACTCTTTAGCATAAATCTTATGACATCATCTTATACATATTTGCTAGATTTTCACAAATTATAACATCATTATAAGCTGTAGGTAGAGAAGTTTCAAATTTTGAAAAAGTAAATAAAATTTTACGATGTCTGCCTGAAAAATTTAATGCTAAAATCACTACTATAATTGATTCAAAAGATTTGAATGATTATACTATTGATAATTTGATTGACTCATTCATTGCTCATGAGCAAACTGTGAGTTAAAGATTTTTTAAAGCAGATGAAATAATAGTGCTAAAAACCAAAGACACAGAGAAAAGTAACTCAGTAGATGATGAGAGTAAGGAAAGCATCGATAACGAGAAAATTTGAAAAGCTACTATAGTGCAAGCATCAACTGCAACAAATGAGGAATAAATGTAAAAATGGTAAGGATATTAAGAATTCCTCTAAAGTAATTTTCTTTGGGTGTAGAAAACTCGGATATATTAAAAATGTGTGCTTGAACTTAAAAACTTTTCTTGTAATATAAAAAGGTAAAAGTAAGCAAATTGCAATAAGAGCAAATGATAAAAAGTAAAAAAAAAAATCTTGGCAGGCCTAGCGTTTGAATCATCAGACCAGTAGCAAGATGATGCTTAAAGTTTTGTTTGTGTGTTGTTAATATCTATGTGCATTTTTTTTTTTTTTTTTGTGAATGTGTTTAATTTTTTATGTTATTTTTCTTAAGATATGTTTATTTATGATCTTTCTATCATTTGTAAACACATATATAACACATTTTATTTATTATATAATTTAAAGAATCAAATCTCTTTTCAAAGATCATTTTTTTTCTAAAAATGAAAAATTACCTCTTATTTTCTTGAATTTTTATGTAAGTTATGATTGACTTTTCTAAAAATAGTGAAAGGAAAAAAGCTCATGATTTTGTCTTTCTATCTCATTTCTTAATGAGGCTATTTAACTTTTAATTCAAAAGCTTCATCATATAAAAAATTGAATTTTGAAATTGAACTTTTTTCATCTCCCCTCATTTTTTCTATCTCATACAGATTTTTGCAAGTTTTGTTGAATCCACCTCATTATTTTCTTAATCAAGCAGTTCAATTTTTTCACTAGAATGGGTTTGCTTTAGTTTTTAAAATTACAGAAAGGAAGCATATTTGTTAAAAAAAGAGGCACAAAAGGAGCATAAAGTTGAAAAGATATGTAATGATGCCAAATAGGGAAAGATATACAAAGTGTATCTAAAATCAAAAGATGTTTAAAGTGTGTCAATAAATTTAATAAAGATGCATAAAATGAGCTCATAATAAGTTTTCTTACATTTCCTGTATTTCTTAAATCTTAAGAAAACTCTTATATCTATTGATATTTTTGATATTTGATTTTAAAAATCATGATTCTTGATTCATCAATTTTTGCATTAATCTTCTATTAGATATATTCATGAAATGAGTTTTGAAAAACTTAGTGTTTCTTTCTCTAATTTATTTCTTGATTTAGATGTTGACTTAAAAGTTCTTGAGCCTTTGAAGGAACCTGATTTAGGATTAACAAATTTTGAATCTCTAACCTTTCTGGATTATGCATTATTAATTCATGCCTTACTAAGTTTTTGAATAAAGAGGTAAATTTCTCATTCTAAGAAAATTTGCTAAAATTTCAAACTGATTCTTCTAAAACATCACCTTCACCTAATCAAGGTCTATTTGATCTTTAGTTTATTTATTTCTATTTTATTTTTTGTGCTCTTTTTTTTAACAATGTCAAAAAGGGAGAACGTACTATTGTATTTGCTTTGCACAAGTGTTTTTTTTTCTTTTATTTTTCTTTTTATTATTAAAAATAATTTATTTTAATTTCTCCTATTTTTAAATAATTATCTTTATGAGAGGGAGATTAGGAGAGAGAAAAAACTTAATTTGTAAATTTAACCATTAATATTTATCATCATTAAAAAGGTGGATATTGCTACGACTCATTGCTAATGAGTTTATGTTTTGATGATAACAAATATTATGGCTCACATCTTTAAGTTTCATAGTATTTTTTATTCTATACTTATTTTGTGTGTATACTAATATTTCAGAGAAATCATACTCCAAACTATCGAAGACTTCAAGATATATTAGATTAGGGTTTCTTATAATGATGTCTATAATTTTTATATTTTTTTTGAGTTTGATAGAGTTTGATTGTAATTAGGTAACCGTACACACATACACACACACTTGGGGGGGGGGGGGTATAAAAACTTATATTTTTTAAACTAATCATACTGTACAATTTTGGGATCAAATGAGACGATTTGATCTGAGTGTTCCTCTAGAAAGTAGTTAATCGAATCATGCCTTGGAAATTTTATTTATATTATTCATACTATATGAAATTACTTTCATACAGATGATGTCCAGAGTACAAAATGGTCTCATCTATATTTGCACCATATGAAGCATGATTTGATTTAAATAGTTTGTATTGTATGATGTAGGGTTCGTGCAGACGATGACAGAGTATGAAATGGGTTTATACACAATCATACGGACTAAACTTGTTTAATTTTTGAATTATTTGTATAGTACAATATAAGTTCATATAGACAAATATGAACTATTCATACGGGACATTTTGAGGTCATACAGACGATTCGTATGGGCCACTATACATTCATATGGATGATTCATATAGGACACTATGCATTCATACGGGTAATTCATATGGGACACTATGCATTCATGCGGGATGATATGCGAATGTACAATATGATCACAGGTCAATTTTCTTGCAATTTTTAGTTTTTGGATGATTTTTCATGTCTTTTCTATATAAAGAGTCCTGAAAACTATCACTAAACATTTTTATTATAAAATTTCTCTTGAGAGTGGCCATTGAGTGTGAGTGTTTGAGAGAGATTGTGTGAGTGAAGTTTGAGAGATCAAATGAGGTTGAGTTTTGATCAATTCACAAGGTTGCCCAAAGTGAGGATCTCTTTGTCTCCTTTAAGTTTCTACCCATATCCTCTGGAGGCTCTTAAGTGATGTTTTTCAATATTGGTCGCGGGTTCTTTGCCTTCATCAGGAGGGTGAAAAAGGATTATGGTTCTCTGTTAACACCAGGAGGGTGTGAAAAGATGTCAGTTCTTTGTTGACACTTGGAGGGTGTGAAAGGTCACCGATTCTTTGCCGACAATTGGAGGGTACGAAAGGATGACGGCTCTCTACCAACACTTGGAGGGTGTGAAAGAATGTCAATTCTCTGAAGACACTTGGAGGTTGTAAAAGGATGTCAGTACTCTGTCGACACTTGGACGGTGTGAATAAATGATGATACTTTGCCACACTGGGGATTGGTTGAAGAGAGGGTAATTGTAAAGGCTTCTCAACCTTGCTATGAGAGCAAAAAAAAAGTCACTTTAGTATAGTGCAATACCTGAAGAGAGAGTCTTCAGGGAGTGGATGTAGGTCTAGTTGGACCGAACCACTATAGAACTTAGTGTTCTTCTGTTCTCTTTTATTTTCCATATTTTTAATTTACACACTTTAATGTTTTTATATTTGAAAAATCTTTTGTGTTAAAATTATAAATCAGTTTTCTAAAATTTAATAAGAGTTTTTTAAATTACAAATTAACCCCCCCCCCCCCCCATCTTGGTTAGCATTGGGACATTTGTAATAGGTTTAACAACTTATACGGACTTTTCACTTCTCCCACATGCTGCTTTAATTAATCTGTATTCCATCTTCTATTCAAAATAAAATTCCTCCAGTGGCGTATGTCATCATATAAATTTACAATGTAGGTAGGCCACTTATCTAAGCTTTTATCAATGATCCAAACATCTTTAAGAACATTAATAGATGAACCTGAAGCCATTCTCTATCTCACAACCTTGCTAAGAGATTTCCATCCATTTAAAATAATCTTCCACGAAATAGAGCCGCTTCTATTCACATCAGAATTCCAATAATTGTGTCCATATTTTGGAATCAAATTCCTATTAAGCAATGTACCCTTATTATTAATGAGGTTCCAAGAAAATTTTGCTCTTAAAGGCCCGATCTTTGAAACTGTTGAAAAAAAGTCCTCGTCCACCTTTCTTCTTAGTCTTGTATAAAATATCCCAAGCAATATAATGAAGACAATGACTACCACTAGGTTTATTCCAAATCTAATTTCTACACATTCTATCAAGCTCCTTCAATAAACTCAAAGGAACTAAAGTATGTGTAGTTAGAAATAATGGAATAGCAAGTAAAATTGAATTTACCATAAAAAATCTTCCTGAAAGAGAAATAAACTTGTTTCCCTAACTATTTAGTTTGTTTAAAGATTTTTCCGTCAAGGGTTGAAAATCATATTTCACCATCCTTCATAATCTTATTTTCACTCCCAAATATTCCATTTCTTCCATCGCTTTAAAGCTAAAAAACCTTGAAATTTGTTTGCATCTCCTTACATTGATTGATTTGCCAAACAAAATAGTAGATTTATAGAAATTTATTTTTTTCCCTGACTAATTACAATATTCCAAAAGAATTTTCTTCATTTTCTTCACATTTTTTTTTATTTGCATCAAAAAAATAATAAAATATTATCTACATATAATAAGTGGGAAATTTTTTTTTAAATTTGCAGAAATTTTAATCCCAAGCTTCATACCTATTTGACTAAAGGCATTTGAAAGAAGTTGTGAGCACATAAAAAATAACAAGTGAGATAAAGGACATCCTTATTGAAAACCATTTTTTGCCTCTATCAAATTTGAATACTCCCCATTGATCATAATGGAAAACCTTGGATCAACCACACATTCCTTCAAAAGGTTCAAAAATTTACTAGGAAAACCAACGTAAACTAGAACCTGCTTTAAAGTAGACCAACACATATTATCATAAGCTTGTTCCATATCCATTTTTATAGCCAAAATACCTTCCTTGGATTTTGAAATCTGATTTTATTGAACACTTTCTAAGCTAAAAGAATATGATTCGAAATAGATCTTCCTCTAATGAAATCCACTTGCTCTTCAGAAATAACTTTTGGAATCAACAACATAAGCCTATTTAATAAAACTCTAGCCACTATCTTATAAAAAGATTTGCACAGACCGATTGGTTGATAGTTAGAAAATATTATAGGATTCTGAATATTAGGAATCAGTACAATAAGAGTTTCCTTTCATTCATGACAAAGCTTCCCAGTAAAAAAAAAATTAATAGCCTTACAAACATTCCAATAGACTTTAATAAATGAATGAGAAATCCCATCAATACTCAGAAATTTATTTCCTGTCAAATCATTAATTACCTCAATGATTTCCTTATCTGAGAACTCAACATCCATCATACTTCTATCACTGTCATTAATTAAATTTCATGGAAGAGGCCAATTATTCAGCTTACACTCTCTATATCTCCACTTGTCTTAAAAATAGTTAAAGAACACTTTTTCAATATCCTTATGGTCTTCAAGTAGAATTCCATTGATCAAGTAGTGAGAGAAGTAGTGAGAGAAGCTCCCGGAATTAGTAAGAGAAAGTTTGTTAAAATTCAAATTATAACTGTCCGTTTTCTATGGCGGTTTGATCTCCGCCTATGGAAGAAGCGGCGGCGTTCGCCGCTGATCGCCGGATTCCTCCTGGTGATACCTCTCTGAACTCCATTTACAAAGATGGTTTGTTCAGAATTCAAAAATCTGGAACTCTACAGATTAACGAACCGTCTGATGGTGTTCAGAAGAAATCTCCAATCATTTCAGGCAAAGGAAAAGGGATTTTGAATCAATCCCCTGTAAAGTTTTTCACGTCTCCTGTTGATTACAAAAAGGATTTGGTGGATAATGAAGCGTCGTCTTCGTCTGGATTGAAATTGTTTGTAAACAAATTTAACAATCATGTTGGCAAGACTCAATTAGTTGAGAAAGGAGTCTCATTTTCTCAGAAACAGATGGCAAATACATCAGATATTCGAAGTAATGACGAGGAAGATGGTGTCATCAAAGAAGCTTTGTCCAATCCTGTCGACACTTGGTCCAGGAAGTCGAATATCAAAGTTTCCTTTAAAGGAAATGAATCTTTTTTATCAGAGGACGGTGAATCTGTTACTGAATTAAGAATGTTTGAAGGCGAATGCAGACAAATTATAATTTCCCTTGGTGGTAAAGGTTTTTGGAGAAAATGCTCCAGTTTATGTGATTGCTAGAGAGCTCTGTCGTCAATGGAGTCAATTTGGGAAGGTTCATATTACTTCCCTTGGAATCGACTGGATTTTGTGATCCTTTTTTGATAAGGATGCTGTTGATAAAGTTTTGGAAGGTGGCCCATGGTATGTTAATGGCCACATTGTGGGTATTGATAAATGGTCTCCAATGTTTTCTCTTACCTCTTTAAAAGGTTTATCTTCCCCAATTTGGGACAGGTTTCCTCATCTCCCTTCGATTTGTTGGGATGAAGAAAATGTGGCTAGAATAGCTTCTAAAATCGGTGTTCCACTTTCGATCGATGGCAATATGTCTCAGTGGAGCAAGAGGGAGTATGCGAGAATTTGTGTTCGTATGTCTCTGGATCAGCAATTTCCAAATGGAGTATGGATCGAAGGCTCCTTTGGACGCTTCTTTCAAAAGGTAGAATATGAGAAAGTCTCCAATTTTTGTTTCAAATATGGAAAATTTTGACATCTAGATGCTAAATGTAGAGATGGTTTGATGGTAAATCAAATGGAACCAGCTAAATCATTGGATAAGGGGGCTCAGTCTTCAATCAATCATTCTCAGCAAGATGCAGTTTCTGATAAAATTTATGGGCCATGGATTCTTGTCCAAAATTCTAAAAGAAGAAAGAAGTCATCAAATGATAAGGGGAAGGATTTTCTCAAAAATTCTAGCTTCAGGAAATCTAAATCTGTGCATGTTCAGAAGTCTTATTCCAAGCCGTCTTTAAGTCTCTGTTATTGAGAAAGCTTGCAAGGAATCTGCAATAGATCCAGGAACAGTTGCTAAAGACTCTCATGATCCAGATGTTGAAAAGGAAGTAACTGTTGAGAACAAGGAAATTCCAATTCCTGATGTTAACAAGGAAGATAAACTGAAAGAAGATTGCAAAAAAAAAAAAAATGGAGACATAGCAGGAGAAAACAGATATCCGGATGTGGCAGTTCTGTTTCCTAGTAATCTAGCAAATTCTACTGAAGATTTTAATAAGTTCAAATTGCTGGATTTCCTTAATCCTGAAGATGAAGGCTTATCTTACTTGGTGGATAAAGAAGGAGACTTAGAAGAAGGAGAAATTCACTGTGCCAAATCTTCTCCTGATGTTCTTGTAAAAGAGAGGATGGAAGATTCTGTGAAAAGCAAAGGTAAGCTTATCAAAGAGCTTAATTCTTTGGGAAGAGACAATATTTTACTACAAAAAAGGAAAGGAGAAGTTACTAAGAAGCTTAAAAATGGGAGTAATCCCATTTTTAAACCCAAATGACGTCTCTCTCATTTTGGAATTGTAGAGGGGCTAGATAGATTGAGGCCTCTTGATACTTAAGGGAATTTATCAAGGATCTTGAAGTTTTTTATGTTTGACTTATTGAAACTAAAGTCCAATCTTTTAATAGAGATGAAATTAAAAGATTAATTGGAATTAATTGGGATTTCTTTAATGTCCCAGCTGAAGGTTTGTCTGGTGGAATTCTTATTTGTTGGAAATCCAGCATTTGTTCTTTTAATATCATCCATTCTTCTAATCAATTGGTTATGGGGAATTTGAAAATTCATAATGGAGGTGAATGGCTCATTTCCACCACTTATGGCAGCAAAGAGGTTTATAAAAGGAGACAACTTTGGGAAGATCTACAAACCTTTTCTAATTCTAGCATTCCTTGCATTATTGGAGGAGACTTTAATTGCATTCTTTCTCAAGAGGAGAAGAGAGGTGGGAAGAGATTTGTTTTCTCTCAAGGACCACAAGATATGCAAATGTTTATGAAGAAGTGTGATTTTCATGACATAGGTATTATAGGTCCCAAATTCACATGGTGCAATAATAAAAAAAGGAGGAGCACGCATCCTTGAGAGGCTAGATCGTTGTTTACTGAATTCAGCAGCCTTGAAGATCATTCAACCTGTAGCAATTCGTCATCTTGGAAGAATTGATTCAGACCACTGCCCAATAGCCATCAGTATTTGTAGTTTGGGGTTTAAGAGATCTAGAAGACTGCAGTTTGAAGAAGTTTGGTCCTCATTCCCAGCTTCTAAGGGAATTGTTGCCAATTCTTTGAAGAAGCCAGCAGGTGGAGATGACATTCAGAAGTTAAACCTCAAATTCAAAAGAGTTCTTAAAGCTTTATTTCATTGGAGTAGAGCCAAACATGCAAATCTCAACATTTTGAAAGAAAAGTTGAAGGCAAATATCATGTCTTTGCAAGAGGAGGAGGCCAATTATGGGAGCCTTTCGGAAGACAAAATCTCATTGTTAAGATTCAAAGTGAAGGAGTTGAACTCTACCTTGGGTAGATTTAGCTCTTGGTGGAGACAAAGAGATAAATTGAATGGAATAAAGAGTGTGATACTAACTCTGAATACTTTCACTCGGTGGCTTCGGCTAGACATAACAACAACTTTGTTAAACAAATTAGGAGCTATGATGGCACCTTGACTGAAGTCCAAAGCTGCATTGAAGAAATCTTCTCAAGTTACTTCCATGAGAAATGGAGATTCAAAAGATGCTCTCTCACCGACTGGCAAAACCTTTCCAGAACTCTTGATGAAGTTGATAGGGAACGGCTTATGGCAGACTTTTCTGAGGAAGAATTGGAGAGTGTAATCTCACATTTGGAAAGAAATATTTCACCTGGAATTGATAGTATTTCCTACTCTTTTTTTAAATTATATTGGTCAATTATAAAATATGAAGTTTGGAAAGCTATTTGCTTGTTTTTTAAATCTGGTATGATGTGTGATGAATGGAGAGAATCCGTTGTGGTTCTTATTCCTCAATTAAAAAATCCTTTAACTCCTTCTAATTATAGACCTATTAGTCTATGTAATTCTATCTATAAGATAGTGGCAAGGATGTTATTGAATAGGATTATCAATATTATTCTAAAGATTATTTTAGAAATCAAGTTGCATTCATAAAAGGAAGATCTATTTCTGAAAATATTTTGCTCACCCAAGAAATATTTCATAAATTCAGAAATTCTAAAGCTAAGAAAGGTTTGATGGACATTAAGGTGGACATGGAGCAAGCATATGATAGTATGGGGTGGAACACCTTAAAAAATTTTTGGAACTTTTTGGTTATCCGAGGTTTTTTGTTAACCTCCTAATCCAATGTGTGGTGGACACCAAGTATTCTATTATTGTTAATGGTAGGAATACTAATTGGATTCGAGCTGAATGTGGCTTTAGGCAGGGATGCACTTTATCGCCATATTTGTTTATAATGTGCTCTCAACTACTCAACGAAGCATTCAATAGAGATGGAGCCAAGATAGGAGTGAAGGTGGCACCGAATGCAGAAAAAGTTTCCCATCTTCAGTATGCAGATGATATCATTATATTTGCGTATGCTAATAGATGGAATGCTATTAAAATTAAAAAAAAATCTTAAAGAAGTATAGTGGCTGGACAGGGTAGAAGGTTAATAGCCAAAAATCTTCTATGATTTTTGGTAAAAACAGTACACAGAGACAAATCCAAAATTCTGTCTAAAATCCTGGGCTTCAAAGCAGTTGGTGAAATGAATTATCTTGGCATCAAGATGGAAATGAGAAGGCTTAAAGCTTCTAATTTCCAAGACGTATTGGAAAAAGCTTTTGATAAACTCAACGTTTGGGGGTAACCTTTCTCTTACTTTAGCTGGTAAGCTTTAGTCGATTAAAACATCACTCTTATCCATTCCAATTTTCATCTCTACTCATTCCCTTGTGCCAATGGGGGTGTTAAGAGACCTTGATAAGTTGTGTAGGAATTTTCTCTGGACGAAACAAGACAAGAGTAAAGGAATTCATTATGTGGAATGGAAATTTCTTTGTAAGCATATCAAATTCGGATGTCAAGGTGTTCTGTCTGCTTCTTACAAAGTCGGTTCGTGGAGAGCCAAATTTGCATGGAGTATGTTTTCTAATCCTTCTTTATTGAACAAAATTCTCATTGCCAAATACGGAAGAAACTTTAGATTTTCTGAAACAAAAGTAGGTAGTTCACTAACTTGGAAAATTATAAATTGTGGAGGCAAACTTCTTCAACAAATTACCATATGGAAGATATTTAATGGTGAGAATATCAATACTACTAAGGATATTTGGATCCTTGATAAGTGTATAGAAAAATGGCCTACGTTTGTGTCAAATTTACATGAAAATCAATGCTGTTTGAAGTATTTTCTAAATGATGGTAGTTGGAACATCCAGAGATTGAATGAAGCGTTCAGTAAGGAGTTAGCTGATTTGATCTCTTTGGTCCCTTCTAGTGTTGGAGTTCATGAAGATGAAGTGGAAATGTTATATAAGTTATCTGGGAAATCACTTGCAGCAATGATTTCTGACCAAAGAAATTTAAATGAGGATGAGGATGCTAGCTGGAGATGGCTAAAAATGTTGAAGTTGAGACCAAGAGTAAATATCTTTTGGTGGAGATTGTTACACAAGGAAATTCCCACTAATGATTTCTTAATGTATAGAAGGATTATCAATCACAATGGTTGCCCAAGGGGATGTTATGCTGTGGAGGACGCCAGTCACTTAGCTGTTAATTGTTCTTTTATGATTAATATCATCAACACCTTAAAATGCTGGGGCTATGAGATCCCTGTTTTCACTAATCTGGAGAATTGTCGAAAATGGCTTTCTAATCTCTCTAATATCAATCCTTTCATGGCCAATTTGTATTGTTCTGCAGTCTTATTCTCTTGGAAGAGCAGAAGTAAACTGGCGCATGGGATGGTGGAAGATAGCATATCAGCTATTGTAGCCAATGCAATCAATTTTGCTTCTTCATCCTTCAGTCAAGATCTTATTTTGGTAAACTGGGTTTCTTTTTCTAATCAGCAATTGCTGTTTCAAAATACTTAGAAACCCCCTCCAACCGAATGGATCAAACTCAATGTGGATGCTTCTCTTGATAGCAATTATTCTGCATGGATCGGAGGAGTAATTAGAGATAGCAAAGGTAGATTTTTATTTTCCTTGGATTCAAAAGTATACATTGGGATATTTCAGCACTTGAACTTGATGCTTTGAAGGATTTAAAGATGATAACTCAAGAATGGATGTATGAAGCTAAAGGAATCATTATAGAAGGAGACAACTACAATGTTATGAATCACATCCAAGATATTTTTAAAAATGGTCCAACTGTAAGTAATCATCCTGATTTACTTGATTTTTTCTTTCTTAGAAACTTCAATCAAGTAATTTTTCAATTTGTGAATAGAAGATGTAATAAGTTAGCTGATTGTTGTGCTAACCATGCTAGGTTGGGTGATTTTATTTGGAACAACTTGATTATCAATATAGTTCCTCCCATGTTCTTCAATTTGTTGGAGGAATGTGATAATCTAAACTTTGTTTAGAACTATTGGTCTTTTAATAATATTGCTTTATGCATTTTCTCAAAAAAAAAAAAAAAGAATTCCATTAGCATCTTTTACTTGGTTAATCCAATTCCCTTGTCTTGTAGAAGTGGCAAAAATATGAAAAAACTTGGTATTAGAATACCCCTCTTCAATCCATTTTACTTTTACCCTTTGCCTCCACCTAGTATTCAACCGGGCAAAATTTACCTTCAGCTCACAAGCTTTTGATCTCAAAACATACATTTTTTCTTCACTCAACCACCTATTCTCAGACTCATCTAATTGACGTTGCAACACCTCCTGCTTAAGATACTCCTTTAAAGAGAGGAAATCTTTATGTTTAGCTTTACTCTAAAAACATAAGCCTTCAAATCCATTTTGTACTTCTTATTAAGAATTTGCATCGCATCACCCCCAGGATATTTATTCCATGATTTTGAACAATATTAGAAGAAGCATGATAAGAAGCCTAAATATCTTCAAACATAAGGATTATGTTCTTCTTAGAAGAAGGATTAAAGATCTTCAATATAATAGGATAATGGTCTAAAGTAATTCTAAGAATATGTACAAAAACATGCATATGAATTTTCTTTAAAGCAAAAGAGTTCAATAGGCATCTATCGAGTCTCTTCAAAATCCTTCCACCAGCACTTTTATTATTACTCCAAGTGAATTTAGGTCCCACCAAACCTACTTCAGGTAAATCATTATTATTCATAAAAACCCTCATCTCCTTATCACCTTGAGAAAAAAAAATTATTACCGCGCCCCCCCCCCCCTTGTTATATTGAGGTAGAAGTCAATTAAAAACACCTCATATCACCGAAGGGATACTTCTATGAGAATAAGATTTAAGACTCTCCCACAAAGTCCTTCTCTTATAAACATCCTTGTTTTCATAAATAATAGATACCATCAATTGTCCCTTAATTAGGGCATTTAAATCCCCAATTACACATTGAGCTGAAGTTTTCAATACAAAAAAAGAAGCAAAATTTGATCTCTAAATAATCATAATTCCACTTGATAATACATCTAATGGAAACAAGAAATAATCCTAATCCAAACCCGTAAATTTATTGAATTCCATTCTATCATTGCTAGACATTTTAGTCTCCACAATACCCACAAAAAACACATCAAATTACAAATTCTTTTAAATAAAGAGAGGCTTCTTTCTTCTTTGCCCCTCTATAATTCCAGAAAACTATGGAACTCATTTTAAATCAATTTGAGTGTTTGACATTATAAGATATATAACAAAAGAGAGCAAAGGGGTGATATTGATTCGATCACCAGCTTTAGGAATAATAGATGTTCTTAAAACATACTAGATGATCCTAGCATTTTGATAGTGTGTGTGAATAAGGGGTAAATGTTTGATTGTAGGCATGCTCCTAAGAGTTTTTAAACTTGAGACCAATCAAAATCGCTTCTAGAAATCATTGAGTGAGCCCTAACTCCTTTAATTCTAAGATGCAAATATGTGCCCAAATCCTCCTTGGTAATTTATACTCTTTGTTTGAAAACATAGGAGGACATTATCAAATTATTTTCTCTTATTCTCAAACTGGCTAGAAATAATAGAAGGTGTCAGAATAAAATGCATAAATCAGAGTTTGAATGATGGAAAATTGGGTAAAAACAAATAGTAGAATGATTGAAAAGTTTGTCATCTTGAATAAGAAGACAAGAAGTAGTGATTTTAGCTTGAACAAACCTATAGTAGGCTTATTCATTTTCTTGTGAAAGAAAATGTTGCATCTCATTTGATAAGAGATGAACTCCCTTTGGTTTAAGCTCTCTTACTACTATTTTCCATTTAAGAAGGATTAAACAAAAGGATTGAGAAGAATTAAATGTGGAAAGGATTGTGAAGAAAATTAAAGGAAGGCTTCCAATTTATAAAAAATGTCCTATTTCATACAGTACAATGTTGGGATAGTACATACAATTTTAAAATTCATATTGTATGAACATGGGTTTGTACGTACAAATGAAAATGGTCAAGAGCAGTTATTTTAGTGAAACATCTTTTCAGAAAGTTGCCTTTATGATGAGTCATTTTAAAAAATCTTTGACCAACCTGATCGTACAGACAAGCAGTTGTTGATCTGGAATGATTTGTTCATAATGATCGTACATGTTAGTTAAGTTCATCTTCATGTAAATTGACAACTGGATCATATAGATAAATAGGTGCTCGTATAGACGATCTTTGAAAAACAATTATCCTTAGAATTCTCGACATTTTCATACAGATGAATAAATGAATGGTTCATATAGACGATGACATATTCGTATTGTACGAAATCTTTAGAAAATAACATTTTTCATCTTACTAACTAAGAAAATATATCATGTAAAATCTAGTAAATTTGTACAGTACGAAAGTGATTTGTACAATACGAATAGAAGATGAACTTTAGATTTGTACATGAAAATCAAGATTCATTTCCAAAAATAAATAAATAAATAATCTACTTGAGACAAAAACAAAAAAAAAAATAATACAAATGAGAAATCAAACACAAAATAGAGAAAAAATCTAACAAAAAATAAATCACAAATAAGGAACAAAACACAAGCATCAACACAAAAGAAATACACCATAATTGCAATTTGCAGAATAACTATTGTCAAGTATAAATATCAATAACACTCAATCTGGTTCTTCGGGTACTAAAAGTTCAAAAGCCAATGGTTTTGGGAAAATATTTGCAAGTTGATTTTTAATAGCTACATGATGTAGTTCAATTTGTTCTTTGGTATTATGATCTCTATTGAAGTGATATCTTATGTTTATATGGCTGGTCTTATAGTGTTGGATATGATTATTTGAAATGAAAATGACACTTATATTATCACAAAAGATAGGAATAGTGCCAATTAAAAAACCTAAATTTATAAATTATTATTTTAGCCAAAGAACCTATGCCATATAACTTCCTAAGGCTATATATTCTGCTTCAACATTTGAAAGGGCTAATGAACTCTATTTTCTGCTAGACAAAGAAACCAAAGAGTTCCCTATAAATTGAAAAGTTCTAGAAGTACTTTTTCTATAAATCCTATATCATGTAAAATCTGAATCAGAATATCCAATAATTTCAAAAGAGGTGTTGTGCTTAGGATACCAAATCTCTGTGTTTTGAGTACCTAAAAGATATATAATAATTAATTTAATAGTAGTCAAATGAGATTCTTTTCGTTCAGCTTGAAATCTAGCACAAAGATAAATACTAAATATAATATCATGATTGCGAGCGATTAAAAAAAATAATGATATAGTTATACCTCTAAATTTCTTTTGATTAACAGATTTTCCTTTAGAATCCTTATATAACTAACCTGAGGAACTTATGGGAGTACTTATTAGTTTAGCTTTATCCATTTTATTCTTCTTAAGAATGTCCTTAATATATTTTGACTGACTAAGAAAGGTGTCATCTTCTTTTTACTTTATGCTAAAACTAAGAAAGTAATTCAAGTCTCCCATTAAAATCATTTCAAATTCCTTAATCATTATTTCTGAAAAATCATGACAAAGATTTTTATTCGAGGATCCAAATAATATTTCATCAACATAAATGTGAATAATTAGAATGCCATCTCCTACTCTTTTTATGAAGAGAGTGGTGTCCACACTCCCTTTATCAAAAGATCTTTCTAGTAAGAATATTCTTAGACTTTCATATCATGCCCTAGGTGCCTATTTTAATTCATATAATACCTTCTTTAATTTAAAAACATGATTAAGGAATTGTGAATTTTCAAAACCTAAATGTTGCTCAACATAAGCATCCTCTTTTATCACCTCATTAACAAAGGAATTTTCTTACATCCATTTAATATAATTTAAACCCTTTAAAATAGGAAAAAATTAGTAACACCCTTATTTCTTCAAGTCTGGCTACAGGGGTAGAAGTCTCCTTAAAATCAATTCCTTTTATTTGATAGTACTAAGTAGCCACCAATCTTGCCTTATTTTGAATTACTATACCTGAATCATTCATATTATTTTTAAAACCCACTTAGTTTTAATAATACTTTAATTTTTAGGCCTTTTAACCAACTCCTAAATATTATTTCTAACAAATTAATTCAACTCTTCTTGCATAGTCAGAATCTAAAATTCATCAAAATGTGCTTGATTTATATTAGTGGGTTCAATCATTGAAATAAGTGCTGAGTGGTTCACTTCTTTGTTTAGTCAATGCCTAGTTCTAACACCTTCACTCGGGTCTCCTAAAATTAGTTCTTTAGGATGAATTTTAGAATATTTCCATTCTCTAGGCAATGCAGTTTCCATTCCAACCCTTTCTTCAAGATTTGCATTTTTCAATTCCTTGGGTTATTTTTTTAACATATTTTTCTTCTACCCTAGACCCTTTAGAAATCTCAAATTCATTAAAAACTACATGAGTGGTCTCCTCTACAACTAATGTCCTTTTGTTAAAGATTCTATAGGATGCTTTAATACTTGAATATCCTAAAAAAATTCCCTTATCAGATTTAGGATCAAATTTAATTAAAGAAGTATTACCATTATTATGAATGAATACTTTACATCCAAAGACATATAGATGTGAGAGATTGAGTGTTCTTCCCTTAAGAAGTTTGTAGGGTGTCTTATTGAACTTAGATTTAATATTCACGCTATTCAGAACATAATAATGTGTTTTAACTGCTTCAGCCCAAAAATATATAGGAAGAGAATATTTAGCCAACATGGCTCTAGCGGCTTCTACTATGATTCTATTCTTTCTTTCAATAATCCCATTCTTTTGAGGGGTCATAGGAGCTGAAGAAGTTGTGATCTATACCTTTCTCTTTATGGAAATCTTCAAAACTTTCATTTTCAAATTCTTAACCTTTATCACTTTGAATTACATGATTTTCACAACCTAGCTTTCTCTAAATCCAAGCAAAATTTTTTCTAAACTCATCAAATAATTCACTATTATGAGATAAGAATTTAATCCAGGTGAACCTCAAAAAGTTATCAACAATCACATACCCAAAAAATTTCTCTCCTAAACTTATAATGCTAACATGTCCAAAGAGATCCATATGAAGGACTTATAAGAGATTGCTAGTTCTAAGACCTTTAATTGAATGAAAGGAGGACTTGACTTATTTCCTAATTGACATGCATTACAAAGGTGATCCTTAGTGAAGTCTAATTTGGATATGCCTCTAACTAATTCCTTCTAGGTAATCATCCTAAGATTTTTTATGCTTGCATGACAAAGTCTTCTATGCCATAACTAAGATTTATTAGTGATAGTTTTTAAACAAAAAGCATTAGAAGATTTAAAATAATTTAATTCAAGCATGTAAATATTATTTACCCTATTTTCATGTAATACAATAACTTCATTTTGGATAAAAATACAGCTTTTAGGAAAAAAAATGTTAAAACCCTTGTTAAAAAATACCCTTTATGTTTTAAGCCTTCAACCAATAAAACATTTTTAATAAAAAAAGTATTCATATTACCAATCATACATGTACTTACTACTCTCCTAATGGTGTTATCTCATAGTGTTACTTTTCCATCGGTCTTGGTTTTTAGTGATATGAATTGAGTTATATCTCTAGTCATATGTTTCAAACATCCGTTGTCCATGTACCAAATGCTCTCACGAGAGCTTGTATGAGAACATTTCTATAAAATTATCAAATGTTAGAATTGGGAACCCAAATAAATTTGGGTTCCCCTATTGATAATGATAATCTAGATGCATATTTGATATATTGTAATTGATGCATCTTAGGTCTCTACACTAGATATGTTCTACAATGAATAGTGTAAGTGTGGAAAATGTGACCCAACATGTGACATGAATAACATTTAGCACCAGCAAAAGGATTTATCATTCTATATTAGTTATAATATATTTTTCTTGGTTTTGAATTTTTAATCTTTTGTTAAGATTGTAAAATTATTCCAATATGGGTGGTATCTTATTTTCTTTAAAAGCTTTTAATTTTTCTTGAAAATATGAATTTGCATTTTTTTAAATCAATTATTCAACCTTCAATTCAGGTTTTCTTTAAAAAAATTCTACCATAAACATCTTAAAATCATTTTCAAGTTCATTATATGATGTTTTTAATAAATTATGTTCCTTATTATAATTATCAAATTCACTAGCAAGGCCATATGATTATTATCTATGTCTGCATGATCTTTTCTAAGGGTTTCATACTCTTTTTGTAAATTCAAATACTCAATATTAAGGTTAGCATGCTATTTTTTGAGTTTCCTATATGCATTATGAATTTTCGCAAAAACTTTAAATAATTCATCATAAGATAGATCACATACCTCCTCTTAATCTGAATGATCAAGTTTATTTTCCATTAAGCACAAATTTGTAACATCCTCTTTTGCTTCTATTTCTGAATAGTCTAAAGCTGAGTTAGCCCAGAAAGTTCTTTGTATTATTTTCTTTCAATTTTTTGACGTTAATTTTTTCCTCATATTTCTCCTTACTATGGTTTGCTTTGAGATTTGGATAACTAGTCTTTATATGACCATACTTCCTGCATTCTTAATAAATGACTTCTTTAGAAACTTTTATATTCTTATTGAACTTACATTTGTTCTAATGCTGACATCTTTGCTACTTTCTCTTAAGGAAACTTTTGAATTATTTAGTTATAAGTGCAATATATTTTCAAACTTAGATATTGATTAATCACTTTCTAAATCATCAATTTTCAATGCTATATTCTTCTGTTTTAGCTTGTCAGATACATCAATTTGCCTTTGATTCACTCCTTACTTCTAAGCAATCAGTGATCCAAGTAGATTGTCAAGAGAATATACATTCAGATCTTTAGACTCTATTATGATAGTTATCTTATATCATAAGCATGGGTAAATAACATAAAATTTTATTCACTTTTTCAAATTTTATAATTTCTCTACCTAAAGCATGTAGTGAGGTAAATCTGAGTAAATCTTATATACATAAAAAAAATTGATTCGTTCGATTTCATGTGAAATAGTTCATAGTCATGTAATAAGAAGTTTAACCTATATTACTTTACCTCATTTATTCCTTCATAATTTATGCAAAGTTTATCCCATATTTCCTTTCCAATTTTGCAAGTAGAAATACACATATAATCCTTAAGTATAAGCACAAAAAAAACTATTTAAATATTTGGCATTTAACATGTATTAATTCTTTTTTCCCTCTAATGTCCAATCAGTAAATGGTGTTTCTATTATAACGCCATCAACAATTCTTGAAGGTTTAGTATAACCTTCATGTAATATATATATATATATATATATATATATATATATATATATATATATATATATATATATATATATATATATATATATATATATACACACGATAGTCAAGAGATTACATAAAAATTAAACATACGTGTTTTCCAAAAGTCAAACAGAATGTTATCGAGTAAAGGTGGACTAGTGATCAAATATTCTTTAGTAGCATTGGTCTCCAACATTAGCCATAATAATTTTTTAAAAGTAGTCTAAATTTTAATTTTTGAAATTAGCTCTGATACAACTTGATAGTTTGTGTAGATTGTTAGACCATATAAAACTATCACAAGGCTCACTAAGAGTGTTGGGGGGGGGGGGGGGGGGGGGGAGGTATGTATTGGTTATTTAAATTTTTTTTGGATTTTTGAAAACTTTTTCTTTTAATTTTTAGAAAAATCATATCACTAATTCTTAGATTTACAGTTGTTTAGAAAAGTGATTATCACGTAGATTTTTTAAACCACAAAAAATTTAAATGCAAAAAATAAAAATGTGGAAAAAGTTACAACAAAAGATGAGCACCAAATTTCATAGTGGTTCGGTCAAACTTAGCCTACATCCACTCCCTAGAGACTCTTCCTCTAGGTATTGCACTAATATGCAGTGACACTCCTTTAGCCCCCATAGCAAGGCGAAGAAGCCCTCACAAACTTTCCTCCACTAACCTGGTGTGGCAAAGAACTAATGCCTTTTACACTCTCCAAGTGATCACAGCATACCGCCATGTCCTTTTCCACCTTCTTGGAAAAGGCAAAGTACTGTTTTGTTCTTTTTCACCCACTTAGTGAAGGTAGAGTACTATCATTAATTTTTACCCTCCTAATGAAGGCAGAGTGTTGTTGTCATTTTTTAACCTCCTAGTAAAGGCAGAAAAACTTGACATAATGTTGATAATCTTCTTTTAATAGCCTCCAAAGGAGATGGATAGAAACTTGAAGAAGGAAAAAGGATCCTCACTTTGGGCAACGATATAAATCCCTCATAACTCTCCCTCATTTGATCTTTCACACTTGACCCTCACAATCTCTCCCAAACACTCATACTAAATTGCCACTCTCAAGAGAAATTCATAATAAAGGTCATTAAGTCAGTTTTTAAAACTCTTTATATATGCAAGACCTGAAAAACCATCCAAAAACTAAAAAATTCAGGTGAACCATCATCCAATTGTACTATACGATTAAAGATCATACGACACAAACAGTTTGAAAATCAGGTCTTCATTTGGTACGAACTAGGAAGAACATATTTTCCTGGACTATTAGTTGTCTGTACGATCTGAATTTGTACTGTACAAATTGTTAAAAATGACAAATTTATCTCGTATGTTCTGGTACGAATGAAATTTCATACTCTGTTAGTTGTATGTATGACCTGATATCATACTATATGAACTATTAAAAAATAAACAAGTTTGTCTAGTACGATATAGTATGCATGGTATTTTGTATTTTGTCATTCATGTATATGACCTGACATCATAATGTATGAAATGTTAAAAAATGAACAAGTTTATTTGGTACAATCTGGTATGAATGGAATTCTATACTCTATCACTCGTCTATACGACCTTTTATTGTATTGTACAACTAGTTCAAAAATTTTAAGCCACTATTTAAATTACTGCATTTGGAGGGAAAACTAAGTCAAATCATATAGTACCATTAAATATCATACAACGCGATTATTTTAAAAAATTTAAGTTTTAAGTCTCTCCCCCAGTGTGTGTGTGCATGGTTACCCAACTACAATCACACTAGCTCATACTCAAAAAATAAAAAAAATAGAATGTTTAAACTCTATTACATGAAATCATATTCTAACTTGTCTTGAAGTCTTCAGTAATTTAGTGTTCCTAGAATGTTATTACACACAAAAACATATAGTCATATTCAATATATGTTAGGGGAAACCATATAATAAGGAACATAATATTTTGTTATCATAAAAAATCATAATCTTAATTCCTAAGTTGTAACAGTTCTTATCTTCATTGTCGAACGTCTTGACCCTAACCAAATCTCTCCAATCCATCCTTGCTTGCAAACTTCCATGTCTGCTTTACACCTAGCCATTCCTAACTCCACAAAAAATAATCCTTCTCTACCACAAATCTATCCAAAGTAACTTACCTTCCTCCTACTCTTCCATCCAACCAACTTTACCTCAACACAACAGCCTTCAAGCTGCACCCCACCCACAACCTCTCAATTGACTCTATAGTAGCACTTAAGCTAGATAATACAACCCATCAACAATTAACCTCAATTAATTTGCAAACCAATAAATCGAGTCACCTATGAATGACAACTTTAGGCTTGGTACAAGATTAGTGATTTCCTCACAAGTATGTACCAGGAATTTGCATGAGACGTTGACATGATACCAACTAGCTTGGGAACAATAACTCTGCCTACAAACATATGCAAATAACATGCAGCGAATGACGCATTATCCTTGCAATCAATACATATGCAGATGGCAACCCACATGTAAGCAAGAATAATATATATGCTACAAGTGTGATAAACAACCTATTAATATAAGTACACATAACATGCAATCTACTCGCAAGTATAAAAGAACTTTAAGAGATGTGAACATCTGCAAACAGAAGGCACATACTAAGAACTTTAGTAAATTTGAACATCTGCAAATAGAAGGCACATATTATTTATTGATGGGATAATAGTGGTAGATATACCGTAAATGTGATATGATCCCTTATAAACATAGATATACATATGACACGATGTCCACAAATAAAGATCGAGTATTTGTAACAAAAAAGAACTCCTACAAAGTACTCCTACATAAAAACTTTGCAGAACACATGACAGCTTGAGTATGGGCACTTGTGATATGCGTAGTAGCCACCTGTGGCTAATGGCAAACATACAGGAGAAAGTATTAGTTCACCAGCAAGAACACATGAAGGGATTGTTGAGGGATGTGACTTGACTTGCAATCAACATCAAATGGACACATTAGCTCGCTTGTAAATAACAACAGGAATTATAAGTAAAGAAATCACAGCATATGTGGGACTACAACAAATACAATTACCTACGAGCCATGTGAGAGATCCTTCATGCACTTAATAAGCCATTTACAAGCAAGTACAAAAAACTTGTGATGAATGCAAACATCTGTATATAGTGGCAAATAATCAATAGCATTGTGTCATGCCACCGAATCTACAACATTCATACAAACGGATAAAAGGTGTTCACAGGATCTTCGAGGAAGCTCATGTATTTTCTAAATATGACAATCATATGCATCATTAAGCATATTTCCATATTGCAGAAATACCACATGTATTGAAATATGCACTCATTCCCTCACATTATGCATGTACACGTTGCAAAATACAAAGAGCATCATGTATTTGCATATTGCAACAACATATAAATGCATCATTCAAACACTAAATTTGCATGTAGATATGTATGGACAATTGTTAATGTACTTGCATATTTTACATACACATCATGCAAATACTTCATACATTATAATAAAGTACTGGATCATCATGTAAATGCATTATGTAAACAAGTGCGCAAATGCAAAAGGGCACATATATGCATATCATATACTACTATATTAATCTACAATGTAATATGTAAAATATCATACACTGTAACTAAACAACGTCTAAATACAAAATGCATCATATGTGCATACATGCAGATATATTACTTTGCATTCATACCATCGCCACATAAAAACTTATTGTTAAATGTATACACAAGTATAAACCCACATGGGTCTGGCGAGGATGTAGTATGCACAAACATGATGTCAGAAGATGCTGTATGGGTCAACTAATAAATTTAATTTCATGCTCAATCCACCAATGCGAGTAAATAGGAGTCAAAATGGGTTCAAACCATCAGAAAAAATGTAGTCATGCCATTGACTAAAATATTTATTTCATACGTTCATATTAAACTATCAAGGTCTATTAAAAAATTTCACTAAAAAAAGCATAAAGCAACAAAATAAAATCACATATAAATATACCCTGATGATGACTGTGTTGATAGAAAATCTCAATCGGAGGGGATCACAAACAAAAAAAAAATGCATCACAAATTCCCATAAAATTCAATATAAAAAATATCAAAAATCAAAATTTTAAAAATTGAAATAAATCACCAAAATATTTATAGCAAAATCTATTCACCTTCAACAACAATTTATCGAGGTGGACAAATTTAGAAAATTTTTCATCTCACAAAGAGCCAATGTTTAGTAAAGATTATCACTACGATTCATACTGAAATAGTCTCTTGCAAGTAAAGACATGGAAAATATCTTATAATTGGTGGTTACACCACCAAATGGCACCACAGGTAAAAGTTTACAGCCGGGATCCTCTAAACCATTAGGTTTTACTGCCGAATGGCACAACTAAATTAAAGTCATGGTCATTGTCAGAGCTTGTATGCTCCCCAATGGCTTCAAATCTTTTAGATATGAATCAATAGTATATAATCGATAAGGCATAAAGCCCTCTATTAGCTAAGATGGATTCAGATTTGTGCCCTTAAACAAGCATTCATCCCAAGTATATATAAGGTACCCTTAGACGAAGCAACCCATGGTTGCCGACAATGATCCTTCTGTCAGGTTGGGTCGACTACCTCGTCTGATTAAGTAGACCAGGGACCATGATGACCCGGGATAATGAAACCATGATATCTTGATCGTGTCTATCATCACTTCTCCCACCATCCTCTTGAAGTACAAGGAGGTGAATTTTCAATTTTAAATATCAAAGTTCCAAATACCAACACATGTTGCTACTATACACCAAATGCCATGTATATCTACATATCTATTCGACGACTAGCCTTAATAAAAAGTTTTCTCTTGTCACTGTGACGTGTAATTAAACTATAGGGGCTTACGCTTATAGGAAACCATAATTCTGATCATAAAGTCCTCGCAAAAATGAGAGCGAAATCTCTGGGTAGTGTCATATTTCAAACTCATTTTTCCTTCTAGAAATTTCCCATGGAACTGTTAAAACTCTCTTGAATGACCTAAAAATAAAGAAAGGGGGTCATGGAGAGGCCGGAGCACAAATTATCGGAGCCCACATCTATGATGATTGAGAAAGTGACAAACAAGATTAAATGTGTAGAGCCACTAAAAAATAAAGCACAAGTGATTTAAAGTTTAAATTTATATAGTGCAAGTATCTCCTTTACTTGTAGGAACTTTTATTAGGTCCGGTGTAAGGACGTAGAAGAACGTCCAGTCGGAGGCAAAATCCCGCCAAAAAACTCGGTTTTGTTCAGTATTACTAGGTATTATTTAATAATAACGAGGAATACCGCTCTGTGAAGATGAATACTGAGTTATACCGAGCTATACCGTGCAATACCGAGTTGTACCGAGTTTTTTCTAGGAAAAACTCGATACAACTTTTGTACAACTCGGTATTGCTCGGTATAACTCGGTATTGGGTCTTCACGTGATGGTATTCCTCGTTATTGTTTGGTATTGCTCGGTATTTGCTCGGTATTTCTCATTTTTTTTGCGCGATTTGGCCTCCGACCGGACGTTCCTCTACGTCTGGTCGGAGGACGTAATAATTGTTCTACTTGTAGAGGGTGATTCCTTCCGCCAACATACAACGGTGTGAAATCCTCCACAGTTTGCAGTTCACCATCAAAAAATAGAATCAACTGAGACATCAATTGGATACGATTTTTAGTCTTAAGGACCTTCGAACAAATCCTTAACATTTTTCTAATTTGCTAAATAAAATATGATGAAGTTTACAAAATATTTTATTCTCAAGCAAATTGTGTGTTACGTCAATAGAAATTTATGATAAGGAAAGTCTTTCTTATCAACTATTCAAGCGAACGAATCATATTTGAAACTAAATTGGTTAGAAGCATTAATTAAATTTGACTCAATTTTGATCACCCATTAGCTCCCAAACAAAATTCTTTAATTGAAAAAAAAAAAAATTAGAAATACGTATAAGTTAAGTTCAATCCCCCAAGATTCATTATCTTTAGCATTTCTATATTTTTTGACGTGGATAATATTCACTATTTGGTTATAACAAGATGATGCGAATATTTAGTCAAATGTAAGTTCTTTTCAGAACAATTATTTTTTGTCTAAATATTAACTACTTTTAATAATAATTATTATCCTTACACTTCATTTAAAAATTTGTCTAAATAATTTTATCAATGGATGAAAACGCACGCGTTATTCATAAATATCAGTCATCCAAAATTCAGCAATATAAGAGGTGAAGTTTCCATGATAATTTGTGCCCCTCAATCATACCAATTCACCTTTTAAAGCCCCCGTCACGAGAAATTATTAGGTGCGGAGTGCAGACGAGGAGAACCGTCCGCACATTAGTATAAAATTCAGCTAGGTACCATTCGGTACCGCTAGGTACCATTCGGTACCGCTGGGTACCACTAGGTACCGCTTGATATCCTGTATGTGTGCAGACGGTGCTCCCCCGTGTGCACTCCGCACCTAATATTTTTTCCAGTCACACTCCCTGCACCCAAAGCCTGACACTAAAGCGAGAGAAACTAAAAATAAGGCTAATAAGCCATAAAATAAAAAATTCATTCCACTTTCCCTAATTCTTCCCCAAAAAAACATCCACACTTTTTTTAATTTCCCACTAAACTGCTACCATAATTTTTATGCCTAAACAAGTTCCAGACGCCTTCTGACCATTAGTCAAGATTCTCAAGCATGGATCGTTCCAAAAAGCAACGACGGGTATACCTTCTTTTCTCTTCGCCAACTTTATCATCCCCCTTTCGACCAATCCTGAGCACACAAAAGGGCAAAAGGCATCTGTTATTTGATGCCGGGCTGAGCCACACGCCCCTCCTTTCTTTACTCACCTTTGGAGATTCTACTCCATTATTTATCTCCCCGTTTTCATCACCCACTTCACCAATAGAAGGAAGTCGATAGTGCGGCTAGCCGGAGAAGAGAGTGGCAGTGGCCCTGGTGGAGATAAACTGTTTGGAAACTTTACTCAACATTTGTACTGCATTTGTTCGCACTTGGTACTATCCGCAGTACATCTCTAATCCCAAGTACTGTTTAATCGAAGAATTTCCAAATCACATTGGCAAAGTTCGGTTCTTGTTGGATAAGTAGAAGAGGAAGAGAGGGAGGAGGAGCATGCCACATACTTAGCTGTCTGCTTGAAAGCGGGAAACCCAGGTAAGATTTTCTCCCAAGTAATGAAATTGGTACAGAAGATAGTATATTTGTGGCTGAAAGTATAGCATCTGCGAGCTTTTATAAGGAAGATAAAGGATACTGCCCGGATTGCTCGCACTAATATGGCTGATACCAAGGAGATTCGGGAGATCAATAAAGGAGAGGACTTGGAAGAGGCTATGGAGGCTGTGACCTCAGATCTTAAACAAACTCCTCATTGGAGGGAGCAACTTACACTGCGAGGCATAGTCGTAAGCTTCGCAATTGGGAGCTTATACAGCGTTATTGTGATGAAGCTTAACCTCACCACTGGTCTCGTGCCGACGTTGAATGTGTCAGCTGCTCTCCTTACCTTCGTACTCCTCAGAACCTGGACCAAAGTCCTTGGAAAAGCTGGCATCATGTCGAAGCCGCTCACTTGTCAGGAGAGCACCGTGGCTCAGACCTGTGCTGTGGCTGCATACACCATTGCTTACGGAGGTTCTAATCCAAAAGCTTTGTTCTTTGTAATATCAGAATATTGATGTTAACTCTCTGTTCTATGTTTTCTCTGACAAAGTTTTTTCTATTGGATTTGTTGGTTTGTGCAGGTGGGTATGGGTCTTATTTGTTGGGGCTGAGCAAGAAAATTTATGAAGAAGCAGGGGTTGGTGTGGATGGAAACATGGCAGGGAGCTACAAGGAGCCTGGGATTGGTTGGATGACTGGGTTTTCATTTACTGTTAGCTTTGTCGGGATCTTTATTTTGGTTCCACTCAGGAAGGTATTCAGTTTACTTCAGATGACATGAGCAAGTTCATCTATCTAAAGCACAATGTTCTTTCTTTTTTTTTTGGTGAATGTTGAGTGCCGAAGCATAACTTTGATGTAGGTAGGATTCGATTTTTAGATTCTTGTCAATAATTTTTTACCATTTTGATCAACTCAGCTAGCTGATATTCAGACTTCATGGATCCATATCAGCAAGATTTCAATTTCTTTTTTGAACTGCTGCGGATATTGTCTTTGATCTGGCACCTGTTAAAATTGTGTTTTTTTTTCTCTCTTTTTTGAAGAATCAATTCAAGAACATCTTGGAATTAATTTGGAAAATAAAACTTAAAAGAAATCTCAGTTAATTTTCTGCAACTTAGAACCTGTAATGAGATTTAATAGCCTGCAGCTGTCAAAGTTTTATTTCACTCTGTTCTTTTGCTCCAAAGATCTTTAGTTAAGGGGTAATTTTAATGTAAGTGCAAGTAAAATCTTTTGTAGCACTTTGGTCAATATTTTACTGAGTGTCCATTAGTTGGTTTAAACATAAAAATCGATTCAAATCGAACATATTCGGTTGATATGGTTCAGTTTATTAAGGCTTGTTGGATTTTTTATTTAAGAGTTACCGTTATTTGGATTAAGCCTAATGGTTGATTGCCGGGTCCCAAGACCCGAATAAGAAAAATAGAAGGCTGCATTAGGTAGGTAATCGACAACTAGTTTAAAATTTGTTGAAAAAATAATGACATAAATCTTTTAATATATTGTGTTAATGCTAATGATTCGATTTTAAAATAAAAAACCTTTGTTCAACAAAAAAACCAAAAAGTTTTCTAAATAAAAACTCATTTATTTTAAGTACTCTATATTTAAATAAACTTTATTATTCATATTCTGTTTAGATAATAGTTTAAAATTTCCTCATTTTATTAAGATTTCAAAATCTGGTTAAACCAAAACCAAAATGAATAAATAAAATTTTATTACGGTTCAGTTTGATTCAGCTATAGCAATAATTTGTTTGTTCACTTTTAATTATGATTTGAGTCGATTGTTTAATAAATCCATCTATCTATTCATTTGAACCGATCCGATGCTCACTTTCTTCTGTATATTGTTCCATATTAATACGAACATGGTTCTAAAACAAGACCCTGCTGCTTAATAATTCTAACCAAATGTGCAGGAATTTTTTCGCTGAACTAAAATACCAAAAAATCTCCTGCAGGCTTGTACATAGCCAATTTCTAAATTATTATGTTTGCGTAGGCTTGGTTCATAACAAGCAATCCAAAGCAGAATTTTAGTTGGACGCTGCCTGTATCTGTCCTTCAATTAAACAACTGTGCACGCAGTTAATTTTGTAGTAATTGTGCAAAATTTTTGAGGCCTTCTTCAATTTTCAGATGCTGATCATTGACTACAAATTACCTTATCCAAGTGGCACTGCAACTGCTGTTCTAATTAATGGTTTCCACACATCCAAAGGGGACCAAATGGCCAAGTATTTTCTCCCTCACCTTCTTCCAAAGATTCAGTGTTTACATGTGTGTATATCTCCTTAAACTTAATGATAACTCCACCCTCAGGAAACAGGTGCGTGGTTTCATGAAGTACTTCACAGTAAGCTTTCTGTGGAGCTTCTTTCAGTGGTTTTTCTCGGGAGGAGATGCCTGTGGCTTCGCTCAGTTCCCAACTTTTGGCCTTAAAGCTTATAAGAACACGTATTCATTGATCTGATTCCGTTTTCTCCAAGAAAATTCATTCATAATGTTTAATTCCTTTAGTTCTAATTATTTGAGCAATATTTGCTTTGCAGATTCTTCTTTGACTTCAGCCTGACTTACATTGGAGCAGGGATGATCTGCTCCCATATTGTAAACATTTCTCTAATTCTAGGAGCAGTACTTTCATGGGGAATTATGTGGCCATCGATAAAGAACCTGGAAGGGGATTGGTTCCCTGCTAACATTCCTCAAAGCAGTATGAAAAGCTTGCAAGGATATAAGGTCTAAATAAATGCATGCTAACGCATTTGATTCTCGTTGAACTTTCATAATGAACAATGCCGTTGATATAAAGTAACCACTTTTCAGGTTTTCTTATCTATTGCTCTTATTCTCGGAGATGGCCTGTACAATTTCGTCAAGATTATGTCTATCACGTTGAGTAGCATGCTTTCCAGATACAAGCAGAAGAAAAGCAAAACAGGTAAATTAAATGACACCTTGAGCTGGAAAAACTTGAGCACCTCATCCAATTCCCAGCTGTTTACAAATCCACCTTTTGCAGCGCCTACAGATGATAATCTATTACTAGATGAACTTCAAAGAAATCAACTGTTTGCAAGAGAAACCATGCCATCATGGGTTTCATTCGCCGGCTTTGCAGTATTAGCCACAATT
This sequence comes from Dendrobium officinale, assembly GCA_019514585.1. Classification (NCBI taxonomy): domain Eukaryota; kingdom Viridiplantae; phylum Streptophyta; class Magnoliopsida; order Asparagales; family Orchidaceae; genus Dendrobium; species Dendrobium officinale. The sequence goes on from CM033687.1 coordinate 36,602,811, forward strand.
TCCATCATTGCCATCCCCCACATGTTTTCACAGGTTAAATGGTATTACATTATCATTGCTTACACCCTCGCTCCGGTTCTTGGATTCTGCAATGCCTATGGAACTGGCCTTACAGACATGAACATGGCTTACAACTATGGTAAGGTAGCTCTCTTCATCATTGCAGCTTGGGCAGGAAAGGACTCAGGTGTGGTTGCTGGTCTAGTAGTGTGTGGTGTAATAAAGGCCGTGGTGTACATGTCTGCTGATCTGATGCATGATTTCAAAACCGGTCATCTCACTCTCACCTCCCCACGATCAATGCTCATTAGCCAGATCATTGGAATAGCAATGGGTTGTATCACTGGCCCTCTCTCATTCTTTCTATTCTACAAGGCTTTCGATGTAGGGAACCCTGATGGAATCTTCAAGGCTCCTTATGGTTTGGTGTATCGAAATATCGCCGTACTAGGAGTCCAAGGCTTCTCAGCACTTCCTCGACATTGCCTGCAGCTTTGCTGTGGCTTCTTCAGCTTTGCTGTTGCAGCAAACATAATGAGGGATATATTGCCAGAGAGGTTAGGGAAGTGGGTACCATTGCCAATGGCCATGGCAGTTCCTTTTCTCGTCGGTGCCAATTTTGCAATCGACATGTTTATTGGAACTGTGATAGTATTTGTGTGGCACAAACTTAATAACCAGAAGGCAACATTGATGATACCAACTGTGGCTTCTGGTTTAATCTGCGGTGATGGAGTTTGGGTTCTTCCTTCATGTTTGCTTGCCTTACTTAAGATCAAGCCCCCAATTTGCATGTTGTTCGTGAATTCTTAAGTGCCAAAGTGAAGGATATATTGAGTTGTTTAGTTAATGTTTCAGCTGAAGAATCAGAATAAAGCACCAAGTATCCGATATATATGATGAAGCGATTGTAAATTGAATTCAGATATTTCAGCGTGCAATAATAAGCAATTTTTCTGAGCTAGCAAATAAGCGGCTGACAAAGCTTGGTTTCTTATACCTCGGAGAAAAATAAAGTAAAATATGTTGTAAAGGAGAATATTACATAAGAACATTTTGATTTGCTTCATATGAGAAAATGTTTACCTTGACTTGGATAGTCCATGTTCTAGCAAGCTAATAATATTTCCCTTTTTACTCTTTATTCACTATGCTGACAAACACCAGAACAAGTTTTTCATTCTACGTTAGCACAGACTAATGCTTTTTCGCTACTATCATATTCTGCTTAAATTCAACTCATATGTTAAACTCAAGAGTCAAAAAGAAAGAAAGCAAATTTGCATTCAAGAGAAAAAATTTCTCATATAAATAATTATAAAAAAACAAAATCAAATAAGCATTAAAATATGAAACAAAATTTTATTACATCAAAAAATTTTTCAAAATTATTTCACATTGGAAACAAACTAACAAAAGGGAAATGAAATAAATCAACTATAAGAGCAATAATTAACACAAAACTCAATGGAAGTCTAAACAAAGATGTACATTTTTAATTTGAATAATAAGTTAACTAAATAACTACTCAACTCACTGATATCATCATTATATACCATATGATGTTAGTTAGAACAATATTAACCAAATCATGAAATAAGTAAAAAGTGCAACAAACATTAATTACATAAGAATAAGTAATAAATTTTAAGTGGTTGGACTATAGCTTACATTCATGCCTAGGTGCCCTCTACATCTAAAAATTCTTGTATAACTTGCACTAAAAAAAGAAAACAGTTGCTCCTTCCAAGATATGAAGCCTTCATTCCAAACACCTCTTCAAGACAACCTTGTACAAGTGTCTTCAACAAGAATACTTTAAACAAATATAAAAATAGAGTAGAAATCACAACTTACAAAGAATTTTATGTTCTTACACGTGAAAATTCGACAGTGTGATGAAATTGAAAAAGCCATCCTAGCAATTCACAAATATTAACTAAGGTTCATTAATCCTAGAAAAATATTTTATTTAGCAATTATTTTATAAGTACATTTAGTCTCATTTAAATCAATGTCATAATTTGCCTTATTAATGATTGTCTAAAAAGTTTTATAAATAATTTAACTCTAAAATATTATATTTTACTAGGAGACCATACTTTGCTTGCTTGTTTGCCATGTGTATCTCTAAAATTTATTTATTTATTTATTTACTTTTACACAAAGAATGCTCATTATATTTTTAAACTAATAGTTTATCGTGTGCTCGAATCATCCTAATGAAGCACATGTTCCCCGCATACATTTGATTGAGGTTGTCATTCCACTTTCATTAGTGATATTTTGTGATCATCAAAATCTAATTAAAGCTTGTTGGGCTCATGGGTTCAACAATCTCCCCCTTATAATGATTAAAAACATGTAATAAAGAACTCTTTCTAAATTAGAGTTTGGGTAGTAAACCATCACTTTGTCTAATGGCCTCTTATAGACTTAGGTGGATTTTTGTCCAAGGGGAAAAAAATTCAAGTCAACCTTAGCTAATAAAGGGATTTATGCCTTATCAATTGCACTTTATGATTCATTATGTAAGGTTTTTTAATTTAGTGGGAACTTATGCGCTTTGATTTTGATCATAATTTTATGATACATTTTTAATGGAAAACTCACTTGCTCAAAGGGTCCTGATCATACTTATTTACATGTGGAGTCATTTAGTGGTTAAACGTGCCATGTTTTTACTGATGAGAAATCATTTGAGAAAAAATATCAGTGATATGCCTAAGAAAATATTTGCTTTATGTGGTGAAGTTATTGAGTCAATGACCCTTAATAAATGATTACAAAGGATATATGAATTTAACTTTAAATTATTAGAAGTAGATTTCTTTTGAACATTTTGTATTTTGTGAAGTTTTTTTTTTTTCTTGTATTTTACTTGAGTTTAAGCACAAAATAGTTTATAAGAAAATTTGGGGGAATTTTTTAAAATCTCATCTGATTGAGATTTATTTTCAACACAACTATCATACGGATATTTAAATATTTTATTTTAGAAATGAAACTTATCAATCATGTGAACTTGCAAAAAGAGGAATGAATTTGAGTGTCTATTATGAGCTACCATTTTGGTGGTGATCTTGGGAAATTTGATCGAATTTAATTTGCAAAAGGCATAGAAGCTTTAATGAAAACTTAAAACAAAATAATTTCATGGGTTTTGAAATCATATATTCATTTTCAAATAGTTCACTATTTGGAGTTTAATTTTTTGAGATAAATAATGTTTAAATTAATTTCTTATTTTTAACATACGTAACATTATTGAACCTCTAATTTTGATGTTTAGTATATTTGGTCAGAGCATATGTGGTTGGGTTTAATTTTAAGAAAATGATGTTGCAAATTTTAAATACAAAAATTCAAAATGCAAGAATTTTTAGTTTAACTTCTAAACCCATGGAAAGTTCTAAGATTTTATGCTTGAATATTTAAATGCTTATTTGTGCACATACAAATATTTTACTTTCTCTTTTAAATACTATGCAAGCTTTTTGGTACATTTATGTGGTGCATTTGTTAGTTTTTTGGTGTATTTCCATAGTGTGTAATGCGAGCATGGGCACAAATAGATTACTGTGTGTATGAAATAGAATATCCTTTGGAGTCAATTAATGCTTAGGCTTTTCTTAATACAGATTGCCCACTAGATACATAAGTATATGTGTCGATCAAGTAATAAAGTGATTTAGAGAGTGTCGATCCCATGAGAACTTATTATTATTATTATTATTATCAAATTAGTATTGTCTACTACAGATGCAAGGTGTATCCTACCGAACAAGAATTATGGGTTTTAGGTTTCTGCCAAATATAAAGAATGTAAAAAATATTGAGACACCAATATATAAAATACATTTTGGCCTAATGACTATAAAATAATAAAGTTTTTCTAATGAGACTCTTAATTACTATTGTTGATTAGAGCATATACATCCTTAGATCTCAATCGAGCTTGTAGGGTGAGAAGTGAGGTTTATGGCCGTCCTACAATTCTAATGTCTCATTAGAACCTAGAAGATCAAACATCCTATGTCTAGGCATGCCAATACTCCATTTCAATACTCCTATTTATTTCAATATTCCTCCATTGAGGCAATATATCCCACTGTATTTTAACTACACACAAGATTATTTTATGCATTAAATTAAAAATGAGTGATATCCATAATTCATTTATGGTACAAGAGTTTATATTAGTTCTTAACATTGCATTCAAATGATTAGCCAAGAACGTAAAAATTAGCCAATCCTAAATAAAATAAAAAACAAATGTATCTTCATTTTAATCATAGAAGAAAAGATACATGAGAAAAAATAAGGAAAAAAATTAACCAGGATAATAGAAACAAACTTCTCCACACTCCTTCCTCCTCTAATGGTAGGATTGCTTACACAAGAAAGGTAATGATCTCCAATGAAAGTGTCTTAAACTTCTTAAGCCTCCCTTAAATTTTACTTTATGTGGGGCACTAAGGAAACACATTGAAAATCATATAACTCTACTAAAAATGATAGAATTCATAAACAAAAAAAAAAAAGAAAAACTATTTTATAGTAAGTGTAGAAATGGAATCAAGCATAGTGACACTTGATATAGTGGCACTGTGGCATTACTAGATGAACTAGCACCTCAAAATTGTTGAGCATGCTCCATTATAGCATTGCACTGATTCGGCACGTATGTTGGCTAAACCACTCAACTAAATTTGCTTGGCTCCGTCTTTCATCAAATGCTCTGCTAAGACACTATAAAAGTTGAGCACTATGATGCTTTAATGTGTAATTCAGTTCTACAATGTTTTAATGCTTAGAGCTCTGATGCTTAAATTCTTGAGACGTAAGTGCTACAACGTAGATTTCTGATGTTGCGGAGCTATAAAGGGTTGCTGGGTTGACCTTGGCTCCATTAGGGAGCTTAATTATTTGTCATATTTCTTGAGGCTCTGGCACTGTAATTCCCTGATCTAGCACCGAGGCATAAATGCGTTGCTAGTTCAAAACTTGTGAATTTTTCCTCCATTTACTGAGCATTTCTTGCTCAATATTAATTAAAATATCACATTTTTATTGAATTTAATGGTAAGAAACATTACAAAATTTATACTTAATAGTACATTCATCAACTTTTCAATGTACATATGTTCTTTTTGGAGCACCTACATATTATACTTATATGATTTACAATACATTTACATCGTGTACATGAATGTCTTTACCTAATGTATTTGCATTTTTTTAAGAGCTATGGTATGATTCTCAAGGTAATTACATGTTCTTAATGTAATTATATCCTTATTGATGAAACTACATACTTCTCAATGCATAGTTTGTATTAACATTACTTTCAATTTGCATAGCATTCTAGAATGTTTAGTTCAAGCATTTGGCCTATTTTTTTAGGACATATTTTGATATTTTGATCTTTCAAAGGATATTTTAAATTTAAAATTAGTTGTACAACTTTAAAATGTTTAAGCACTTCTTAGAGTGATATCTTTATTTTTTTTTATTAATTTTTCTTTTATCATTCGATAATCCAGACATTATCACATTTATCAGAGCAAATGAGAACATTTTAGTTTCAAGATATTGACTTTCATTCATAATTTTTAGTGCACCTATATTGTATACTTGCATGTGCACTTGATACATTTGCATACTTCTCAAGACTTCAAAAACTTAAAATTCACCTCATGATGCATGTATATGACTCAAAATTTTTTGAAATTTATAATTTCCACCTTCATAATACTTAATTTTTTTTGTTATGTCATAAACAAGTTGAAGATTGCCTCGTGAAACTAACATAAATATTGAATTAACTAAATTTTAATGTTATCATTTAAATTTTTATTTTGAGTTTTTAATGATAATCTTTTGTCCACTTGCATGAAAAATGTTACATATTATATTGTGAAGAGACAAATTTGATATGAGTTAAACTGCCACATTTTTCACATATTATTTTTATTATTATTATATATAATTTTTAGTGTGGGCCCAATTAAAGTTCATTTCTCTTTTAAAAATATTGAGGGATGATGATTAATTCATTACATCCCTTGGGTAGGTTTATGTTCATTGTTGTGAATTTCTAAGAGTTTTGAATGTAGCACTGAGGTATTGTTTTTGTTCTAAGTAGGCTTGAAAGTATTTTCCAGCTTTTGTAAGTTCTATATTTTTTATTCTTTATTCAATATATAAGTAGCCTTACCACTTTATAGTTTCAAGTCAAACTTGGGATAACAAGTTTGACCTTCAAAATTTTAATAATATTAGCCAAATGAATGTAAAAAAAATTTAAAAGGGTTTTTTTTTTTTAAATAAGTAGATCTGAATCATATTTGAGTGGCCTTCTTACTGACATTGGATTCTCATATCTAGTAGGCTACTATTGTACTTAAATTTTTACTTCTTTCACATTAAAGTAGAGGAGACAAGCCTCCACTTAAATCTCCATAGTAATATATCTATAATAAGAATTAAGATGTGCTCCTAGATGGTTAAATGGTGTTACATTCCTAATTGAACCATAATACTATATTTAAAGCTCCGAATTAGCAATGAAATGTCCTAAGTAAGAGAAAAAAATGCTCCTAGGTCATGTTGAGCTATAAGGCAGAAGGTGAATCACTATTTCCAAGTTGGCAACAACCTTCTTGCAAAATTAGGTCCCTAAAAGAGATGATTAAAACTCATATAATGATAATTAATTTAAAGATCAATAAGGGGATCCAATTTATATTAGAAGCTAAATCTAATAGACACTTAACAACATAAAAAGTTAATGTTCTAAGAAAAGACTAAACCTCTAGCACAAAACATGACTTTATATTTTTAGATAGATATGCCATCAATATTAATTGTCTCATAATGTTGGATAAACTTATATAAAAGAAAATCTAAATACATTTCAATATCATATCCAAGCAATTATACAAGATTATAATATAATAATAGATGATTCTTAATCTCATATGAAAGTTTGAGGAGGATGTGAGACCTCAATAAACTAGCCTGAGGCACACCAAGAGGGGGGAGGGGTGTGAATTGGTAATTTAAAAATCAAGTGTTAAACAAAAAAATTTGATTTTTGTTTTTTTGCTATAAAAATAAATTGTAAACTAAACCCAAGTATATTACTTAAAATAGTGCTGAATAAATTGATAATTTAAAAAAGATATTATTTTTTTGTTATTTTAATTCATGCAAATTTTCTTATTCCAAGTCACAATCCAACCTAAGTACAGTTAATTGTAAATATTGAAATCAACAAGTTCAACTCTTAGATAATAATAAAATTTATAGAAAGAAAATAAAGGCAAAAGGGAAAAAGCACACCAAAAAAATTTATAGTGATTCAACCAACTTTGACCTACGTCCACTCCCCATAGTCCTCCTCTCCAAGTATTGAAATAAAACCTTTTACTCCCTCAGTAAGGTGGATAAGTCCTTACACAATCCCTTTCATTAAACCTGATGCGGCGGAGTGCTAGAAGTTATATCACCCTCCTAATGATAGTAGCAAACTTTCAATCTTTTTCTCCCACCTAGAGAAGGCATAGTACCTAAACTCCTTTTACACCCTCCTCGTGAAGGCATAGAACCCAACTTATTTTTCTCCCTCCTAGAGAAGGAAGAGAACCTCAGTTCCTTTTTTACTCTCCTAGTGTATGCAGAGAACCTAACTCTTTTTTTCCCTCCTAGAGAAGGTAGAGAACTTTGAGGACTTAAATTTGAAGCCTCTCTCCCAAGAGAAAACTTCAAAGACTCACCAGGCCATAGGAGGAGAAAAGGTGCTTAGCTAGCTTGGAGTAACTGTGTGATATTGTCACACAACTTCTCCCTCATGATCAACCTCACTTTGACCTTACTCTCAAAACTTGGATCTCTGTCAAAAGCTTCTCTCTCAGAGTTCCTTCTTCAGTCCAAGACTCCTCTCACTTGTTCTAAGAGATAGATGAAACAATTCTTAAGTATTGGTGTTAAAAAAACCCTAAAAATTCAAGTTGACTGGTCTCTATTCTTACAGTACGATATTACTTCGTACATTACAAACAATTTAAAAATTAGTCTCCTTTAATATGAAACAATTGTTCAAATTAACTATTCAAATTTTCCAATTATACCGTATAATACCATTGTGATGTCATCCAGTATGATTTGTTCAATTTCTCTATATTAGTACATGACAATCCATGGGATGATTTATAATAGTTTCTATCAATCATCATGCATTGTTCTAATTGTACAATATGGTTAGTTGATTTAAAGTAGATTGTTCAGTATAATGTAATTATCATATAATTATATTACTTCAATAATCATGGTTTCATTTAATACGATACTTGGGATGACCAAATTTTATCTTAGTCAATTAGATAGTATAATAAAGATTGTATATTATGATATGTTACCATTAATTAAGCCTTGATTTGATTGACTAATTATGGGGAATAATTTAGTTATGATTTCAAAATTTTGTACAGTATGATTTGTTGAAAAATTATTTTTTAAATTTCTTACTTAATTTATCTGACAGTTAAGGTTTACAAATAAAAATAAATTGTATAGTTTGATTAAATCAATATCATTAATAATTCAATTATCCATTAAGACCATTTCCAAATAACTGATCATATAGATTAGTAAAAAAATTTATCTTATATTTTCCTCACTCCCCATATATGTGTGCACGGTTATCAATTGCATATACCCTTTTGTGGATAGACTCAAGAAATAGAAATTTATTAAAATGTTAAAATTGTAGACTCTTTAACTTGACACCTTATTCTACCCAAGTTTGAGTCTTTAGTAGTCTTGAGTGATGTATAATTTTTTTGAAATGTTAGTACTCACAAGAAAAAATTCAATATCAAGTATTCACTCTAAAAAATATAAGCAATACCATTTGTTATCATCAAAATCATAAGTTAGGGATATTGGATTACAACAATCTCCCCCTTTTTGATAATGATAAATATTTTTGTTCGAAAGAAAATTTGAAGTTCGTTTCTCCTAAGCTCCCCCTTACTAGGTGATATATTTTACAAGAAATAGGGGTTACAGTTTTTTTTTTTTGAGTTTTTTTTTTAACAAAATATAAAAAAAATAAAATAACAGAGAAAATAAAGACACAACAAATATTTTTTAACAAATACATACATACAACTAAATACTTTTTACTTCACAAAAAAGAGGAGAAAACTAAAAACATGAAAGTAAAATTGCAACACTTGAAAAGAGGAAATACATCACACTAAGGAAAATCTAAAAGAAAGAAGATCCCTTATCAGGTGGTGGCGGTGGTTGGAAGTATTTAAGAATTGAAGAGATTTTTTGTTGGATTAACGAGAATTATTCCCTAAACCACACCATGTTTGTCTTGGCTTGTTTTGTTGTTGCTAAATGTGTAGGTCCAGGCGAGACTTTAGGTGATCAAAACTTTATTTCATCTCTTCATATGAATAGGGGTGAGGTGCTGGTGCTAGTTCTGGTACCATTGGTGTTGGTGCTGTTCTTGGTGGAGGAGTAGCTCCTCTTTCATCAAAATCAAGCTCATTGTATTACTACACCTGATGAAAAAGAATATAGAAAGAGACATCTGTCTAGAAGATATGAGTATTGTCAGGAGGTGCAGGGCAGGTAAGCTCATAATTTACCTGTTGGCTACAACGTGACCTAAGGCGACATTCTTTTTCCTTTTAGTTGAGGCAAGTCGAATAGGAGTTAAGTTTTGAATATAATTGATGAGTATTTGTGCTTCATTGAAATTTGGTTTTCAACATTATGAAGTATGTTACTAAGGAAAGTTAAGGAGTTATTTTAACACGGTATCAAGCTTTAGGTATGACTGAGGTACAAATAACATGTTGGATAACTCTTATATTCTTGTTTAGGGAATTGACTAAAGGTTAGTGCTGATTAAGGGAGAAATTTCAAATCATTACATTTACAACACTCTAATCTAATCAGCCTTAGAGGCTATGAATTGTGGATGAGGTCCTTCAGTAGAGAGCTAGATATATTCCCCTAAATCATTATTAGTGATTTCTATAGGGTGATGACAAAAATAAGAGGAGATGGTGTAGGTTTCAATAATTATTCTAAGGTTTGTTAGGAATTCATAAAGAAGATCTAAATTGAACGGGAATGTTAGGGTGAGAAGATATTGAAAAGTGGTTGAAGTAAATAGACTCATTACCTCAAAGTTAAGTACGTGTTGGTTGAGCATTATCGAGGGGGATATGTGAGCCTCCTTGTATCGATAATATTCATCTTCATTTTGAGCAGATTGAAATTGATTGTCGATAGGGTAATAAGAGGAAGAGCCTTCTTGCAGTCAATCAGCTTCATTAGGTAACTTCGACCATTTGAAACTTGTAAGTTTATAGGGGAAATGGGGTTGGAAAGGAATAGAAGGAGTAGTTTGAGTTAAGGAAACTCTCTTTATTTATAAAATTTCAACTAATCATATAGTATGATAAGAGGAGTTTAATTGTCTTGATGACTTATCAAAAAAGATTTTCAAATCATACAATACGATCAGTATCGTACTGAACAATCTTAAAAAATTGCATTAATCCCGAGTCATCCGAATGACTTTTGACTAAATGTATTACACAATGGGAATAGGTGTCACACAGTATGAAGTGCAATTATGATCGTATCAACCAAATTGATTTTGTCATAATAAATTCTAACATGTGTATCATATAGTATGAATGAAGGATTTCTTAATACAATTTCTAATAATGAAGTTTATCTTGATCGTTAATCTAATCCCAAGGAAGTGGCTTATATAAAATGTATAGATCATATAGTGCGAAGGTGAATCATATAGTATGATGTTGTTTTTTTTTTGTGAAAAGTGTGTGATGATCAGGGAAAAACTAAAAAAAATAAAATAACATACATAAAATAAACATAGAAATTTAAAATGACATGAACTTGAATTGCACAAAAAAATTTCAATTGATAAAAAAAAAATAGATATATCCTGAATCAAGCATGAATGTCTGTAACACCTAATTTAGTCCTCAAGGTGCTAAATGTGTCATAGGCTAATAGTTTAGTAAAGATGTTAGCCAATTGGTCTTATATAGTTATATGATGCAATTTTATACCTCCCTTAGCTACATGATCTCTTATAAAGTGATGCATAATATCTATATGCTTTGTATGGGAGTGTTAAATTGGATCTTTGGATATACAAATGACACTAGTGTTGTCATAGATAATAGAAATGGTTCTTACAGGTAGTCCAAGATCTAAGACTTATTGCTTTATCCATAAGACTTGAGCAATACAACTTCCTTTAATAATGCATTCTGCCTCAGTGGTGGATAGGGCTATCAACTTTTGTTTTCTACTAGACCAGGAAACTAATAAATGGCCAATAAACTGACAAGTTCCTAATATAATTTTCCTACCTGCCCTACATCCTACAAAGTTAGAATAAGAAAATCCTTTGATTTCAAAAGACGAGTTATATTTATGGTATTAGATACCTAGGTTTTGGGTTCATAGAAGGTATTTAAGGATTCTCTTAGTAGCAATTAGATGATATTCTTTTCGATCAACCTAAAATAAAACATAGAGACATATACTAAAAATTATATTAGGTCAATTAGTTGTCAAATAGAGAAGTGATATAATTATCCCTCTATATTTCTTTTGATATACTGACTTCCCATTTGGGTCCTTATCTAACTGAATAATAGAGCTCATTAGAGTGTTTATTTCTTTAGCTTTATGCATTTCATATTTCTTGTGAATTTCCTTAAAGTATTTAGATTGGCTTAGGAAGGTTCCATCATCTCTTTTCTTCAAACTAAATCTAAGAAAATAATTTAGCTCTCCAATCATGCTCATTTTAAACTCTCTGCTCATTATTTTTTAAAAATTTATCACATACATTTTTATCTAAAGATACAAAGAAGATATCTTCAACATAAATTTGGACAATGAGTAGTTCTTCTCCTACTTTCTTGATAAATAGAGTGGTGTCTATACTACACTTAACAAAGTATCTATCTAGGAGAAATGTGTTTATCTTATCATACCATGCCTAGGTGTTTATTTTAATCCATATAATAACTTCTTTAACTTGAATACATGATTAGGAAATTGTGAATTTTTAAATCTTGGGGGTTATTCAACATAGACATTTTTTTAATCACCCCATTTAAAAGTACTTTTAACATCCATTTGATACAATTTAATTGTCCTAAAGTAGGCAAAGACTAGTTGCACCCTTATGGATTATAATCTAGTTAACGGGGCAAAGTATTCTTCAAAGTATATTCCTTTAATTTATTTGTACCCTTTAGCTACCAATCTTGCCGTATTTCTCACTACCATTCCAAAGTCATTCCTTTTATTTTTGAACACCCACTTTGTTTCAATAATACTCTTGTCCTTAGGTCTTTTAACTAGTTCTCTTATATAATTTCTAATAAATTTATTCAATTCATCTTGTATTGCTAGGATCCAAAATTCATTATCTAAGGATTGATCAATGTTGGTGGGTTCTATCATAGAGATGAATGCATAATGAATAACTTCCTTTCTAAGCCTATGCTTAGTTCTAACACTTTTAGATGGGTCTCCTAAAAATAATTCATTAGAAGGACTAGAAGAATATCTCCATTCTTTAGGCAATGTCTCCTGAGGTTCTACTCTATCTCCAATGGAAATGGATTATACCCCTTGAATGACCTCTAATTCTTTATCTTCAAGTTTAGATTTAGAGGTCCTATTTGATTCATCTAATACCTCATGGGCAGACTCTTCTACTACTAGGGTCCTCTTATTGAAGATTCTATAGGCCTTACTTATAAATGAGTAACCTAAGAAGTCACCTTCATTAGACTTGAGATCAAATTTTTTTAAGTGTGATATTTCATTAGCATCTACACCCAAAGATATTTAAATAAGAAAGGTTAGGTGTCCTACCCTTAGGGAGTTCGAAAGGTATTTTATTTAATTTGGATCCAACATTCACCCTATTTAAAACATAGCAAGCAATATTCATTGCTTCTACCCAAAAGTATATAGGGATCGAATATTCAGATAGCATAACCCTAGAAGCTATTAATAAGGTTCTTTTTTTCTTTCAGTATTCTATTTTATTGAGGGATCCTAAGGACAAAGAAGTTATTTTCTATTCCTATCTCTTGACTGAAGGATTCAAAATTATCATTTTCAAACTCTAAACCATGATTAATATGAATGGTTTAAATTTCACATCCTAATTTTCTTTGAATCAAGATGAAGAAAGTTCTAAATTCCTCAAGTCACTTTTTTGTGCTAGGAATCTAACCCAAGTAAATCTGGAGAAGTCATATACTTTTACAAATCCATATGTCTTTCCACCTAGGCTGGTTGTACTAATTGGTCCATATAGGTTCATATGAAATATTTCTAGTGGCCTAGAAGTGTTGATGTCTTTGATTGAGTGAAATGAAGACCTAACTTATTTTTTTAGTTGTCAAGCATCACATAGGTTTTTCTTTGTGAAATCTTATTTAGGTATGCCTCTAACTAAATTTTTGTGGGTAATATTCCTAGGCGTCTTTATGCTTGCATGACATAGTCTCCTATGTCATATCCATGATTCAATAATTATAGTTTTCAAACAAAAGGAGTTAGAATATATTATGCAGTTCAAGTCAACCATATAGACATTATTTATTCATTTTCTTTCTTAAACTAGTTTTTCATTTAAACTAATCATCCATTTTGTAGAAAGAAATTTAATGTCAAAGCCCTTATCACATAATTGACTGTAAGTTATACTTTTTGACTATCAACTAATAAAACATTTTTAATTATAAAATTATTTGAGTTTCCAAATATACCTGAGCCAATCACTTTCCTAGTGGTGTTGTCTCCAAATATTACCTGACCTCCAGACCTGATCTCCAGTTAGATGAAATGCTTCAAATCACCAGTCATATGCCTTGTGCATCCACTGTCCAGGTACCACTTGATCTCAGTAGGTCTTTTGTGAGAGCACCCCTATAAAGTTAGTTAAACATTAAATTTGGGAACCCAAGTGAGTTTTGGTTCCACCTTATGCTTTAATGAATGATATGAGTGCAAGCTATGCTTTGATGCATATAAATTTGACCTGCACACTAAATGTGTCCTATTGTGGATATTTCAAGTGCAGGCTAGGTGTCTTAACATGCCACAACAGTAACACCTAAAACTAGGAAAATGGATTTACTAATCTAAGTGGGTTATGGTGCCTCTTCCTAGAGTAATATGATGTATGCTGTGATGATGAGTTATATAACTGTGCCAAGGTAGGTGATGGTTTATTATTTTGAAGTGCATTTATTTTTCTTTTAGAAACTTATTTGCACTTTGTATAGCAAATACTTCTATTTTCAATGCATGCTCACTTTCATCTATTCCTAATGTTCATCCTTCTAATTTTTTGAATGATTATTCTAGCTCAATATATGATATTTTAAAGGAATCATATACATTAGATAGATCAGTAAGGTTCTTGTTTAATGCATCATATTCATCAAGTAGTGTCATCAGATCACTATCCAAAGTAGAATGCTCGCTTACCAAACTAGTATGCTCTTTTTGCAAAGTAATAAAATTAATGTTCAGATTTGCATACATCTTTTTTTATTTCCTATACAAATCATGAATTTCTTTTGATATAACAAATAAATATTTATAAGAGAGTTGACTTACCTTATCTTGATCTGATTGATTAAGATTATCATTAGGCATAAGAAATAGGTTTGTTACCACCTCCTCTGCTTCTGGTTCTAATGATTTTGAGGCAGACTCAACCCAAAATTCTTTTTGTGTCATGTTCTTTCCCTTCTTGAATTTTTCCTTTTCTTCACCCTTCTCCTACATTGGGCGAGTCTTCAGGTTGGGATATTCTGTTTGAAGATGACCTAGTTTCTTTCATTCAAAATAAATCATATTAGATGATGCTTTAAAATTTTTTATTATTTTTATCTTTACTTCAATATTATTGGTGACACTTCTTCTTTATTTTAAGAAAACTCTTGAATTATCATGTCATCAATGCGATGTCGTCATCTTTCTCTGCTACAGAAATGTCACTATTTGAATCATTTGCCTTTAGGGACACAATTTTCTCCTTCTTCTTTTCAACTACATCATTTTGTCTTTGACTCATTCCTTGATTGTAGGTAATGAGTAACCCAAGTAGTTATTCAATAGAGTAAACTTTTAAATCTTATGATTCAGTAATTATAATTATTTTAGCATCATAAGAGCTAGGTAGGCATCATAAAATCTTATTAACTTTTTTTGAATTCTACAGTTCGCTGCCTAGTGCATGCGATGATGTCACTATCTTGTTGAACCTAGTATACATTTTAGACACAGTCTCGCTAGGTTTCATGCAAAAAACTTCATAGTCATGCAGTAGAATATTTAGCCTGGACTATTTAACATCACTACTTTCATCATAAGTGATGCATAACCTATCCAATATTTCCTTCCCCATAGTGCTTGTAGAAACTCACATATAATCCTTAGATTTTAAAGCACCAAAAAAATAATCTTAGCATTTTGCATTTAATTGTGCGAGCTCTCTATCCTCATAAGTCCATTTAATAAAGGGTATATAATTTTCATGCCATTAACTTCATGAGATGGATGTGAATAATCAATTTGAAACACATGCCAAATTCTATAGTCAATGGATTGAAAAAATATAGACATGAAAAATTTTTAGAAATCAAATGAGATATTTTCAAGAAAAGGTGGACATGTTTTGGAATAACCCTCAACAATATTCCTATTACCAAAACGCACCATTGGATCTATACTTAAAGATTTTAGAATCTAAATTTCAAGACCCGCTCCAGTACCACTTTAAAGTTTGAGGAATTTGTTAGACCTTAATGAAGTAGCCCAAGGCCCACAAAGAGAGTGGGTGAATTGTTATTTTAAAATCAAGCGCAAAATAAAAATTTTGATTTTTGGTTTTTTGCTAAAAAAAATAATTTGTAAAATAAATCTAAGTATATTACTTAAAATAGTGTGGAAGCAATTAATAATTTTAAAAGAGATATTATATTTGTTTCTTTTAATACATATAAATTTTCTTATTACAAGCACAATCAAACCTATGTGTAGTTAATCGTAAATATTGAAATATGCAAATTCAACTCTTATATAATAATAAAAATTATAGAAAGAAAATTAATGAAAAAAGGAAAAAGCACACCAGAAGATTTGTAGTGTTTTGATTAACCTTGACATAGGTCCACTCCCCGAAGTCCTACACTCCAAGTATTGCACTAAAATAAAATGAATCTCCCTTTACCACCATAGTAAGGCGAAGAATCCCTTACACAATCCCTTCCACCAAACCTAATACGACGAAGTGTCGAAAGCTATGTCACCCTCCTGATGATGATATCGAACCTCGAATCTTTTTCTCCCTTATGGAGAAGGTAGAGTACCTCAACTCCTTTTAAACCCTCCTAGTGATGGCAGAGAACCCAACCCCTTTTTCTTCCTTTTTTAAAAAGGCAGAGAACCTCATCTCCTTTTCCATTTTCACCCTCTTGGTGAATGAAGGGAACCCAACTCCTTTTTCTCCCTCCTAGAGAAGGAAGAGAACCTCAAGGACTTGACGTTGAAGCCTCTCTCCCAAGAGAAAACTTCATGTACTCACTAGGCCATAAAAGGAGAAAAAGTGCTTTACTAGATTGGAGCAATCGTGTAATCCACTCATACTATTTCTCCCACACCCTCAAGCTCATGTTCTCCTTCCTCTCAAACCCTGGTTTTTATCAAATTGTTCTCTCCGAGTTCCTTCTTCTGCCCAAGTCTTCTCTCTCTTGTTCTAAGAGATAAATGAAACATTGCTAAAGTAATGGTGTTCAAAAACCCTAAAAATTCAAGTTGACCCATCTCTATTTGTATAGTATGATGTTAGTTTGTATAGTACAAGAAATTTAAAAATTAGACTCATTTAGTATGATACAAACAATCATTCAGATGAACTGTTCAAATTTTGCAAACATATTGTATAGTATAATAGTGATGTCATCCAATACGATATGTTCAATTTAATTATATTCATACTAGATAATCCATGAGGTGATTAAAAATCATCTATATCAATCATCCTGTATTGTTCTCATCATACAGTATAGACATTTAATTTCTAGTAGGTCATCCAGTATGATGTAAATATAGTACAATACAATTAGTTCAATAATCTTGGTTTTATTTGGTATGTTATTTGAGATGCCCAAATTTTATCACTATTAAATATACAATATGATCAAGATAGTACAATATAATTTACTATCATTAATTAAATCATAATTTTATTGACTAATTATGGGGTATAATTTAATTAAGATTTCAAAATTTTGTACATTACGATTAGGATCACATAAAATGATTAGTTCAAAAATTATTGTTTGAATTCTTAATTTATCTAGAGGCTAGGGTTTACAAATCAAAACAAATTGTGCAATATGATTAGTTCAATACCATTAATGATTCAATTTTATGTTAAGAACAATTTTTGAATAACTTATTGTATAGTATGATTGTAAGTTATACAATATGATTAGTAAAAAAATTTATCTTAGATTTTCCTCACACCCCCTATGTTCATGTTCATATTTACTAACTGCATGCAACCTTATGTGGCTAGACTCAAGAAGTAAAAGATTATAAAGAAGTTAAAATTACACTCTTTAACTTGACACCCTATTCTACCCAAGCTTGAGTCCTTAGCAGACTAGAGCGGTGTATGATTTTTCCAGAATTGTTAGTTCACACAAGATAAAAAAAATATCTAATATTCATGCTAAAAGACATAAAAACTCAATAATTAATATTTATTACCATTAAAAGAACAAGCTGGGGATCTTGAATTACAACATCATATCCATAAGCATACATAAGATCATTACTGGATATTTGAAGATGTTATGATATCAAGAGATTTCCTGTTTTATGCTCAAAGGCAATGCATAGAATGGAGTAAAGTGGCTATAAAGAGCATTAAAGACTAGGTCATCTCTCAACTCCATTTCCAAGAGCATACATAAAGTCA
This sequence comes from Dendrobium officinale, assembly GCA_019514585.1. NCBI lineage: Eukaryota > Viridiplantae > Streptophyta > Magnoliopsida > Asparagales > Orchidaceae > Dendrobium > Dendrobium officinale. Next base: position 36,620,908 of record CM033687.1, read on the forward strand.
TGAAATGATTTTTAAAAGTCACATTAATTAGAAACCTTTTGATTCTACATTCAAGTATATATATAAAATCATATGATGATCTTACTATGAGAGGTAAATGAATTGGAATATTTTTTAGTCTTGTATTCATGAGCATACATAGAACTTTAGTAAAAAGAGTTGCTAGACGTGTCAAGAATTGGATCTAGTCTTTACTTTATGTAAATGAGAATACTTAAGTTCAAAAGATGACTTTTAAAGAATAGGGTCAACAAGAAACTTATCAACTCTACATCTATAAGGGTACATAAAATTGAGAAATAGATTTTAGCTTAAGGGTAAGAAGACTAGAAAGTCTTGTAATCCTATGAATAAGAGAATACATGGAATTAGATTACCCATTGATTCTACCTAATAGCACCTACATAGAATCAAGGGATAATTTAATAATAATAAACTTGAGTAAATACTTCTTATCTCCATGAACAAGGGCATTCATGAAATCAAGAAGCACAACATATCATAAGGTTTACAAAAACTAGTTAGTTTAAAAATTTTATGTATAAAAGCACACATGGAATTTAAAAAAATGTTTGCTAAAGACATTGAAGAATTTGATCATTCCATAAATTTACATACAAGAGCATTCATTAAATTTAGGAATAATTTTATATGATTATTTAACTCAATAATTTTCAACTCTATGTTCAAGATCATATATAGTATAAGAAGCACATCTCTCCCTAAGAGTAAGGAAATAAAAAACTTCCCTAGTCCTATGTATAAGAGCATACACAGAACATGAAAAGGGTGATCTTACTACAAATGCCAATAGTCTTGAAAGTATTAACCTAAATGTGGGCTAACAAGGTTTCTCACCATAAATGATACAATGATAACCTAAATTTAACTAGATTGAAAATTTGTAAGTTTTCATAAGTTAGACCATTTCTCACGAAATTATATGTTTAAACTAGATATTAAATTAAATCAAGGTTGATATCCATCATCAAAGGTGATTAACATAATTTAATTTCAATTGAAGCACTATTCTCAATTGATATATTGGCTATTAAGTTGAAGGTTAATTTGATAAAAAATGATGGCATTAGCTTCTCAAAGATCTCCTTGAAAGGAAAGCTATTTTACTAAAATACTTCATCGAAGGAGTAAAAGGAAATAACTTTTGAAATACTTTCTTAAGAGAAAATATCTATGAAAAACCAAAAGATTAATGATTAGATAAATTGTATTTATTAAAAGTAATTTCAAGTTGAAGCTTCCATCATTAGGGACAATGACCCAAGATTCTTAAATATTTGATGAAGAATTTTTAAGGTACCTATATGAATATATAGAACTTGTCTATCCTCAGTAAAGGTTTAGAGTGCCTACCTATTTGGTTCATACCACAGTGAATTTGAATCAATTTTAAATAAGAGGGAGCTTGAACATAACATTGGACAAATGAAAATAAGTTGGATTAGAACACGAGCCTTAATTAAACAACATAGAACCTGAATTGTTCAAATAAATATCAAAAACCAAGAAAAAGGACTTATGATGAACAAGCCTTTAGTACACTCAAACAAATGTCAATAAACAAATGAAGGACTTGGAATACAAATTTTTTGCAAGCATTAATCAATGAAAACCAAGAGGAGTGTAATAATAAATATGCATATGATTATACAAGTTTCCCAAGTAATGAATAATGTGAAACTCATGGTGTTCAAGTCAATCAATCCATGAGAAAGGAAAAGGGATCCTATAAATACAATCGTTCATCCTGTAAGTGAAAATCACAAACTTGAACCATCATCAACCACCATCTCACAAACATATACAAGACGCACATTGGAGCAGAGCTCAGAGAAGGTCAATTTAGCAGAAGGATGCATGATGAACAAGCCTTCTATTGGGGATAATATACGTAGCCTTTGAAAGACCAATAAAAGAACAAGATGATATTAAAAGTAATTCTCCTAAGTAGATGGAGTCAACTTTTCAAATATCCTTAAGGTAGAAAACCATTTAGTAGCTAAAAGATCTATGATCACATGAACAAAATTATATCCAAGAGAGCTATATTCTGAAAGTGCTCATAGAGTTAGATCCTCAAATTATTTTCAAAATAGAAAATTTATTTAGTTTCAAGATTATTAATTAGAAAAATTAAGCTTATTCATAATCACGTCAAGTGGAAACTATCTCCATTGGGTATGATAGAGTTAATTTACAATATATTTCTCAAAAGAAGATCTATAGAGGAACTCTATAACTTTATAAAATGTGCCTATCAACTACCATAATTAGAGAAAGTCTATCTACATTTGGGAAATAAAATAAAGCCTTTTCTAGGATCTATAGGACAATAAATTTGTATCAAAGAGAAGTTCATTATTATTGACATTTGAATTAGCTTCCTAAATATCTCCTAAAGAGGGAATCAATAAAAAAACTAAAAAGACATAGTCAAAAAAATTGATTCAATAAAAAATCACATTTGAAACGAGGCAACCATCAATGAAGATGTAGGAGATATTAGCCTTTGATTGTTTGCCAAAGTTTAAGCTAATATCAAATGCAGTTCCATCAAAGTAGTGGGTGGAATTAGTTTCTAAAGAATCTTCTTGAAGAAAGAACAATTCAAATTATTTCTAGATATAGGAATGGAAAAATCAAGAATGTCCATTGTATATTTTAAATAAAGCTATTCATCATGGAATATTTTGATATTTTATTAGTAATATCTATCAAGAGATAGATCCTCAAGATAGATTCTATTAGGATGGCATATGGAATTTGTTTTTTGAGGTCCTTTAAAGAGAAAAATCCTTTGAAATTTTTTAAAAGTTGTGACTATATAAAGCATATCTACACATAAAAAGATTTTAACTATGGATTTTATTGGGGGATTTTTTTTTATATCTATCAATTGAATAGTTCAGTAGGAATTAAAAGCATCAAGTCATCTATCAAGAGAGATGACTAAAATATATTCTCAGATATTTTCTTAAGATAAATTCTTAATTAAAAAGGATTAAAGGCCAGTTTGAACCATCAATAATTGAAGTTATTTTGATAAAAATTTGAATGTTTTGGACCCAAGATAGTAAGAAGAATCTTAAATTAGTATGAAATCTAAAAATATAATCAAACCCTCTATATATATATATATATATATATATATATATATATATATATATATATATATATATATATATATATATATATATATATATATATATATATATATATATATATATATATATAAAAGAAAAATTGGATTTATTAGAAATATTAAAAGCATGTGGCCTATAATATCAATGCTACACCAACTTACATTGCAACTCAAAAATTGAAATTTGATTGAAGTTTGAAGTGTTAAAATATACAAATGTCAAGGATATCATAAGAAGGAACAGAGTAAATAAAAAATGGAAATGTTAAAAGTATGTGATCAAGGCACTTAAAACATTATTACACCCTTGTATTTCGCAACTCAAAGTAATATGCTCTTATATCATGGCAATCTTGAAGGAAACATCAAACAAAATACTCTTTGGACAAATGCCTATTAATGGCAGATGGGTCAATTCCATTCTTTTGTACCACTAAATAAGATCAACCATCAGTTTATATTTTGAAGGGACATTCCCAAGTAGACTAAAATCGAGAGTTATCCCTTGATAGAGAAATTGGGATGATCTACTCAAACATTTTTATTAAAGAAAATCTATTAATATTCCAAACTTTTGATTCAATCATTAAATTTGATTAAATTTATTTGGTTAAATTTTTTTAATAATTCAAACACCACCAAGTAGATTGAATCAATGGAGTAAAATTAGAGAGAAGCTAGAGAGAGAAGCTCCTGGAAAGTTGACAGAGAAATTGCTATTTTTTTAAATTTTCTCATTCTATCATTTTGGAGGATCTTTCATAAATTACGGAGGAGGCAGCAATGACCTCCATTGATCATTGGAAACTTCCAGTCAATCCTTCATCGTCCATTGGTTATCTCAATGGTTTAGTGAGATCATATAAGGCAGGGCCTTTGAAGATTAATGAACCTTCTACCATCATTCTAAAAAATCTCCACCATTTATCGATAAAGTAAAAAATCATGTCATTGAAGCACTTAATAAGGTTCCTCATCCCGCTGGAGGTATGACTCCTCCTAGAAGTTCTAACGATAATTAGGCCTCATGTTCTTTGGGTATGAAGTGATTTGTGAATAGGTTTAGTAATAACTTACCTAAACCTTTATTTTTGCAGAACAGTGTATCTTTCTCAAAAACATTAATGGAGAACCCATTTGCTATTTGTGAAAATGCTCAAGGAGAAATTCCTAAAGAGAATTTAGAAAAATTTCAAGACCACGGTGTTAACAATCCTTGGGCTAGGAGACCTTATATTAAGGTGAAATTCTCAAGGGACGATTCTATATTTTCTGAAAATGGAAATGCAATCAAGATGAACAAAACAAAAATTAAGATGAATTCTAACAAGCTTGAATTTTCTATGGTAGTCAAGTTTTTTGGAAAGGAGGTCCCTGTTCATGTGATAGCTAGTGAGCTTCACTATCAATGGAATCTTTTTGGAAAGCTTCACTTAACCATTCTTGGACTAGGATGGATCCTTTGTTCCTTTTTTTTTCTATGGAAGCTATGGATAAGGTATTAGAGGGAGGTCCCTGGTATGTAAACAGCCATATTGTTGGAATAGATAAGTGGTCGCCTCTATTCTCTCCTTCTTCCTTAAATGGATTAACATCTCCAATTTGGGTTAGATTGCCTCACCTTCCTCTGATATGTTGGGATGAAGATAATGTGGAAAGAATTGCTTCAATGATTGGACATCCTTTATGGATTAATGGAAACATGTCTCAATGGAGTAAAAGGGAGTATGCTAGAGTTTGTGTTCAGATGGCTCTAGATCAACAATTTCCTATAAGAGTTTGGGTGGAAGGTTCGTGTGGTTGTTTCTTTCAAAAAGTAGAGTACGAGAAAGTGTCCACATTCTATTTTAAATATGAGAAAGTGGGTCACCTCATTGGTGATTGAAAGGAAGGCATTTTTATTTGTTATGAGGCTAATCCCAGGCCAGTAGAAGATGGTATGGTGATTGTACAGTCTTTACAGGATGGAGTAAAAAAAGAAGAATCTTATGGTATTTGGATTCTTGTAAAGAATTTGAGGAGGAAGAAAGTGTTTGTCGGTGCAAATAAAGGCAATCAGATTAATGTTGTCAATACTAGGTAATCAAATGCCATTTTTGTCAAAATAACTATCAATAAAAGTTAACAGGATGTTGATTTGAATGAAGGAAGAACATCTATCCAAAATACAGTGGAGGCTGTTGAGACTGTTCAAGAGTTGCCTGCTAGCTGAGAAAGTTTCAGAAGGTGCTGAAATAGAAGAAGTGGTGGGTGTGGTGGAAGTTCACAAAGATAGTATTGATATTTATGCAGCTTTCAAAAGCAGAATGCTTTCTCCTTTCATTCCAATCATAATTGTAGACATGAATAAATTCATAATTTTGAATTTTTGTGTAAAAGGGAATGAGGATAATCTTCATGTTCTAGAGCCTATGGATGGAGAGTTAGATGAAGGCGAATTTGTTACTAAAAAAATAATGAATGTTGGTTCTGAAATAGACATAGCGGAGGAAGATTCTGGAAAGACAAAAGTAAAGCTTCAAAAAGAGCTTAGATCTTTGGGTAAAGATAATATTCTTTCTCAAAGAAGGAAAGGGGATGTGATGAAGAGGAATAAAAATTGGAGCAATCCCATTTCTAATCACAAATGTCATCAATAGCTTTTTGGAATTGTAGGGGGGAAAGGAAAAAAGAAGCCTCTCACTATTTAAAAGAATTTGTGAAAGAATTTGACATTTTCTTTGTCGGGCTTGTTGAGATGAATATTTCTTCAGTTGACAGACTTGAATTCAATGAAAATGGTTGGAGCTAGCTGGGATTACTTCATTGTTCTAGCATATAGATTGTCTGGTGGCATTATGGTATGTTGGAAGTCAAATGTTGGTTCTTTATCTGTGATTTATGCATCTCATCAAGAAGTAGTAGGAGAGTTTAAAACTCCTAACATAGGTGAGTGGTTGGTGGATACAGTATATGGTAGCAAAGATATTTATAAGAGGAGAGCCTTATGGGAAAGGCCAAAAGCTTATTCGAATACTCATATTCCTTTTATTGTGGGGGGAGACTTCAATTGTATTTTGTTCCAAGAAGAAAAAAGAGGTGGTAAGAAGTTTGTTTTTTCCCAAGGACCACAAGACATGAATTTGGTTATGAACAAATGTGATTTTCATGATATTAGAATAACTGATCCTAAATTTTCTTGGCGCAATAATAAGAAAGGTGGAGCACATATCCTAGAGAGATTGGATCGCTGTCTACTTAACACAGTTGCTTTATCAGCTATACAACCAGAGGTATTTCGTCACCTAGCTAGAATAGCATCTGACCACTGTCCAATCATGTTAAAAATTTTTACTTCGGGATTTCAAAAAAATAAACAGCTGGAGTATGAAGAATTTTGGGCTTCCTATCCAACTTCTACTATAATAGGAAATTAGTTCGAGGAGATGATGTATAAGTGCTGAATTATATGTTTAAAAGTGCATGGAAGGCATCATTCTTTTGGAGTAAAGAAAAGCATTTAAATCTCAACATTCTAAAAGAACGTTTAAAGAAAGACATACTTGAGTTGTAAGAAGAAGAGGCTGTACAAGGTAGCTTGTCAGATGATAAAATCTTTTTGCTAAAATCTAAGGTGATAGAGCTTAACTCTACTTTGGGGCGGCTCAATACTTAGTGGAGAAAAAGGGAAAAAGTCAAGTGTCTATAAGAAGGTGATTAAAATTCAAAATATTTCCATGCTTTTGCTTCAGCTAGACGTAACAGTAATCAAATAAATCAAATCAAAGATAGCAAAGGAAATTTTATTGAGGATCACAAAAAAATAGAAGAAACTCTATATGAGTTTTATGGCCAACCATAAATCACGTTATGGATGATGGAGATAGAAGCTTTTTTATGTCTGATTTTACTAAGGAGGAGCTGAATTCAGTAGTTTGCCGGTTAGAAGGAAATATTTCCCCAGGTTTGGATGGTGTTTCTTACTCCTTTATTAAATGTTATTGGCTCATCATAAAAGAGGATATTTGGGATATTAGTTTCTTTTTTACTTCCAGTGTTATGTGTGAAGAGTGGAAAGAAACTTCTGTGGTCCTAATTCCTAAGATGAAGAGTCCTTTGAAACCCTTTAACTATAGACCAATAAGCCTTTGCTTGGCCATTTACAAAATTGTATTAAGGATGTTGCTGAACAGGTTAGTCTGTATCATTTCTAGAATTATCTTGGAAGATCAAGAGGCCTTTGTTAGAAGCCATTTTTTATTTGAACATATTTTGCTTACTCTTTTTTTTTTTTTTTTTTTAAGAAATGCAAATTGCATTAGAAAAAGTAAAAATTATTTCAAACTATCAAACTAGACAACTATCATATTCCTTCTTTATAAAACTATACAAAGAAGAAGGAATATCAAGAAAAGAAGTTGAATCAAAGCAAAAGCTATTATCTAAAGCTAAAGTAGCACATAAGTCAGCTAATTTATTACAATATCTTGAACTATGATGAAAATTTACCTTGTTGAAGTCATTTAAAAATGGCATCTTCTCCGAAACCAAGATATTAGCCTTATATGTTGATTTCATCATTGAATCTTGAAGGAATTTGATCACATTGTAGTTTTCACCTTCAATTATTACACCTTTACTTTCAAACATCCAATCTTGCAAGAATTCTTTCAAGGTAGGAATAGTATCCATCTCTAGCTGATTTATATCCCAATGCATTTTCTTTTATCTAAAAACAAGAAGAAATCTACCTTTAAAATCTCTAACTATGCATCCAATGCTCGCTATATTAGAGTCCAACAAAGAAGTATCCATATTTATCTTTATCCAATCTAGAGGTGGGGGGTGCCAAGAAGTACCAAACTCCAAATGGAGAGAAGCACCCCGGTCAACTATCATCAGATATCTATACATGGCAATGGATAAAATGTTTGCAGCAACAACCGATGTAGATAAAATAGAATTACCAAGTTTACTGTCATTCCAGCATTTCCATGAGAAAAAAATTGATGTACAATAAACCTTTATAGTATTCAATTCTTCTTTGGAAAGTGTTCTAAGGTGAGTTAAACAATTAGCCAAAGATTGGAAGATAGGAATATTAAATCCCCAATGTCTCAATTTACAAATGATATCAATAAGATATTTGCAATGAATAATAATATGAGAACAATCTTCAACTTCTTGGCAACCTCTAGCACAAAGATCACTATGCCAAATTCTTCTAAATTTTAAAAATTCATTAGTTGGTAAGGCATACCTTCTCATCCTCCACCAAAACAATTCAACTCTTATTTTAAGTTTTAATTTCCTTAACCATATGGAAAAGCCAAAATCATTATCTTTATTGCTGTATTTGGTAGATTCTGCATATGCTAATGTAGAAATTGATCTTCCCGAGAGTTGGAAAAGAGCTCTAACCTGATCCTTATGTCCATCATGAATAGTATATTGTTGCAAAATTAGATTTACAAGATCCTGATTGAAGAACCAAAACAGTTCAGGCAAGTTCCACTGACCGTCTTGAAGAAGTAATTGCTGTAGCATTACCCCGTTTAAGCCAACACAATCAGCTAACATTGTCCATTAATTAAAACACTTGCCTAATAACCAAATATAATTCATAATATTGATACTTTCCCCATTTACAACTTTCCATTTAACAATTGGTTTTAAGTAAGAAGCCCCATCCAAGAGAATAAACCAAGCAGCTGAATGACCTCTTTTAATCTCTCCATTCCATATGTTTGTACCATAATTAATAGCAATGCTTCTATGCAACAACGATGAAGGATTTTGAGAAAACATCCAATACATTCTAGCTCTTAGAGGGATTTTGTGAACAATAGAATATAAGCCCATTCCGCCCAGATTTTTTTGGTTTTTATAAATCTTCCTATGCCACATAATAAAGACCACATCTACCATAATCTTTGTGCCAAATGAAATATTTAAAAAGCCTATCCAATTCATATAAAACACTTTTGGGATCCAAAGAGTGGATTGATAAAAAATTTGGCAAAGATAAAAAAAGAAAACTTTATAAGAACCATCCTTCCAGCCAAGGATAGAAATCTAGCTCCCCAAGTGTTAAGTCTCTCCAATGCATGATCAATGATGAATTGAAAATCATCCTTCACCATTCTCCTTAAAACAATCTTAATACCCAAGTAATGTAGCTCATTAACAACTTTGAAATCAAAATTTTCCCAATTTTTCTTCTCAAGTTTGGTCTCACGCTTTTTCAAAAAGAATCTGAGATTTTGCATTGTTGATATTTTGTCCTGTCCATCCACATTACTCCATTACTAAATTCTTCATAGCTTGAACCATACGAGAAGATACTATCCCAAATAATAAAACATCATCTGGATAAAAGATATGAGTAATTTTAGGTGCTATGGGAGAAATTTGGATTCCCAATTTTTGTCCTCTTTGATTAATAGCATTTGATAAAAGCTGAGAACACATGATGAAAATATACGGTAGCATAGGACAACCTTATCGAAGGCCACTTTTTGCTTCAATCCATATAGAATTCTTTCTATTTAAAAGGATAAAAAAATGCATGTTAATCACACATTCCATGATAAGATTGGATATCTTAGCTGGAAAATCGAACCATTTTAAAATAAGATCCAAGGTCTCCCAATTCATTCTATCAAAAGCTTGTTCCAAATCAAGCTTGACTTCCTTAAAATCTTTTTTATTTTGGAAATTTTGAATTTATTGAAAATTATATGAGCTAATAAGCAATGATCTGACATAGATCTTCTTGGAATAAATGCAACTTGTTCTTCAAAAATGATTTTAGAAATACAACACTTCAATCTATTCACAATCATTGTTGAAGCAACCTTGTAAATGGTTTGACAAAGGCTAATAGGATAAAAGTTAGAAGGTGTTACCGGGTTATTCATTTTAGGAATAAGAACAATCATAGTATCTTTCCTAGCTCCATGCATATGCCTGGTCTTGAAGATGTCATCAATTGCTTTCCAAGTTGCATCTTTCACATTTTTCTAATAAAATTTGAAAAAGGAAGTGGTACTCCCATCCAAACTGGGAGATTTATTTGAGCCTTGCTAGAAAACAACAGTAGCTAACTCCTCTTTAGTGAACTCAAAATTCAATAAATCCTTGTCGTCTTCATCAACCATCTATTCCATAATAACTAAAGGCCAATTCATCCTCACACAATCCCTGGATCTCCATTTGTTTTCAAAAAACTTCTAAAAAATTGATTCTATCTGCTCCATGTCTTCCACCGCAATGTTGTTTACATCCTTTATTTTTCTAATCAATTTTCCATTCCTTCTAGCCAAAAGCATAGTCATGATAGAATTTTGAATTGGTGTCACCCTCTTCATTCCATGTTGCCTTCACTCTTTGATTCTACCAAGTTGATAACTTGAACAACGTAACATTGAGTTCATTAACTTTAGCATGATGTAAAATAAACTTATCTGGACTAAGAACTCCTCCCAATTCTTCTTCCAGTTGTAATTTAAGAATTTTTTTCTTTAATTCCTCCTTAAGAAAAATCAGATTTTTTCATTTATTCGTGTTCCAATAGTATAGGGACTTCATAGTTCTCAAAATTATCCTATTTAAAACTTCTGTTGCACCGCCAAAATCCTGTTTCTCCCAAGATTTAGTGACAATCTTCTAAGTTGATGGATAGGACTTCCACGTGTCTTCAGAAAAATTTAGAATGAAACTGAGGCACTTCATCAAATTTAAAAGCAATGGGGCAATGGTCAGATGCCACCCTTGCTCGATGTCTAACCAAAGCCAAAGGAACCAATTGAAGAGCCGCTAAATTCAGTAAGCATCTGTCAAGTCTTTCCCAAATCCTTGCAGTTCCTTGTTTGTTGTTACACCAAGTAAACCTTGGTCTAATAACACCTAGATCATGAAGATTATGATTAGCCATAAAAAATTTCATCTCTTTCAATCCTTTAGACATACAAAACCTTTTACCCCACCTCTCTTATCTTTCTTAGAAAGAAGATAATTGAAGTCTCCTCCCACTATAGTAGGAACACTACCCAACACATTCCTCCCAAGGCTTTCCCAAAGCTCCCTTCTAGCTTGAAACTCCTTATTTCCATACATCGTAGCCACATTCCAACACCCTTTACTAGTAGATTCAAGAACACCAAACACTAATTAAGAAGAGAGCTCTACCACATTAAAAGACACTAGATTTCTATTCCAAAGAACAAGAATACTTCCAGAAGTACCCTCAGCTAGATGATGGAATAAATCCCAATCACAACCGATAATCCTATTAACATCTCCTGCAAATATTTGCCAACTTGGTCTCATCTAACCATATAAAAAAATATGCATTTTCTTTCACAATTTCCCTTAGGTAAAGAGAGGCTTCCTTCTTTTTTTCCCCTCTACAATTCCAAAAAATAAAGGAAGACATTGATTACATAAAGGGGAAGAGTCCCCACCTTTCTTCTTCACCTTACCTTCAACTTTCCTTTTCCTAGAGACGGGTTCAATAGGACCCAAAAATTTTAGCTATAATTTGGATTTTTTTTTAGCAGAATTCAGTAGTTCTTTATCAGTACTTCCTTGATATGTGTTTTCAACATTTCCTTGATCTTTGTTTCTAGATATACTAGTCCCTCCATCATTAACATCTGCTACAGCAAAATCAGTTGCTTCAGGATCCAAAATAGAATTAATATTACCATTTGTGTCTTCAGGAGAATCAATAGAAACGAGAGATTCTTCTTTATTAGTAGAATATGTAAAAGGATCATTAAAAACATTTTCCACTTCTGGGATAGCATCTAGGATAACATCATTTGTATTGTTGATTTCTTCAGCTAACACTTCAAACATGTTGGACATATAGACATCAGGTTTTAATTTTTCACTTATAATTTCGTGATGGTTGTAATTAGAAACAGTTTCCAAATTCGGTGCCTTATCTTCTTGAATATTATTCATGGATTGGAGTATGTTTTTATTCATGAAAACATTTGTGTAATTTTTTTTATCTAGTTGCTTTGTGTAAGCTTCTTTCTTCCAATAACCATTGTTCCGGCTCCAATTCTTATTTGTTCTTTTTTTGAACTTGACATGAATCCATGGCCCATATTCCTCATTTTGACGATGATGTATTGCTTCATTTTGAACAACATGATTCAATCCGTTAAAATTTCCTTTAGTCTTATCTTATTCAGATCGGAGAATCGGGCATTCAGATTTTAAATGCCCAATTTTGGCACAATGGAAGCAAAATGAAATTAATTTTTCATATTAAACTTTCTGAAAGAATATTCCTCCCAAACCAACTACCCAAATTCCCAAAGGTAATTAGGATTCTAAGTTGATACAAACACAAACATGAGCAATTCTTTCCCCATTTAAATGAGTTTCCATCTAAATACATTGGTGTTCCATTCCTTGAAGAAATTTTTACAATATTAACTTCATCCCAACAATATAATGGTAAAAGTGGAAATCAGATCCAAACAGGTGCAATTAAACCTTTAAGAGATAAAGGTGAGAAAAATGAGACAATTTGTCCATACCTACAATATGACCCCCGACGTACCACGGGCCACCCCTGAGAATTTCTTCCATAGCATTAGTTGTCTTAAAGGAACATAGAATCCAGTTCAAACCCAAAGTTGTTAAATGGAAGTTACCAAACATGCTCCATTGCTTCCTGAGCTCCATAATACAAACCAAAAAAGGGGTGTTCTTTCAAAGAACTTTCAGAACTACTGAGTTTGCAAGAATTTGAGAATTTGCTAACTCTAATTCAAAATTTAATTTCACTGCTACCCCGTTTGATGACATTTCTATTGAATTATTATCAAAAATGATTTTGATATAATGGGGTTTCTTCCAGGCATTGATTAAAGTTTCTTTGTAATTGCTAATTTCATCAATCGGTTGATCCGCAACTTTATCATTCAATGAAACATGATTTACTGAATCAATAATTGTCACTTCAGGATTTGAAAAATTAATAGATAAATTACGATTAAGAGATCCTTCATTATTTCCAACAAATTTGCTAACTTTAAGAACCAAATTCAATGACGTAGTGCCATCCTGATCTAAAGTTCCAACCGAAATTGCATTTATATCATTACTTGTTTTAGGTACAACAGACATCTTCGGTGGTTCTGCTAATTTCTTTCCCTTCCCTTCAACTTAAGGAACTTGGATTTTATCATTATGAGCATTTGAACAAAAACCTTCTCTTATGATCAAAGGTTTTTGGCAGTTTCTTGATTCTCTTTGAATGTCTCCTTTGTTGGTTCTTTTATGTTTGAGAACTTTAGCATTACCCAAAATAGATGAAATCTTGATGGTTGAAAGAAGACCCATCGGAAGGATGATGCCGGTTATCTGATGGAGGATGGTTATCTTGCGGAGGCCGGTAATCCGATGGCAGCCGGTTGTCCGATGCCATCTTGAATAGAGAAAGAGAAAATCCCATTTAAAAAAGTTTTGAAAAGAACTTTCTCTCATTATAGGAGGTAATCAATAAGTTTAGATTTTCTAAAGCAAAAAATAGAATGATGGCTTTTAAAGTCGATATGGAACAGACATATGACAGTATGGGTTGGAATACCTTGAAGCAAGTATAGAGCATTTTGGATTCCCTGGTAAATTCTCTGATCTTTTATTACAGTGTGTGGTTGATCCTAAGTATTCCATTTTGATCAATGGTACCAACTCTAAATGGATTCAGGAAAATTGTAGATTTAGGCAAGGGTGCCCCTTATCTCTTTATTTGTTCATTATGTGCTCGCAATTGTTGATGGATGCTTTTGTTCAAAGGGGTTCAAAGATTGGAATCAAAGTAGCTCCTAAACTAGAAATAGTTTAACCTTTGAAATATGCTGATGACATTGTCATTTTCTCCAAGGCTAATCGCAAGAGTGTGAAAAAAATTATGAAGATTATGAAGGGATATAGTAACTGGACGGGCCAAAGAGAAAATGTTCAAAAATCATTCATTCTTTTTGGGAAATTGGTTGGAAGAAGAAAGTCTATTGTTCTTTCAAAACTTTTGGAATTTAAAGTAGTCAAAGAACTGATTTATCTTGGAGTAAAGATGGCTTTGAGGAGACTGACTATTTTAGACTTTCAAAGCATGCTAGAAAAGGCTTATGGAAAGTTAAATACATGGTTAAGCAGGTTCATATCTTTGTCAAGTAAGCTTCTTCTTATTAAGTTGCCACTCTTATCTCTTCCTATTTTTTTATCAAAATATTCAATTGTCCCGATGGGAATGTTGAATGAGTTGGATAAATTGAGTAGGGACTTTCTTTGGAACAAATAAGATAGAAGTAAGGGTATGTTGCTTGTGAAACTTTATGTAAACTAAAAAGATTGGGTGGTCAAGGAGTGCTATCAGTAGCTGATAAAGTAGGCCCTTTGAGGGCTAAATTTTCTTAGATTTCATATCTTGACCTTTTCTATGCTTAATAGGATTTTAATTGCAAAATATTGGAAAGATATTTGGAATTAACAAATTAGAAGTAGAGCCTCTTCTACTTGGAAGATAATAATCAATGGAGCAAGTTTTCTACAACAAATAGTGAGATGGAAAATTTTATATGGTAGAAGTATTAATACCATCAAGGATGCCTGGATTCTAGAAAAGCGTATAAAGAGATGGCCCACATTTGTTGCTGATGTAAACAACAAATGCAAATGTCATATGAATTTTATTCAAGAAGGTTGCTGGAATGGCTCAAAGCTACAATAGGTTTTCGGGCAAGAGCTGGTGGAATTAATTAATTATGGACTGATTCATCTTAAATTACAATGTGATCAATTGGAGCTAATGTTTAAATGTTCAGGAAAATCTATTTCTGCTTTGATTTCTGATAACATAAATAGTTATGTTTCTGAAGACAGGAATTGGAAATGGCTGAGAAATTTGAAATTAAGGCCAAGGGTGGAGCTATTCTGGTGGAGAATGAATCTCAAAGCAATTCAGAAGGCTTCTCAGCTTTAATGGGTGTTTGAGTGGATGTAATGCAATAAAGAATTCTCAACATAGTTCGTTGTTTTTTTATTCATAAAGTGATAGAGTTGCTTGATAGATGGGGATTTAAACTCCCTATTTTCTCTGATTTGGAAGAATGCTATTGGGAGTTGGCTGCTTTGTCAAAATCTAATCCTTTCTTGGGAAACTTGTATTGCTCAGCTGTGTTCTTCTCTTGGAAAAGTAGAAACAAGCTTGTATATAGTAAAACGGAGGATAGTATTAATGTTATAGCAGCAAATTCATTCAATTTTGCCACTGCATCATTTGGCTTTAATCTAATTTCAGACAACTGGGATTCCAATCAATTAAGGATATCTTCATCCTCTTAGCATCCCCCTCCCACTAAATGGATTAAGATTAATGTATATGCTTCTCTTGAGAACTCTTATATTGCAGGCATAGGTGGTGTGATCACAGATTATAAAGTTAGATTTTTGTCTGCCTTTGGATTTAACTGCTTGCATTGGGATTGCTCGGATTTAGAGCTAAATGCGATTCTATCCCTGAGGAAGGTTTTTAAAGAATATATGTATGAGGCAAAATGAAAAATAATTGAAGGTGATAATTATAATGTAATGAAGTATGTTCAAAGTGTGACGAAGAATGAAGTTACTAAGGATGGCTGCTTCAACCAAGATGATTTTTTCTTTCTAAAAATTTTAACGAAGTGATAATTCATTTTGTGAATAGGGATTGCAATAAGTGAGCGGACTGTTGTACTAACTATATATGTTCTTTTGATTTTATTTGGGATAGTTTGGATTGTAATAAGGTTCCTCCTTACTTTTTTAAGTTGCTAAAGGAGGAATGTGATAGGAGTTTTATCACTTAGGCTCTTATATTTTTCTTTATTCTAATAAAATTGCTCTAAGCATTTCTTCAAAAAAAAAAAAAAAAGTAGATTGAATTAAACTTATCATGTTAATGAAATATGTACTTGAATTTAGCCACAATGAATAAGATAATAATATAGTTTGAAACATTTTAACTATACTTATTAAAAGCTCTTGTAGGTTGTTAAACCTTAAGGAACTAGCCTGAGGCTAACCAAGAGGGGAGTGGGGGGGGTGGGGGGGGGGGGGGGGGGGGGGGGGGGGGAGTTGTTGCAAATCTGAGTTTAAGGATTAGACTTTTGATGATAGCAAACATTCATGATTTCCAACGACTGCCTTGCTTACTAACTTTTTAGGTCCACAAGAACGAATGCAACTCAAGCCAGCTCAAGATCGAGTAGATTTAGGTTGACTCAAGTTTGTATTTTTTCCTTTCTTGAGTCAATTGTAAAAGTGGTTCATGATGCTAAGTAACCTTGTACCCACATACTTGAGGGTTTTATTGTTGTTTTATGTTTTGAGAACATCGGCCTGGATGATGATCATTTCAGCCAACACAATCAGACTAAAAACAAAAACCCTAATTAAGGAAACTCATTAAGGCAGTCGTCATTAAGAAGGATCGTCCTGGGCGATCCCTGTATCGGCCAGCTGAGTTAAGAAAGAATCAGCCGCCATGATCAATTTAGGTATTATTTATTTTAGAGAATCATCTTGGACGATCGCAGCATCGGCCTGTATGATGCAGCATAATTATACCTAAATTAATCTGATAATTATGAAAAGCAATTAAGGTTGATTGATATGATCACATCGACCAGGCCGATCGCAGGATCGGCCAGGATGATGTACTGGATGATTGACATCAGCCAGAATCTATTCAGGGCGATGTTCAAGATGATTTTCATCGGATTTGAACTAATCATCCAAGACGATATGGTATCAGCCTGGATGATGCAACAAATTTTTTTTTCTGATCTTCCCAAATCATCCTGGCTAATTGAGCTTAATTTGTACTGATCGTACAGGATGATAGAAATATCATCCTGGACAATAATGCCGGTTCCTAAAATTCTATTTAAACGACCAGAATTTTCTCATGCTTAAGACCTTGAGTGCTGCTGTCTTGACTTGAGAGAGCCTTGGGAGAAGGAAAGAGGGAGAGAGAGAGAGAGAGAGAGAGAGAGAGAGAGAGAGAGAGAAACTTATGAGGGGGAGTTTGTGAGAGGGTTCATAAAGGTTGCTCTAAGGAAGGTTCCAAGTCATCATCTCTGCTCTTCATCCTTCGTCCTTGGGAGGTTCTTGGTTGGTCTAATTCAGCAAAAGGTCCGGGTTTTCTGCCCGCTTCAGTCGGTTCTCTTCCGCACCGAAATTGGAAAAAAGGAGTCTATTATAAAGGCTTATCTATCAAGCTGTGGGAGCTAAAGGAGAAACACTTAGTTAGTGTAATACTCGGAGGGTGCCTCTGAGGAGTGGATGTAGGTTAAGGTTTGACCGAACCACTATAAATTTGGTGTGATCTTTCTTTGTTTTACTTTCGCATTTAATTTTCGCATCCGCTACTCTTGTGGTGTATTGTTTTAGTTTTGGTGTTGTGCTTTACCTAAGAAATTTTTTTAAAAAATACCAATTCACCCCCACCCCCTTTTAGTTAGCCTCAGGCTAGTTCTTAAGGGCTTAACATCCCTAACAAACTTTTAAGTGGTATCAGAGCGGGATTCATAAAAACTATGTATGAAAACTTTTTGAATTTTTGATCCATGGCTAACAATAGAAACTGTAATACTACGGAAGGGTATTCTATTACCCGACCACCTTTGTTTGATAATATTCCTTTTAATTTTTGGAAAACTCGCATGTCTATGTTTTTACAATCAATTGATGATCTCATGTAGATGCTTGCTAAGGATGGTTATACACCTCCAACTGGAAAATTGATTGGCGTTATTGTTCCACTTCCTTTTACTAAATGGACTATAGATGATAGGGATTAGCACAATTAAATGAGAAATGTTTGAACTATTTTTTTTGTTCTTTGAAATTGGAAGATTACATGCGTGTTTTCACTTGCACTACTAGTAAAGAAATTTGGGATAAATTGTGTATCACCTTTGAAGGTACTAATGAAGTCAAGTAATCCCGTTTGAATATTCTCTTGCATGATTACAAATTTTTTCTCATGAAACCTTCTGAATTTATTTCTGAAGTGTATACAAGGTTTACACAGATTGTTACTTCATTGCATACATTAGGAACAGAACTTTCTAACTATAAAAAAGTAAACAAAATTTTAAGATGTTAGCCTTCCTTTTCTGATACAAAAATTACTGAAATATCTAAATCTAATGATTTAATTACATATTCAATTGATAACTTACTTGGTTCACTCATTTCTTACGAGCAAGGGGTGAACCAAAGAAATCTTGATGCATGTGAAAGGAAGAAGGAGAAAATGATGGCACTTAAGGCGAACAATTCGAACACTAATTATTAAAGGTCTGAAAGCGATGATGTTGCTTTAATCATAATGTAATTTAAGAGCTTTCTAAAGAAGAAGCACAAGAATCATCAAAAGTAGAATAAAGGTAAGGGTAGCAAAAAATTTAAGAATTCTAATGATACAATTTTCTTTGAATGCATGAAGCCTAGGCACGTTAAAGCTGATTGTCCTACGCTTAAGGCACACCCAAGTAAGGAGAAGGGTGAGGAGAAACCAAACCTCAAAAAGGATAAGAGTAAGAAGCGATTCCAAAAGGCATTATGGGCAGATTCTGCATTAGATTCCTCTAAAATTGAACCTGAGGAGGAGACAACAAACTTGTGCTTAATGACAAATAATAATCTTGGTCAAAGTGACCAAGAAGAAGTACGTGAACCAACTTATGATCAATTATTAGAAATTTGTGAGCATATGCATGCATCATACAAAAAACTCAAAAAATCTCATACTAGTTTGAAATTAGAATTTTTAAATTTACAAAAAGAGCATGAAAATCTTTTAAAAGAAAATTCTCATATTGATAGCAACCATATGGCTTTACTTGATGAGTTTGATGTATTAAACAAAAAGCACAATGAATTATCTGATGCACACAATTCTTTAAAATCATCCCATGCTGAGTTTGAAAAAGAATTAACAAATCTCAAAGTTTTTGAAAATAAACCATTACATGCTTTTAAAAGGAAGCATCACCATAGGAGTATATTAGTGCATCCTTTTCCTGGAGTTAGAAGTTTTTTATGTGGCATTCTAGGACACATAGCATACACTTGCACCATTCACCATAGCTCACATTGGGTTTGGAGACCCAAGTTACATGATCCACAACATGCATTGCATTTTACTTTCCATAAGAAGGAACCCAAACATGTTTAGGTTACTAAATCTGACATTTGATAATTTTGTAGGCAAGCTCTCACAAAAGGCCTCGTGAGAGCATGTGGTACCTGGACAGCAGACGCTCTCGACATATGACTGGCGATGCCAATCAATTCATATTGCTCGAGACCAAGATAGGAGGCAAGGTGACTCTTGGAGACAACACCAGCAGGAAGGTGGTAGGCTCAGGTATAATTGGTAATTCCAAAAACCTTCTGATTAAAAATATTATGCTTGTAAATGGACTGAAACACAACTTGCTCAGCATCAGTCAGCTTTGCGACAAGGGCTTCGTCATTAAAATTTTGGCAAATTAATGCATTATGACCTTAAATAATAACACTATTTTGCAGGGAAAGTGGATCAACAACGTTTACATGCTTGATTTAAATAACATTGAATGTGCTACTTCATTTTTCTTAAAAACTACTATTGATGATTCATGGTTGTGGCATAGAAGAGTATGTCATGCCAGTATAAAAATTCTT
Source organism: Dendrobium officinale (assembly GCA_019514585.1). Lineage (NCBI taxonomy): Eukaryota > Viridiplantae > Streptophyta > Magnoliopsida > Asparagales > Orchidaceae > Dendrobium > Dendrobium officinale. Next base: position 36,640,790 of record CM033687.1, read on the forward strand.
AGAAAAGTGACCCAAAAAGACCTAGTTAGAGGTGTCCCCAAGCTTAAGTTTTCAAAAGGTCACCTTTGTGATGCCTGCCAATTAGGAAAGCAAATCCACTCCACTTTTCACTCCATTAATGACATTATCACCTCTAGACCTTTAGAAGTCCTTCATATGGATTTGTTTGGACCTGTTAGCACTGCCAGCTTGGGAGGGAAAGTCTATGGTTTTGTGATTGTCGATAACTACTCGAGGTTTACTTGGATTAGATTTCTGTCACACAAAAATAAGTCATTTGATGAGTTTAGAGCCTTCTTCACTTGGATTTAGAAAAAGTTAGGTTGCGAGATCTTAACCATCCATAGTGACCATGGGGGAGAGTTTAAAAATGAGAGATTTAGAGATTTTTGTGAGGACAAGGGGATTAGCCATAACTTCTTAGCTCCTAGGACCCCTCAGTAGAACGGGGTAACTGAAAGGAACAATCGGACCTTAGTGTAAGCCGTTAGAGCCATGCTTATTGAGTATTCACTTCCAAAATACTTTTGGGCTGAAGCGGTTAGCACAACTTGTTATGTGTTAAATAGGGTGAATGCTAGATCCAAATTAGATAAGACACCCTATGAGATCCTTAAGGGTAGGAAACCCAATCTTTCCCACATTCATGTCTTTGGTTGTAAGGTTTTCATTCATAATAATGGGAAGTCTCACTTAGGAAAATTTGACCCAAAATATGATGGAGTGTTCTTAGGATATTCTAGTGGTTGGAAATCCTTTAGGGTGTTTAATAACAGGACTTTGGTGGTGGAGGAAACTACTAATGTAGTGTTTGATGAGTCTGATCCTAGAAAGCCTAGAGTTGAGGATGATGATAATGTTGGAGAAATTACCACTGGAGTATAAAATTTAGAGAAGAAGGCAGAGCACCAAAATACTGAAGGAGTAAGAGAGGTTACCCAAGATGTAGAAGATGTAGATCTGAAGGAAATGGTTGAACCTTCACACACCTTGCCTAGAGATTGGAGATACTCTTTGAGTCACCCTAAAGATCTGATCATAGGAGACCCTTGTAATGGAGTTAGGACTAGACATGGACTTAGGAAGGAAGTGAACAACTCTGTCATTATCTCAATGACTTAACCCATCAACATAAACCAAGCCCTTTCTGATGAGTTTTAGATCTTAGCCATGCAGGAGGAGTTGAACTAATTTGTTAGGAATGATGTTTGGGAGCTTGTAGAAAGATCTAAGGGACAAAGTGTAGTTGGAACCAAGTGGGTCTTTAAGAATAAGGAGAATGATTCTGGAGTGGTGGTTAGGAATAAGGCAAGATTAGTGGCTAAGGGGTATAACCAAATAGAAGGGATGGATTTTGAGGAATCTTTTGAACCTTTAGCTAGATTGGAAGCCATTAGAGTGCTATTAGCCTTTGCATGTTATAAGGGATTTAAGCTTTTTCAAATGGACGTTAAGAGTGCCTTTTTAAACGGGGAAATAATAGAAGATATTTTTGTAGAACAACCTGCAGGTTTTGAGAGTTCCCAATTTCCAAATCATGTTTTCAAATTAAAAAAGGCCTTATATGGATTAAAGCAGGCACCCAGAGCTTGGAATCAGAGGCTTAGCACATTCTTACTAGAAAGGGAGTTTATTAAGGGAAGTGTAGACACTACCCATTTCCTATGGAAAGTATGAGATGATTTACTCATTGTTTAGATCTATATCGATGATATAATTTTTGGATCTTCTAATAAAAGGTTATGTAATGATTTTTCTAAAATAATGAGTAAGGAGTTTGAGATGAGCATGATGGGAGAATTGTCCTACTTTTTGGGGTTTAGAATTTGACAATTAGATGATGGAACTTTTCTGAGCCAAACAAAGTACATAAAGGACATCTTGAAGAAATATGAAATGGACAAAGCCAAGCCAATTAATACTCCCATGATCTTAGGAATTCAATTAAACAAGGACCTAAATGGAAAATCAGTTGATCAGAAGAAGTACAGAGGGATGATTGAATCTTTACTTTACCTGACTACTAGCTGACCTGATATAATGTTTAACATTTATCTTTGTGCTAGATTTCAAGCTGACCCTAAGGAATCCCACCTGACTACAGTTAAGAGAATTCTTAGATACCTTTTAGGGACCCAAAACCTAGGAATCTGGTACCTTAGGCACAACACTTCTTTTGAGATTATTGGATTTTCTAATTCTGATTTTGCAGGATGTAAGGTGGATAGAAAAAGCACTTCTAGAACTTGCCAATTCATTTGACAGTCTTTAGTCTCATGGTCTAGTAGAAAGTAAAACTCTATTTCTCTTTCCACTGCTGAAGCTGAGTGCATTGCTTTAGAAAGTTGTGTGGCCCAAGTCATTTAGCTAAAACAACAAGTACTGGATATAGGATTACCTATAGGCACCATCTCAATTTTTAAAGAAAACAATAGTGCCATCTGTATTTCTAAGAATCCTATCCAACATTCAAGAACTAAGCACATTGACATTAGGCATCATTTTATTAGAGATCATGTGACTAAGTGAGACATTGAGTTACACCATATGGCAACTGAGAATCAACTTGCTGACATATTTACTAAACCACTGGCCTTCGATACTTTCAGCACTTTAAGGACCAGATTGGGTGTGAATGACATTAATGCATGAACTTGATTTTCTACTGATTTCTGATTTACTTTGCTTTATTTTTTAGTTTTTTTTATTGTTTATTCTTTTTGTAGATCTTCCTCTTTGTTTTTACTTTATTTTTTAGGCCTTAATTTTTTTTCTCTTTCAAATCATCGCTGAATTGATATCTTATGTCTTGGTTTTATTTTTTTGAAATTTTGTAGTCAATATTTTACATCTCTTTAATCTGCTAAAGGGTAAAATCACTGTTGATTGTGTCTCTTTCTCTAACCTATTTTAATGGTGAAATTTTCTTTTATAAACAAAAGACCAAATCAAACTAATAAATGGATTTTGCAATTGAGATATTTTCTTCCTTGCTACATTAATCTAGCTTATATTTATAATAACCAAAGTTTTTTTATTACTTCAATATTTCTTGTTATCTTGTCAATACATCTCTCATATGATTTTTTATTCTTCCCTATATTAGAAAGTAAGTTTTCTTCTTCTCTAATATCTAGAAGATATACTCCCAACTAAAATATTTAAGAGTTTTGTGGAAAAGAATTTAGCATGAAAAAAAAAAGGCCAATGATGCCAAAAGCAAAAGATGCGCAATGACGCCAAATTAAAAAAAAAATATATACACAAAGTGTATCAAAAATTAAAAGATGCGTAAAGTATGCCATTCAATGGACAAGAGGAATAAAATTAGCCCATCAAAAAGCAAGCTATCTTCCTTTCTTCCAACTCTTAAAACTTAGAAGATTTCATATATCACTTGAGATTTTCAAGGACTTGATTTTGAATTTTGCAATTTAACAAACTAGTTTGATATATTATTTTATAAGATATTTTTCTGAAACGAAGTCTTGATCGGATCTCTTTTCCTTATCCAAATGTTTTTTCTGAGTTAGGCCTTTTGATTTCAAAAGAAGATTTTGCCCTAAAAGAAGTCTTAGCTTAGGATTAACATGATCGGATATTTTATCATTTTTTGGATTTTTGAAGTTTTTAACTCAGTAACATACAAATTTTTTAAAATCAATCACATGGAGAATATATCATGTTCATGCCTTGATAAAAAAAAAACATTGATTTTTTATGTCTTTTGTTTTATCGTTGTTATTTTTTGTTGATTTTATTATTTTTGGGCCTTCTATGATAATCTCCATCCTTCCTTTGATTTGAAATTTTTTGTCATATCGTCCTGGACGATCGGCTTTTCTTGCTTAAAAAACTCCATATGCTGAATATTCTGACTTTTCTGCTCTGATCGTCCTGGACGATCTTTTATCATCCTGGACGATATGATTGACCTATGCTATAATCATCTTGATCATCTTGGTCGATACATTTTTCATCCTGATGATGCATTAATTGGTTATCATTCCGTCTAATACACCTGTTCGTCCTAGATGATACACGTGGATCATGATTTAAAACATTTTAAATTTGGCTAATATGATCCATTATTGAGCATCGTCATGGATGATCCACCTAATCGGCCTAGATGATGTGCTTTTTCGAAGGTCATCTGGCCTGACTTCTCGGAACGATCGCCTGTGTCTAATCATCCCGAATGATATATGATCGTCCTAGATGATCGGATCACCTTTTTGACCAATCGGCCAGCCTCAATAATAGCACCAGATCTGCCTGGATGATCCTGTAATCATCCTGGATGATCCGGCCGATTCTTTAAATAGGGCCCGTAATCAGCCATTTTTTCTTCACCTCTCTCTTTGGCTTTCTACTTACTATTGCTTACTGTTTCCTTGGTTTTTCTTCTAAATGGCTAGTGGAAAGCATTCTCGTCAGACGTTTGGCAGCTCCTCACGGGGCATGCTGGACCCTCGATTCCGGGAGGCAGACGATTAGGCTGCCTACCACCGTTACAAAGAGTGCAGCATTACTCTCTCCCAAACAATTAATCTAGCCTACCCCTCCTATCCGGTACTAGATCTTTTCACTCACACCTCTCTTTGCTTTATTCTCACCCTCGCAGTCTCCTTTAATTTTGAACTTCTTTTTTAATTTTATGTAAACCTCCACATAAATTCTTCCTACACTACTCTCACCTCTTATGTGAATCGACGTCCTGTCGAGATCACATATTAGGATATTGCTGAACTGTTGTAGCTGTCCACCATTAGGGATAAGCTGCATACCCTTATCTTTGATCCTGACTTTGACTATTCCACTGCAAATCACTTTCTTCTCCACACCAACACACACTTTCATGTTGGAGAGGCTGACTCTTTACTCACAGATGCTAGGATAATCCAGCATGTCCTTCACACTTATGTTATTCCAAAAGCCGGGGACCGAGTCCACATCACTCCACTCCTTTCACTTACTACCTTTTACATTCATGCACATAGAGAGTTCAATGCCAAAGACCTGATCTTTCGCTACATTGAGCATTTGACTACAATCCAGGTCATAGAAGAAAGCCCAATCTTGCTATAGGACACATCATTACATATGTTCTAGAATCCAAATACAACCTTCAATATCCTGCTCCTCCCAACCATCTACAACCCTTCTACTCAAACAATTCCTTCAATATCCTTCACAGTACTCATCTCTACCCAGGGGATGGGGAAGCTCTGGGGGCCGAGGAAGAGGAGGCTCTCGATCCTATTGCTGAACCTGTTCCTCTCCACCAGCACTCTCAGCTGGATCAGTTGGTGGAGAGATTTGATCAGTGGGAGGACTGGTTCAATGCATATGTTGCACACCAGCAGCAGCAGCACGACCATGACATGACCTGGTTTGGGGCATAGTTTGCTACATTTTCTAGTTTCTTCTAGCAGCCACCACCACCACCACCACCTCCGTCTAATGATCAGGGTCCCTTATTTTACTATTTTTAGTTTTTGTTTTCTATAGTTTATTTTTTCTCTTATGGTTATTTTTAGTTTCTGTTCTATTTTTTTTTTAGTTTCCTCCTTCTTTTTGTGATGTCAAAAGGGGGAGTAGTCTGATGTATCTTGTAATTTGATTTCTGAAATTTAGTGAGCTATTTTTTTTATCACATTTTTTTACTAAACTGCCATAACTGCTTGAAATTTTTTGGGTGTGTTTGCCATCATCAAAAAGGGAAAGATTGTTGCAAATCTGAGTTTATGGATTAGACTTTTGATGATAGCAAACATTCATGATTTCCTACGACTGCCTTGCCTACTAACTTTTCAGGTCCATAAGATCGAATGCAACTCAAGTTAGCTCAAGATCTGGTAGATATAGGCTGAGTCAAGTCTGTATTTTTTTCTTTCTTGAGTTAATTGTAAAAGTGGTTCTTGTTGTGAAATAACCTTGCACACACACACACACACTTGAGGGTTTTTCTTTTATTTTATATTTTGAGAACATCAGCCTGGATGACGATCATATCAGCTAGGATGATCAAACTAAAAATAGAAACCCTAATTAAGGCATCTCATTAAGGCAGTCGTCATTAAGTAAGATTGTCCTGGACGATCCCTGTATCAGCCAGGACGATAGGCTCAATTAAGAAAGAATCAACCTCTATGATCAATTTAGTTATTCTTTATTTTAGAGAATCATCTAGGATGATTGCACCATCATCTTTGATGATGCAGCATAATTATACCTAAAATAATCTAGTAATTATGGAAATCAATTAAGGCTGATTGATAAGATCACATCGGCCGGGCCGATCGCAGGATCAGCCATGATGATGTACTGGACGATTGACATCAGCCAGAATCTATTCAGGGCAATATTCAGGATGATTTTCCTCTGATTTGAACTAATCATCCAAGATGATATGGTATCAGCCTTAATTGCTACTGTCTTGACCTAAGAGAGCCTTGGGAGAAGGAGAGAGAGAGAGAGAGAGAGAGAGAGAGAGAGAGAGAGAGAGAGAGAGAGAGAGAGAGGAACTTGTGAGGGGGAGTTTGTGAGAGGGTTCACAAAGGTTGCTCCAAGCAAGGTTCTAAGTCATCATCTCCGTTCTTCTTCCTTCATCCTTGGGATGTTTTTTGGGAGGTCTACTTCAACAAAAGGTCCGGGTTCTCTGCCCGCTTTAGGACGAAGCAAAAGGAGTAGATTTTCTGTCGCATCGGGGTTGATGAAAAGGAGTATATTGTAAAGGCTTCTCCGCCTAGCTGTGGGAGCTAAAGGAGAGACACTTAGTTAGTGCAATACTCGGAGGGTGCCTACGAGGAGTGGACGTAGGTCAAGGTTTGACCGAACCGCTATAAATTCGGTGTGATCTTTCTTTGTTTTACTTCCTCATTTAATTTTCGTATTCGCTACTCTTGTGGTGATTGTTTTTTGGTTTTAGTGTTGTACTTTACCTAAGAAAGTTTTTTGAAAAATACCAATTCACCCCCCCCCTCTTGGTTAGCCTCGGGCTAGTTCTTAAGGACTTAACATCCCTAACGAACTTTCAGGGGTGAATTGGTTATTTCAAAAAATTCCTTTAAAAAATATATTTTAATACATTATTAAATACTAAAATTAGGTAATTTCTACAACAAAAGTAGAAGTGAATAAATTCACAATAATAAAAAAAATTAGTGTTGTCAACCATACAATAAACCATAGGAAAATAAAAGTGTGGAATAATAAAAATAGAACTCACAAAAATTTATAGTGGTTTGGTCCAACCTGACCTACATTCACTCCCTGAAGACCACTTTTCCATGTTTTGCTCTAAAAGTAGTTTCTCTCCTTTTTCCCACACAGGAAGGCAGAGAAGCCATTACAAAATCTTTTTCATTAACTCGATAAAGGAAGAGAACATTAAATCCTTTTCTCCCTTTTGGAGATGGAGTATAACCAATAATCCTTTTACTCCCTCCTAGAGTTGGTAGAGAACCACAATCTAATGGTGAAGAATTTCTCCCCAAAGCCACCCAAGAATCAAAGTAGAGTCTTAAAGAAGATTGAAATGAACTTTGCTTAGAGTAACCTTGTGAAGCTCTCACAACTCCCCCTTATAAGAACACTCCCTTTCTTCTCTCCCAAAGCTCTCCTTAACTCTCTCTTTAAGCTCCCTCTCAAAAAAACTAAACAACAAAATTTGTTTTAGAATACAATGTAGGAGTTTAAATAGAAAGCCTCAAAAGAAGCCCTAAATCAATTTGTCGTTAAGGATCATCCTATACGATCGTGAGATCATCTTGTATGATTAGTACAAAACAACACGGCCATATAGTACGATCTACATCAGTTTGTATGATCTGTTCAAGAGATTGCACTGATCATCTCTATGATTTGTTTAAGAGAATGTATTGATATTTTAATACGATAAGTGATGTTGGGCGATAATTAAATATCATCCTATGCATCTTTGATGTCGTACAATATGATCATCCTGTATGATGTGATTGAATAATTAAACCAAAATTAGTCTCCTTTCCAAAGGATCAATTTAGGCATGTATATCTTCCTACATAATTAGAGTAAAATTTGAATATTAAAATATTGCCTAAATTATGCTTGGCAGCTAAATATTATGATTATACTTGATCATCTTGTATGATTATGATCATTTATTATGATTAGTTTAATCAAACTCAATTATCAAAGGGTGCCCTAATTAGGGTTTTTGAGTTAACTGATCATCCAGTATAATATAAATCAGATTGTATGATTAGTTCAAAAATAAAAAAAATTTCTTACTCACCAACTCTCTCCATTGAATTTGTGTGTGCAAGGTTACTCGTCTTAATATTCACTATATATATATGACTTGACTCAAGAAAGATAAAAGTACATTAAAGTTAAAATTACAAACATAAACAACTTTAGTTTACCCAATCTTTTGATGATTGAAATTGCAAGTGAATGGAGGACCTGAAATATTAGTGAGCCGCGAAATAAAATATATATGAATTAAATAGCACTAAGAAAATAATAATATTTATTATGATCAGAATCACATTACTTGGGTCTAGATTTATAACAATATCTCCCTTTTTTATGATGCAAAATATTGTTGTTTAAAGATAATCAAATTATTTGCTATTCTCTAATCTCCACCTTAGAGGGTGAATTTTTGAAAGTAAGGAGAGTAAATGTTTTTTTTAATATGAAATAAGTACAAGAACACTTATAAAAAACAAATATAAGAAAATAGTAAACTAGTTTCATTTTAATATAGGTGCAAACAACTAAACAACAAACTACTACTCCCCCTTTTGTCATCACAAAAAGGAGAAAACAACTGAAAAGTAAAAGTCACAAAGGAGAAAAAAAATACACATAAAAAAGTATAGAAGCAAAGAACATTACAAGCACAAGAACAAAAACATAGAGCAAACTAGAAAAAAAGGAAGAATCCTGATCAGGTGGAGGTGGTGGTGGTGGATGAAAGAAGAAGTGAATGGATGAAAATTTCTCCCTAAACTAAGCCATATTATTGTCATGCTATTGTTGTTGTTGTCCTACATAGCTTTCAAAATGAGCCAGATAATTTGCATGTTGTTGTTGTTGCTTAGCTATGTAGTTTTAAAATCTATCATCCCACTAATAAAACCTCTAAACTAGCTAATCAATCTAAGAATACTACATGCTATTGCTGCTCAGCTACGTAGTTTTCAAATATATCCTACCACTGATCAAACCTCTAAACCAGCTAATTAATCCGAGACTACTGGTGGGTAGGGGAAGGTGCAGGAATAGGTCCTCCTTCCTCTTCTATAGTCTCTTCATACACAATATAACAATGAGTACTATGAAGGATGTGGAAGGAGTTATTGGAATAGAATGCATGGAGGTGATCTGGTGGAGCATGAAATTTAAGATTGTTTTTTAACTCTAGGATAAAGGAAATTAGCTGTCCTAAGGCAAGGTTAGTAAGTCTTTAATGGAAAGGATCTTGAATGTAGGTTAGGTTGTCAAGATATCAAATGATAAGAATAACTGCATTAAAGTCAATGTTAGTCATGACGTAGTAGGTGGCAAGTGAGAGAACATGGGTAATCTTAATATGATCCCCAACTTTTGGAATGATTGAGTTATAAAGGATGTGCTGAATGATTCAGGCATCCTGGAATAAGGTGCTAACTTGGGCTACATGAAAGTTAATAGTGGTTTCCCTAAGAATTGCATTTGTAGGGGTCCAATTATAGTTAAGATCTAAGGCTGAAATGTGAATTGTTTTCTCCAGTAGTGGAAAGGTGAAGAAATTCATGAAAGTCTTGGTAAGTGAATTTTACATGACTTTCATTAACTTAAGTTTATAGGGCAGTAACCTCATTGTTAATTTGAAGGAATACAAAAATTTAGAATATAAGCTCAGAATTAAATGGAAAGGCAAGGAGAGGATGAAACCATAAGTTGTGCTAGAAAAATGATGGAGTACCAAAAAGTTTAGAACCTATTTATTGAAAAGTTTAGACGGGGTAATTCAAGTAGTTTTATAATGATTATAAGCTACTTCATCAATTTCCTCATTAAATCTAGGATTGATAGTGCGCCTAGAGGAACTACTTGCAAGTGCTTGGGAACATTTTCTAATAGCCATTTCAAGGATTGACAGTGCAAGAGAAAATTAAAGGATGAGATGATTAAAATGGTGTGAAGAGATTGAAGAAACTCCTACTGTATATAGGAATAGCTAGAGCATTCAGTACAATCATTGATGATCATGTGTGATCAATTCGTCAAGAAGATTAGTCAACAAAATGTGGTCAAATCACACAATATGATCATGATCATACTGTATGATTAGATAGAAGGATTTTGGCCTGATGAGTCACCCTATATGATTATTGACTTATGAGTTTGTATAGTATGAACATGTGGATTGTATTGTTGATGTGCTATCAAATATCATATCAGTTGAGTTCAATTCGTCCAATAGTTTTTGCCACATTGATTAGACAATACAAAGAATAAATCGTCTATTACGATCTCTAATAATTGATTGATATTCACCGTTGGATATGTTGTGATCGAAGATTTAATATTTTCTTCGGATCATACAATGCGATATGAATTATACTGGACGATGTGAAAAAAAAAAAGGAGATGCTAAAGGATGGAATGAGATGATTAGGAAGAGTTCAAATAAAAAAAGAAAATAAGAAAATAACATAAAAAAAATCAAAATACAAGATAAAAACTAGCATGAAACAAAATCAATGTTTTTTTTTAAGAAATGACCAAATGCATTAAATGAGAATTTTAACTTTTGACTAGAGTAGACTAGTAAGAAATGTATTGACAACACTAAGATTCAAAAAGGTTAGGAATTTAAATTTTCTTAATCCTAGCTTAGGCTCCTTATGGGTTAAAGTATTTTTTAAAGTTTTTGATAGGGATTGTTTCTTGGTCAAGAATTTTATTTGAAGCAATTTTTAATTTATTTCATATTATTAGATTTTGTTGATTTAATTTTGATTTTTGAAATTCCTAGGTTATTTTAGGAACTAAAATTAGGGTTTGATAATTAATGAACTAATAAGATTTAAATGATCACATAATTAATTATATATGACTTTAAGGACATTAAGCACATCCCATAGTAAATTGAATACATTTAGATCAAGGATTAATTTAAAAAAAAAATTAAAGGTATCTAATGCTAGACACCTAAGGATTTTATTAGGATAATCTTAGTAACATTTGTGGGTGCAATTAGTGGTTATCTAACCCTCCTCACTAGACTAAATAATATTAATAAAATAAAATAAAAAATCATAATGAATTATGAGTTAGGAATTCTAAAAATCCTAAGTCAAATTTTAACCTACCATTTTGAAAATTCAATTTAGTCTAAAAGATGGGTCTAATTGACCCACGAAAAATTAGGGATGTCAAAGACATCTCCAACTTTCATTGGGGTTAATTAAAGCCCTTATTGATGCATGCGTTGTAGTAGTTAATTAAAATACATTTCTCTAATTTTTAGAAATTACATAAATGAAAGAATAGTTAGAACCTAACACTCATTCCATTAAACAATAAATAAAATCCTAATTCTATAGAGGTGCTAATCATCAAATTAGGTTCACTTGATCAAGAGTTATGAATTTTTTAATCCCTAAAAGTTTTTTGGATATATAACTACAAAGATTAAAGACTTATATGGTAAACAAGCTAACTGTGTTTCACTTTCCACACAACACCTTTTGAATGGTCACTTAATAAACTGCAAGCCATTGTAGCAAATCAGATATCATCCTAGTAGTTTTATAAGAGATATAATGGTTAGGATTTAAAATTATAAAGTGTGGAGGGTTGGGATAGAATTCATACAACGTAATCAATACCATCCCATGAAATAAAATGTAATTTTGTAATCTTGATTTCAAATTCAATATCCTAAGGCTTCTCTCAGTGATTAATATACTTTCATTTATTTTTAGCATTCAACTCCATAGAATTCACTCAACTTGATCCATGAGGATCTATTGAATGGAAACCATCAATACAATGATTGAATTACGTTGGATTGATATTTCTTTTATAATAACCCAAACCCTTAAAAGAACTAGCTTAGGATAAATCAATAGCTCTATAAAATGTGAATAAGAAGAAGATTTTTCTTGCACTGAGTTCATTTATCCTTAGGGAGAAAGTTTCCCTTAGGATTCAAAAATTGAGGAGGTTTAGATGTGAATTTTGAATTTCACCAAAATGGTTTCACCAGAGATTTCTTAGGATCAAACTTTTTAGTTACTAGGGGATTGGGGAAGACTAGGGATCAATTACTCTCTCACTCAAAAAAACTCTAGGAATAAGAATTCAAAACCTAGGAAATCTAGAATTGAAGGTATTTATAAATTAACAAAAATCATGTGGTTGGAATTCTAGACTTAATCGATCATACTGGGCCATTTGGGCGATATGTGATGGACGAGTATGGTGTAGATAGTTGGTAGGGAGGGGTTAAAGACTTAGGGTGAACTGACTAGTAAGTTTTAACTAAACTAAGCTTAACAAACTTGGTTTTTGCCTATTTTTATGAACCCAAAGCTAGTTAGTGGATAAAAAGGGCACAACTAATTCTGTGTGTTTAGGGTAGGTTAAAGTTCTATTGGGAAGACTTGGTTAAGTTTAGGTGCTTAAATTTTTAACTGACATGGGTTAGCCCAATCGAGTGGACCTAAGTTTTCCCACAATCAGGGCTACTTAGTAGGGGATCAATGTAGATTTTAACTTACTATTGATAGAGTTTGGACCATTAGTTAAGAACCTAAGTTTATTTTAAGGTGGAAGTGTGATATGCCATATGAGTAAACCATGGTTAGCCATGGACCATCATGGGGTCCAAGGAGTCTAGACAAGCTTATAGAAGTGTTTAGAAGGTTTAGGTTGCCATATCATGATTTTGAGTAGATTGAATTATTAAAATGTTCATTTTGGTTAACTAAAGATCTTATGGTCAACTTTGTCAACCATGGTAAATCATAGTATATCATGGGCTCCATTGGGCTAAGATGTGTTCATAGATATTTTGAAGACCTTGGGAGATAACCATAGGGTTTGAGTTTGATTTAGCCCAAGAAATATCATTTATATACATTTAGGGTTTAAAGGGTTCTACGGTAAAACATGGTCCACTTGTTGACCATGGGTCTAAAAGGGATCAAACTACTTGGGAGATGAATTTAGATGGGTTAGAATCATTCCTAAGGGTTTATGTTTAGAGTGAAATACCATCTTGAGTGGAATGGATTTGAAATAAATGGAACTTGGATTTTAAACTATATTTTATCTATAGAATGTCTTTGGAACATCCCTAACACTTCATGCAAATTATTTGAGAGGTTTTTAGGTCACTTATTTTAGTATTGGTTGAAACCCCTATACTTCCCCCAAGGTCTCTATACTTACACAAAAGGTTTGATACCTAAGCACTAAGTGTAATTAGGGATGGAGTTTAGACCTCACTCAAAAATGACGCCAACAAGGGAGATTCAAACCCAACTCAAAGATGCATCAAATTGTAGGTAGAAATTTAATCTTATTAGTTATCTTTGCATTATGTGCAAGCTTTAAGTATGATATACTTTCATAATGAAAAATTTAATCTATAATCATTGCTTTCAATTTCATTTATGTATATTCTTGGAAGTGATCCTATGGGGTTAAAAAAATCAAAATTTTAAATGAAGCATCGGTGTTTTAATTAAATGATATATGGACCGTTATAATATTTTTCTAGAAATAACATTTTCCTTTTCTTTTGTTCTTTTATTTTTAGCTATGACCTTTTAAAGGTTTTATTAATAGTTAGCTTTTAATTAATGGTTTTTGTAATAGATGTTGTAATCTGGTAGCCCGACCTAATATTTTGAATATTAAAAATATTATTGGATATTTGTTTAGTTTCTCATGCTTTATATATTACATATTTTTTGCGCATCACTAATAATTTTGGTTCAACATACACAAAGCATTCTTAAGGAACTAGAGCTCAAGAAAGCATTGTATATGTTAGACATGTTTTAAAAGAGTTTATAATTTTATTTTTTCTTGATCCAAAGTTTGTAATATAGCATATGTTAGCTTAGCAATCATGTGCACACATATAAAGGGGAATAAAAAATTAATATTTTAATTTTTTTATTATTCATACTATACAATTAGTTAAAACATAAATTAATTAAAAAATTAATTCATTAAGAGAAATAAATCTGTGTTATAACTAATTATACTTTATGAATAGGACTTTGTATTGAGCAATTGGCTATTTTTAGAAACTGTTGAATCTAACTTGCTTAAAATAGGAAAATTTAAAAATAAAAATTGAAATGTTATACTGTAGGAACCTAGTTGTACTATATGATATGAAATTAATTTTGTATAAATTAAGTTCAGGGAATAATGAATCAAATTAGACCTATATTTATTATAGATCATATTGTATGATCATGAATCTAATGCGGGCATGGGCATGAATAGCTAAATACATGCATGAAATAGAATATACTTTGGGTCAATTAAATCTTAAGTTTTTTTTATATCAATTTCCCACTTTTTATACAAGTAAACGTGAAAGTGATTGAGAGAATATCGATCTCATAATGAAGTGCTTTACTAGATTACGATCAAGTTAGTATTGTCTACTATAGATGCAAGGTTTATCCTGCTAAATGAAAATTAAGAGTTTTGGGTTTATACAAATTATAAACAATGCAAAAGATGATTAGATACCAATATATAAAATATATTTAGGACTATTGCCTATAAAATAATAAAGTTTTCCCAATGAGACTTTTAATTGCTAATGTGGATAAGGGCATATGCATCTTTAGATCTCTATGAAGCTTATAGAGGTTAAAATGGAGGTTTATGAAAATCCTACTATTCTAATATCTCCATAGAACCTATAAGATTAAACATTCTATATCTTGGTACGCCAACATTTCATTTCAATACTCCTATTTATTCCATTATCCCTCCATTATGGTAATATATTACACAAGATATTAACTACACATACGGCCCTTATATGAATTAAATTAAGAATGTTAAATATTGAAATTATTCATAATTCATTTAAGGCAAAAGTTTATATATTAGTACTTACATTATGTTCACATCATTAGCCTAAATCCAAAAAAAAATTTCAGACATAAATAAAATAAAAACCAAACACATCTTCATTTTAATCATAAAAATAAAAGGTAAAATTATTAGAAAAAATTTCACTAGGATAATTCAAATGAGCTTCTCCATACTCCTTTACCCTCCAATGGTAGAATTACTTACACGAGATAGATTAATATCTCCAATTAAAGTATCTTACACTTCTTTAGCCTCCCTTAGACTTTACTTAATGGGGCATAGAGGATCTACACATAAAATTATATAACTCTGTGAAAAATGATAAAACCACTAAATAAAAGAATTGAAATACTATTTAAAGTAGGTAATAAAATGGCCTCATGCACCATGGCACTTCACATGGAGGCACTATGACATTATCAGATGAATTATAACATCAACACTATTGGGCATGCTCTTCTTAAGACTTGGGTGTTGCAATGCAGATTTCAAATCCTACAGTGCTATGAAGAAATATGGAGCAGACTTTAGCTCCACCTAGGAACTAAATTTTTTATAATTTTTTTTTTATGTTATGGTGATGTAATTCCATTATCTAGACTGAGGCATTTTATATGTTGTAGTGTTGGTAATTGGAATACTGAAGTGCTGGTTCAATACTAAATACTCCAAACCTAGATTAGTGAGCTGGATTCTTTTGTTAATAGAACTTGATGTAAAAATTTTATATAGAAAAGGAACTAAAAATTAAATTATTGATCACCTTTCAAGACCTATAATTAAAGAGCATGCGTCTAATAACTTTGAAATTTTAGAGTTTTTTTCTTGATGGGAAATTGTTTGCTTTGCGTCTAAGAAGATTATCATGGTATACTGATATTATCAATTTTATTATTAGCTTTGTAATTCCATTCAATTTATCTTATAATTATAAAATAATTTTTTTTTATGATGCCAAATATTATTTTAGGAATAAACCATATTTAATCAAAGCTTTTAATGACCAAATCATTAGAAGATGTGTCCCTGAAGAAGAAGTAGAACTTAAAATTATGGAATGTCATAACTCATTATGGAGGGCATTTTGGAGGATTTAGATTGCTTTTAAGATTATCTAATTAGGAATTTATCGGCCTATAATATTTAAAGATATTCATGATTATGTTAAAAAGTGTGATCAATGTCAATAAGTAGGCAATATTTCTAAGAGAAATGAAATGACCTAAAATTATATTTTAGAAATTGAGTTAATTAATTTTTAGGGATTAGATTTTATGGGAGAATTTTTGTAATCTCATGGATTCCTGTATATTATTATTGATGTTGACTGTGTTTCAAAATGGATTAAAGGAGTGACAACCCTTTGAACTAATGTTCAGATTGTGCTTAAATTCTTAAGGAATTTTTTTTTTTGTAAATTTAGAATGCCTAAAGTATTAATCATTGATGAGAGAAGTCATTTCTATAATAAGAGAGTAGAAATGACACCAGTTAAATATAGTATACATCATAAGGTTTCAATAACTTATCATTATCAAATTAGTGACCAAGCTAAAATATTAGAAAGATTAAAAGAATTTTAGAAATATTGTCAGTTCTAAAATGAAAGACTATGACATTAAACTAGATGATGCATTATGGGCCTATAGAACTACTTTTAAAACCTCTATTAGAATGTCTCCCTACAGGTTAAACTTTGGAAAAACTTGCCACCTTCTTATAACATTAGAGCATAAGGTATTCTATTTTTTTTATTACAAATTGCATTGATGAAAGAAGACTATTACAAACTACTATAAGAAGAATAACACTTACATTTCTTCTTTAAGAAAATAAATGAAGAAGAAGGGATGTTAATAGGAGTAAAACTTTCCCAAATGAAGCTACTATATAAAGCATAAGTGGCACAAAAATCAGATACTTTATTACAAACTCTAGAAGTATGGTGAACAATTAAATTAGTGATCCTATGTAAAAAATAAGCTCTTTAATCCAATATCCTTCTTGATGCTATTTTGAAGTCTTGATAGAATCTAGAATCATTTTGATAATGTTGATGTTTTCAACTTCAATAATTACACCTTTGCATTCAAACATCAACATTTGAAGATAATATTTAATCATCAAAATAACATCCAATTCGAATTCAGATATATCCTAATGATTTTATTATTTACCAAAATCAAGAATAAACCATCATTTATGATATTCAATTTCTCCTCAAATTCCTATAAGAGTTTACTTCATCATAGATGCCTTAATATTGATTTCAAGCAAATCTAGTGGTGGGGGATGCCATATTTTTGAAAACCCAAATGGTGATGAACATTATAGTCTTCTAGTAAAGGATTATGAGTTAGCAGCAAGGCTATAGTTAAAAAATAACAACAATAATATAAATAGGAAGAAATGGAGTTTCATGGTTTACCAAATTCTAATATTTCCTAGAGAAGAATATGCTATGCAATAAAATCTAATAATATTTGGATTAGTCTTCTCCATTCTTCTAAGTTCAGAAATGCAATATGTAAGTGAATGAAAGAAAAGAACATTAAAACCCGATTCCCTAAGCTTGATAAGAATTTTAATAAGAAATTTACATTGTACTGTAATATGCAAATTATTTTCCACTTCTTGAAAACCTCTAACACAATAATTGATTTTAATAAGATTTCTATATTTAAGAAAATCATTTGTAGGAAGAGCGTTCTTACTCATTGTCCACCAACACATTTGAACCTTCGATTTGAGATTCAACTTAGTAATTCACTTCATTAAAGTAGTTAGTTCTTCTTTATATTCATGCTTTAATCCATCTTCATATGATAATGTTGTAATAGATTTGCTCGAATATTGATACATAATTACAACTTGATCTTCAATCAGATCTGTATAAATAGGTACCTACATAATTAAAGAGATGAGAATATCATGAAAAAATTTATGCAGCTCAATAACATTCCAATTTCCATCCAGTGATATGAATATTTTGCAAATATTTTTCATGAACTCCCAATGAATCTATTCAGGTTAGCCAATTGTATAGATTTTATTAGATTCTATTTAGCAGAAAGATGGATATTCCTTGCTCATTATCAGACTATTACTTATTCACATACCTTGTGTGGGGCTAATAGTTTTCATTCCCCATCTCCTCATGGAAAACCCTTTTCGCTTTGCTTAGCCTTATCCCCTTTTAGAGGTATTTTAGTGATAGGTTCTATAGGAACTGGACGATCCAATACTATTAGAACTTATCTTCCCTGTTTCAAGCATATGTTTTTTATAAAATATCACAAAACAAATTACTTAATAAGTATCAATTGAGACCTGTACTTAAATATCAAGGGAGCTATTCTTTTTTATGGGTAATTTAAAAGACTATTATATGATACATGGAATATTTAACTCACATAATAAAATCCATACATCGTGGATCCAAATATCATTTAAATACTAACTTTATTACCATTAGATAATTTCCATATAATGATAGGCGTTAGATACATTGCACCTTCAACCAAGATATGCACAGTAGAAGAAGATCCCCTCTTAATTTTAGAATCCCATATATCACTTCCATATTTTGTAATTAGATTATGATTAAGTAAAGAAAAATAATTTTGAATAAATCTCCATGTCAATCTTTCTCTTAAATGGCCAACTTTATTTGCAGCTGAATGAAGACCTAATCCTTGAAGTTTCTAGAGAGAGAAGGTAGAGAGAGAAGCTCCCGGATTTAAGAAGTGAGAGAAGTTAAAATTAAAATTTTAACGGTTTGATTTTGAAGGCAGTTTGTTCGCCGCCAATGGAAGATGGTGCGGCCTTTGCCGGAATCCTCTCGGCGACATCAATCTGAACTCTGATTACAAAGATAGTATTATCATAAGTCATAAATCTGGTTCTCTTCGAATCAATGAACCATCTGAAGAAGTTCGGAAGATTACTCCGGTTATTACAGGCAAAGGAATAGGAATATTGATTCAATCTCCTGTGAAGGTTTTCAAATCTCTTGTTGATTACAATCTGAATTTAGCTGATAACGAAGTGTCGTCTTCGTCTGAACTAAAATTGTTTGTGAACAAATTTAATAATCCTGCTGTCAAAACTCAATTAATTCAGAAAGGACTCTCATTTTCTTAGAAATTAATGGAAAACACTTCAGGTATTCGTAGTAATGCCAATGAAGGTGGTATTATCAGTAAAGCAACATCCAATCCTGTCGATGCTTGGTCCAGGAAGCCAAATATCAAAGTTGCTTTAAAAGGGAATGACTCTTTTATTTCAGAAGACGGTGAATCAGTCATTTTAAATGAAGAATGTTTGAAGATGAATGCAGGTAAGTTACAATTTTCTTTGGTGGTAAAAGGTTTTGGAGATAATTCTCCGATTTATGTGATTGCTAGTGAGCTCCGTCGTCAATGGAGTCAATTCGGGAAAGTTCATATTACCTCCCTTGGACTTGGCTGGACTTTGTGTTCTTTTTTTGATAAGGATGCTGTTGACAAAGTTTTGGAAGGTGGCCCATGGTATGTCAATGGCCACATTGTTGGAATTGATAAATGGACACCTATGTTTTCTCCTACCTCTTTAAAAGGCCTTTCTTCCCCAATTTGGGTCAGGTTTCCCCATCTCCCTTTGATTTGTTGGGATGAAGAAAATGTGGCTATAATAGCTACTAAAATCGGAGTTCCTCTATGGATTGATGGTAATATTTTTCAATGGAGCAAGAGGGAGTACACTAGAGTATGTGTTCGTATGTCTCTGGATCAGCAATTTCCAAATGGTGTATGGATTGAAGGCTCCTTTGGACTCTTCTTTCAAAAGGTAGAATATGAGAAAGTTTCCAATTTTTGTTTCAAGTGTGGAGAAATTGGACATCTAGATGCTAATTGTGGACAAGATTTTATGGCAAATCTAAAGGAACCAGCTGATTCACTAGATAAGGGAGCTCAATCTTCAAGCATCCATTCTCAACAGGTTACTACTTCTGAAAAGTATATGGTCCATGGATTCTAGTCCAAAATTCCAGAAGAAAAAATAATCCTTCTTTTGTTAAGGGGAAGGAAATCATCAAGGATACCAGATTCAGGAGATCTAAAAGTGTTTATGTCCAGAAATATTTATCTAAACATACATTAAATTATGTTACTGAAGAGACTATTAATGTGTTAGAAAATTATCCAGGAGTAATAGCAGAAGTGTTTCGTGATCCAGATGTTGATAATGAGTTATCTATGGAGAACAAAAATAATTATAATCTTGAAGGTAACAAAGATGAAAAACTTATGGAAGATTGTTGTGAGAGTGTTGTCCCAGCAGGAGAAATCAATAATCTGAAGGTAGCAATGCTGCTTCCTAATATTCCAACCAGCTCTACTAAAATGATTAACAAGTCCAATTTACTAGATTGTCTTAATCCAGAAGCTGATGGTTCTTTTTACATAGTGGATAAAGAAGGAGTTCTTGAAGAAGGTGAAGTTCTATGTACAAATTCTTCCCCAAATGTTCAAGTTAAAGACAAGATGGAAGACTCTGTGAAAGTAAAGGTAAGCTTATCAAAGAGTTTAATTCTTTGGGAAGGGACAATATTCTATTACAAAAAAGGAAAAGAGAAGTTTCTAAGAAGATTAAAAATGGGAGTAATCCCATTTTTAAATCCAAATGACGTCTCTCTCATTTTGGAATTGTAGAGGGGCAAGAAAGGTAGAAGCCTCTCGTTACCTAAGGGAATTTGTCAAAGATCTTCAAGTTTTTTTTGTTGGACTTATTGAAACTAAAGTCCAATCTTTTGATAGAGCTGAAATCAATAAATTAATTGGAATCAATTGGGATTTTTTTAATGTCCCTGTTGAAGGTTTGTCGGGTGGAATTCTTATTTGTTGGAATTCTAATATTTGTTCTTTCAATACCATCCATTCTTCCAATCAATTGGTTATTGGGCATTTGAAGATGTATAATGGAGATGAATGGCTTATTGCCACCACATATGGCAGTAAAGAGGTTTATAAAAGAAGACAACTTTGGGAAGATCTTCAAAAATTCACTAATTCTTGCATTCCATGCATTATTGGAGGAGATTTTAATTGTATTCTTTCTCAAGAGGAGAAGAGAGGTGGAAAGAGATTTGTTTTCTCTCAAGGACCTCAAGATATGCAAATGTTCATGAAAAGATGTGATTTTCATGACATTGGGATTATTGGTCCCAAATTTACTTGGTGCAACAACAAGAAAGGGGGAGCACGAATCCTTGAAAGGCTGGACCATTGTCTACTGAATTCAGCAGCCTTGAAGATCATTCAACCAGTTGCTATTCATCATCTTGGAAGAATTGCTTTAGATCACTGCCCAATAGCTATTAGTATCTGTAGTCTAGGTTTTAAAAAGAATAAAAGAATGCAGTTCGAAGAAGTTTGGACCTCCTATCCAGCTTCTAGAGGTACTGTGACCAATTCATGGAAGAAACCAGCAGGAGGTAATGATGTCCAGAAGTTAAATCTCAAACTCAAAAGAGTTCTTAAAGCTTTATTTTATTGGATTAAAGCCAAGCATGCAAACCTCAACATTTTGAAAGAAAACTTAAAGGCAGATATCTTATCTTTGCAAGAGGAGGAGGCCAATACAGGTTGTCTTTCAGAAGACAAAGACTCTTTGTTAAGATTCAAAGTAAAGGAATTAAATTCCACCTTAGGAAGATTAAGCTCTTGCTGGAGACAAAGAGCTAAAGTAAAATGGTATAAAGAGAGTGATACCAATTTTGAGTATTTTCATTCAGTGGCTTCGGCAAGATGGAACAACAATCATGTTAGTCAGATTAGAAGCTCAGATGGTACTTTGACTGAAGATCCAAGATGTATTGAAGAATTTTTTTAAAAAACTTCCAGGATAAATGGAAGTTCAAAAGATGCTCTCTCACGGGATGGCCTAATTTATTCCAATCTCTTGATGAAGCTGACAAGGAATGGCTTATGGCGATTTTCTCTGAGGAAGAACTGGAGAATGTCATCTCTCATTTGGAAAGCAACATTTCACCGGGCATTGATGGTATTTCCTATTATTTTTTTAAATGCTAATGGTATATTATTAAATCTGATGTTTGGAAGGCTGTTTCTCTATTTTTTAAATCGGGTTTGATGTGTGATGAATGGAGAGAAACCATAGTGGTTTTGATTCCTAAACTCAAAAATCCTTTAACTCCTTCCAATTATAGACCTATTAGTCTATGTAATTCTATCTATAAGACAGTGGCAAGGATGTTATTAAATAGGATTGTTTATATCATTCCAAAGATTATTTCTGAAAATCAAGCTGCATTCATCAAAGGAAGATCAATTTCTGAAATTATTCTACTCACCCAAGAAATATTCCATAAATTCAGAAACTCTAAAGCCAAAAAAGGTTTGATGACTATTAAGGTGAACATGGAGCAAGCATACGATAGTATGGGGTGGAACACCTTAAAAAAGGTTTTGGATCTTTATGGCTTTCCAAATTCCTTTGTTAATCTCCTTATCCAGTGTGTGGTGGACACCAAGTATTCTATCAATGTTAATGGTAGGAACACTTATTGGATTAGAGCTTAATGTGACTTTAGGCAAGGTTGCCCTCTATCACCATATTTGTTTATCATGTGCTCTCAACTTCTAACCGAAGCTTTTAATAGAGATGGCTCCAAGATAGGTGTGAAGGTGGCGCCGAATGCAGAAAAGGTTTCTCACCTTCAATATGCTGATGATACTATTATTTTTGCGGAAGCTAATAGAAGAAATGCTATTAAAATAAAAAATATCCTAAAGAAATATAGTGGCTGGAATGGGCAGAAGGTCAATAACCAAAAATATTAATTGATTTTTGGTAAAACAATTAGCAGCAACAATTCTAAAGTTCTGTCCAGATTCATGGGCTTAAAAACAATAGATGAACTGAATTATCTTAGCATTAAAATGGCTATGAGAAGGATTAAAGCATCTGATTTCTAGGATGTATTGGAAAAAGCTTATGACAAACTTAATGTTTGGGGCAACCTATCTCTCACTTTAGCAAGCTTCAGTTGATTAAATCAGCACTATTATCAGTTCCTATTTTATCTCTACACATTCACTTGTGCCAATGGGAGTGTTAAAAGAACTTGATAAGCTGTGTAGGAATTTTCTCTGGACAAAATAGGATAAAAATAATGGAATTCATTATGTGAAATGGAAAATACTTTGTAAGCAAACCAAATTCGGAGGCCGAGGAGTAATGTCTGCTTATGAAAAAGTTGGATCATGGAGAGCCAAATTTGTGTGGAGTTTAATTTCTAATCCTACCTCTTTATTGAACAAAATTCTCATTGCCAAATACGGTAGAAGTTTTAATTTTTATGAATCAAAAGTTGGTAGTTCACCAACTTGGAAAATTATAAATTGTAGAGGCAAACTTCTTCAACATGTTATCAGGTGGAAGGTCTCTAATGGAGAACATATCAACACTACTAAGGATATTTGGATCCTTGATAAGTGCTTAGAGAAATGGCCTACGTTTGTGTCTAACTTAAATGATGATCAGTGTTCTTTGAAATTCTTTCTTAATGGTGGCGGCTGGAATATCCAGAGATTGAAGGAAGTATTTGGTAAGGAGTTATGTGATTTAATATCTTTGATCCATACTAATGCTAATGCTCACGAAGATAAAGCGAAAATAATTTATAAACTATCTGGGAAATCAATGGCAGCATTGATTTCAGATCAAATAAATCTGAATGAAGAAGTAGATGCTAACTAGAGATTGCTAAAATTATTAAAGTTGAGGCCAAGAGTTAAAATCTTTTGGTGGAGATTGCTTCATAACGCAATTCCTACTAATGAGTTCTTAATGTATAGAAGGATTATTGATCTTAATGGATGCCCAAGAGGTTGTTGTGCTATGGAGGATAACAGCCACTTAGCTGTTAATTATTTTTTCATGAAAAGTGTCATCAGCTCTTTAAAAAACTTGGGTTATGAGATCCCGGTATTCAACAATTTGGAGAATTGTCTTAATTGGTTCTCTACTATATCTACTCTCAATCCTTTCTTGGGAAATCTGTACTGATCTTCAATTTTTTTTCTTGGAAAAGTAGAAGTAAATTGGTGCATGGATCGGTGGAAGATAGTATATCAGCTACTACAGCAAATGCTATCAGTTTTGCTTCCTCTTCATTTAGTCAAGATATCTTTTCGGCCACCTGGGTTTCTAATAAGCATCCGCTGTTTCAAGATACTTGGAAACCCTCTCCAACCGAATGGATCAAACTAAATGTGGATGCTTGTCTTCACAAAAACTATTCTGCAGGAATTGCTGGAGTTATTAGAGACTCCAAAGGTAGATTTTTATTTGCCTTTGGTTTCAAAAGTACTCATTGGGATATCTCGGCACTTGAATTGGATGCCTTGATGGTTTTAAAGAATATTACTCAAGAATGGATGTATGAAGCTAAAGGTATCATTATAGAAGGGAACAACTACAATGTTATGAAGCACATCCAAGGTATTTTTAAGAAAGGGCCAACTGTAAGTAATCATCACGAATTACTTGATTTTGTCTTTCTTAGAAATTTCAATCAAGTCATTTTTCAATTTGTAAATAGGATCTATAATATGTTAGCCGATTGTTGTGCTAACCATGCTAGGTTGGGTGATTTCATTTGGAATAACTTGATTATCAATAACGTTCCTCTTATGTTCTTCAAATTGTTGAAGAAGGAATGTGATAATCTAATCTTTGTGTAGTTCTTTTTCATTTTCAATAAAATTGCTATATGCAACTTCTCAAAAAAAATAAAAAAAATAAAAATGAAGACCTACTCCACCAAACATTTTTTATTACAAAGTTCATCCAAAGCAACATAAAGCAAACCATTTCTACCATTTTTTTTTTTGCCATATAAATTCCTACATAATTTCTTCAAATCATAAAACAAACCCTTAGGAACAAAAATAATATTTAATGAGTAAAATTCTCTAGCCAATGAAAGACATCTAATTCTGTAAGCATTTAATCTTTCCAATGCATGATCTAATATATTTTTAAAATTATTCACCTTCAACCTTTTTAAAATAATTTTGACCCCAAGATACTTCATTTACTTAAAAATTCTAATACCAAGCCTTTTAGCTATCTTTCTTCTTCTATTAACATCAACAAATTTTCCAAATAAAAATTTTTGGATTTATTATTGTTCACCTTTTATGATGTCTTACTACAGAAATCAACAATAATACCTTTTATTATGTTAGTTACTCTTGAAGATGCAATTGAAAACAAAAGCACATCATCAACATCTAATAAATGCATAATTTTTCAACATGTGGAACAATTTTAATACCTAATTTAGCACCTCTTTGAAGAATGGAATTGGATAAAAGTTGGAACACATGATGAATAAATATGTAGACAATGGTCAACCTTGTCTGAATCCACACTTAGATTTAATCCATTTAGAATTCCTCCCATTTATAAGAATTGAAAATCTAGCATTTTCCACACATTCCAAAATAAGATTAGAAAGCATAGAAAGAAATCCAAAGCAATTTAAAGTCTTCACTAAAGCTGACCAAACCATGTTATCATAGGCTTTTTCCATATGAAGTTTAATAGCCATTAATCCCTTTTTGAATTAGAAAAGTTAAATGTAGTAAAAATTTCTTGAGTCAAGAGATAATGGTCTGACATCAGTCTTCCAGGAATAAAAGCAACTTGATCTTTAGTGATAATTTTTAGAAGGCACTATTTCAATCTATAAAAAATTGTTCTAACTTCCTCCTTGTAAATGGTTTGACAAAGGCTTATAGGTATGAAATGAGAAGGCTCAAATTGATTTTTAATCTTAGGTATAAGCACAATTAAAGTGTCCTTCTACATAGGAATCATTTTTCCCCTTTTGAAAAAATAGTCATTGGTTATCCATGTATCTTTCTTTTCAATTTACTAAAAACATTTATTAAAGGATGCTGTTATGCCATCAAAATTGTGAGATTTGTCATTACTCAACTGGTGAATATCTTCTTTGACTTCCTCTTTAGAAATTATGCATTCAAATTTTCTAATTGATCTTCATCCATTTTCTACACATTAAGAGCATCAGGACAATCCGTCAGCATACAATTTCTAGTTTGCCACTTTTTTGAAGAACTTATAAAATACATATTCAATTTCTGCTTGATCTTCCACCATTTTTTTTTTCATCTTTAATTTTCTTAATCCAATTTTTGTTCCTTCTTGCTGAAGCATAATTATGAAAGAATTTAAAATTTGAATCTCCTACATCCATCCAATTAGCCCTCGCTCTTTGATTCCACCATATAGATAGATGAGCCAATGTAACATTTAATTCGTGGACATTACTTCTATGCAACATCAACTTTTCTGGAATAAGTCCACAAGTTAAACTTTCTTCCATTTGGAGATCAAGAATTTCCCTCTTCAAAGCTTCTTTGTGAATACTCCAGTCCTTAAACTTGTTCTTATTCTAATAATAAGGACCTTTCAAAGACCTATTCATTTTCCTGTGAAGACTTTTATAAACTTCTTATTACACACAAATCCTTATGCCCATATAAAATAGTAGCATTCCAACCACCCTTATTAGGATTTTGAATAACTCTAAAGACCAAATGAGAAGAAATTTCTAATACATCAAACAAAACCTTATTCCTTTTAAATAACATAATAATGCCCCTGACATACCTTTAACAGGATGATGAAAAAAAATCCTAATCCTCACCAATACTCCTATTAACCTCCCTCCTATCAATAATAGATAAATTGATTTCAACTAACCCAATAAAGAAAACATTATTATGTCTAACAATCTCTCTAAGATAAAGAGCAGCCTCCCTTTTTTTGGCTCCTCTACAATTCCCAAAAACAAAAGAATATATTTAGATATTTAAGGGGAACCCTCCCCACCACCACAACTAGAATTTAAATCATCATTCCTTTTCCTGGAGATATCTTCAATTGGTCTTAAGGATTTAAGTCCTTTAAAGTATTTTTGTTTGAAGATCAAAGAACTTAAAACCTCTTTGCATTTCTCAAAATTAGAAGACTTAGAACTCATCCTAGGTTCAGAATTGGGATTGATAGAGAATAGCAGAACTGTTCCCAATATCCTTCATCTTCTATGGAACAAGATCTTGAAATTACTTGATTTATTGTTTGGAATCAACAACAACTTCAAAATTAGCTGCATCTTTAGTTTTGAAGCTTTAGATCTTTAGCAGTTTTTTCTTCAGGTTTTGAATGAGCATCTGCTTCATTAACAACTTTAGGAGAAACATCCTCAATATAATGAGCAAATACATTGAATTTATTAGCAATTAATAAATATAATGAGGATAAACACATATCAGAATCAAAATGGATAATAAGATCTTTTGTATTTTAAGAAGAAAAAAATTTATTTACAAGCAATTATATATTTACCATTCTGAATTATCTTTGTATCTCTCTTCAAAACATTATTTTTCATTTTTCTTTGAACAACTATTATTTTTATTTTTGACTTTTCAAGAATAATCTTTAGAAGATGGATAGTCTTCCATTTTGACAGGAGGTTGATGATTGTCTTTATTTCTAACAATTATATGTGAATTATCATTCACTAAAAATTTTCCTCTATCTTTTTTGAACTTCACATGAATCCAATGACCATACTCAAGCTCATCTCCTTAATTAGAATTATCATCATCAGTAACTATATTAGGAATAACTTAATTTGAATCCTTTTAATATTCTTACAACCCAAATCAATTTGGAATATGTTCTGAACTACAAGACATAAATCAATTTTCGGTCAAATCTTTCAACATTTAAAACAAAAGGAAGAAATTTTTTCATACTCAAATTTTGAAAAATTTACCATTTAGCCCTTCTATCCAAATTCCTTAAGGTAGCTTAGAATCCATGTTAAAGCGAACACATACTCTTACAAATTCTCTTCTTCCCCATTTAAACATATTACCATCAAGTAACATAGGACCTCTTATTTTTGAAGAAATATTAGTAATGTTTAATTCATCCCAGTATTATAATGGTAGAAGAGGCAATCGTATCCAAAGAGGTGATGATAATCCTTTCATAGATAATGGAGGAAATTATGGTCTCCATTTATTAGTTCCTATTATATGTTCTCTAAAATACTAAAGTACTCCACTTAGAACTTATTCCATAGCTTCAAAAGATTTGAAAAAACACAAAATCCATTCTAATCCAAGTGAATTTTGATAGAATCCACCAAATTTACCCCATTGACGCCTTAGTTCAATTCAACACAAAGGGAAAGGAATATTTTTACCAAGAACTTTAACTACAAATGAATTCTTTAGAACTTGGGCATTTGTAGCTTCTTTTTCAGCATTAAGTTTAACAACACATGCATCTTCTAACATATTAGACTCTATATCAACATGATTTATTTTGATATGTTGAATTTTCCCCAAGCATTCATAAAATTTATTTTTTGTGATGATATTCCAGTCATAGATTTATCATCCTTTGATGAATTTTCCATCAAAGACAATTAAATTTTGCTACATAATTAGAACATAACCTCAAAGAAGAGATATCATTCACAAAAAAATTACCAAATTGAATAGGAGAAGGATTTTTGAGATGATTATCCTTAGCAATAACATGATTAATGATTATATTAATTATAAAGTTAAAGCTTGAAGAAGATGAAGCCTACAAATCATAAGCTTTAGGTTGAACTCCAAGTATGCCCGACATCAAAGCTGATGAAGTATGAACTTCAGTAGGAAGATGATCCTTAATTTGCCTGAAATCTTGAGGAAATTAATTTTCTTGCCTTTTTCTTCAACAGTAAAATTCTCAGAAATGGCTAGAAGACCTCCATCTCAGAAATATCTAGAAATCATCTTTCTATGATAATAAAGGTTTATGTTTGAAAACCTTATTACCCTCATCTCCATGTGTAAATGCTATTCTGGCTTTAGAACCACTAGATAATTTATGACAATGTGATGCTTAGATGATAATGGAAGTGAGGTGGTCTAGTCATCAAAATGCAATGATCTGCGAACCTCACAGCCATGACATAAAGACATAAAATAGAAGAAAATTTTAAAAATTCAAATTTTGTCATTTTATCTCATTAGAAAATGACACGTTCTATCACTTAGTTTTTTCTAGGAGGTAAAACAGTTAAATTTTAATCTTAAGGGAGTGGAAGAAAAAATATTAGTACAATTGAATGAATTAGAAGAATTTAGAAATAAGGCTTATGAAAATGGCAAAATTTATAAACAAAAAAAAAAAAAAAATTGACATGATCGTAAGCTTCTTAAGACATAATTTACCCCTAGGTAAGATATTTTGCTATTAAATTCTTAAATAAAATTATTTCCATGATATCTAAAATCCAGGTGGTCAAAATCATTCATATTATAAAAGTATTTCCTTATGGAGATGTTGAAATTTAGGATAAGAAAAACTTGCATATTTTTAAAGTCAATGTCCATAGATTGAAGCCTTATTTAAGAGTGGACATAGATCGTCTGATAAATATTACAAATTTGGTTCATCCTCAAAATGAATAATTAGCATAGTGTGCCTGTAGAATATAAAAGTAGAACTAATAAGAGGCAAGCCAATCATGTTTCTTGATAGTCTTTCCAGTTATCTAGCTCTTTTCTTATGTGTTATGTTAGTTTTATTTTGTGATAATCTTTGTTTACTTTTATTTAAATTATTTTTGTTGTGTGTAATTTGCATTTAATTAAATTTTTTATTATGCTTAACTGATAAAAATTATCCTATACATAGCATTTATACTTTAATTATTTTTTTAGCCAAAATAAAAAAAGTTATTAAAATTTTCTTTAAAAATAAAAAAATCTTATATGATAATTTCAATGAACAAAGCTTAGAAACTAATAGTTTGAAAACCTTAATAATTAACTAAGGAAGACCATTTAAGTCATTGACTTATCTTGAACTTAGAAGCTATACAATCTTGCACTGACTATTGAATTTAAGAATGAATAGTCGAGTTTTGGGAAAAGAAGTTTGCAGTTTAATTTATGAAGATCATAGTAAACTTAAAGATGTAATTAGTGATCTTACTAAATCCATACATAAAACAATTGGGGTTGCTAGCGGGATAAAATAAACTAATATTCAAAATCATTAATATATGCACTCAAAGTATGAAAAGTTAAAAACAAGAAAAATCAAAAGCGAAATTTCAAAAATAAAAAAGGACGAGTACATTCAAAACTTGATATCTATTGAAGCTCATGTCTAAAAAGCATCCTTATACTTAAATTAAATAGGATAAGGTAAGTGAACTTATATATATGATGGTGCACTAATGAACTTCTAATTCAACTATAAGCATAAGTAATCTTTTAAAAATATATTATTTATTTCTAAAATCAGATGTCAATCTTTCACATACAGTCATAGTGGATAAGTTTAATTAGAGCAATAACAAGAATGATTACTTAGGTAATTATTTAAATTAACAAATTTTATTTGGACTATTAAGCTAATCAATGGGTGATTACACCATTATTTGAGCATCAAAAGAAGCTTAAGCTGGGTAAAATTTATTATGTGTAAATTTTGTATTGTTTCTTACCTCTAAATTCAACGAAGATATGGTCTTTTAATTGATATTTTGTAGGAAATGTTTAAGAAAACAAGAAAAAAATTTCTAGTTTTTTTTTTCAATGATGTAGTTACATTGTGCATCCTTGAAAGTTTTACTAGCATAAAAAATGATATGAATGTTCTAATCTAATTTTTGGCCAATAATAACACCTACAACAAAATCACATGCATCATACATGACTATAAAAGGTAGGGACTAATCAAGAGAAATAATTATTGGTGCAAAAATTGAATGCTATTTCAAAGTTTTAAAAGATTTAAGACAAGTAATTTAAAAAAAGTGAGGAACACCCATTTCCAACAAATGACATAATGGTTTTATGTTTTTGGAAAAATGCATGATAAACTTCTTATAACATCCTTCATGTTCAAGGAAACTCCTAATTCCTAAAACTAAAGTGGGGGGTGGCAATTTATTTTATTACCTGAACCTTTATCTTGGCTCTAGTCCTTCCGTAATAATTTTATGCCCCAAAATAATGCCCTCAGTTACCATAAATTGATATTTTCCCAATTTAGTACAAAATTTGATTCCACATATCTTTTAAGTATAGTGGTTAAATGATCAAGATTTGAATCAAAAGTAGTACCAAACACAAAAAAACATCTTCCATAAAAATTTCAATGCCCCGCTTAATTAAATTTAAGAAGATAGACATCATACATCTTTGAAATATAGTAGGAGCATTACAAAGACCGAAATGCATTCTTCTAAAAGTAAATGTCTTATAAGAACTAGTAAAGGTAGTTTTGTCCTGCTCCTCAGGTTCTATAGGAATTTGGTTGTACCCTAAGTATCCATTCAAAAATAAAAAAAATAGTGTTCTACTAACTTATCTAATCTTCGTGAATTGATGATCCCGGTGAAAAATAGGAAAGAGTGTAAAGTGAAGAGAGAGAAGGTCTACAAAAATATGAGGGATTTTGGAG
This sequence comes from Dendrobium officinale, assembly GCA_019514585.1. NCBI lineage: Eukaryota > Viridiplantae > Streptophyta > Magnoliopsida > Asparagales > Orchidaceae > Dendrobium > Dendrobium officinale. The sequence continues at coordinate 36,672,488 of CM033687.1, forward strand.
GATTTTGGCAGCTTTTGTTGAAGATGGTAGAGGGTGTCCAGTCATCCTTGGATGACCAGAGCACATTCTCCTTATTATCCACCGCGAGTCCAATTTTGTTGGATTCAAAAGGTAGATTTTCGTTCAAATGCAGCATCTCCCGCAATTAGTGTTTTTTGAATTCTCCTCTTGTGATAAGAGAGGGAGGTTTGGCTTCTAAGCAAATGAGTTTGCCGGATTCAGGAAAAGGAAAATGAGTTATACCTTATTTGAATAGTAAGTCATTTTCATCTAAGCTGGTTTTTATTCCTCATACTAATGATATGGAGGCTTCTTCTTCTAATCCTCCTTTAGAAATTGTTAATTCTAATGTGTGGATTAAAAAAACACATATTAAAATTAATTTGAATGAAATTCATGATGATAATGAAGATGCAAATGTTGTCAAGCTTGATTTGGAAAAAGAAAAAGCCAATATTCAAATTTTGAAAAACTCATTAGTGGTGAAAATATTACGTAAAGACTTGCCCTTTTCAAAATGTTCGATTGAGCTAAGGAAGCAATGGAGTAAATTTGGAGGTTTTCATATAACCTCACTTGGGTTAGATTGGTTTTCGTGTTCTTTTCAATTATATGAAGCATTGGAAGAAGTTCTTAATGGAGGTCCTTGGTTTGTTGGGGGATTTGTCATTGGTGTTGACAGATGGTCACCTAACTTCAATCCTATTTTTATGGATGGGATTTATTCTCCTATTTTGGTTCGTTTACATCATTTGCCTCTACATTACTGGGATGAAACCATTATCTCCAGAATTGTATCTAGGAACCCCGTTATTATTGGATATCAATATGTTTAGATGGAGAAGGAGGGAACTTGCAAGAGCTTGCATTCGAATTAAGTTGAATTATAAACTCCCTTGTGGTATTTGGATTGAAGGTCTTAATGGTAGATTTTATAAGAGTGGACATAGATCGTCTGATAAATATTACAAATTTGGTTCATCCTCAAAATGAATAATTAGCATAGTGTGCCTGTAGAATATAAAAGTAGAACTAATAAAAGGCAAGCCAATCATGTTTCTTGATAGTCTTTCCAGTTATCTAGCTCTTTTCTTATGTGTTATGTTAGTTTTATTTTGTGATAATCTTTGTTTACTTTTATTTAAATTATTTTTGTTGTGTGTAATTTGCATTTAATTAAATTTTTTGTTATGCTTAACTGATAAAAATTATCCTATACATAGCATTTATACTTTAATTATTTTTTTAGCCAAAATAAAAAAAGTTATTAAAATTTTCTTTAAAAATAAAAAAATCTTATATGATAATTTCAATGAACAAAGCTTAGAAATTAATAGTTTGAAAACCTTAATAATTAACTAAGAAAGACCATTTAAGTCATTGACTTATCTTGAACTTAGAAGCTATACAATCTTGCACTGACTATTGAATTTAAGAATGAATAGTCGAGTTTTGGGAAAAGAAGTTTGCAGTTTAATTTATGAAGATCATAGTAAACTTAAAGATGTAATTACTGATCTTACTAAATCCATACATAAAACAATTGGGGTTGCTAGCGGGATAAAATAAACTAATATTCAAAATCATTAATATATGCACTCAAAGTATGAAAAGTTAAAAACAAGAAAAATCAAAAGTGAAATTTCAAAAATAAAAAAGGTCGAGTACATTCAAAACTTGATATCTATTGAAGCTCATGTCTAAAAAGCATCCTTATACTTAAATTAAATAGGATAAGGTAAGTGAACTAATATATATGATGGTGCACTAATGAACTTCTAATTCAACTATAAGCATAAGTAATCTTTTTAAAATATATTATTTATTTCTAAAATCAGATGTCAATCTTTCACATACAGTCATAGTGGATAAGTTTAATTAGAGCAATAACAAGAATTATTACTTAGGTAATTATTTAAATTAACAAATTTTATTTGGACTATTAAGCTAATCAATGGGTGATTACACCATTATTTGAGCATCAAAAGAAGCTTAAGCTGGGTAAAATTTATTATGTGTAAATTTTGTATTGTTTCTTACCTCTAAATTCAACGAAGATATGGTCTTTTAATTGATATTTTGTAGGAAATGTTTAAGAAAACAAGAAAAAATTTTCTAGTTTTTTTTTTCAATGATGTAGTTACATTGTGCATCCTTGAAAGTTTTACTAGCATAAAAAATGATATGAATGTTCTAATCTAATTTTTGGCCAATAATAACACCTACAACAAAATCACATGCATCATACATGACTATAAAAGGTAGGGACTAATCAAGAGAAATAATTATTGGTGCAAAAATTGAATGCTATTTCAAAGTTTTAAAAGATTTAAGACAAGTAATTTAGAAAAAGTAAGGAACACCCATTTCCAACAAATGACATAATGGTTTTATGTTTTTGGAAAAATGCATGATAAACTTCTTATAACATCCTTCATGTTCAAGGAAACTCCTAATTCCTATAACTAAAGTGGGGGGTGGCAATTTATTTTATTACCTGAACCTTTATCTTGGCTCTAGTCCTTCCGTAATAATTTTATGCCCCAAAATAATGCCCTCAGTTACCATAAATTGATATTTTCCCAATTTAGTACAAAATTTGATTCCACATATCTTTTAAGTATAGTGGTTAAATGATCAAGATTTGAATCAAAAGTAGTACCAAACACAAAAAAACATCTTCCATAAAAATTTCAATGCCCCGCTTAATTAAATTTAAGAAGATAGACATCATACATCTTTGAAATATAGTAGGAGCATTACAAAGACCGAAATGCATTCTTCTAAAAGTAAATGTCATATAAGAACTAGTAAAGGTAGTTTTGTCCTGCTCCTCAGGTTCTATAGGAATTTGGTTGTACCCTAAGTATCCATTCAAAAATAAAAAAAATAGTGTTCTACTAACTTATCTAATCTTCGTGAATTGATGATCCCGGTGAAAAATAGGAAAGAGTGTAAAGTGAAGAGAGAGAAGGTCTACAAAAATATGAGGGATTTTGGAGGATTTTGGCAGCTCTTGTTGAAGATGGTAGAGGGTGTCCAGTCATCCTTGGATGACCAGAGCACATTCTCCTTATTATCCATCGCGAGTCCAATTTTGTTGGATTCAAAAGGTAGATTTTCGTTCAAATGCAGCATCTCCCGCAATTAGTGTTTTTTGAATTCTCCTCTTGTGATAAGAGAGGGAGGTTTGGCTTCTAAGCAAATGAGTTTGCCGGATTCAGGCAAAGGAGAATGAGTTATACCTTATTTGAATAGTAAGTCATTTTCATCTAAGCTAGTTTTTATTCCTCATACTAATGATATGGAGGCTTCTTCTTCTAATCCTCCTTTAGAAATTGTTAATTCTAATGTGTGGATTAAAAAAACACATATTAAAATTAATTTGAATGAAATTCATGATGATAATGAAGATGCAAATGTTGTCAAGCTTGATTTGGAAAAAGAAAAAGCCAATATTCAAATTTTGAAAAACTCATTAGTGGTGAAAATATTATGTAAAGACTTGCCCTTTTCAAAATGTTCGATTGAGCTAAGGAAGCAATGGAGTATATTTGGAGGTTTTCATATAACCTCACTTGGGTTAGATTGGTTTTCGTGTTCTTTTCAATTATATGAAGCATTGGAAGAAGTTCTTAATGGAGGTCCTTGGTTTGTTGGGGGATTTGTCATTGGTGTTGACAGATGGTCACCTAACTTCAATCCTATTTTTATGGATGGGATTTATTCTCCTATTTTGGTTCGTTTACATCATTTTCCTCTACATTACTGGGATGAAACCATTATCTCCAGAATTGTATCTAGGAACCCCGTTATTATTGGATGGCAATATGTTTAGATGGGGAAGGAGGGAACTTGCAAGAGCTTGCATTCGAATTAAGTTGAATTATAAACTCCCTTGTGGTATTTGGATTGAAGGTCTTAATGGTAGATTTTATCAAAAATTTGAATATGAAAATCTATCATCTATTTATTTCAAATATGGAAGAATTGGACATAGAGATTTTGTTTGTCCAAATTCTTATAATACTAATTTGGTTGATAAAGAAGTTCCTACAAGTTCTTCTCAACATGATGAGAACTCCTTTGGGCCTTGGATGCTTGTGAAGTTCAAGAACAGAAGAAGTCAAAAGATCTTTTCTAATAAATCGGTTTCCAAAGATTATCCATCTAATAGGATTTCACGTAGAAATCCTATGATAGAGCACATCTCAGATCCTGGTTTTACAAATAATTCTAATGTATTATCTTCTGATAAAAGTTATTACATTGAAGCTGAATTAATCAAGGATGCTGATTATCACATTGATCAGATTCAAGATATTAATCCGACTTGTCAAATTAATTCAGTTAGACCAATCTTAGATCAGCCTGTTCAGAATTTGAATTCTGAATTCCCCATTTTGGTTGCTGATCCGTTGGGAGATGCTTGTAATGTACCTATTTTTGATGTTGATCTAATGGGAGCTCATGAATAAGAAAATGGATTCAATCAAAATTCAAATTCTGAATTCGAAAATGCTAAAATTGTGGATGAAGTTAAGGGAACCATTTGTATTGAAGCTGATCCGTTGGAAGCAGTTTCTATCGAACCCATTTATGTTGCTGATCTGTTGGGAGCAAACAAATCAAATTTTGAATTCAATATTTTGGATAGTCAGGAGGAAGAGAAGGATGCTATTAGTTCTAAAAAAGAATTGGCTGTTGTACCTACTTTAACTATTTTAGCAGCTGAATCAAAGGTAGTTGATGAACATAATTCAACTTCTCCTACTACTAATTCAACAATATTTTCTGAAATGAAAGATAGTTTCGATGGTTTGAGAGATATTTATTTTCCTTTTGCGATTAGTTTAAATTTAAAAAAACTATTTTTAAGAAAGAAAAAAGTTTTTCTACTAAGATGAGTGGTTCTTCCGGTTCTAAGCACATATTGTTCAAAGAACTTCAAACCTTGGGACCGGTGAAAGATCTACCTAGAAGAAGGTTGGCTGAATTCAAAATGAAAAATGTTATGAGAGGTTCTTCTGTATTATCTCATTAATATGCAAGCTGGTTTTCTCTTTGATATCAAAAAAGTGGAAAGATACTTGAGGATGAAGCAATTTATCAAAGAGTTTGTCATAATACTAGCTTTGAATTACGACTTTTGAATTTGGAAGAAACATATAAAATATCTATCAGTGGCATTCTTACGTGGTTTTTGGAAGTCTTTGAAAATTTGTATTTTCCTTTTTAGCTTTTGTTACTTCTTTTTTCTTTTAGTTTGTTATTTGTTTTTTAAACTTATTCTAATTGCTTATGGGATCGATACTAAGTACTATTCTTTAACCTGGTGGGAACTCTGGGATTCTAACCAACCCTCGGGTTGTTTAAAACTTTGGTATCCTCTGCATCTCAATGGTTTTAAAATAGGAAATAGTGGGTTTCATTTCAATTATAATAAGTTTACTTTAACAAATTTGCTTTCAATAAGGTTCCTTTTTAATGTTGATAAAGGAACCATTAGTTTCTTCTTTCTAGTTTGTATTAGGTTGTTTTTTCTTTCATTTTAATGCATTAATTGCATTTCTTAAAAAAATAAAAAACTTATCTAATCTTAGGTCAAAGAAAGTCAAAGGAAAATAAATTTTTTTACTATTTTTGTTTTGCTTCCTATAATCTATATAAGTTCTCCAAGCACTGAAACTCCCAGTAGGAATAAGTTTATTTGATTCATTTGGCACTACAATCAAGGTACCATTCTAAAAACATAATGAATAGGACTCACTCAAGCACTATCTATAAATGAGATAGACAATTCCAATATTTAGCCATTTAAGTTTCTTTTCTAACAACTTCTTTCATATAGTGATTTGATCTGCTTTGAGGGTGAACATTAGGCATAAAAATTTCTTCCTTTAAGATTCTATGCATATAAAGTGAGGCTCAAATTCCTTTGAAATCAGTAATAGACCACCCAAAAGCTTTCTTATAATATCCTAAAACCATAATCAACTTACCCTCCTATTATTTTTCCAAGCATGCATAAATTATCACAAGAAAAGTTGAATCTCTACGTAAAAGGCATACTTAAAATGGTTGGGTAAAATACTAAGCTCTAAAATTGGGCTTCATCTACAAATGGTCTTAAAGATTTATCTACATATGAAGTATCTAAAGTCTCAAACTTCCCCCAAAATATTTTAGTAAATCTCCAATAGATTGAACATATTCTCCCTTGCCCTCACATTTTCTTTCCAATTCCTTCTCCTCACACTTTTCTTCCATTAATTCTTCTTTGAAATACTCCACTATAAATTCTTACAAGTCCACTCAATATTATTATTTATTCATTTCATTAGGAAATTTCATAGATTTAAGAAAATCAATAGTCACTTCATATCTTATACTCTTATAGTTCGTTCCTCTTTCTGAACAATCATAGCCTTAATAGTTTAGAAAAATTGCTCCAAAAGATAATAAGTATCTCCCTATCCTCCTATATGTCTAGGAAAACAAAATCATCATTAAAGATAAACCTATCCACCATAATAATAATATCCTTTACCACACCCATAGGATAATTAAATGATCTATCAGCCAGCTGAAGGGTGATAGTGGTTGGTTGAACCTCTCTTACATCTAATCATTTAAAAATGGATAAGGGAATAAGATTTTTGCTGGATCCTAAATTACACAAGGTTCTAGCACAAAATTTATCTCCTTTCATAATGGGAATAGTGAAGCTACCATGATCTTTTAATTTTTCAAGAAGTTTTATTGAATGCTGGTATTATGCTTTTAACTTAAGGCTATAATTTCAAACTCTCCTAACTTGTTTTCCTTATTCTAAATATCCTTTATGAACTTAACATAGATGGGCATCTACCCTAGGGCTTCAGAGAAAAGTATACAAATGGTTAACTTTTTAAACACTTTTAAGAACCTAGAGAATTGCTTATCCAAATTTTATTTGATCAGCCATTGTGGAAAAGGTGATGGGGTCTGTCAATATCCTTCCTAATGGGGTTTTCAATTTGTTTAATGGATTAAAGATATTAAGTAAGAGGTTCAGCTTATACAATTTCTTTTACACTATTATCCTTTTGAGGTTGATCTTTGCCCTTCTAAGGGTATCCCAGATCTTTCCCATGCCTAAGATAGATTTTATTTCATTGATCCTAATTTTTTTATTGATAATCTAATTAGGATGTTTCATTATCTTGTTTTTTTCTCTAAGGGCTATAGATTAATCCTACAATTGAATTCCCATTTGTATTATAACATCTTTTAAAGGTGTACTTCTATTTCTAAATTTATTAATTTTATAAAAACATGCGGGATTATAGTGCTAAGATGTTAGGCACCATCATGCTCACACATATAAGATTTATTACTGGATTGATTGAAATGTTATGCTTTATGACCTATCTCTAACTCCAAAATTATCCAACTTTTATAAATTGTAGCTACTTTAGTAGTAAAAATGGATAAAACATTTGGTTTATAAGCACCAGCTACTCTCTTAAGATTCACTCTATTGGAAGGCCACTAGAAATTATTTATAGCCATTTTCTCAATTAATTCATAAGCTTCCTCAAATAACTTAGTCATTAAAGATCCTATAGCTGCTATATCTTCATAAGAGATCCTACTAGTCCATTATAAAACTTTTGAATAACCAACCATTCGTGTAAAGCACGGTGAGGGAATTTCCTTATATCTCTCCTAGATTTTATAAATTATCTCTCATTCAATTGGGAAAAATATGTGATATCATTCATATTCCTAAGCTTAGCATTTTTGAATGGTGGCAAATACTTAGCTAGAAATTTGTGTGCCAACTCATTCCAAGTGGTTATAGTGCCCGGAGGAAAATAATTCAACAACATCTTAGCTTTATACATTTAAAAAATGGAAATAAATAAAGCCTAATCGCATCATTACAAACACCATTATACTTTAATGTTGCATAGATTTATAAGAATCTAGCTAAGTGTAGGCTAGTATCCTCAATAGGAGTTCCCAAAAACTAAGAAATTTGAACCATCTGAATTATAACATGTTTCAGTTCCTAGATACTAAATTTATTGATACTCTTATATATTCCATGTACTACAAGATTGGCATACTCCCTAAGAGATTTATGATGGTCTTGATCTTGCACTAGTTTTAAAATCTCTAAAGTTAAAAAAATTCTTGGTTTTTTAAGAATTTTATTGGCTCTCTCAATTTCATAATCAAACAATAAGGGAAAATTACTAGATCTACAACTCATGCTACAACAATGTACTAAAAAATAAAGAACAAAATGGAAAAATAATAAATTTTCTTTTTCTAATAGTTTTTTTAATAAAATAAAGATACATGTGTAAGTAGGTCTAAATTTACAAGTTGTTTAACAATATACTTTAAAATTACAAAATGCACATTACTTTCTTGGCAATGGCACAAAAAATTGAGATGAGCATGAGCATGAATAGCTAAATCGATGTATGAAATAAAATATTATTTGGGTAAATTAATTCTTATGTTTACTTTGATATAGATTGCCCACTAGTTATGTAGGCATACATGTTGACCAAGTAATAATGTGACTGAGAGAATATCAATCCCATGAGAAAGTGTTCTGATAGATTGAAATCATACTACTACTATCTACTATATATGCAAGGTTTATCCTATATAATGAATTTTAAGGGTTTTGGGTTTCTACCAAATAAAAAGAATGTAAATAATGATAAGAGATTAACATATAAAATACATTTTGAAAAAAAATCCTAAAAAATAATAAATTTTCTTAATGAGATTTTTAATTACTGATACGGTTCAGAATACAAGCATCCATGGATCTCTATCAAGCTTAAAGGGGAGAAATTGAGGTTTATGGCCTTCACAAAATTTTAATATCTCCATAGAACCTTGTAGATTAAACATCCTAAATCTAGGAATGCCAACATTCTATTTCAATACTCCTATTTATTCTATTATTTCCCTTTAAAGGAAATATATTATAATATATATTAACCATTATATGTATTAAATTAAGAAAATGATATATTAAAAATATTCATAATTCATTTAAAGAATAAGAGTCTATATTAGTACTTACATTTTGTTCACATCATTGACCCAAATTTTAGGAATGAGCTAGACATAAATAAAATAAAAAGCAACCACATCTTCTTTTCAATCATAGAACAAAAAATACATTAGAAAAATATAAAAACTATTGATATTATCTACCTCATGACTTATTTTAGAGATTTTGATGATAACAAACATATGCTTGGATGCTCTAATTTTTGTGCTAAGTATTTCAGGTGTAATGATGTGCATTATAATTATTTATGGGATTTACATTGCACAACTCAAGTTCAATCAAATGTTGAGATAACGATGGACCAAGATGGATAACTTAAAGGATTTTACATTATTGTAGGAGTATGTTAGTGGTCCACTAATATTACTTGCAGGATTTAATTTGCTCACAATCTAAATATTTATTAAATATATATTATTTTTGATATAGAAATCAATAAGATTTCTTTATTAAATAAATTTTATAACCTTCATTTTTTTGCTTAATTATTATCAAATATGAAGAGTTATCTAATTAGGAAAATTAAGGGTCATAAGCTTTTATGGTAAAACATTTATTATTTAAATTGACTTGTTTCACATCCATTCATTAATGTATAATTATATATAATTATATATATATATATATATATATATATATATATATATATATATATATATATATATATATATATATATATATATATATATATATATATATATATATATATATATATATATATATATATATATATATATACATAATATTATTATATTAATATTCAATATATCCTAAAATATTTAAAAATGTGCATGAGGATTCATTTTGCTGAATATGATATTATGTTGTCAAAAACGTGATCAAATTTTTATTGCATTAGATTGTTTAGATTCCGTAGATATAAGTGGATAGTTTATATAGCTCATTTAGATGTTATTTGAATTTATAATAAATTTCCAAACATTATGTGATTTAAATAGAATCTGCTGCTAGAAGTTTTAGCCATATTTTGGATGTATATGAAGACTTTTTGACCTTCCCATGTGGCTAGCCATTTTATAACCATTTGAATCTCATATATATTTAATATAAATGAATTATTAATGAAATATAATATTATTACTTGAAAGAAAATATATTAAAATAATATTTTTATTCAAATGTGGGTTTACTTACCCTTTCTCTTTAAATACCTCTCTTCTTCCTCATGTTAGGGCTGCTCAAACAAAAAAATCTACAGCAATTCTTCCAATCTTCCTTTCCTCTTTACATGCTAAATCTTGAGACGAGAAGCCTTGATTTTATTCCAAGAGTTCTTTTCATTTGCGAGATCGAAATTGTTGTTGGAAAGCATCAACACACAACCGAGTAACATCTCTTGAGTCCTGGAGTTTGCTTTCCATCTCTAAATCTTTAATTGCTATTCTTTTATATTTTACTATATATTTATTTATGGTCAAATACTTGTTGGAAATTTCATATTAAAGTTTTCTATATCATATCTTTTAAATCCATAAAATTTAGCAAAGCAAGTATTTTTACTTCTTTAAGGTGGCGTAGATTTATATCTATAATCTAATTCATTTTATTTTATTTGAAGAGTTGATGTTTAAATCAGCAAGAATATATTTTTATTTAAAATATTATTCTTATTTTAAACAAAATATAAATCTATCTTAAAGTGAGCAAATTTAATATTCCGTTTACAAGTACTGAGGTGATTAAAGTTAATTTGTAAGATCACCTCAAATATTGTGGATATTTTATTGCAAGATTACTTGAGCTTGTTTTATTTACATCAAATTATAGTTTTCATTTTCATTATCTAAGCCATTTGGCTTAGAGAAGTTTTAATTGTAATTAGATTGGGTTGTACTCGCCCGTGTAGGAGAGTACTTAGGTTGTAAGGAACTTCTTTAGTTTAAAGAAGTGAGGTTTGCAAAGCAAACCTAAGATTAGTGAATTCTAGCCTGAGAGTTGGCTAGCGTGGACGTTGGTCGGTTTGGAATCCGGGCCGAACAACGTAAAAATATTGTGCCTCTTATTTTCATTCCTTGCATTTATTTTTCTATCTTTTTTTATAAGAATTATTGTGTGATTACTTACTCTTTTCAAAATTGCTTTAAAATAAATTTTAATTTTCTTCTTTTAATAAAAATTTTTAAAACCTCAATTCACCCCCCCCCCCCCCCTCTTGGGGTGCCATAGTCATCCAACAAAAACAAATTCAATAGGATAATACAAATGAACATGGATACATTCCTTTCTCCTCTAATAATTGGATTTCTTACACAAGATATGTTAAGCTTTCCAATGAAAGTGATTTGCATTCTTTAGCCTCTCTTAAACTTTATTTTAAGGGGGCACTAAAGAACTATGCAAAAAATTATATAACTTCATTAAAAATGATGGAAATAATAAATAAAATAACTAAAAAACTATTTATATAAAGAGAAAAAATGAACTCAAGCACCACGATCCTTAATATGGTGGCACCACGACATTATTAGATGAATTGGAGCCTCAACACTAGTGAGCTTTCTTTCTTGTAGTTTTGTATTGCTTCGATACATCTATTAGCTAAATCGATGCATCCCTTAATTGAATCAAGGTGGTTTCATCTATTGTCAACCACTCTGCCATGGTGCCTCAAAAGTTAAAAGCAATGGTTCTTGAATGTGTAATCTAGTGCTACGATGTTGTAATGATTCATTCTTTGGTGCTTAAATTCTAGAGACTTAGATGCTATGATGTAGGTTTTTGATGGTATAATGTTATGAAGCACTACGATGCTAACCTTAGATAAGTAGCATAAGCATAGGAAGAATTTATATTTATTACTAATTTAACCTCCTTTTTTCCCCCCTACACGAGCATGACAACCTGCAGAAAACTCAATGAGCAACCAGATCATTCTTAACCTATGAATAATATATCAACCATCACATGAATTCATACATTGTAGTTAAAGTAAGTAGACACTTCAATTTTCACTCATAAAATGTAATGAAAACTCAGAAAACCCATCACACAGTAGTAAAAAGTAAACACTAATCTAGCCTAGAGTAGAGTGGCTATCCTAGCAACTCATCTAAAGAGTGTGAGATTGGCTTGGTGGCTTGGATATGTCCTAAACTAGGCAATTTATTGAAGTCATCTAATGTTTGGGTTTGTTAAAGGTTGAAGGGAGAAATTTATACACTACAAGAAAAATGCTAATTATCGGAATTTGTTTCGCTGGGTTAGTATTAATTTTTTTTAATTTTGAAAACTGCTGGTGGCTTTCGAGTGATTTGTAAACTGTCAATATAAAGTACATAGGAAATGAATTGCGGCAATCAATTTTTGGCTGTTAACTTTACTGGTGGCCTAAATGGCTAATAATTTTTGGCAGACATAGAACCGATTACCACCTATTATTTATCGATGGCTTACGGGCCATCTCAAACTCTTGTTTTATTGGCAGCTAGACTAGCGATTAACAGCCAGTTGACTCGTGGAAACCACCAATGAACTACTGGTCTTTATCAAATGTAAGATTAAAATTCTGGCTGTTATAATAAGAGTTTAGTATCAAATTTTCTAGGCTCCAAACTATCCGTTACCTGTCGGAAACCTATAGTATTTTCAAAAATAAATTGATATCCGCCCTCTATTTAATCCAATTTCCATAATACCTGCACATAATTCAAAACATATATAACAAATAATGCAACATGCCACTATAATCAACCCACAACTGGAATCCAAAATTAATATATATAACATTCAAATGAAATCCACAAAAAGCAAAACCAATTGTTTAAATAAAAGATAAATGAATATATTTTACAATAAACATAACATATGAAATCCACAATAATATGTCCAGAATACACTAAAAAGTTCATCAAATAAATAACAACATTAATCATCCTCCGTATCTTTGCTACCTTGTTATTCATGTGTCGGATCTTACTCTTTATTTTTTTTTTCATCTCTATAGGATCATAACTCTACCTTCATCTCATTTTAAATCTTTCTCACCTCTTCTATCTTTCTCTTCAGGGTAGTAACCCTCTGGCTAATAATTTCTTTAGCTCCACTAACATCATAAAATGCTGACGTAGATGAACTACCCTCATAAGAATAGCTTTACAAACCCAAGCAATATACCCCCCCCCCCTCTACCTTTCTCCAACAACATCTGACCACGCATGATACTCAGATTACTAGGTTGATTCTAAAAATCATCCCTCACTAGTAGCCCTAATGACTTTCCCGAAATCATATAAAATTATCATGTGAGAATAAATCAATAAAATAAATTTATATTAAAATTTTTATTATATTCTATTTTATTACTCCAAAAATTATACTCACATGAGCTTTTTTTTATCTTTTTATCAACTCATTGATGGTCAACTTGATGTTGGCGAGTCCTTGAATGCAATTCCAATGGTGTCAACTCTTGAATAAGAAACGCTTTCTAAATATGGAAGATATAGTTAAAATAATATGCATATATTTATTAAGCTAATTGAAAGCTTTTACCAATTGTCGTCTATGTTCAGTATAAGAAATAGATCCACCAGTATGAAGAGAGATTCCTAAACCCCCATAATTAGATGCTTTGTTAAGCTTATTTTACACTCTTAATTTTGTGAACTTAGGGCACACCCAAGCTCTACTCAAATCTACTCATACGCCATCTCCAATCCAAAATGGATACTGACTGAACTATCTAATGTCTATGAGCATGTACCTAACATGGGTCAATCCTCTCCTCTCAAAATTTGTTCTGATCCTCGTGTCATACTCAAGAAATCACCAAAAATCTTTTTGTAAAAAAATATGGGCGTAATAAATAATGTTAATACAAATTAAATCAAATATTTTAATTCATTCCAAATTAATATACCTAAAATTCTCTAAATCACATATCCATAATTTCCTTTGGGATCTTCATCCATGATAAGTAAGGAGCATCAGATTTTCTCCGTATGATGTCCTGAATCTTGTGGGTGGGTGGCCTTGAAAGATTGAAGGTGCAAATTAAAATTTTTATCAATAATATATAATATATTAAATTACAATAACTTTATAAAATAAACTAAAGTTAAATATCACCCTCAGGCACAATATATAGATGATTATTTACTACAGTTATAGGATCCCCTGCACCAACCTATTCTTGTGTAGATGGTTCACCATATTCTTGTTGAGGCTAGTGAATAGGTTGTTAAACCTAAGTTAATGTCCCATGGCTATCAAGAGGGGGGGGGGGGTGAATTGGTAGTTAAAAATTATCCCTCTATTAGATGAGTTGAACCGAAAATAAATTTTAATTAATTTTTATAAAAAGTTTTTCAACCATAACTTTTTAAACAGTAAAAATAAATGACACAAGATTTATAGTGGTTCGGTCTAAACCAGACCTATATCCACTCCCCAGAGGCACCCTCTGAGTATTGCACTAATACCAATAGCATCTCTCCTTTTGCACCTACAGCAAGGCGGAGAAGCCTTTACAAACACTTTCCACCACTACTCGGTGCGGCAGAGAACCATCGTCCTTTTACACTATCCCCAGTGTTGGCAGAGAACCGTCCATCCTTTCACACTCTCCTAGTGTGGGCAGATAACCCTTTATCCTTTTACACTCTTCTAGTGTGGGCAGAGAACCCTTCGTCCTTTTATACTCTTCCAGTGTGGGTAGAGAACCCTTCATCCTTTAACACTCTCCTAGTATGGGCAAAGAACCCGATCTCCTTGACAGATCACCTCACAAGAAATCTAGAAGGAAGAATGAAAAGAGTGAAGTAATCTCAAATCACAAGTAAGAAATCTTACCTTTGAACACCAAGCAAAGCCTTCACGCTCCAATGGAAGAAATCATTCTTTGAATGCTCTCTCTCACTCTCTCCTTGAGTCTTCTTTCAATAGGAACGAAGATCAATGACCAAAAAGATTTGGTGGTAGTTTAATTTGGACTATATATAGGAAAGATAAGAAAAATTGCCCAAAAACTGTAAATTTTCAATTCTGTACGCAGTGGATCGTCCCGTACGATCGTGGATCATCCTGGACGATTTTACTTCAAATGTCGGAAATGATCTTAATGTATATTAGTACGAACTATGTTCGTACACGATCATCATCCCGTACGAACTTGGTTCGTCCGGTACAAAGCGGTTATTCCATAGGTCGGTTTCCAAATCCCTGCAAGACGTAACCAACTGTGGTAAGTCGGTTTGGTTCATCTTGGGATGAATGAGTTTCATCATAGATGATTTTAAACAGAGAGTTTCATCCAGGGACGAACCATGCATTTCTTCTGGACGAACAGTGCAAATTGAGAATCCAGAGGAGTTCGTCCCGGGACGAATATTAAATTCATTCGGACGATTAGGACTTAGAAAAATTTTCTCACTGCCTGTTCGATCCATTGCTCTTCCGAGGGGTTAATTGACATGATCGTCCCGTACGAACTATGTTCGTCCCGTACGATCAGTTCACAAAAATTATTCCCCCATATGTGTGTGCTGTGAATATTCACTCAATTACAATCACTTCCTCTCAATTCAAAGACATTTTTAAAGCTTTTAATTTACAAATGATTGGATGCTGAATTTGATTTGAAGTCTTCATAGTTTGGAGTTGATTTTTCTGAAATGTTAGTACACACTAGAGTAAAAATAAATCTTCCAAAAAGTATTATGAGATATCTATACATACAACAATAATATTTGAAATCATCAAAATAATACAAGTTGCAAGAATGTAAAACATGCAAATAGCAACTCTCTTAACAATCTCCCCCTTTTTGATGATGGCAAAACAATTATTGTTTGTAGGATTTTAAATTCTAAGAATCTCCTAAACTCCCCTGAATTGATGAATACATGAAAAATAAAGAGGCATAAATTCAAAATTTTTATTTTTCAAAAATTTTATACAAATTAAGAAACATACAAAACACACAACTACAATAATGATAAACATAAAAGGACTATAAAAAATAAACAAAATAAACAAACAATTTCTCCCCCTTTTTGACAACAGCAAAAAGTGAAGAAGAAAAGAAGTCTTGAAATATAAGCAGAAGTATGAAATTCATTTTATAATTTAATCTTAAAAGTGATTGAAATAAGGTATGCAAATAAAATTAAAACATTAGAGAAATCATAGAATTTCATATAATTTAAGAAGTGATATAACATAGATAATAAAAAGAATTTATCAAAGGCATGAGTCAATTTAGAAATTTAAGATAAAGAAAATCATTGCACTAAGGATGAATAAAAAATTTTATATTTTAAATTTCAATGTCAATTATAAATGAATATAAGATCAATTTGAATTAAGAGATTAAAAGAGTCCGAAAAGAAGTAACTACCACATGTGACGCTTTGCGCATATTTTTCAATTTTATGGCACATTTTTGTGCATCTTTTTACTTTGGGCTTATTTTATGCCTCTTTTTCTTATTACAAACTTTTGTGCAATTCTTTTGATTTTTGTACATTTGTACAATTTTCAAGAGTAATTGAATTCTTTTCAAAATAAATAATCTAAAATTTCAAATTTTTTTAAGTGCATAAATACTATTTGAAAAGAGAAATACAAAATAAGAAAACATCTAAATTGCAATAATAATATTAAAGATAATGTAGTCTAAATAAGAGACATGAAATTGAAAATCCTAATAATATCAAGTTATAAGCATCACTTAAATTTAAAATAATTAGATTTTCTAATGAAATTAAATTTAATATACAATTTAGGTTAAAGAACTATTAAGATTAAAAAAAATTAATGTCATATGAAGAATTTTAAGTCCTAGATATCAAATGAAGATATTACAATTTTAAGTCCTAGATATCAATAATAACATATCTAAAATAAGAAAAATACAATAATCTAAAAGAAATCACTTAACACATAAACTACAAAGAAACACAGAACAAACACAACAATCATTCAGATGGAACCTGATCTGGAGGAGGAGGAGGTGGTGTTGCACCAAAGAAGTTGAAGTAATTACTCATCATAAGTATGTTGGTATTTATGTTATTTATCTGATCACGCATAAATCCCATATCTTGATTGTACTGAATATCCTGCTGCTGCAAATAAGCTTCAATTTGATCAAACCTTTGATCAAAATGAGCCTCTAAATTGTCAAATCTTTGAACCAAATTTTGATAATTTAGTTCAGTAGCAGATGTAGGTTCAGCTTCTTCTTCTGTTTCACTCAGCCAACATGAGTTTTGCTAGGCTCTTCCTTATTGAAGATTGCTCTAAAGGATGCATCATTGTAGTAGAGTGGTTCTTCAAAATCTTATTATGGATGAATCAAATCATACTTCTTTTCCAAAATATAGGCAATCAGATGTCCTAAGACTATATTCTTCTTTCTTTTATGATCAACATGACCAACTTTAGAAAGACCATAAATGTAGTTAATTAGGAGTTGGGCGTCATCTATAGGTTATCTTGTCATTATCAAGTAGGAAACAGTAGAAAGAAGATGAGTGATATTGTCTCTATCACCAGCTTTAGGTATAATGGAAGTTCAAAGTACGTGCTGGATGATACGGGCATCATGAACTAAAGTTGCAACCTTAGGTAAATGATCCTTAAAGTTTACTCCTCTAATCACTCGATTAACTTTAGTCCAATTAAAATTTGTGGAGGTTAAGGTGTGTGCTTTTAATCCTTCAGTCCTTAAGTTTAGGAAGATACCAAGGTCAGCCTTGGTGATTTCAATTTTCTTTTTAAAAACAAAGGAACTGATGAGAGAATGGTCGGAGTTGAAAGACATGTTCGCCAAAAAATAATGAAAGGTTTCTTTGTTGTAGAAGTGTACTAAGGTGAGGATTGAACCAAATTGAGTAGAGGCAAACAAGTGCATTACCTTAAAAGTTAATTATTCCTGTAGGAGTACTCTAGATGGGGTAATTTTCGCTGAGACAAACCTAGCATAGGTTTTTTTTTTTTTTTTTTTTGAGAAAATGCAAAAATTGCATTAAAATGAAAGAGTAGATAACCTAATACAAACTAGGTAATAGAAGCAAATGATCCCTTTTTCAATAAGAAAAAGGGACCTTATTGAAACTAAGTTTGTTAAATTAAACTTATTATAAATGACATGAAATCCACTATCTCCTATTTTGAAACTGTTGAGATGCAGGGGATACCAAAATATAAGATAACCCGAAGGTTGATTAGTATCCCAGAGTTCCCATCCAGTTAGAGAATAACAAATAGTAAAGATCACACAATCATTTAGACAAAGTCTAAAATAGTAAAAGAAAATAAAGAAAAGGAAACTAAAGCTAGAAAGCAAATTACAAAATAATAATAAATTCCAAAAGTTTGGTATGGATTCTCCAAACTTTATACTCATATGCTCCATCTTCAAGCAATTTCCTGGTATGTTGTTATCCAAGGTAAAAACTTTACTCATTATTAATGGGATAAACAAGAAGAAGAACCTCCATTCTTCTCTTTGTGATCAGCTATCTTTCTTCTAGGAAGTTCTTTTACCGGACCCAAAGCTTGAAGTTCTTTGAATAAAATGTGTTTTGATCCGGGTGAAGTAATCTTCTTGTCAAACAACTTCTTGTCTTTCTTAAGAATTATTTTTTTGAAATTCAAACTAATAGCTGAATGGGGAGAATAATAAGAGATTGTGGATGTAATGGGATTACCATTAATAAAGGAAGCAGCCGCCGAAGTAGTTGATTTAGAAGTAATTGCAGAATCTGTTGTAACTTCCTCCCAAAAACCAGGAATTTTGAATTCAAAATCTGGTTTGTAAGTTCCCAATAATCCAGCTCCTAGAGTTGATTTTGTAGCCTGTACCTCCTTTTTTTTAGCCTCCATATGAATTGAGCTAGTTGGAGAGAAAGCCACCTCACCGCCCTTTGGATTAGAGGTTAGAACAGAATTATCTGTTACGGTATTTTCAGCTATTGAACTTTCAAAATTTAAATTTTGAATGTCCAATACTTCAGCAACTTCTGTTTCAATCTCATTGAGTTCTACAACCGATCTATCAACCATTTTATCCACATCATCCAATATTTCAAATGAATTAAGTCCCAAAACGGATTCCCGAGAATCAAGGTCCATGTTGATTTTCAAATTGTGGTTAACCGCCACTTCATCTCCTTCTTTGAATCCAGTAATTTCTTCAATTTGATCAGCAACTTCCACTGGACCAGTCATCATTTTGAGCTTATTTTCATCAGCCGATAATTGAACATTTACTTTTGGTTTATCAAGAACAATATCTTCACTTCTACCACCCATTCTAGACATTTCTACAGCTGAAAAAATCTTGGATTTCACTTGACTCTTCACTAGATTCCTCTTTTTTCTGAATTTAACTTGCATCCAAGGACCATAAAGATTATCATTATGATTTGAGATGGAAGTGTTTTCTTCAATATTCGGACAAACTGAATCAATATGTCCTATTCTGCCACATTTGAAACAAAGTGATGAAAGATTTTCGTATTGAAAGGAAATTTTCAGATGTGTTTCTTGGTGGACCCTTAGCCAAAGACTTTTGGCGCTTGCTAGAACTTGCCATTGAAAGATCTTAATAGAAGAAAGGTTTGAAAGAGATGTGTGAAAGTGACTATTCAGTTAAAAATTGCTGTCAATTTATGGAAAAATGACTGTTCGTACCAGACAAAATTTCTTTCGTCATGTACGAACAAATTTCATATGGACGAACGAATGAGTCGAAAAAGAAACAACTTTTCCTAAACACACAACTTACGAAACGTCCTTTCGTACAGGCTTTTGACCAAAACAATCGTATAGACGAACACGTGTTCGTCCGGACGATCAGAAATTCAATTCATTTTAATGGCAGTTGAAAATCGTCCCCCGCTATGAACCGACATGTGTTCGTCTGGATGAACCAAAGGTTCTTGAGGACTAATAACGTAATAAAAATGACCTTATCCATTCAACTGCTTCATTCATTTGTCCCGTCATTTGAAAAATATTTCATCCCGGATGATCGTAACGTTCGTACATACGAATTACATTAAAACTTCTCTTAAAACGATTCAAAATCCCACAGTTTGTCATACTACACAAATCGCCCCATATGAAATGATTTCATCCTGGACGATGATGAAAAAAAAAATTCAAAAAAAAAAATAATAAAATAAAATCATTCACACAAATCAAAACAAAGAAACACAACAACAACAAAATAACAAACACAAAAACGTTAACTAAAAAAAATATCAATGTTGCATAAAACATTTTTATTTAAGCATTCAAATCAATAACACCAAGCCTTGTTCTTAATGTACTGAAAGTATCAAAGGCTAATGGTTTTGTAAAATGTCTACAAGTTGATTTTCAGTAGAAACATATGATGCCTTATGTCTATATGTTTTGTTCTTGAATGTTGAATAGGATTTTAGAAATGCAAATAACACTAGTGTTATCAAAATAAATAGGAATAGTGCCTATAGACAATCCTAAATAAATCAACTGTTGTTTTAACCAAAGTACTTGTGCCACACAACTTCCTAAAGCAATGTATTCAACTTCAGCAGTAGATAGAGCCACTGAATTTTGTTTTCTACTAGACCATGAAACTAATGAATTTCCAATGAACTGATATGTTCCAAAAGTGCTTTTTCTATTCACTCTATAGCCTGCAAAGTCAGAATCTGAATAACCAATACTTTCAAATGAAGAGCTAAACTTAGGATACCAAATTCCTAAGTTCTAAGTTCTTAATAGATATCTTAAAATCCTTTTTATTGCTATCAAATGTGATTCTTTTGGATCTGATTGTAATCTAGCACACAAGCAAACACTAAATATGATATTGGGTCAGCTAGCAATCAAGTAAAGTAAAGATCCAATAATCCCTCTAAATTTTTTTTTATCAATAGATTTTCTCTTAAGGTCCTTATCCAATTGAACTGAGGAACTCATTGGTGTACTAATAGGTTTAGCATTATCCATTTCATATTTTTTGAGGATGTCCTTAACATATTTAGATTGGCTAAGAAATGTTTCTTCCTCAAGTTTCTTAATGATAAAGCCTAGAAAGTAACTTAAGTCTCCCATTAGACTCATCTCAAATTCACTGCTCATTGTTTTAGAAAAATCATCACAAAGAGTTTTATTTGAAGATACAAAAATGATATCATCCACATATATTTGAACAACGAGTATATCTTTCCCAAATTTCTTCAAAAAAAAAAAAAAAGAGTTGTATCCACACTTCCTTTTTCAAAAGATCTTTCAAGTAGGAAGGTGCTCAACCTCTCATACCAAGCCCTAGGTGCTTGTTTTAATCCATATAATGCCTTTTTCAACTTGAACAAATGATTTGGGTATTTGGAATTTTCAAAACATGGAGGTTGTTCTACAAAGACATCCTCTTCAATTACCCCATTTAAAAAGGCACTTTTCACTTCCATTTGAAATAATTTGAAACCTCTAAAACAAGAGAAGGCTAGCAAAACCCTAATTGCTTCAAGTCTAGCTACAGGGGTAAAAGTCTCCTCAAAATCAATCCCTTCAATCTAATTATACCCCTTAGCAACTAATCTAGCCTTATTTCTAATGACTACTCCTGAGTCATTTATTTTGTTTTTGAATACCCACTTAGTTCCAACAATACTTTGATCTTTTGGCCTTGAAGTTAATTCCCAAACTTTATTTTGTACAAATTGATTCAATTCTTCTTGCATGGCCAATATCCAAAATTCATCAGAAAGTGCTTGATCAATATTAGTGGGTTCTATAGTTGAAATAAAGGCTGAATGATTGACTTCCTTATTTAATCCACGCCTAGTTCTAACACGCTCACTAGGTTCACCTATAATCAATTCCTTTGGGTGGTTTTTAGAAAATCTCAAATCTCTAGGCAAAGGGTTTTCTATCTCCAAATTTTCTTCCACATTTTCTTCCAAGTTTATTCTATCAATCTTTTGGGAGTTATCCTCAATCTCATCTTCAATAATATTTGGCTCTTCCAAATTTCTAGATTCATCAAATACAACATATGTGGTCTCCTCAATAATCAAAGTTCTTTTATTGAATACCCTATAAGATTTTCCAACACTTGAGTATCCAACAAAAATTCCTTCATATGATTTTGGATCAAATTTTTCTAAGGCAGATTTTCTATTATTATGAATCCTTGCAACCAAAAACTTGCAAATGTGACAAATTAGGTGTTATACCTTTCAGCAACTCATAGGGTGTTTTATTTAATTTAGATCCTATATTCACCATATTCAGAACATAACATGTAGTGCTAACTGCCTCAACCCAAAAATATTTAGGAAGTGAGTATTCTGCCAACATTGCTCGGGCGACTTCTATTAATGTTATATTTTTCCTTTTGACTACCCCATTCTGCTGAGGGATTCTACATGTAGAAAAGTTGTGATCAATTCCTTTCTCCTTATAAAAATTTTTGAATCTCTCATTCTCAAATTCTCCTCCATGATCACTTTGTATAGAAATAATTTCACACCCTAATTTCCTTTGAATCCAAGTTGAAAAATTTCTAAATTCCTCAAATGATTCACTCTTATGAAATAGAAATCTAACTCAAGTGAATCTTGAGTAATCATCCATAATAACAAATCCATATACCTTCCCTCCTAGACTTACAGTTTCAACTGGTCCAAAAAGATTCATGTGTAAAATTTTCAATGGTTTACTAGTTCTAAGATCCTTATTGGACTGAAAAGAGGACTTCACCTGCTTTCTTAATTGACATGCATCACAAAAGTAGTCCTTAAAAAAGTCTAGTTTTGGTATACCTCTCACTAAGTTCTTTTGGGTAATCCTCCTAATGTTCTTCATGCTAGAATGATAAAGTCTCCTATGCCAAAGCCATGATTCATCAGAAACAGTTTTTAAACAAAAAGCAGTAAGAGTATGAATGCAATTTAAATCTAGCAAATAAATATTATTTACCCTTTTTCCATTCAAAACATCTTTACCATTAAGGCTTAATATGCAACTAGTAGGAAAAAATTTATAAAATAACTTTTGTCACATAGCTGGCTTATACTTAACAAATTATGTTTTAAGCCTTCAACCAATAACACATTGTCTATAAAACAATTCTTTAAATTTCCAATCATACATGTCCCAACCACCTTCCTAGTGGTGTTATCTCCAAGTGTAACCTTGCCTCCACTCCTGGCTTCCAGCATTATGAATTGAGCAGTATCTCCAGTCATGTGCTTTGAACATTCCCTGTCCAGGTACTATATGCTCGCACGAGATCTTGTTTGAGAGCAACCCTATAAAATTATTAAATGTTAGACCTGGGAACCCAAACAATTTTGGGTTCTCCTTTTGGAAATTTATAATCAGATGCATGTATGATATGTCTAGGTTTATGCATCTTAGGTCTCCACACCAAATTAGTTTTCATCTTCAAGGTATAGGTGTGAGCTATATGTCCAAGCAATCCACAATTATTACATTTAACATTAGAAAAAGAATTCCTAAGTCTTTTACCACTCATTTATCTTTTTAGGGATTTCATAAATTTAGGATACAAAATAGGATTAGTAAAATCTTCAAGTCTAGGGGGTATCCTATTATCCTCGAGAGCTTTTATTTTTAACTTATAAAATGAATTCATATCTTCCAAGATTTAATTTGTATAATTGATTCGATATGTTTTGCTCTCTGATTCATCCTTAAATTTTTTAAATTCTTTTTCAAGATCAGCATATGATGATTTTAAATTCTCATGATTTTTATTCAAGTATCAAATTCATCGAGTAGTTTCATGTGGTTGTCATCTATTAAGGCATGATCTTTCCTAAGGATTTCATGTTCCTTTTGAACTTCTTCAATTTTTAAACTTAGACTAGCATGTATTTTCTTTATTTTCTTATATGCATCATGCATGTGTTCAGAAACTTCAAATAATTCATCATAAGTTAGTCACTTACTTCTTCTTGATCTATCTGATCAAGACTATCTGCCATCAAGCAAAGATTGGTGACTTCATCTTCCTTTTCAGTCTCTGATGAATCTGAAGCTGAGTCCACCCAGAAAGCTCTTTAAAACTTCTTCTTGCCCTTCTTTATAGTTGGTTTCTCTTCTACTTCTCCTTGCTAGGAGTAGCTTTGAGTTTTGGGCATTTAGTTTTGATATGACCAGGTTTCCTGCATTCATAGCAAATTACTTCATTAGAAACCTCTCCATTTCTATTAAATTTACCTCTATTCCTATTCCATTGCTGACGTCTCTTCTACTTCCTTTTTAGAAAGTTTCTGAATTATCTAGTCATTAATGCAATGTCGTCTTCATCCTCAGGTTATGAGTGTTCACTCTAAGACTCTTCCACTTTTAGTGCTATGTTCTTTTCCTTTCGTGGTTCACCTGCATCAATCTTTCTTTGGCTAACTCCTTGCTCGTAAGCAATAAGTGAACCAAAAAGATTATCAATTGAATAAATATTTAGATCTTTAGACTATATAGTTGCAGTAATTTTAACATCATAAGTAGTAGGTAAACAATGAAGAATCTTATTAACCATTTCAGCATTCGTTAGTTCCCTACCAAGTGCATGCAAAGAGGTGACTATTTGAGTAAATCTTGTGTACATATCAGAAATGAATTCGTTAGGTTTCATGCAAAACAGTTCATAATCATGCAACAAGATATTAAGTATAGATTGGTTAATCTCATTAATCCCCTCATATGTTATACAAATTCTATCCCATATGTCATTTCCACTTTTGCAAGTGGAAACACGCATGTAGTCTTCAAATTTTAAAGCACAAAAGAAACTATTCAAACATTTAGCATTTAGTTGTGCTAAGTCACATTCTTCTACAGTCCAGTCTGCAAAAGGTGTTTCAACTCTAACTCCATCAACTAATCTAGTTGGTTTTGTATATCCTTAATGGACTAAGATCTACATACGATAATCAAGTGACTGTAAGAAAGTAGACATGCGTGTTTTCCAAAAATTAAAAGGTATATTGTCAAACAGTGGAGGTCTAGTAATAAGGTAACCCTCAGGTGTGTTTCGGTTTCCAAATGTAACCATCTACGTGAATCAAAAAGTAGTTTAAACTTATGATTTTGAAATAAAGCTCTGATACTGCTTGTTGAGGCTAATGAATAGGTTGTTAAACCTAAGTTAATGTCCTACGACTATCAAGAGGGGGGGTGAATTGGTAGTTAAAAATCATCCCTCTTTTAGATGAGTTGAATCAAAAATAAATTTTAATTAATTTTTATAAAAAAGTTTTTCAACCATAACTTTTTAAACAGTAAAATGCAGAAAATAAAAAATAGTTAAAATAAACGAAACTAGATTTAGAGTGGTTAGGTCTAATTCAGACCTACATCCACTCCCCAGAGGCACCCTCTGAGTATTGCACTAATACCAATAATGTCTCTCCTTTTGCACCCACAACAAGGTGGAGAAGCCTTTACAAACACTCTTTCCACCACTACCTGGTGTGGCAGAGAACCGTCGTCCTCTTACACTATCCCCAGTGTTGGAATAGAATCGTTCATCCTTTCAAGCTCTCCTAGTGTGGGCAGAGAATCCTTCATCCTTTTATACCCTTCTAGTGTGGGCACAGAACCCTTCGTCCTTTTACACTCTTCTAGCATGGGCAGAGAACCCTTCGTCCTTTCACACTCTCCTAGTATGGGCAGAGAACTCGATCTCCTTGATAGATCTCCTCATAAGAAATTTAGAAGGAAGAAAGAAAAGAGTGAAGTAATCTCAAATCATAAGTAGGAAATCTTACCTTTGAACACCAAGCAAAGCCTTCACGCTCCAATGGAAGAAATTCTTGTTTGAATGCTCTCTCTCACTCTCTCCTTAAGTCTTCTTTCAATAGGCACGAAGATCAATGACCAAAAAGATTTTGTGGCAGTCTAATTTGGACTATATATAGGAAAGATAAGAAAAACTACCAAAAAATTGCAAATTTTCAATTCTGTACGCAGTGGATCGTCCCATACGATCCTGGTTCGTCCCGGACGATTTTTCTTAAAGTGTCGGAAATGATCCTAATGTATATTGGTACGAACTATGTTCGTATATGATCATCATCCCGTACGAACTAGGTTCGTCCGGTACAAAACAGTTATTCCATAGGTCAATTTCTAAATCCCTGCAGGACATAACCAACTATGGTAAGTCAGTTCAGTTCGTCCTGGGATGAACGAGTTTCTTCCTGGATGATTTTAAACAGAGAGTTTCATCCAGGGACGAATCATGCATTTTGTCTAGACGAATAGTGCAAAGTGAGAATCCATAGGAGTTCGTCCTGGGATGAATATTAAATTCGTCCAGACAATTAGGACTTAGAAAAATTTTCTCACTGCCTGTTCGATCCATTTTTCTTCCGAGGGGTTAATTGACATGATTGTCCCGTATGAACTATGTTCGTCTTGATGATCAGTTCACAAAATTTATTCCCCCATATGTGTGTGTTGTGAATATTCACTCAATTACAATCACTCCCTCTAAATTCAAAGACATTTTTAAAGCTTTTAATTTACAAATGATTGGATGCTGAATTTGATTTGAAGTCTTCATAGTTTAGAGTTGATTTTCCTGAAATGTTAGTACACACTAGAGCAAAAACAAATCTTCGAAAAAGTGTTAGGAGATATCTATACATAAAACAATAATATTTGAAATCATCAAAATAATACAAGTTGCAAGAATGTAAAACATGTAAATAGCAACTCTCATAACAATTCTGGCTACACATGATATGTATAATAAAAGGGGTGGGGTAAGGAGGGTAAGAGATGGTGGATGGACTAATTTGTGATATTGGTAGAGGGTAATATAGATAGAATGGGGCTACATGTGTCTGATCTAGAGAGGGAAATCGAGGTCTCGTCAATGTAGGGGGGAACGACCCAGGAAAGGGTGGTGGTACACCAACAACAGGTGGATCTAACTATCTTTGACTCTGCTCACTAGGGGACTGTTGCTGACTACTGGGTGGTGGTGGTGATGGTATCACTGGTGGAACTGGTCTATGCCCCTCACTTTTATTACCCTGTCTAGGTCTACTTCGTCCAATGCTCAAATGTTTCTTATAAGAAAACTTTAAAGTGAAGGATCTATAAGGAGAATCGTCATCTAAAACCATCTATATTAAAAGAAGCAATTAGTAAATTGGGGTAACAAATAAAAAAATTAAATTATAAGTGTTCCAAAGATTTATATAAGTAGAAATTAAAAAACTAGAATATAGATAAATTAGTTATAACAAACATAAAGAATTATATAATACATAATATTGATTAACATACAAATATGATTTCATAAGAGACATTTAGCACCATATATATTTTTACTAACTTGATTTCAAAAAAATATAATTTAATAAGTACATTATAATAAATTTAGTAATATAAATCACAAGAACTATTTAGAATTAGAAATATTTTTATTGCTCTCTAGGGTATCTTCATTTTCATCCTCATTCTCACTTGATGAGCTAGTTGAACTACTCACATCTTCTAACTGTATTTCAATATTATGGGTTGTAGTTGACATCTCCTAAATTTCAACCGACCTACAAATTGACATCTCAATCTCTTGATGTGTAGTTGCTAAGATATATTATTGATAAATTATTCCTCGTGCTTTTATTTTTATGATAGCTATCCAATTTTTTTATCCCTACGACTTCTATGATATTTGTTAAAATAAACTTGAATAGCTTTACTTGCTAACACAAATGGATTAAACTTCTAGTATCTTCCACTATATTTTGCATCTACTAAAACATATATAGGATGAACCCTTGTGCCTCTATTCTATGTTAGGTCATGCCATTGATAGTTACAAACATTCAAAATTTTTATCTTTGTCTAGGTACTCCAGCTCAAGAATCTCATTCAGAATATTGTAATAATCACACTCATCTTCTTCATGAGTATTCCCTATAACACATACTCAAGAATTTTTAATTTTTTCTTCCTTCACTCCATAACTTGGAATATATATATATATATATATATATATATATATATATATATATATATATATATATATATATATATATATATATATATATATATATATATATATATATTGGTCAGGTCCTTATTTTTTGCATTGTGCCCCATGCTAGGGCTTGCAGACCTTTATGGAAACCCTTATTATAAGGGTTATATTCCCAAGACAATTTTTAAATGTTAGAATTTTTAGTATTAAATAAGATGTAATTCAAATAAAAATTTAAAAATTTAAGGGCTCACTTAAGATCTAAACCATGCTAGGAATTCATTTGCAACAACTTTCTCAACATCCATAGTATCTATTAGAGGTAAATTTCTTACAAAATACCTGGTGACAAATCATCCAAATAAGATTTTAGTATTTCAAATAAATATTACTCCTTCATATTATGAAAGAACTTACTCTAAGATTGGTTGGACTTCTTTACAATTCAATAGCACATATAAAGTCATTATTTTAATTTCCAAATCATTGAGAAATCTTTCAACACATTTGCTACTAGGCTTTCCATGAGTTCTAAAGACTGATAGTATAGTATATGATTATTTTTCTATATCAAAGTCCATATTATGACCAATATTTGCTCTTGTACTCCTTATATGGGGCTTGAAGTAGGAGCAGAAGTGAGTAGTTTTTGAGAAAAAATATGCTTCACATATCCATCCTTCTGGTCGTGCTTTATTCTTAACATATTTTTTTCAAAATTTTTAAATATATATTAAACGATTACAATTATCAAGTTAATAAACATATTTTTTTTAACTTATTCAAAAATATTTAAGATAACTTAATAAAAATATGTTTTACCTCTCAAAAGGGTACATCCAATGATATTATATAGGTCCACCAACTCTAGCTTTGTAAGGTAGATAGATTGGAAGATGTTTCATATAATAAAAAAATCCCACAGGAAATTATTTTTTAACTTGCATAGGATGATTGGTATATTTTCCTCGCTCATTCGTAAAGCATTTTCCCTTAGTTTAGATGAACATAAGTCCTTAAAGAAAATGCTAAAGTTATTTAATAGATTTGATATGTAATCTGCTAATATACATATTATGATCGGAATGAGAACCTCTATAATTATGAGATAATTATAAATTTTTAGTCCAAATAACCTCATAGATTTAAGGTCTACACATTGACTTATGTTTGATTCATAGCCATTAGGCATTTTTAAAACTTTAAACCACTGACATATTGATCCTTTTTGCTCTAACATAAAATAGTAAGGTGCTTTGTGCTTCATTATTTTGCTGTCGTTGGTTGTTACTAACTCTAGATTTTAAAATAGTAAGGTGCTTTGTGCTTCATTATTTTGCTGTCGTTGGTTGTTACTAACTCTAGATTTCTTCATCGATAGTACTCTTTAATGTCCATTCTAGATTTGATTTTATCCTTGCTACCACCTTTAACATTCATAATTGTATTAAAAATGTTATCTATGAAGTTCTTCTCAATATGCATAAAGTCTAGATTATGCCTTATCAAATTTGTTCTTAAATATGATAATATCTAGAAAATACTTTTTTTAATCCATTTATATTGAACACCATATCCCTAAAACTTATACTCTTATAATGTTGTAAAATAAATAATTGATGAAAAGTCAAAAAGTCTTTGTAGTACATCATCACCACTTAATCTGGGTGGAGGAGGTGAAATCTCAACTCTGGTTTTCATTAGTTTTTAATGAATGCTTCTTTATTCCTCCTAAATGGATAATCAACAAGTAGGAACATATGATGATAATTAAACCAAGTATTTTTTTCCCTCCACATTTTAGTGTGAAAGCTTTAATATTCTCCTTGCAGTAAGGGCAAGCTTATTTTCCTACTGTGCTCCAACCATATAACATATTATAAGATGGAAAATCACCAATGGTCCAAAGCAATGTAGCTCAAAGAAGAAAATTTTGTTTGGTTGAGATGTCATATGTGATGACACCTTCTTCCCTTAATAACTTGAGATCATCAATTAATTATTGCAAAAAATATCAATTTTTGATTTTGAATTATTTGGTCCATGTATTAAGAACATGTACGGGGTAGTCATACACATCTTTGGTGAAGTTTATATGGTATTGCTATAACTGTCTAACAAGAGTATGGTGAAGAAGCTTGACTATATGGAGTAAAACAATCAACACATAATCCCAATCTTATGTTGCATGGCTTAGCAGAAAATGAAGCATGTGTTTGATCAAAATATTTCTACGCTTCAGCATCTAATTGATGAGAAATAAAAAAACTTTTTGTTAATTTATCCTTATGCTATCACATGTAACCTGAATAACCCATTGAAATATAGAGCCACTGAAGTCTTGGAATGATCGATAAATAAAATAAATATGAATATGAAATATCTTTATTTTGACGAAGTTGTTTTCTCGAGTTTAGTTTAAACTGAGGTGCATTGTAAGTGCAACAATAAACTTCTATTGCATCATTCTTATAGTATAACATACATCCATTGATATAATAATCAATTTCTGAAGTAGTGAGACCCAACTTGGATACTAATTTCTTTGTTAAGTACAAATCTTAGGGGATTAAATTATCCATTAAATTTGTTTTCTTAAGAAGACTAATAAAGTCATTGAAATAATCATGAGGAATATTATATTAAATTTTGATACTTAGCATCATCTTTGCAATCAATAATTCTGAATGTGTTTTACAACCATCCCAAATTAGTTTTTGAGCTGCATGTAGTAACTCAAAGAATTTTTTGGTTTCTACATTTGGTGGCTCTTATACACTAGCACTTAAAATTAGGACTTGCTACATCAAAAATAAGTTCTTCATACGATCTAGTAATTTGATCTTCATCAAATATTTCAAAAGCTATGGATAGACCGGCATGAATATCTATGTGTGGCTCATACTTTCTATGTGAGGTCCAAATCAAGTAGTATGGAACAAATCCCTATAATATAAATCAACCTTCACATCATCGTGAGGAATGCTTTATTTTTATGCTTTGAATATGGACATCTAAATATTCCATCGAACTTAAAGGAAGGTAGTTGAGATGCAAGTTAAATAAAGTCACCACTCCCTATATAAATTTAACTATCAATCCTCTTCGACCCGATAACAATCTATTATACATCCCATGTTTCTCTTCATAGATAGTCATTTGGATTTAAAGAAAATGTTCCCTACATAGTTGTGAAATTAATTATTAGAAGATATGCATCCTTAAATATCATTTAAATCTAAGAAAGAAAAATCATTTACTCTCCTAACAGGGTTTGGAATGCATTCACCAACAGGGTTTGGAATGCATTCACCATGTAGTGGGATAAAGGCTTGATACCTACATTTGAACAAGTGTGCTTTACTTGAATTGGAATGCATTCACCAACCATCCAATAATATTTTAGGGTTTGAATCCCATGTTCGAACAAGATATTTAATCATTGAAGATCTATCCACCATCTTATAGAATTCTTCTTTAAGTTTGAGGGGGGCTTTTCTATCACACAACAAGTCCGAAACATTCATCCAATTTAACCGTCCAACATGAATTCTACTAATAATAACCCTATCTATTTCACAATCACTCAAAATAAAATAAAAAAATTTATTTAAAATATATACTCTTATTAATGACTTGATCACTCAAGGTCACAATCCCTCCATAATAACTATCATTTAAAATATATACTCAATTGAATAGAATATCTTCAACAAAAAGCATACCCTAAGCTATAACAAGAACATCCACGACTAAAGCAAAAAGATATGGACTTAAGGCCGATCCTTGACGTAATCAAACAAATAATAACTCTTGCATACATATCCTTAATGACTTGAATTTAAGCATTATTAACCCCTTTATTTTTTATAACTCTCTATAGCGCTTCTCTTGAAACTTTATCATATACTTTCATTAAATAAATAAATATCATGTGTAGATCCTTCTTATTCTCTATATACTTCTCCATCAAACATAATAAAAAAAATGCATAGCTTGCATAGTTGACCTACCTTGCATGAATCCAAATTGATTTTGCAAAATATTAGCATCACATCGCAATCTATGCTCCATAACTCTCTCTCATAATTTTAATGTATGCCATATTAGTAAAGAAAAAATGCAAACCTTTAGTTTAGGGAATTTCTGGAGTGCTTGATCGATGGCTTTTGGTCGTAGAATGCAGGCGTGATCGAAGGCTAGAGTGAGGATGAGATCATCGATCAGAGATAAGATGTTGGTGGTCAGATTCCTATGGAGGCAGTCGGAGGCGTAATCACGAGCGAGCATCTAGATAAATTGATACATGAATAAATGATGAGGAAGACTTAGTTTGTTCAATATTAGGGTAATTTTCAGCAATTTTGTGGTGGTATTGATCGCTAGAAATAAAATCACTTAACACTAGCGACTTGGCTACTAGTAAAGGCCCTACAAAAATAGAAAACAAGCAGCCTAGCCTGGGCTTATTAAACCACTAATTATTTTGGCGGTGTATTATGAAACACTGCTAGATAAACTATAAGTTAATAATGATGGTCTGATAGTCGGTTTATCTACTGGTAATTTTGGCGGTTATATGACCGCCAGAATTACCACCAGTAAACCCTAATTTTCCTGTAATGATATTTGAGTTTAAATAATATTGTATTAAAACTCATTTTAGGTTTATTTTAATCATTGAATGGTTACTATATTTGTTGCTCACCAGGACCAAAAAAATTATTTCACTTTTCTTGGGAATAAGCTAATGACCTTGTAGGCTCGGGATACCCAGTAGTAACTAGTGTTGATTAAATTTTTAAAACTGGTTGAGGATTAAAGGTTTATATATTTTATTTAATTAATTATCTTTTGGTTTAAAACATTAAATTATGATTTTCTAGAATTTTAAATGAATTATTAATTTTTTTGGGATTTTTGGAATTATTTTATTACATTAATTACGGGGATAAAAGTTAAAATTTAAAATTTAAATGGTTGTAAAATATTAGTATTTTTCTTAAACATTAAACCTTAAGGTGAGTAATTATACTCTAAGTTTGCCCAATTTGGAATTTTTTAAATTAACTTATGATTTTTGGAAGGTTTGACCTATTTTTGGACTATGATTGACTAAAAAGTTGGCTTTTTGACTTTGAATTAATGATGGGGGTTTGACATTAAAATACTAGATTTTAATTAGAACTAAAAGGCTTTGAGTTTGATTGAATTGAATTTTTCTAGATTTACTTATCATTTTTCAAAAGTTAGGATATTTTGGAAGTTTAAAAAGTATTTAATTTGTCGGGTTTTTTAGATTTTGCACCAAATCAGTCACAACTTTCTTAGAATCACCCCATAGGTTAGATATGACTTAGGGCATGCTTTCAAGTAAATTAGTCACAACTTTCAAGGGTTTTTTATATTTTTATGATTTTTTTTTTAATTTTTAAATATTTTAATTAATTAAATTATTTAATTTTTTAATTTATTCAAATATTAAATTAGAGTTAGAATTGAGGTTATCTCATAGGACTTTTATTTGTTATGGGAAAAGTGTTCAGTTATGATCAGTTAGACACCTTATCTGAATTTTTAGGATTTTAAATGAGTTAATTATGTCATAATTAATGTTCTAGGTTAATTCTAAGAAGCAATTTTGGGTTCCCTAATTGGTGGACCAAATGGTCACTAGTTCCAGTTTAACTTGGGAAATGAGTTCAACTGAACTCAAGGCCCAAGCCCACTGAATTTGGGCCCAAATTGATTCCTCTATGGTGGTTAACCAAGCCATCTAAGACAACCACTAGGTTACCTTAGTAAAATCTTAGCTCACTAGCCTAAGCTTTGGGGGGGGGGGGGGGGGGGGGGATGAAACAAGTGGTTCTAACCTCCCTACTCAAAGCATAATTGGCAATCAAATAATCAAATCCTATATCTCATTAGATAGGTAGATGTGTTGATTTAAAATTAAGGGTCAAACCATGACCCTTTGGTCTAAATAAATTCAAATATGCCCTGAATTACATTAAACAGATGGAAGAAATTTTGGACATGTGTTTAACATGCCCAAGATTAATCTTCCAAAGATCTAAGCCATGGGGCTACATAACTTAACCATAAATATTAAAATAAAATAAATAGTATTACTAGAATTAAGATTATTGCTTGTAGATTTATGGCTTGGAACCATATGTCTTTGATAGGTCTCCTCAAGACCTTTCCAATGAGACTAAGATTACCTAAATCAGCCAATTGTGCGAGGAGATATTAATTTTTGAAGTTTTCCATAAATTTTGGAATTTTAAATTATGGAATTACTGAGTCAACCACACTTTTCTGTGAGAGCAACACGCAATTGTCTAGCCAATCATTGACGGCTAACTAGATAACATGAAATTAACTGCAAATAATAAGATGTTTAATCGGACAACTATGTTTAATTACGACTCAATACCATAGGAATTAATCAAAGCTGTTGATTGAAATAAATTGCTTTGATTATCTCTTCCACCTCCCACTAAGTCTTGTGACCGTAGAGCCTATTTAGCATGATCTAAGAGATCTCACTGGTAAAATCTTTTCAAATTTTTTAGAGAGCATCAGAGCATTCAAAACCTTGAATCCAACAATGGAGATTTGTTGGGGTTTATGTTTACATCACCATTGACCAGACTACCTAGTTAGGGAGCCTGGGAAAGGGATTTCACCATGTAAAAAGCCCCAATGAATGATTTTTTCTATCAAGAAGTTTCATGGAGAGATGCTAAACACTTATCCTTTAGATGTTTTAACTACAACATCACCAGAGGTAGGAGTTTAAGTGGAGATTAGAGAGTTTTCACTAGAGTTCACACAAAATAATGGCAGGGAAGGCTAACAAGCTATGGAATACAATGGGATTACTCGTAGAGATCTGGGGATGGATTTCAAAAAGATAGAAGTAAATGGAGATGTCTGAGTGAGGCAACCCTATTAAAATGACCCTCGAAGCTATGGATGACTGTGATCGATCAAGCAGGCCATCAGATGGCTATATGGTAGAAGGGGACATCCTATGAAGTTTTTTTGAGGACATAGGAATCATACTCAAGCCTTGGGGAAGCTTCAGTAAAAGCCCTTACGGTTGGACCATCAGAGCTAGTTTACCAATCATTATAGCTTCCAGCGTCCACTGACTCGGTCAGGCTTAGGTGGAAAGCTAGTTGGGGGTCTGGTGAACTCAACTAGGGGCTTAATTAGACTGGAGGCATCCCAATTAAATAATGGGACTCAGGTTGACCCAAACCTAAATAATTTGGGTCTGGGTCAAGCCAAGGGGTGGCTTTGATATGGGAGGTGTGTTGAGTCAAGGAGCTTGTAATGCAGGTGGAAATTTGGTTTGAATTAATTATGCTTAAGTGTAAGGGTTTTGACAACTTTGGGCTAGCTTTAGTGTTGATCCAAGTTAATTCAAGGATTAAGCAAAATAGGGTAAGTGCATTGTACCTAGGGTTACCCAATGGAGGTGTTAGTTGATCTTGGTGAGGTCTAGGTTAGGGAATAGCTTAGCCAAAAGGGGTTTTAACCACTTTAACATAACCTAATTCCCAACTTGAGTTGACCCAAGGGATTGATCAACTAGGTTAGGTGCATGGGGTTATAAGGAACCCAATGTAACCATTGATTTGAATTGATATAGCTTAAAGGGAGACTTTTCTCATAGAAAAGCCCTCTTTGGACACTTAGGTCAAGCTAAATGGCTAACCCAAGTGGGCCTAAGGGTTTTGGTCCTCCAAATGGTCATGTCTAAGGGTACAATGGGTGGTTCTAGATATTTAAAATGGCTTGTGAAAGCCATGGTCAAATGGTTTGAAAGAGATGAAAGTACATGTGTATTTGGTCAGACTTGGTTAACTTGGTCAACCAAGAAGACTTAGGGTCAAGGGTTGGGTCCATTGAGTTCAAATGTATCATATGGACTTAATATAAGTGGTATTAAGTCAAGAGGAGCTCATTTGGTTTGAAATGAGTGTTTACCCCTTAAGGGACACCTTGGTCAACCATTGTTGACTTTTTCAACTAGGTCCAATATGTTCCTAATGATATTTAAGATTTATTAGAAGAGGTTTCACTAATTATAGAGATTGAACCAAGTTGAGGGCCTAAAGTTTAAAAATCCTGTTAAAGGGCATTTTGGTCATTTTGACCTCTAGTCAACTTTTGGTCAAACTTGATCAAGAAAAATGCATTTTTCTGGTCAAAATATCTCAATAAATATTATGGATGGTCAAAGGACTTGGAAGAAATCAATAAAGGGACTGGTTCAGTGGCATTGGCCAAAAAAAATTTGAGGGTTTTGTAGCCTTTAGAAATAGATTTAGTTTTTGGGGCTAGAGACCTCAGAATGAGCCAAAATTTAGAGTGTTAACTCTAGAGATATGCCTATTTCCATGAAACTAATAGATCACGAGTCAGAGGTCATTTGAATGGGTTTCTAGGTTGTAGAAAATTTACCCAAAATAGGCTTCAATAATTAGGCTTTAGACTTGGATTTGAACTTAGAAAGTTTGGGTTTGAGATGAACTTTAGACTTGGTTAGTTGAGTTTGAGTTTTTAATACTAATTAAAATCAAGTGGATGATTGGGATTGATATGAGTATGATTAATGTTTAATTTAAGGTGTACTTAGGATCTTGAATTGAGGATTGAGCTGGGATTTTAATGGGGATTTGATCGTGGATATAAGCTAGAATTTGGATGAGACTTATATAACTGAAAGGTGGATAAATATTAGCCCTTAGATCATGAAAGGGAGATATTGATTGGTCCTTATGACCTCATATAAAAATGAGATCAATAAATGGACCCCATGTTGATTCTTATTGAATCTTGAATAGGTTGTTAAACCTAAGCTTATGTCCCAAGTCAAGAGCGGGGGTGAATTAGTAATTTTAAATTTTCTCTTGGATTTTAAAATTTGAAACTAATTGATTAAAAAAGCAAGTTAATTAAAGATTCAAAAATAAAACTTTTCAACCATGAAATTAAAAACTTACAATAAGTAAGCAGCAGAAATTTAAATGACACAAAAATTTATAGTGGTTCGGTCAATCACGAACTACATCCACTCCCTGAAGACTCCCTCTTCAGGTATTGCACTATTACCACAAGTGAATCTCCTTTTGCCCCCACAACAAGGCAGAGAAGCCTTTACAAAACTTTCTTCCACCAATCCCCGATGTCGCACAGAACTGTCGTCCTTCCACACGCTCTAAGTATAAGCAGAGAACCTTCATCCTTTCACACCCTCTAAGTGTAGGCAGAGTATATTCATCCTTTCATACCCTCCAAGTGTAGGCAGAGTACTTTCATCCTTTCACACCCTCCAAGTGTAGGCAGAGTACCATCATCTGTTCACATTATTCATGTATCAGCAGAGAACTGGATCTTCTTCAAAGATCTTCTCACAAGCAATCTAGAAAGATAAGAGGAAGAGTAAAAAAAAAAAAAACACAAAGATCCTTACCTTTGATTAATCTTGTGAATCCTTCACACTCCACTAGCAATAAATCCCTCTCAAACACTCACTCACACTCTCTCCTTCAAATGCCCATAAAAAGTTACGAAGCAAAAAGATTTTTTCATTGGTTTTTAATGGACCTTTTATATAAATGACACAAAAAATCATCCAAAAAACTATTTTTTTTTTTAATTTTGAGCATACACAATCATACATTATGATTAGGTTTCATACATACTAATATTTCAAATACTATTACATACGAACCTGTTGTGAATCAATATGAAATCATTACATACCCACTCATTGTTCGGTACGAATAAAGTTCATTGAGGACAAACAGTTAGAAAATTTAAAAATTCATCTGTACGAAACGTTGGGATGAAATGGGACCTCACATTTTCATACTCTAAAAGGAATGTACGAACTGGGTTCATACTGTATGATCCATACTTAAAAAATTATTTTATGCGACATAGAACCCAAGAATATCGTACTCATGAAAGCATGTACGAACTAGATTCGTACCTTATGATCCATACTTAACAAAATTATTAGTACGCGACATGGAACCTAAAAAGATTGTACTCATAAAAGCATATACGAACTGGGTTCATACCGTATGATTCATAATTAAAAAAATTAATTTTACGTGACATGGAAGCTGAGATGTTCGTACTTGTGAAAGCTTGTACGAACTAGGATCGTCCCGTATGATCCATACTTAGAAAAATATTTTTCGAGCAAGGATGGACCTAAGGCATTCTTACTCGTGAAAGCATGTATGATCTGGGATTGTCCCGTATAGTCTATACTTAGAAAATTTTTATTCTTGTTCGTTCGACTGCTTGTTGGGGAAAATAACTGACCAGATCATACCGTATGAAGTAATATCATACAGTACAATCAATTTTAAAAAAAAAAATTTTAAACACTCCTCCGGTGCGTGTGTGCTTAGTTACTCAATTACAATCATACTCTCTAAGACTCAATAAAATGAAAAATATAGGCTTCAATTACAATAAACTCTAAAATGATCTTGGTTTGAAGTCTTCAACAATCTGAAGTATGATTTCCCTAAAAATATTAATACACACAAGAGCAAAATAATTCTTCCAAAAATATGTTAGGATAAATAATAATCAAATCATTAATATTTGGAATCATAAAAAACATACAAATTACAAGAATATCAAACATGTAAAACTAAGTAGCAACTATCTAAACATCCCCAATATGTGTAGTAGGATGAAGTTCTACTGCACATATTGGCTTTGATCAAAGGAAAGATTGAAGTGAAATTTTTATTCTAAAGAAAGCCACCACCTAAACCCTAGGTCTATTAGGATGCTGATAGAGATATAAACCTAATAGAAAAAATTAATTATAAGGTCTATGGAGGGCATCACCAAACCTTAGGTGTATAGGTTGTCGATAGGGGACTTACACCTATTATATATAATCAGCTGGGAGGTCTAAAAAAGGGCATTACCCAACTGTAGGTCTATAAGATGTTGATAGAGGACTTACACCTAATAGATATAATCAACTAAGAGGAATAAAAAGTGGCATGACCCATCCTTAGGTCTATAAGATGGCGATAGAGGACTTACACCAAATAGACAGAATCAACTAGTATGTCTAATGAAGGGCATCACTCAACCTTAGGTATATAGGATACTAATAGAGGACTTAAATCTAATTGACTAAATAAACTTGGAGGGTTAGAGAAGAGAATCACCAAACCTTAGGTCTATAGGATAATTATATAGGACTTAACCTAATAGATAGATTCAACTCGGAGGTCTAAGTAAGGGCATCACCCAATCTTAGGTCTATAGGATGCTGATAGAGGACTTACACCTAATAGATAGATTTAACTAGGAGGTCTATAGAAGGGAATCATCCAACCTTAGGTCTATAGGATGATGATAGAGGATTAACACCTAATAGACAGATTAATTGGGAAGTTTATGGAAGGGCATCACCCAACCTTACATTTATAGGATGCTCATAGAGGACTTAAACCATAAAGACAAATTAACTGAGTAGTTTAAGGAAGGACATCACACAACCTTAGGTCTATAGGATGCATATAGAGGACTTACACCTAATAGATAGATTAATTATGAAGTCTAAGGAAGGGTATCACCTAATTATAGGTCCAAAAGATGCTGATAGAGGAGTTACACCTGATAAACATATTAATTGGGTATACTAAGGAAGGTCATCACCCAACCTTAGGTTTATAAGATGCCAATGGAGGACTTCAACCTAATATATAATATTAATTGGAAGATCTTACTCGGAGTAAGCTTGCTCTACACAGAGGATCTAAACTACATTGAAATAAGGTTAGTGCGATAAAGGGCGTACTACATTATTAGCAGATCTAATCCTAAGGAAGTGATAAGCAAGTTTGGAATTTGAGAGATAAATAGGAACATATTGAATTTATTTAAACTTACATCTATTTTTATTTATTTGAAATTTGAGCTACATAATTCGTATTATTTTTTAAAGAAACACACATTTACATACAACATTAGGTAACTTCCATTATAATTAACCAGCTAATGTAAGCCACCTTTATAGGTTATCTATATAATAAAAGGTCCTTGCTAGGTCAGTTCAACCCTGCCACCAATCTTTCTGTGAGATAAAATAGGCCTCTTAAAAACCAAAACCAAGTCTTCTGCTTATAAGGTTCTGGGTTGCACTAGCTTATCATGAGCTTGAACCACTTGTGCTTTATATAATTCCAAATTTTTTTGAGCATGGAGATAGCATTCTTCAAGGCCTTCGAGCTCTTCTAACTAGAGCTACGTATTCACCTTAGTTATAATTTGATTCTAAATTATAAATCTAAATGAAGGATTTTGTACTTCCAATGGAAGTATGACCTCTGACCCATATACTGGTCTAAATGAAGTGGATTGTGTCAGGGTTCTATAAGTGATTTGATAAGCCCACAAAGCTTTCACCAAACTCTCATACCATTGATATTTTTTATCATCGAGGGTCTTCTTGATAATCTACACCAAAGTCTTATTGAAGGCCTTAACCAATCCATTAGCCAGAGGGTAATAGAATATTGATTATCTCTAATTAATATTGTTTCCTCTTACAAAACTATTAATTTTTGTAGAATTGATTGTAGTCCCATTATCAGATATAATTCTCACCAAATTGATATATGATTTGATCATGAAAAAATTGAAAGTTCGTTAGAGATGTTAAGCCATCATGAACTAGCCCTAGCTAACCAACTAGGGGTAGGGTGAATTGGTATTTTAAAAATCTTTCAATCAAAAACCAAAACTCAATAAAACTAAAATTCACCACAAAGAAATTTAACGTGTAAATGCAAAAAAAGCAGTAGTAAAGGATATAGAAATTTATAGTGGTTTAGTCAAAACTCGACTTACGTCCACTGCCTGGAGGCACCCTCCGAGTAGTTCACTAAACTTAGTGACTCTCCTTTTGCTCCCACAGCAAGGCAGAGAAGCCTGTATAAAACCTCCTTTCCACTAACACCGATTAGGCAGAGAACCCAACTTCTTTTGCTTCCTCCTGAAGTAGGTAGAGAATCTTGATCGATTACTGAAGTGGACCTCTCTTGAACCTCCAAGAATAAGGGACGATGATCGGAGAAGATGACTTGGATCCTTTCTTGGAGCAACCATTACGAAACCACTCACAAACTCCCCCTTATAAGATCCTCTCTCTCTCTCTCCCTTTCTCACCCTCTCCTCTAGGCTCTCTCAGGTTAAGACAATAACAAAAGATGATCTCTTAGGTAGAACAAGAGCTCTTAAATAAAAGAGTTTTGGAATAGCTCTTAATTTAAACAAATTGACTTTATCATACAGGATGATAAAAATATCGTCTTGGCCATAAATTTCTCTCAATCAGACCAGACGGTTTGGGATGATCATAAGGTTTTTTGTTCACATTATCCAGGATAATAATATATCATCCTATATGATTAGTACAAGTTGTTAAATATCATCCAAAAAATTGCACTGAATGGATGTCTGCATG
Organism: Dendrobium officinale; assembly: GCA_019514585.1. Taxonomy (NCBI): domain Eukaryota; kingdom Viridiplantae; phylum Streptophyta; class Magnoliopsida; order Asparagales; family Orchidaceae; genus Dendrobium; species Dendrobium officinale. The sequence goes on from CM033687.1 coordinate 36,714,086, forward strand.
ATGGAAAAAATAGCTTGATCATCCAGGCTGATCTCACGATCATCCCAAACGATTAGTTCAAATCTATGAAATTTGTCCAGACCATCACCCTGAATAGAAGGTGGCCAATGTTTATCGTCTAGGAACAACAAAGGTTTTTTGAACTGATCATCCCGGCTGATCGTGCAATCGTCCAAGATGATTTGATTAAACAATCAAACCTTAATTGCTTTCCGTCATAACCAGATTAATTTAGGCCATAATTGTGTTTCATTGTCCAGGATGATGTCCTGGATTATGTATAAAAATAAATAATACCTAAATAGATCTGGCGATTGATTCTTTCTAATTTGATCCTATCACCCTAATCGATATAAATTTCGTCCAGGATTATGCTCTTAATGACAGTTTCCTTAACCAGGATACCCTAATTAGGGTTTCTATTTTTAACAAATTATCTAGGCCAATTTGTGGATCATCCTGAATGATGTGACAAAAAATGGAGAACTCTAAAAATAGACAAAAAATTTCCCCCATGTGTGTGTGTGTGTGCAAGGTTACTTAGCATTAGGAATCACATAATTTAAAATAGACTCAAGAAAGGGAAAAGTTTACAAATTAACTCAGACCTAGTCTGCCCAATCTTGAGCTGGTTTAAATTATAGTTTGATCTTATAGAACTAAAATGTTAGTAGGTAAGGAAGTCATAGAGAAATAAAAGTGTTTGCTATAATCAAAATTATACTCCCTGAAAGCAGATTTGCAACAATCTCCCCCTTTTTGATGATGACAAACACAAAATAATTGAAGCAGTTCAAAGTAGTTTTAATGAAAACAGGTAAAGAAACAATCACAATTTAAATAGTTCAACTATCCATCATAAAAATATAATTAACTAGAACATACTAGGATAGTACAAACTAGTACAGCTACTCTCCCTTTTAACATCACAAAAAGGAGGAGGAAAAAATAAAAACAACACAAACTACAAGATAGAAGTAAAACAACATCTTAAAAAAATAAGAAAACTAAAATAAAGATGGCCCCTAATCATCCGAAGGAGGAGGAGGTGGTGGTTGATGTGGCAGAAAGTAACTAGAAAGAGTCGCAAACTGCTCCCCAAGCTAGGCCATATCCTGGTCATGCTAGAGCTGCTGGTGAGCTGCATAAGCGTCAAAGCGAGCAACGTCCTCTTCATATTGCTGCTCCTGTATAGTGATGAAGGTCTCAAAACGAGTCTCCCACTAGTCAAATCATTACACGATCTGATCCAATTGAGAGTGCTAGCGGAGCGGAGTAGGTGCAGGAATAGGTGCAGGACCTACCTCCTCCTCAGCTCCCTTGACTTCCTCATGCCCCGGGTGGAGATGAGTATTGTGAAAAATGTGGAAGGAGTTGTTTGAGTAGAACACAGGCTGAAAATTTGGTGGGATAGGATATTGGAGGTTGTATTTTGATTCTAAGACATAGGCAATAATATGTCCTAGAGTAAGATTGGGCTTCCTCCTATGTCCTGGATCTCGAATAGTGGTCAGATGCTCAATTTAGCAAAAAATCAAATTAGTTGCATTGAATTCACGATGTGCCAAAATGTAAAAAGTGGTGATCGAAGGAAGAGGAGTGATATGAACGCGATCACCAGCTTTTAGAAGAATTGAGATGCAAAGGACATGCTAGATTGTCCTAGCATCTTTGCGTAAGGTGCTAGACTCTCCAATATGAAAGTGAGCATTGGTATTTCTAAGAAAGTGGTTGGCCGAAGCCCAGTCATAGTCAGGATCAGAATATAGAGTATCAAGTTTGACACTTATGGTGGAAAGTTGCAAAAGCTCTTGACAGTCCTGATATGTGATTTCAATGGGACGTCTATTCACATAGGAATCGAGAGCAGTGAAAGAAGAATTTATGCGGAGGCTAGCAAAAAATTCAAAAAGAAGTTTCGAATTAAAGGGGAAAGAGAGAGTAAGAAGGATGTTTAAGGAAGTGTACGCAATTAAATCTAGGACATGATAGAAGAGAATGTGTGGGTAGACATTCTGGGATACAATAATCCCAGCTATTTTGTACCTTAGATAGGTAGCTTGATCATCCGCCTCAGTGAAGCGAGGGAACAGATTCACCCTCGAGGAACTCCTAGAAGGTTGGTGAGATATCTTTCTTCCAGCCATACTTAGGAAAACAGAGCGCAGGAGTAAGAGAAAAAAGGATTTGAAAAGGATTATGTGTGAAAATGTTTAAGGGCCTCAATTTAAAAAGAATCAAACATATCATTTAGGATGATTGTAGAATCATCTATGATGATATGGTGCAATAATTGCATCTGGGATGATTGGTCAAAAAGGAGGTAAAGTTATTAAAGAAGATTAGATATCATCCGAGATGATAAGACATGAGAAATCACCCCGAGGAGTCATTCCAGACGACCATTGAAAAAGCATATCATCTTGGATAATTAGGTGGATCATTCAGGACGATGCATAATAATGGATCGTACCGGCCGAATTAAAGTTGAGTGCCAAACTTTGCCATGTGGATCGTCCAAGATGAACAAGTGTATCATCCGGGATGATTACTAATAATTGAGCAGAGATTGTAAATATCGTCCGGGACGAGGAGGATCATCCAGGATGATCATAAATAATTGAAATAAAAAATGATTAGATCATCTATGACGATAATGAATCGTTCAGGATGATCAAAAGTAGAGGAGTCAAAACAGCCATTAGATGAAATTACAAGAGTGAATTGAACAGATCATCCAGAAAAATAAAAATATCATCTGGGATGATGTGACAAAAAAGTTTCAAAACAAAGAATGGATGGAGATGATTAGAGAGGGCCCAAACACATGAAAAATCAACTTTATATATCAAAGTAATTCGTTACAATCATGAATTTTTGAAATCAAGCATTTGAAAAAATCAAGTGACACATGAATTCTTCTAAGATTTAAAAAATTTTGAAAGAGAAGAAGCTTGCTTTTGGTGGGCTCATTTTATGCCTCTTGTCAATTTGATTGGCACTCTTTGCACATATTTTGTTTTTTGATACAGTTTGTGTGCGTGTGTGAGTGTGTGTGTATGTGTGTGTGTGTGTGTCTAATTTGGCATCATTGTGCATCTTTTGATTTTGGCATCATTAGCCACTTTTTTCATTTATTTTTTGCAAGCTAGATCCCTTTCTCAAAATTCTTAAAAATTCTCAGTTGTGATTATATCTTCTAGATATTAGAGAATAAAAACTCACTCTTTAATGTAAATAAGAATGAATCACAAAATAGAATAAAACATTATATGATAAATTCAATGACAAGATTACAAAAATCTGAAGGTAAAATAAAGACTTTAAATATATTTTATATATATATATATATATATATATATATATATATATATATATATATATATATATATATATATATATATATATATATATATATATATATATATATATATATATATATATAAGATAGGTTACTGTAGCAAGATTGAAAAGATCACAATTTCAAAATCCAGTTATTAATGTGAGATAGATTTTTGTTCAGAAAAAAAATTACACAACTAAAAGAAGTTAGAGAGAAGGAAACACTCAATGGTGTTTTCCCCCTTTAACTGATTTTAGAGATGTCAATCATTGACCACAAAATTTCAAAAAAATAAAAACACGGCATAAGATATCAATTCAATAGTAATTAAAAGAAAAAATAAAATAACGAAGAACATTAAATCAATAAAAATGAAATAGATGAAAAGTATAAAAAGATAAGGAAAAAACTACAAAAAGAAAATAACAATCAATAGATAAATGATCAGAAATTAAGTTCATGCATTTATGTTAATCACACTCAATCTGGTTCTTAAAGTGCTAGAAGTGTTGAAGGCCAGTGGTTTAGTATAGATGTCAGCCAGTTAATTCTTAGTTGCCACATGATGTAACTCAATGAATCCTTAGGTCACATGATCTCTAATAAAGTGATGCCTTATGTCTATGTGCTTGGTCTTTGAATGTTGGATAAGATTCTTAAAAATGTAGATGACACTAGTGTTTTCACAAAGGATTGAAATGGTGCCTACAGGTAATCCTAAATCTAGAACTTATTGCTTCAACCAAAAGACTTGGGCCACACAACTTTCTAAAGCAATGTACTCAGCTTCAGCAGTGGAAACTGCAATAGAGTTTTGCTTCCTACTGGACCAGGAGATGAAAGATTGTCCTATGAATTAGCAAGTCCCCAAAGTGCTCTTTCTATCCACTTTATATCCTTTAAAATTGGAATCAGAATATCCAATAATCTCAAAAGAAGTGTTATTCCTAGGATACTAGATTCCAAAGTTTTGGGTTCCTATCAAGTATTCAAGAATTCTCTTAACTCTAGTCAGGTGAGATTCTTTAGGATCTACTTGAAATCTTGCACATAGACAAACACTAAACATTATATCAGGTCAGCTGATAGTCACATAAAGTAAAGATCTAATCATCCCTCTATAGTTCTTTTGATCAACTGATTTTCTATTTGGGTTCTTGTCCAACTGAACACTGGAGGTCATGGGAGTAATAATTGGCTTAGCTTTATCCATTTTATATTTCTTCAAGATGTCCTTTATGCACTTTGATTGATTTAGAAATGTTCCATAATCTAGTTATCTTATGCTAAAACCTAAAAAGTAGGATAACTCTTCCATCATACTCATCTCAAATTCCCTACTTATTATTTTAGAAAAATCATTACATAGCCTTTTATCATAAGATCCAAAAAGTATATCATCAACATAGATTTGAATAATGAGTAGTTCATCTCCTATTTTTCTCAAAAAAAGGGTGGTGTTAACACTCCCCTTAACAAATTCCCTCTCTAGTAAAAATGTGTTAAGCCTCTCATACTATGCTCTAGGTGCCTATTTTAATCTATATAAGGCATTTTTTAATTTGAAAATATGAATTGGAAATTAGAAACTCTCAAAACCTAGGGATTGCTCTATATACACATCCTCTTTTATTATCCCATTTAGAAAGGCACTCTTAACATCCATTTGGAAAATCTTAAATCCTTTATAGCAAACAAAGGTTAGTAGCACTTTAATGGCTTCCAATCCAGCTACAGGGGTAAAGGTCTCCTTAAAATCAATCCCTTCTATTTGGTTGTATCCCTTAGCCACCAATCTTGCCTTATTCCTAACCACCACACTAGAATCATTCATTTTATTCTTAAAGACCCATTTGGCTCCAACTATGCATTATGCCTTTGGTCTTTCTACAAGCTCTCAACCATCATTCCTAATAAATTGGTTTAATTCCTCTTACATGGCTAAGATCTAAAACTCATCAGAAAGGGCTTGATTAATGTAGGTGTGTTCAGTCATTGAGATAAAGGTAGAGTGGTTCATTTCCTTCCTAAGTTTATTCCTAGTCCTAAAACCTTCAAAAGGGTCTCCTATGATTAATTCTTTAGGATGACTAAAAAAATATCTCCAATCTCTAGGCAAGATGTGTTTAGGTTCAACCCTTTCTTCCAAATTTATATTTTCTACTCCATAGGTAATTTCACCTACTCCTTCAGTGTTTTAGGGTTCTACCCTCTTCTCTAAATTTCAACTCCTATGTTAATCTCTCCAACTTCATCTTCATCCTCAACTATAGACTTCTTAGGATCAGATTCATCAAATACTACATGAGTAGTCTCCTCCACCACCAAAGTCGTCTTATTAAACACCCTAAAGGATTTACCCACACTTTAATATCCTAAGAACACTCCTTCATCAGATTTTGGGTTAAATTTTCCTAAGTGTGACTTCCCATTATTAAGAATGAAAAACTTAGAGCCAAATATACGGTGGTGGGAATGGTTGAGTGTCCTACCCTTAAGGATCACATAAGGTGTCTTATCAAATTTGGCTCTAACATTTACCCTATTCAACACATAACAAGTTGTATTTACCGCTTCAGCCCAAAAGTATTTTGGAAGTGAACACTCATCAAGCACGGCTCTAGTAGCTTTAACTAAGGTCTGGTTCTTTCTTTTAGCTACCCCATTTTATAGAGGGGTCCTAGGAGCTGAGAAGTTGTGACTAATCCCCTTATCCTCATAGAACTCTCCAAATCTCTCATTTTCAAACTCTCCCTTATGGTCACTATAAATGGTCAAAATCTCACAGCCTAGCTTTTTTTGAATCCAAGTGAAGAAGAATCTAAACTCATCAAAATACTAATTCTTATGTACAAAAATCTAATCCAAGTAAACCTTGAGTAGTCATCAACAATCACAAAGTCATAGACTTTTCCCCCTAAGCTGACAGTGCTAATGGGTTCAAATAAATCCATGTGAAGGACTTCTAAAGGACTAGAGGTGTTATTGTCCTTAATCGAGTGAACAGAGGATTGAACTTACTTCTCTAGTTTACAGGCATCACAAAGGTGGTCTTTAGAGAATTTAAGCTTGGGGGCACCTCTAACTAGGTCTTTCTAGGTCACTCTCCTAAGGGTTTTCATACTGGCATGACATAAACTCTTGTGCCAGAACCATGAATCATCACCAGAAGTTTTTAAGCAAAATAAAGTAGCATATTCAATATTATTTAAGTCAAGCATGTAAATATTATTGACCCAGATTCCCTATAAAATAGTATTGTTATTTAAGTTTATAATGCAAGTATTTGTCAAGAATTTTATGATTAAGCCTTTATCGCAAAGTTGACTGATGCTGAGCAAGTTGTATTTTAGTCCATCTACAAGCAAAATATTTTCAATCAAAAGATTCTTGGAGTTTTCGATTATACCTGAGCGCACTACTTTCCTGGTGGTGTTGTCTCTAAGAGTAACCTTACCTCCAGCCCTAGCCTCCAGCAAAAAGAATTGATTAGAATCTCCAGTCATGTGTCATAAGCATCTGTTGTTGAGGTACCACATGCTCTCATGAGGCCTTTTATGAGAGCAAGCCTACAAAATCATCAAACATCATATTTAGGAATCTAAATATGTTTGGGTCCCTTCGTATGCAAAGAAGAATGCAATGCATGTATGTCATGTCGTGAATCATGCAATTTGGGTCTCCACACCCAATGTGTAGTATAGTGAATAGTGCAAGTGTGTGAAATATGTCCTAACATGCCACATGAAAAACATCTAACATTAGGAAAAATATTTACTAATCTATTCTTATAGTAATGCTTCCTTTTAAAGTTATGTGATGCATGCAATATTGTTTTGTTATTTTCAAAAGCTTTGAGATTTTATAATTTCTTAAACTCTTTTCTATTAGCATGAGATAACTTCAAGGAATCATCATGTGCATCAGATAATTCAATATACTTTTTTTTAATTCATCAAACTCATCAAGAAATGATATGTGATTTCTATCAATTGTAGAATGACCTTTAAGTAAAATTTCATGCTCTTTTTGCAAATTTAAAAACTCTAATTTCAAACTAGTATGTGATTTCTTAAGTTTCTTATATGATGCAAGAACTTGTTTAGAAACATCAAGTAATTATTTATAGGTTAGTTCACATACCTCTTATTGGTCAAACTGCCCAAGATGATCGTCCGCCATCAAACACAATTTTGTAGTCTCCTCTTCAGCTTTAGTATCAGAGGAGTTTGATGTTGAATCCACCCATAATGCCTTTTAGAACCTCTTCTTATCCTTTTTGAACTTTAGTTTCTCCTCACCCTTCTCCTTCCTTGTGTTAGCTTTAAGTGTAGGACAATCAGCTTTAATGTGTCCTGGCCTCCTGCATTCAAAGCATATCATATCATTAGAATTATTAAAATTTTTGCTACCCTTACCTTTATTCCACTTCTGATGGTTCTTGTTCTTCTTCCTTAGAAAGTTTTTAAATTTTCTCGTGATCAAGGTAACATCATTACTTTCAGACCCGAAAGATTTAGTGTCCATATTGTTGGCCTTCAGCACAATAGTTTTCTCCTTCTTTTTCTCACTTGCATCCAGATTTCTTTGATTCACCCCTTGCACCAATCAAACAGGAGGATACATTTCTCCATGGATTGATGGCATGTCATACTCTTTTATTAAGAGTTATTGGACCATTGTAAAGAATGATTTGTAAATTGCTTTGCACCAATTCTTTTATTCTACTAAAATGTGTGATAGTTTGAAAGAAACTCTTATAGTGTTGATTTTCAAAGTGAGTAATCCCATTACTCCTTCCAATTATATACCGACCAGCTTATGTAATACTATTTAAAAAATAGCAGCCAAGCTTTTATTAAACAGAACGTCTTGCATTATTCCAAAACTGGTTTCTAAGGAGCAAGTAGCTTTCTTCAGAGGAAGATCTCTATCTGATCATGTACTCTTGGCTTAAGAGACATTTCACAAGTTTAAGTATTCTAAATCCAATAAAGGTTTGTTCTCTTTTAAAATAGATATGGAACAGGATTATGATTCCATGGGATGGCCGACTCTGAGTAAAGCATTAGAGTATTTTGGATTCCCTATACTCTTTTATAAATTAATCATGGAATGTGTACAAGATCCTTCATTTTCATTATTGATTAATGGAAATCAGTCTATTTGGATCAATGCTAGAAGTGGATTTCGACAGGGATGTCCTCTATCGCCATTTCTTTTTATTCTCTATTCTCAACTCATGTCAAATGTATTTTTGAGGAATAATTCTATTGGTATCCCGGTTAGTCCAAATGGCCCAAAGATATCACATTTTCTTTTTTAAGATGACATTATAATCTTCGTTGAAGCTAAGTTGTAGACGGTGAATAAGATTAAAGGCATTTTGAAGGACTTCTGCGGTTGGACTGGACAAAAGGTGAATGATAATAAATAAGTGATCTTGTTTAGGAATTCTGCTAGAAGAAGAAGGAAGAGAGCTATATCTCATATCATGGGCTTTAAAGTGTTAAAGGAGTTCAATTATTTTGGAATCAAGATTGCTCTTAGAAGGCTTGTAAGAATGGATTTTCAATTCATCAATGATAAAGTTTTAAAGATGTTGAACACTTGGGGCAGCAAATTTATTTCATTTGCTGGAAGGATCACCCTTGTTAAGTTGGTACTGCTTTCTTTTCCAACTTTCCATTCTACACTTTCTATAATTCCAAAGTGTTTATTAAATGAGATTGACAAGCTATGTAGAAGTTTCATCTGGAATAAAAAGAATGGAGGATTAGGCCTCCATAATGCGAGTTAAAATACAATGTGTGAAGCAGTGGAAAGTGGTGGGCGCGGTATGCATTCTTGCTCAAGAAAGGTTGGCCCATTAAGGGCTAAATTGGCATGGAAATATACTCAAGACAAAAAGTCTTTGTTGCATAAGACCTTGTACCCAAAACCTGGTTCTATTTGGGACCTTAGTGTTGGGAAGAAAACTACCTCACCAGCTTGGAATTTAATCACGGATGGAGGCAAGTTTTTCAAACCAATTGTCAGGTGGTGTGTTGTAAATGGTGATTCTATATATATCTTTAATGATACCTGGTTCACGTATAAAACTATAAATATGTGGCCAACATTTGTGGTATCTAAAGATGTCAATGGAGGAATTGGTACAGTAAACACTCTCATTTTGGAAGGAAGATGGAATATTGAAGAATTGAAGAAGAATTTTGGAAATGACCTTCTAGAATTGATTAGTAACATAGAAATTTACTCAAATCTTCATGAAGACCCACTTGAACTTATTCAAAATAAAATTGGGAGGTCTATATCAATGATGGCTGCTACAACATTTGAGGAATTACGTCCTGAACAGGAATACTGGAAATGGAAAAAGAAGGCTAAGCTTAATGCAAGAGTAGAATACTTTTGGTAGATATTATTTAATAATTCTTTTCTGACCTTTCAGTTTCTATCATATAGAAGATTTCAAACAAATAACCTTTGTCGTAGAGGTTGTAATGAGATTGAAGACTTAGATCATGTGACCAGTAAATGCAAGAAGATTAATGAGGTGTTTTATTATTTGAATGAATGGGGCTTTGGTATTCCAATATTTTATTCCTTTGAAGATAGATGTAAGTGGTTGTATCATCAAAATTCATTATTGGTGAATTTGTTTTGCAATTTAATGTACTTTGCGTGGAAGGAAAGGAATGAATTGGTTCATGAGAAATCAGAGAGGAGCTCGATGTTTATTGCATCTAAGGAGATTAGTCATGCTGTTATTTCTAAAGGGTATAATCTCTATAACTTAGGCCAGCTGTTGCCAATCAGCATTTGCTGTTGGATAATGCTTGGCATCCTTCTCCACCCGATTGAATCAAAATTAATTTTGATGCTTCCTTGTTGCGGTCTTACAAAGGAAGCATAGGAGGTTTTTTCCGAGATCCCAAATGTAGTTTTATTTTGGCTTTTGGCAAATGTGTTCATTGGGATATAGCTCATTTGGAGCTTTTAGCTATAAAAGCCATTAAATATGTTATTAAAGATTGGATGTTTGAGTATAAGGGAGTCATCATTGAAGGTGACAAAGCCATCATCATCAAGTTCATACAAAATGCAATTAAAAAAGGTGAACAAGGATTAGAATAATTTTCTTTTTTCAAGAATTTTAATTATATAATTTTTAATTGTATAGAAAGAAGTTGTAATAAGTTAGCGGATCTATGTGCTAACTATGCTATTTTGCCTTCTTTTATTTGGGAAGACATTGTTATGAATAAGGTTCCTCTTTTTATTAAAGTTTTAAAGGAGTAATCTATAGGATGTACTTTGTAGGTTGTTCCTTTTTTTTAGTTATTAATGCATTTATTACTTCTTCAAAAAAAAAAAGAGTAGTCTACTAGGCATGGCGAGGAACTATCTATCTTAGTCGCCCTCCCCTCCCCCATAGTAGTCGCTAAGGGGTAGAAATGACACCCTTTAAAGAATGGTGAGGAGGTTGAGATAGACAGATCCTCATCATCCATAAAGAATTAGAATTTGATATTTTTCAAATTAAATTTTAAAAATCATAATAGAACCTATTTTATTACGTATGCCTAGTTATATCATTTGTAACCCAATATCTGATGATAAAATACAAAGATTATTTATGGTTTAAACGAGATTTGAGTATTCACTATATATACTATAATACAAGGGAATGGTATAAGGTAGTACATGATGGTGTTAATTCAAGACTGAGTTTTGAAAATATTTTCATTTTTGAAAAATTGATGTGTTTTCTCTAGTTTTTGAAACATGGCAAGTTGATTTTTCTCTCACCCTGAAGTGTTACAAAATTGGTGAGAAAATTCAAGGGGGTTGTTGGCTAGACTCTTCCACACCATTAATATTTAGAGGTGGAATGTAAAAGCTGGAACTTTGAAAGATTGAAGAACTTGGAAAAAAGATCAAGAGACCTCCTCATAATTTTAAAACCTAACAATTTGAGTTAAACTCAATAATATGGGTTCTTAAAATTGAAATGGAGATTTTAAAAGTTTGACTTTAAACTATCGCCCTGCCAATAAATCTAGGGGCCTAAGGTCTAAGTCCTATTTTAGGACAGAGGTTTCACCTCTTTTTTTATATGTGTTTTTTATGTTAGATAAGCTCTTCAAAAGATGAAATGGGTAGATATGACAATGGAAAGAAAGGAAATTAAGACTACCAATGAAATAAAATGTTTCCATTATTAGAAATGGAGAGAGAGAGAGAGAGAGATTTAGTCACACCGGGTGTGCCATTTTTGTTTGGTGTTAAAAAGGTGATTTTCCTTACAAGGTTCAAAATAGATCAAAATTAAGTTTCTTTGGGAAAATTGGGAATTAAATTTGAATTTCAAATTTGAAATTGAACCTGCTGGTAGAAATAATATACCAGCTTAGAAGGTGGAGATAAAATCTCTTAATAGGTTTTGACTCAGAATTGAAGATTTTCTCTTGAATGTCAAAGCCAGACTTAAGAAGGAACCACACATGACTCTAGAGGGTCAAAATTGTTGCGAATCATGGTTTATGATTTTGATGATAGCAAACATTCCTTATTTCTCTATGATTGCCTTTTGTGCTAACGTTTCAGGTCCACACGATCAGACTGCAATTTGGAACCAGCTCAAGATTGGGTAGACTAGGTCTGTGTCTGTTTATAATCTTTTTCCTTTCTTGAGTCTATTGTATTTGGTGTGGGATCTGTTGATTTGTAAATTGGAAGATTTCATGTTGTTCCCTATAAGATTTCTATTTTTGGTAATATCGACCGGGACGATATTTATATCGTCTTGGACGATATTTATATCGTCCTGGACGATATGTCCAAAATCAGAAACCCTAATTAGGGCATCCTCATTAAGGCAGCCATCATTGATATCGGCCTGGACCATACATGTATCGACCAGGACGATAGTCTTAATTCAGAAAGAATCAACCGCCATAATCAGTTTAGGAATTCTTTGTTTCAGGAAATCGGCCAGGATGATATTTATATCGTCCAGGCCGATCTAACTCAATTATGCCTAAATTGATCTGGTATCTTTGGAAAGCATTAATGGTTGATTGATACGATCACATCGGCCGGGACAATCGCCTGATCAGTCGAGATGATGTCCTGGACGATCTACATCGGACAGCTCGAATTCAAGGCGATGATCAGGACGATTGAAATCGGTTTTAAACTAATCGGCCTATACGATCAGATATCGGCCAGGATGATGTAACCAATATTCTTCTGATCGTCCCAAATCGTCCCGGGCTGATGAGCTGAATTTGTACTGATCGGCAAGGATGATATGCCTATCATCTTGGACGATAATGTCTGCAACTTGCATTAATGAGCTTGTTTTGAGAGTTTCTATTTAAGATATGGCAAGGCACTTTGTAAGTGTCTTTGGTAGCCATATGAGCTTCGTTCTTGTGGGGGAAACTTGAAGAGATAGCTTGCAAGGGAGAGAGGAAAGGGTGGAGTTTGAGAGGGAGAAGATCCTGTAAGGGGGAGGAACTCAAGGGAGTGTGGTGGGGGATCCACACGATTGCTCCGGCGAACTCGCACCTTAGTACCATCAGATTCAAGACTTGTCTCGAGGTAAGTTCACCAAAGAAGAAGATCTCTTTGGTGTCAAAGCACCTGGCGACTCCGCCGCACCGGGGAAGGTGGAAGTGATTTTGTAAGGGCTTCTCTACCTAGCTATGGGGGCTAAAGGAGAGACACTTGTTTTAGTGCAATTTGGAGGGTGCCTCCAAGGAGTGGACGTAGGTCAAGGTTTAACCGAACCACTATAAATCCAGTGTGTTCTTTTCTTATTATCGCTTCCGCATTTATTTTTCTTCCGCACTTTGTTTGTGGTGATTTTTGTTGGAGTTTTATCTTTGGTTTTAAAGTTTTCCAAATCACCTCTCTCTTTTAATTAGCTTTGGGCCAGTTTTATAGGGCTTAACTTCCCTAACGAACTTTCAAGTGGTATCAGAGCAAGCTTTCATAAAATAAATTTTTAAAAGCTTTTGAATTTCGAACCATGGCTAATTTTTCAAATCATAATGTTGCAAAAGGATATTCAATCACCAGACCTCCTTTATTTGAAAATATATCATTTGATTTTTGGAAAACTCGAATGTCTATTTTCTTGCAATCGATAGATTTTCATATGTGGCATATGATTTTAAATGGTTATTCTTCACCGTCACGAGTTTTAGATGGAATTAAAATTGGTATTCCTTTTAATCTATGGAGTAAGGAAGAACAAATTAATGCTCAATTGAATGCAAAATCTTTAAATTGTTTTTTCTGTGCCTTAAATTCAGATGATTTCATGTTAGTATCCACGTGCACTACCGGTAAGGAAGTTTGGGATAAATTGCACACCATATACAAAGGCACTAGTGAAATCAAGCAATCCAAGTTGAATTTGTTAATGCATGATTTTGAATTATTTTCCATGAAACCTTTTGAAATGATCTTAGACATGTATACTAGATTCATTCAAATTGTAAACTCATTACATGCTTTAGGAAAAGATTTTTCAAATTTTGAAAAAGTCAATAAAATTCTTCATTGTTTACTTGAAAAATTTGATGCCAAAGTTGTTGCTATTTGTGAATCAAAAGATTTAAATGATTATTTTATTGATAATTTGATTGGCTCACTCATTGCCTACGAGCAAAGTTTGGGTCAAAGACTTTTGGATGCAGGTGAAACTATTGTTCTAAAAGTTGGAGATACAGAAAGAGATAGCCTAGTTAGTGATGAAGGCAATGACGTGTCAAGCAAATCACAAAGCTCACCTAAGCATAAGCAAAAGTGGAAAAAGGTAAAAGTGGTAAGGATATCCATATTTCTTCTGATGTTATTTGCTTTCGATGCAGGAAGCCTGGATATATGAAAAATCAGTGCCCTAATTTAATAATTCTTCCTATGAAAGAAAAGGGCAAGGCAAAGCAAAATTTAAACTGGGAAATAATGAAAGACAAAAAATCTCATGGGCAGATCTGGTTTCTAAAGCATCGGACGAGGAGAGAGATAATGGTTAAAAGCCTTTCATGTTTTTGTGTTGTGTTTTTATTTTTATGTTTTTTATTTTTATTTTGTGTTTTTTCTTTTTTCTTTGAAATTTTTGTTTTCGTGAAAGTTTTTCTCTGATCAACACACACATTCACTTTTCTAAAAATGAAAAATCTACTTCCTATTTTTTATTGAAATCTTTGGTAAGTTGTGTTTGACTTCTCTAAAACAGTCAAAGGAAGGAAACTCATTTATTTTTAACTCTCAATCTCTATTTTCTAAAAGAGGTTATCCTACTTTTCATTTAAAATCTTTTTCATCTTTTAAATTGGTTTTTGAAACAAAATTTTTTATCTCCCTACGTTTTATTTATCGCATAGGAATCTTTTGTAAGTTTTTGAATCTAACTCATAATTTTCTTAATCAAGCAATTAGCTTTGTCACTAAGATGGGTTTTCCTTTGTTTTTAAGATTTAAGAAAGGAAGCATATTAAAAAAAATTGGCCAATGATGCCAAAAATAAAAGATGCGCAAAGACGCCAAATTGAAAATATAAAAGACACAAAGTGTATCAAAAGATGCGCAGTGTGCCAACCAATTGTCAAGAGGCATAAAATGAGCCCACAAAGTTAATGCTTACCATTCTTACACTTCTTAAAAAGCTTAATAAAACCCTTGATACTTTCGATACTTGAGTTTGAAAATCTTGATTCTTGATTCAAAAATTTATGCATAGATTTTCTATTATATATATATTAGGGAAGGAGTTTTTGAAAAATTATTATTTCTTTTGTCTAATTTATTCTTTGATTTAGATCTTGAATTAAAAAGTTTTTTGGCCTTTTTAAAGGACTTGAGTTTGGATTATCAATCTCTGAGTTTCTAACCATTCTGGGCTATGCATTGTCAAATCCGATTCTACTATGATTTTGATCAAAAACAAGAGGTAACTTTATCATTTTAAGAAAATTTTGTTTTTGTTTGTGCCTTCTCTCTTTTTGAGAATGTCAAAGGGGGAGAACGTATTGTTGAATTTTTGTACTATTATCATGTTTAGTATCTTGTTTTCAAAAAATTAAAATCAACAAAAAAAATTTTCATCTCCCCTATTTTTTAAAAAGTGTTATTCTAGTGAGGGGGAGATTAGGAGAAATTGTTCTTTTTGAAAATTCAAATTGAATTGTTTGCCATCATCCAAAAGGGGGAGATTGTTGCGGATCATGGTTTATGATTTTGATAATAGCAAACATTCCTTATTTCTCTACAATTGCCTTTTGTGCTAACGTTTCAAGTCCACACGATCAGACTGCAATTTGGAACCAGCTCAAGATTGGGTAGACTAGCTCTGTGTCAGTTTGTAATCTTTTTTCCTTTCTTGAATATGTTGTATTTGGTGTGGGATCTGTTGATTTATAACTTTGAAGATTTCATGTTGTTCCCTATAAGATTTCTATTTTTGGTAATATCGGCCGTGACGATATTTATATCGGCCGGGATGATATTTATATCGTCCTGGACGATATGTCCAAAATAAAAAACCCTAATTAGAGCATCCTCATTAAGGCAGCCGTCATTGATATCAGACAGGATGATAGTCTTAATTCAGAAAGAATCAACCGCCATAATCAGTTTAGGAATTCTTTATTTTAGGAAATCGGCCAGGACGATATTTATATCGTCCAGACCGATCTAACTCAATTATGCCTAAATTGATCTGGTATCTTTGGAAAGTATTAATGGTTGATTGATATGATCACATCGGCTGGGACGATCGCCTGATCGGCCGGGATGATGTCCTGGATGATCTACATCGGACAGCTCGAATTCAGGGCGATGATCAGGACGATTGAAATCGATTTTAAACTAATCGGCCTGGACGATCGTGATATCGGCCAGGACGATGTAACCAATTTTCTTCTGATCGTCCCAAATCGTCCCGAGCTGATGATTTGAATTTGTACTGATCGGCCAGGATGATATGGCTATCGTCCTGGACGATAATTTCAGCAACTTGCATTAATGAGCTCATTTTGAGAGCTTCTATTTAAGCTATGGCAAGGCCCTTTGTAAGTGTCTTTGGCAGCCATTGTAGCTTCGTTCTTGTGTGAGAAACTTGAAGAGAGAGCTTGAAAGGGAGAGAGGAAAGGGTGGAGTTTGAGAGAGAGAAGATCCTGTGAGGGGGAGGAACTCAAGGGAGTATGGTGGGGGATCCACACGGTTGCTCCGACGAACTCGCACCTTAGTACCATCGGATTCAAGGCTTGTCTCGAGGTAAGTTCACCAAAGAAGAAGATCTCTTTGGTGTCAAAGGACCCAGTGACTCCGCCGCACCGGGGAAGGTGGAAGTGATTTTGTAAGGGCTTCTCCGCCTAGATGTGGGGGCAAAATGAGAGACACTTGTTTTTGTGCAATACTTGGAGGGTGCCTACAAGGAGTGGACGTAGGTCAAGGTTTGACCGAACCACTATAAATTCGGTGTGTTCTTTTCTTATTATCGCTTCCGCATTTATTTTTCTTCCGCACTTTGTTTGTGGTGATTTTTGTTGGAGTTTTATCTTTGGTTTTAAAGTTTTCCAAATCACCTCTCTCTTTAAATTAGCTTTGGGCCAGTTCTATAGGGCTTAACATCCCTAACGAACTTTCAAAAATAAAGCTCAATAAAAAATCAGATGATGATAATCAAGAGGAGTGATCATTAATTTCATATTCAAATTTATGTTAACACATGATATATCTCCCAAAGAAAGAAGACATCATTTGTTTGAAATCGTTTGATTGTGACTATAAAAATTATTATATATTTAATTTTCTAATAGAAATATTAATTGGGTTTTGATAAATTAATATGGGTCCTAAATCTCCTATGAGTATAAGCGCTTATAGTTAATTACATCATAAGAAATTGGAGTCTACTATGAAAACTCTTGATTAAAATAATAGATAAAATTCTTTTTAAAGATTTTCTAGGAGTTACATCAAAGAGGATGAATTTGGAATTTGAACTAGGATTAAATCAAATTTTGAACATTTATTTTTGGAGTTAAATGAAGGAGTGCTAAGAGGCCCTTTTAGTATTCTAAAATAATTCAGAAGTGCCCCAACCTAAGCTAAGTGTTGTTTTTCAATTTTAGATTGAAAGAATCTTTTATTTGAGTTGAGTAATTTATTAAAAAATATGGGATTATATTACTGGAGGTTGGGACTTTATTATTTAAATTTTCCCAGGATTTTAAACCTAATTTAGATATTAAAGCACAGTAGCTCAAACATAGCTAATGTAGTGCAAAACCTGAACTTACTCCAGCCTAGATTGGGGAGCCATCAAACTACCAAGTCGATTTAAAATCTATGAATTCGGTCATTTTTATGAAAGAGTAGTTGGCTAGTGTTTAAAGTTTTTAGAAATTTGGGCCAACATCCAAAGAAAATCTTAATTAGTTCCTTGATTTATGTAGGGTGAAATACTTGAAGAAAGTGTAATTGAAATTTTAAATACTTTTAAATTTGTTTCTAATGCAATGCATGTTGATCAACTCGATTAAATGTATAAAATATATATGAAGAAATTTTTGAAAAAGGCTTAAAATTTATTTTTTTTTAAAGATTGCATAACATCTTCTTGAAAGATATACACCCTCAAAGGCCAGGTTGCCTACTAGAACCCATAGGCGAAGAGGTACCAAATAATAAGGAGAAAGTTAATAATATGCTAATGCTGACTTCCAGCAGTCTCGAGCTTACTTCTTAGATCATTAGATTTTCTATAATATCTTGAAGATTTTATTTAGATTTGCGTAAAAATAGTTTTAACATACCCTCATGAGCCTCCATATGTCCAGGCTTAAAGTAAAATGGCATGTAATCACCAAAAAATTTACAAAAATAGGCAATCCTAATCACAACCAAAATAAATAAAACACATCAAATAATCAAATTAATTTCATAAAAAAATGTCCATAGGAAAAATGCCATTTTATTATAACCCAAAATTTAAATAAATTAAAATTGCTCGAGCATCACTGATAAAAAATCTAGATTCTAATCTTAGGATTGACATAAGTTGACATTGAGTGTGATACTCTTTATCTTCAACTCTTTAGGCTCCTTAGATTCATCGTATCTGGATACGTAAATGAAAAAGAAAACTCTTCCCCCGAAGGGGAGGTTATTATTTCCACTTTGGGTACTAAAATTATCCAAATTTGGTCTTCTAAATAGAAAAGGACTCTCCCTCCAAAGGGGTATCCATTCCTCTTTAGAATCCAATTTTGAATATCTATATGCCAACTCAGAGGCTAACTTTCACAACACGATACTTATATAAATTACATCAATATTATAAATGAAAAAATAGACTCTCCCATAAAGTTATCCTATAAATCGTAAGTAGTATATATATATATATATATTAAAATCACACTTGGCCACACTCCTATTAATTTATTACAGGGCAAGCAATATAAGCACTTGTAGTATTTATATTTATTTCTATTTTAGCCCTTTGCACGAGCATGGCCACCTAAAAAAAACTTAGTGAGAAAATAGATCATTCCTAACCTAAGGAATGATTACTTCCCATAACATCAATTCACAGAATGCAGATAAAGTAAGTAAACACTGACATCAATCAATTTCAATCATAACGTGTAGTGAAAAATTAGAAAAATTGGCATATAATAATAAAAAAGTAAATACCAGCCTAGCCTAGACTTGAGTTCGTTTTCCTAACATACAATCTAAAGTATGTGAGATAGGCTATTTGGCTTGGATATATCCTAAATTGGGCAATTTGTTAAAATAATCTAGTATTCAAGCTTGTTATAGATGAAGGGGGATTTATGTTTGAGTTTAAATATTAGTGTATTTAAGCTCATTTTATGTGAATATTAATTTTTAAATAGTTACTAACATTGCTGCTCATCGGGGCCGTGAAGTATATTTAACTTTCCTTGGGTTTAAGCTAATAGCCTCACAGACCCTGATTATGCAGTAGTAACCAGTGTTGATTAAGTTAATTTAATTGGTTGAGAATTAAAGGTTGATAAATTTAATAAATTAGGTGATCCTAAGTTGAAAAAGATTATGATGAGGTATAGATTTTCCAAGGAGTAGAGTCTATTATGCTAGGTGATAGAGAAGAACCTCAGGATCCAATTCCTAGAGTTTAGAGATACTCATCTAATCATGCTAGGCAGTTAATCCTATGAGATCCTTTAATAGGGGTTAAAACTAGGTATGGACATAGAATAGAGGTTGTTGATTATATATTTATCACTATAATATAAACCACAAATATAGATTAAGCTTTAACTGCTTAATTCTAGATCCATGTTATACAAGATGACTAAAGTAATTTGTTAGGAATTATGTTTGGGAGTTGGTTAGTAGACTAAAGGACTAAAGTTTAGTTTGTACCAAATGAATATTCAAGAATAACATGAGTTATTTTAGTGTAGTTTTAAGGAATAAGGCTACATTAGTAGCTAAGGGGTATAATCAAATTAAGCGTATTAATTTTTAAGACACCATTTCCCCCATATCTAAATTAGAAGCCATCTAAGTATTATTAGATTTTGCATGTTTTAGAGGCTTCAAGTTATATTAGATTGATATAAAACGTGCCTTTCTAACTAGGTTTATTAAGGAATATGACATTATATATCAACCCCATGGATTTTAAAATTCAACCTTTCTTAACCTTGTGTATAAACTTGAAAAAGCTTTATTGGTTGATGCAAGCACGTAAGGAATTGAATGAAAGGCCTAATATATTTCTTATAGATATATCATTTGTTAAGGGTAGTGTAGATACCATCCTACTGCTTAATAAAGTAGGAGATGATTTACTTATTGTTCAAATATATGTAGTTGATATATTATTTGGATCAACAATTGAACATCTTTCAATGATTTTTTAGAAACTATGAGCATAGAGTTTAAAATGAGTATAATGGAAGAACTAACATATTTCCTTAGATTTAGGGAGAAGCAAAGAGAAGATGGTACATTTCTCAATTAAATAAATTATACTAAGAAATTTTTAAATATTATGATATGGATCGTGATAAAGTAATAAATACATCGATGAGCTCTACCATTTAATAATTCAAGAATGTAATGGAAAATTATTATAATAGAAAAAGTATAGGGGAATTATAGGATCACTTTTGTATTTGACTACTAATGGACTAGATATAAAATTTAGTGTTTATCTATGTGCTACATTCCAAGTTGTTCCAAAAAAATCCTGTTGAAAACTAGATTCAAATACAATAATTTTCATGTTAACAAACATTATTATGTATGTTAATGCTTTCTCTAGTTTCTGTGATATTTTTGTTTTTTATTTGTATGTACTTATGTTTGAGGAGATCAGTCCACTCTTCACTTGCAATTATGATGAGCTCAAGACTAGGTAGACTAGGGTTATAGTCACTTTTAATTATTTTCAGGTTTCTTGAGTTATATCATGTAATTGGGTGAATATCATTGTTGACTAACCTTGCACACACATAGGGAGAGGCCTAAAAATATTTTTGAGAGATTTTTTTAAAGTAATTCATACTCTACAATCAAGGTTTTGTACTATACAAAGTAATTCATACTGTAAAGTCTTAACACATACTATACAAAGTGTTATGCTCTATCAATTATACAATATGATTTGGTTTTTACTATATGCCCTAATTAAAATCTTACTTAATTAATCTCATAATATAAGACAATAAAACCATGGAAAATCATTTTTGATTTAATATATTATATGATATCGTTCATACTATACGATTACTCGTGTATAAAATTGGACATATCAAGGATCGTACAAAACAAAATCCATGATTTTTATATTAATTAAATAGTATGATGTCCACAGTGTTGCAAAATCACCCTTGTACAAAGTTAGTTGTCTGAAGGATCATACCAAATGAACAGAAGGAATTTTTAGTATAATGTCTTATAAAAGTTGAATAATTTGTCTGAATGATCTAGTTGGATGAGTGTTAATTAAACTGATCATACCATATCATATGTGTATTATATTGTACGAATAAAAGATGGATGTATTAAAATTTAGGGTTTTTTTTTTGCCCGCTATTTAAGGATTTATAATATTCTTATGAGAAATCTTTTTCTATAGAGTTGATCTAAGAGAGAGCATAGAGATGGAAGAAAGACGGCTTGGAAGAGAGAGAAATGCTTGTGAAAGGGAGTTGTGAGGGATACATAAAGGTTTCTCCAAGCAAGATTTCCACCATCTTCTTCAAGTTGCTTTTCTGGTTCCTTGGTGGCTTTGGAGGAGATCTTCTTCAGCATCAGATCTAGGTTCTTTGCCTTCTCTAGGATGGGGTAAAAGGATTCCTAGGCTCTCTGTCTTCTCTAGGAGGTAGTAAAAGGATTCAATGGTTCTTTGCCTATTCAAGCAAAGAAAAAAAGGAATCCAAGGTTCTCTACCTACTCTAGGAGGGAGTAAAAAGATTCAAGGTACTCTGCCTCATCGAGTCAATGGAAAGCTTTTATAAGGGCTTCTTCTCCTTACTGTGAAGGTAAAATGAGAGACACTACTTTTTGTGTAATAACTAGAAAGGTCATTTTTGGGGAGTGAGGTTAAGTTGATCGAACCACTATAAATATGGTGTCTTATTTCTATTTACTTTTCCATATTTAATTTCTGCATTATTTTGTGATTTGTTAAGTGGTCAAAATCCCTTATTTTTATTATTGTGAAATAAATATTACTTCTGCATAAATCATTTGTTTTAAAATATTAAAAAAGATTTCAAAAACACTTTCTTTGTCCATTAAAGAAATTTTTAAATAACCAATTCATGCCCCTTCCCTCTTGGTTAGCCTTGGGACTAGTTTTTTAGGGTTTAAGAACCTTTACAAACTTTCAAGTCAAAGAATATAAGAGCGAGAGAGAGAAGCTATGAATTTCTAGAGAGAGAAAGTTCATTGTTGTTTTGAATTTTTACTTTGCGGCTTTTCCGTGATCGGTGAAGTTTATTGGAGATGGTCGTACCTGACCGCCAGCAGCTGCTAGCCAGAGATAATCATCACCCTGCTTCCATGCCAAGCAATCCCGTCAAGCCATGTATTCCAAAGATTAACAAGATTCGAAATGATTCTGCTGATCAGAATTCGACGTGACATCCTTCAAATCTGGTGATTAGAGAAGGGTTCAGGCCACCTTTGCGGCAAGAATCGATTGTTGAAGGTAAAGGAAAAGGATTACTAGAGGTTCAACAACATTTTGCAACATCAAAACCAAATTCTTTTGGAAGTCTGGGTAAGGATGCAACATCCTCTTCAGGTTTGGTGCTGAAGGTCAACAAGTTTATGGGAATTCAAGAAGCTGATGATCAAAATCAAGTTATTAAGAACTTATCTGCTAACTTTGAGAATGATGTTTATATTGCTTAAATAGAAGTTGAGAAAAATAATGATTCTATTCCTAAAGATAGCTTTATGTCAGCTTGGAAGAATACTCAACATATTAAGTTGAATTACAATATAGATTCTACGCAAATGACTGAAGATGGAGTGGCTGTTAAGGTAAATTTGGATTTGGCCAATTCTCAGGTATTGAAGAAGTCTCTTGTGATCAAAGTTCTTGGGAATGAAGTCCCATTCTCTGTTTGTATCCAGGAACTCCAAAGGCAGTGGAGTAGGATTGGTAGTTTTAATCTAACAACAATGGGACGTAATTGGATTCTCTGTTCCTTCAAAAATAGTGAATCTATGGAGGAAGTTCTAAGTGGAGGACCTTTGTATATTGGGAAACCTATTATTGGAACGGATAAATGGTCCACCTCTTTTTCTCTGGAATCCTTAAAAGGTATCACTTCTCCAGTTTGGATTTCGATTCCCATTTTTACCATTGAGCTGCTAGGATGAGGAAAATATTTCTAGAATTGCTTCTGTGATTGGAATTGCTATGTTCCTTGATGGGAACCTTTTAAATGTGGAAAAAGAGAATATGCATTTTGTTGTGTTCGTATTGACCTTAAAAATAAACTATCTAAGGGAGTGTGTATTGAAGGGGTTCAAGGAAGAATATTTCAAAAAGTTGAATATGAGAAGTTGACTTCTCTTCGCTATCATTGTGGGAGAGTTGGGCATAGTAAAAATTTATGTCCTGAACTTAAATCTTTGTTGATTAAGGAGAAAAACATTATTGGAGCAAGGGACATAATGAAGAATGATAATATTCCTGTTAAAGATGTTTTAAAGCACCAAGAGAATGATGAATATGGCCCTTGGATACATGTGAATTTCAGAAATAGAAGATTCAAGAATGTGAGGAAGAATGCAAGATCAATGGTACAGCATAAGCGGTGTATAAACCTGTTGGTAATTTGGTACAGGCTCAAGATGAAATGGTGCAGGTTGATCCAAATAAATCAGAAAAGCTGCAAGGAAATTCAGGAATTCAAAATTTTAGTGAGGACACTATATTTGTTGAATAGGTTCTAAAACAGAAGGATCCAACTGATATTTGTATCAATAACAAATTTCAGATTCTGGAGGAAGATCTTGAGGAAGGAGAAGTTTTTGAAGTTGCTGATATAGAGGATAAAAATAAGTCTAATGATCACACTGAAAACTTTGCTAAAAATGGTTTGGTTCAAGGAAAAATTCAAGTAGTCACGTCTAAAGATTTACATGGCAGAGGAGATCAAGAGCTTTCTTTGACAAATTCAGGAAAAATCAAATTGGCTAAGGAATTAAAATCATTGGGACATGTTGAAGCTTCTCATAGGAAGAGAAGAGGGGAAAGTAAGAGTAACAAGACGATGGGGGAGTATTCCCCTGTTATTTTTTAATGGCTTCTTTTATCTTTTGGAATTGTAGGGGGCGAGAAAGAGGGAGGCCTCCCTATATCATTGGGAGATAGTGAAGGATAATGAGGGATTTTTTGTTGGTCTTTCTGAGACTAAGATGTCTTGTTTGGATAGGAATGATGTCAATTTTCTCATTGGAAGCGATTGGGAGTTTTTTCACTATCCTACTGCTGGAACCTCGGGCAGGATTCTGGTTCTATGGAATAAAAATGTGGTTTCTTTTGAAGTTATTGAACATTCTTCTCAAGTAACTATGGGAGTTCTTAACAGCGATGTATTGGGCACTTGGAATGTAGCTACTATTTATTGAGGTAAGGATATGCAAACCCGTAGAAGCTTATGGAAAACTCTTGAAAATTGTATTCCTTGTGATACACCTTCTATTATTGGAGGTGACTTTAATTTCTTTTTTTCTAAGGATGACAAGAAGGGAGGGAAAAGGTTCCATTTTCTAATGGACCTAAGGAGATGAAGTTTTTTTTGACAAACAATGACTTCCATGATATTGGGTTTGTTGGGCCATGTTTTACTTGGTGTAACAATAAAGAAGGTGCTTCAAGTATTTGGGAGAGGCTGGATAGATGTTTATTAAACTCTGCTGCTTCGCAAAAAATTCCAATGGCAAAGGTTCGACATTTACCAAGGGTAGCATCAGACCATAGTCTATTTCCTTCAATGTGGTTGAGCCTCAAAATTAGAAATCTAAATTTATTAGATTTAAAGATACTTTGAAGTCTCATCCTGTAGCTTAGAATATTGTTTTGAAGTCTTGGAGAAAATCTGATTTTGGTAACCATGCTGAAATTTTACAAAGGAAGCTTAGAAGAACTTGGAAAGCTTAACATTTCTGGAATAAAAACAAATGCAGAGAGCTAAATTTACTAAAGATTGATCTGAAGAGGGAAATTCTATATCTACTGATTGAGGAATCCATGGGAGATGGGCTCACGGTGGACAATCAAAAACTTATGAGAAGCAAGGTACATGAGTTTAATGTTACATTGGGGAGATTATCTACTTGGTGGAACCAAAGAGCTAAAGTTAGATGGCATGAGGAAGGTGATGTAAATTCAAGATTTTTTCATAACTTTGCTTATGCTAAGAAGAATGGAAATCTTATTTCGCAAATCAAAGATGAGAATAACAATCTTTTAGAGGACTTTGAACATATTGAAGCAGCTTTTCATAATTTTTTTGAGAAAAAGTGGACTGCTAGGGAGTGTAAGTTGACGGGTTGGCCGTTAATTCCAAAAAATCTGAAGAGTTCCCAAGATGATGTTAATATCATGAGTGTTGATTTCACTAAAAAGGAGCTTATTAATGTTGTTTTTCATCAAGGTAATAATAAGTCTCCTAGTTTAGATGGTATTACTACATCCTTTTTTAAATTCTATTGGAAAATTATGGAAGGTGAAACATAGAAAGCAATTGATAGTATTTTTAAAACTGGATTCATGCATGCTGAATGGAAAGATACAGTGATTGTATTAATTCCTAAAATAAGAAATCTGATTGCTCCGTCTAACTATAGGCCTATAAGTTTGTGTCAAACTACTTATAAGCTTGTAGCAACTATGATTTTGAATAGAATGAAAGGTTGTATTACTAGATGTATCACTGAAGAACAGGTTGAATTCCTTCCTAGGAGATCAATGTCTGATCATTGCTTGTTAGCTCATGAAGTTTTCCACGAGTTTAGATTATCAAAAAATAAAAAAGTCATGATGGCGGTTAAGCTTGATATGGAGCAAGCTTATAATAGCATGAGTTGGGAGACTTTGTATCAAATCTTGAATTTGTTTGGATTCCCTTTGAAGATTTCATTGCTTATTATGGAATGTGTTAAGAATGTTAGATTATACTTTATTTTAAATGGAAAATTTTCTAACTGGATTATGGTAGAGAACGGGTTTCGTCAAGGATGCCCTTTATCTCATTATCTTTTTATTATTTGTTCTCAACTTTTATCACTTGCTATGGCACAAAGAGGACAAGATTTCGGAATTCAAATCTCCCCTAGAGCTCAAAGGATTAACCATCTTCTTTATGCCGATGATGTCCTAATTTTTTCTCAAGCATCTAAAAAGCTAGCCAATATATTGAAGAGTATAGTTTCGGATTTCTTCTCATGGACGGGGCTGAAGGTGAACAATTCAAAATTACAAATCCTTTTCATCAGGGCAGCTAGCAGATCCAACAAACAGCAGGTTAAATAGATTCTGAAGTTAAAAATCATCAAGGAGATACATTACTTGGGCATTAAGATGATGCTGAGAAGATTGGTGAAATCTAATTTTCATTATTTACTATAGAATATTCTGCAAAAGCTGAATGCTTGGGGGAGCAAATGTCTTTCTATGGCTGGTAAGATTATTCTTGCTAAATCTTATCTTCTATCTCTTCCAAGTTTCATATCTACACATACTTTGGTTTCAAAGAAAGTGCTTCATGAAGTTGACAAATGCTGTATAGAGTTCATTTGGCATAAAAGAAATGGCAAAAGAGGAATGCATTATATATGTTGGGAATAACTTCGTAAGCCAAAAGCAGCTGGTGGGCTGAATTTTCATTCAGCTGTTAGTATAAGTGAACCTCTTAGATCAAGATTGTCATTGGTAAAGTCTGCTTTCTTGTCTTTACCTCTATTCATGTCTTCTCTTACTCTTGTTCCTTTAAGTGTTTTGAAGGATTTTGATAAGATGTGTAGAAGTTTTCTTTGGAGTAAAGGGGATGGAAATGATAGAATTCACTACGTATCTTGGGAATTACTTTGTAAACCGAAATGTGAAGGTGGAAGAGGTCTATTCTCGGCGGTATCAAAAGTGGGTCCTCTTAGGACGAAATTTGCTTGGAAATTTTTTAACAACCCAGATTCGGTTTTGAACCAGATTTTGAAAGCTAAGTATCGAGCTGACATTTGGTCCTCTTCGGTTAAAACAGGGTGTTCAGTAACTTGGAAAATTGTTGCTATGGGTGCTAGATTTTTTAGGAAGATTATTAGATGGAAGATCTCTAATGGTGATTCAATCAATTGGTTGTATGATACGTGGATTCTGGATAGACAAATTGCTATGTGGCCTACCTTTATTAATGTTCAAGATTATGTAGACCTATCTCTTAGCACTTTCTTTTCTAATGGCCACTGGAACTTTGACAAACTGAAAGGAACCTTTGGGAATCTGCTGATTGAAATCATTTCTAATATTCCAATTGATAACAGAAGTCATGTTGATCAGATGGAACTTTTACAGAAATTTTCCGGTAAATCTATCACTGCATTGGCTTCATCAGCTAGTATGAATCATGAGGAGGTTAGTAATCATTGGAGTTGGATGAGGAAGATAAAACTTAAAACAGCTATTGATCTGTTTTGGTGGAGAATTTGTAATAATTCTTTACCGACTTTTTCTTTTCTTCTGAGAAGAAGATTCAAGGTACTCTGATGATTGTCCAAGAGGATGTGAGGAGGAGGAGAATGTGAGCCACATTGTGAATAGCTGCTTCAAACTCAGAAAAACTATCTTGATTTTGAATAAATGGGGGTTCAATGTTTCTGTTTTTGATAACCTGGAGGGTTGTTTAGAGGAACTTCAGAAGCTGCAAGGAAGGAATGCTTTATTGGCTAATATTTTTTGTACAACGGTTTGGATGGTTTGGAAGAGCAGATGCAAATTAATACATCGTGGAAATGAAGATACGGAGACTTATATAGCTGCTAATGCAATTTCGTTTGCTTTAAGGAGCAACATCATTAATTTTCAGCCGGGATACTGGAATGCTAACCAGCAATTGCTGTCTTTTCATTGGCATCCCCCTCCCCCCGGATGGATAAAAATTAACGTTGACGCTGCTATTAAAAAGAATAATGTGGCTGGTATTGGAGGTTTGGCTAGAGACGATAATGGGATATTTCTGTTAAGTTTCGGCTACCAGCTTTTGCATTGGGATTCATCTCATTTGGAAATGCTTGCTGTATTGTATCTGAAGAACGTCATACAAGATTGGATGTTTGAAGCCCAGGGAGTTATCATAGAAGGCGATAATGTCAATATCATTAAAGTTCTTCAGAGATCTATGAAGAATTGGGAGGTTTGTAGAGTTATAGAAGATGAGTTAGCTTTTTTACTGAATTTTAAGCAAGTGTGTTTTTCTTGCTCTGGTAGAGAGGGTAATAAGTTAGCAGATATTTGTGCTAATGTGGCGTTAAATGGGTCGTTTTTTTTTGGATAGTCTGCATCTAGATTTTATTCATCCTTCTTTCTTGTATTGTTTGAAGGAGGATATTAGTTTTTTGGGTGTGACGTAAGATTGTACTGTTGTTTCTCTTTTTAATGCAATTTCATGCATTTTCTTCAAAAAAAAAAAAAAAAGATTAAGATTGTCATGGCAGTTGATACAAAATCCATATTCATTATTTCATAAAACATTATTGCTAAATATGGTGATAATATGTTGAATGCTTATTACATAAAAGGATCCTCAATTGCTTGGAAAATTTTAACAGAAGGTGCTGGATACTTAAACCTTTATTAAGGTGTAGAGTGGTTAATGGAAGGAAGATAAATGTTCTAAAAGACATTTGGATGTTGGAAAAATGTCTGGATGTTTGGCCAACAACTGCTGATTGCTTAAGATTGGAAGATGAAATGCTCAATCACTTCATTAGTTTGAATGGAAGACGGAAGGTGGAGGAGTTGCAACGTTTCTTCCATGAGGATCTCATCTCTTTAATCTTGCAAGTTTTGATTTATAATAATGCTGAAGATGATTATTTGGAGGAGATTTGCCATATTTCAGGTATAACTATTACTGCTAGAGCATATGAATCCTATATAAACTGTGATATTAAGGAGCAAGATTTTGGATTCTCAAAATGGTTAAATAAGCTGAAGTTAAGCTCTCGGGTGGAGCTCTTTTGGTGGAAGATGAGCAAATTTGCAATTCCTACAAATGAGTTTCTGAAGTATAGGAAACTTACAAATCAAAATTTATGTGCAAGAGGCTATCAGGATGTGGAAAACTTTGAGCGTATTATTATTCGATGTAAGTATCTGCTTAAGGTCTTTCAGAAAATTCAAAAGTGGGGATTTTATATTTCTACATTTTACTCTTTGGAAGATTGTTTGAGAGAGCTAAAAACTTTTACTATTTTTGCTCCTAATATGGTCAAACTATATTGCACTGCGGTGTATTTGTGTTGGAAAAACAGAAATGAGATTGTCCATGGAAAGAAGGGTAGTCCGAGCTCTGTTATTGTAGCAAATGTTTTATCTTCAGCAATGAATCATTCTAATCCATTTCTAGATAGCTGGGGTGCTAATCTCCTAAGGGAGTTCCAAAATGTTTGGCACCCTGCACCGCTAGATTGGATTAAAATAAATGTTGATGAATCTCTTCTAACTATAAATAGTGCTGGAATTGGAGGTATCTTTAGAGACTATAAGGGAAGATTATTACTTTCCTTTGGGTAGAGAAGAATTCACTGGGATGTGGCATAACTTGAGATGGATGCTATGGTGTCAATTAGAAAGTTCAAGGATGGATGTTAGATAGAAAAGGAGTAATAATTGAAGGTGGTAACCTCAACATTATCAAGTTTATTCAAAATTCTTCGAATAAGGCTAAGTGGCAAAGCTACAACAGGATAGATGAAGATCTTGTATTCTTGGCCGACTTCAATAAGGTAATTTTTCACCATGTTCATAGAGATTGCAATAACGTAGCCGACCTTTGTGCTACTTTGGCTTTAGAGAATAATTTTTGTTTTGATAGTTACTCTTTTGCTAACATCCCTTCTTCTCTTAGTTGTTTGTTGAAGAAGAAATGTGAGCCTTTTCTTTAGCTTGTAACTAGTTTTGTTCTTTTATAATGCAATTTGCAAATTAAAAAAAAAAATACAAACTTTCAAGTGGTATCAGAGCGAGATTCATAAATTAAATTTTAGAAAAATTTTGAAAAAAGATGTATGGGTAAATTTGGAAATCATGACACTACGAAAAAATAGCAAATCACTAGACCACCTCTATTTGATAACATTCCTTCTAATTTTTAAAAAACTCGCATGTCCATATTTTTTCAATCAATTAATTATCACATGTGGATGCTAGTTCAAGATGGTTACTCTGCACCTTCATGTTTGGTAAATGGTGTCAAAACTAAAACACCTTTTTGAATGGACTACTAATGATAGATATTTAGCCCAACTAAATACCAAATGTTTAAACTATTTTTTCTATTCTTTAAAATTGAGGATTATATTTGTGTTTCTACTTATTCAATTGGTAAAGATATTTGGGACAAACTCTCTGCTTTATATATGAAGGAATAAAATAAGTAAAACAATCAAGGCTAAACATTTTTATTTATTATTATAAACTTTTTTGCATGAAACCTAGCGATTCTATTTCAAAAATATATATTAGGTTTACACAAACTGTTAATTCACTACCTTCCTTAGGGAGAGAGATTATAAATTGTAAAAAATTGAACAAGATTCTTTGTTGTTTCCCATCTTCCTTTGATGAAAAATAATAGTCATTAATGAATCTAAAGATCTAAATGTTTATTCCATATATAACTTACATGGGTCACTCATTTCCTACAAGCAAAGTGTGAGTCAAAGGCAGCATGATGCAGGAATAAGGAGAAAAAATAAAACTGCTACCTTAAAGGCTAATGAATCTTACAATGACTCTTCTTGAAAAAATGATGATGACATTGCACTGATGACTAGGAAATTCAAGATCTTTTTAATAAAAAAGCATAAAAATCATCAATAATGGAATAACGGTTAGAATGGTAAAAGTTCTAAAATTTCTTTTGATGTTATATATGCTTTGAATGTAGGAAGCAAGAGCACATGAATTATGATTAACCAACTCTTAAAACTCACCCATGTAAGGAGAAAGGTGAAGAAAAAGCTAAATTCAAGAAGAGCAAGTAAAGGTCCAAAAAAGTTGATTAGGCAGATTCAGTATGATGTCTACTCTAATGACAATTTAATGTGCTCTCTTATTTCTTACGAGCATAATATAAATCAAAAGTTACATGATATAGGTTACCAATTGCACTAAAGTCATGTAACTTAGACAATAACATTTCTTGATCGAATGATTATGATAGAGTTGCCATGATGATGAGATAATTCAAAAGCATCTTAAGGTGAAAACAAAATCATCACTTTGAGAAGAGCAAAAGTATAAAGGTAAATTCCATAGGAGTTCATCTAATATTATCTTCTTTCAGTGCATGAAACCATGGGACTTAAAGTTTGATTAACCAAACCTCAAAATCAACCCTCAAAGGAGAATGGTGAAGAAAAATCCAACTTTAAAAGGGACAGGAAAAGTTTGCATAAACCTTTTGAGCATAATCATCTTTAGACTCATCATAGCAAGAACTTGTAGACGAGATAACAAACTTATGTTTAATGGACAATGACAAAATTGTTAACTCAAATCAGGATGAGGTAAGTGAATTATTCTGAGATAACCTATTTATTATTTTTGAAAAAATCATGACTAATATAGGAAGTTAAAAAAACAACATGCTAATCCAAAAGATGGAATTTTCTATTTTCATAAGGGATCATTATATTATAGTTAGGGAGCTTGATAGTCTCAAATCTAAACATTCTTCTTTTAAGAAAGAGCATGCTTCTTTGCTAGACAAATTTAATGAATTCAATTAGAAGCATATTGAATTAATTTAGTCACATGAATTCCAAAAATATTTGCATCTTGAGCAAGAAGAAGCATCTATGGAACTAAAGATAGTTTCACTAGAAATGTACTCTCATGAGCATGCATTAATATTTGAAATTAAAAGTTACAGAGTGCAAGCAATCATTTAAAAATAAAGTGTATGCACTTCTAAGTAACACATCACTTCCAATATTAACACAAAATTCCTAACCTAAATTAGCATGAAAGTTATAACTAAAGGCATGTTATGCATCATATATATATACCTATGAAGAGGCACATCTACTCACCTAGGATAATGATCTCATTTATGTGTGATAGTTGTTATTCTTGTGGCATGATAGTACATATTATAGGGATTAGCAAAGTACACCATAAATTTCATATTATATGGAGGTCTAAATCATTTGCATCAAAGCATAACTTGCATTTCACTCATTCATTAAAGCATAAGGTTGAACCTAAACTCTTAGCTTCCCAAATCTAACCACTGATTGACTCTGTAGTGATGCTCTCACAAAATTTATAGTGATAGCATGAGATACCTGGACAGTGGGTGTACAAGATATATGACAGGAGATTTAAAACAATTCATCAAGCTAGAGGTCATGGTAGGAAGCTTGGTAATAATTGGTGATAACACCACTATGAAAGTTTTGGTATCATGTATGATTGTCCAGTAAAATTATTTAAAAAAAAATGTTCTTTTAATAGATGTTTTAAAACATTCTTTTCTTAGTATTATCCAACATTGTGATAAGGGTATTTATTTCAATTTTGTTTCTACTAAATGCATAATTAATTTAAATGATAAAATATTTTTAGAAGGAAAAAAGGTAAATAATGTTTACATACTTGGTCTATCTTGTATTGATAATTAATATACTCTTATAACAATTATTGATGAATCATGACTATGGCATAGGCAACTATGCATTGTAAGCATGAAAAAAAATTATGAAGATTACTCAGAAATACCTAGTTAGAGGCATTACCAAGTTAAACTTGTTTAAAGACCATACCTACGACACCTGCAAATTAAGAAAATAAACTAGTTCATCTTTCATTCCAGTAAGGACATCACCACCACTAGATAGTTAGAAATCTTATATATGGATTTATTTGGTCCCATTAGTACAGTCAACTTAGGTGGAAAAATATTTGGATAAGTGATTATTGATGATTATTCTAAATTCACTTGGGTTAAATTTTTAGCACACAAAAGTAAGCTTTAATTGAATTGAAAGTATTCTCCACATGGATTGAAAGAAATCTAGGAGTTCTGATTTCCAAAATCCATAGTGATTATAATGGGAAATTTGAATTTGGAATTGGGCATAATTCCTTTTCCCCTAGGACTCCTTAGTAGGATGGAATAGCTAAAAGGAAAATAGAATATTAGTGGAAGCTACAAGAGCTATGTTAGCTGAATATTCCAACCGTGGATACTTTTGGGTAGAAGCAATAAATACTGCATATTATGTTTTGAATTGGGTGAAGATTAGATCCAAATTAAATAAGGCACCTTATACATTGGTTAAAGTTAGAATACCTGTTATTTCTCATTTGCAAGTTTATATGTGTAATTGATTTATTCTCACAAATGGAAATTTCCTCTTGGAATGTTTGATTCAAAGTCAGGGGAAGGAGTCTTCTTAGGTTATTCCTCTATAGGTAAAGCCTAAAGAATTTTTAATAGGAGAACCTTATTTATAAAGGATCCCACCCCTATTATTTTTAATAAATTTGATAAATTAGGTGATCCTAAGTTAAAAGATGATGATGAGGTATAGATTTCCCAAGGAGTAGAGTCTATTATGCTAGGTGATAGAGAAGAACATCAAGATCCAATTCCTAGAGTTTGGAGATACTCATCTAGTCATGCTAGGGAGTTATTCCTATGAGATCCTTTAATAGGGGTTAAAACTAGGTATGGACTTATAATGGAAGTTGGTGATTCTATATTTATCACTATAATATAAATTAAAAATATAGATTAACCCTTAGCTGATGAATTCTTGATCCATGTTATATAAGAAGGTTAAACCAATTTGTTATGAATTATGTTTTGGAGTTGGTTAGGAGACCAAAGGGCCATAGTTTAGTATGTACCAAATGGGTATTCATGAATAAGATGAGTGATTTTAGTGTAATGTTAAGGAGTAAGTTTACATTAGTAGCTAAGGGGTATAATCAAATTGAGTGTATTAATTTTGAGGAGACCTTTTCCCCATATCTAGATTAGAATCCATCTAAGTATTATTAGCTTTTGCATGTTTTAGAGGCTTCAAGTTATATTAGATGGATATAAAACGTGCCTTTCTAAATAGGGTTATTAAGGAATATGTCATTTGTAGATCAACCCCATGGATTTTAAAATTCAACCTTTCCTAACCTTGTGTACAAACTTGAAAAAGCTTTATATGGTTGAAGCAAGAAAGTAAGGAATTGTATGAACGGCCTAGTATATTTCTCATAGATAGATCATTTGTTAAAGGTAGTGTAGATACCATCCTACTACTTAAGAAAGTAGGAGATGATTCACTTATTGTTCAAATATATGTACATGATATATTATTTGGATCAACAAATGAACATCTTTTTAATGATTTTTCAGTAACTATGAGCATAGAGTATAAAATGAGTATAATGGAAGAACTAACATATTTCCTTAGATTTAGGGTGAAGAAAAGGGAAGATTGTACTTTTCTCAATTAGAGAAAGTATATTAAGGAAATTCTAAAGATTATGATATGGATGGTGCTAAAGCAATAAATACATCGATGAGCTCAATCATTTAATAAGATAATAATGTAAATATATAATTAGTATAAAAGAAAAAGTATAGGGGAATTATAGGATCACTTTTATATTTGACTACTAAAGCACTAAATATAATATTCAGTATTTATCTATATTCTGCATTCCAAGTCATTCCCAAATAATCCTGTTGCAAACCTGATTTAAGAATTATGATTTTGATGATAACAAACATTATTATGTTTATTACTGCTTTCTCTAGTTTCTGTGATATTTTGGTTTTGTGTTTGTGTGCACTAATATTTAAGAAACTCAGTCCACCGTTTACTTGCAATTCTGTTCAGGTCAATACTAGGTAGACTAGGTTACAGTCACTTTTTATTTTATTCTATATTTTCAAGTTCTTTTAGTCTTATAATGTAATGGGTAAAAATCATTTTTGAATAACCTTGCACACACATAGGGGGAGACCTAAAAAATTTTTGAGAGAGTTTTTTAAAGTAATTCATACTCTATAGTCAAGGTTTCATACTATACGAAGTAATTCGTACTGTATTATTTTAACTCATACTATACGAAGTGTTGTGCCCTGTCAAAACCCTAGCCACCATAGGTTAAAAAGATACTAATTATATAGTATGATTTGGTTCGTACTGTATGCCCTAATTAAAATCTTACTTAATTAATCTTGTAATATCATCCAATGAAACCAAGGATAATCATTATAATTGATTTTACTGTACGATATCATTCATATAATGCGATTACTCGTGCATAAAATTGGTCGTATCATAGATCGTACCAAACAAAATCCATTATAATTATATTGATTGTATTGTATGATGTCCATAGTGTTGCATGATCACTCGTGTACAAAGTTGGCCATCGCAAGGATCGTACCAAATGAATAGAAGTAATTTTTTAGTACAATTTCTTATAAAAGTTAAGCAATTTATCTAAATAATATTGTTGGATGAGTCTGAATTAAACTGATCATTCTGTATGATACGTGTATTGTACTTTACGAATAGAAGATGGATGTCTTAAAATTTACGCTTTTTATGCCAGTTATTAAAGGATTTATAATATTCTTATGAGAAATATTTTTTTGTTTATCTGAGAGAGAGCATAGGAAAGGAAGAGAGAGGGCTTGGGAGAGAGCTAAATCCTTGTGATGGGGAGTTTTGAGGGATTCATAAAGGTTTCTCTAAGCAAGATTTCCACCATCTTCTTCAAGTTGCTTTTCTGGTTTCTCGGTGGCTTTGGAGGAGATCTTCTTCAATATTAGATCTAGGTTCTTTGCCTTCTCTAGGTGGGAGTAAAATTATTCCAAGGCTCTCTTCCTTTTATAGGAGGGAGTAAAAGGATTCAATGGTTCTTTGCCTACTCTAGGAAGGAAATAATGGATTTCAAGGTTCTCTGCCTACTCTAGGAGGGAGTAAAAAGATTCATGGTACTCTCCCTCATCGAGTCGATGGAAAGCTTTTGTAAGGGCTTTTTTGCCTTACTGTGGGGGTAAAATGAGAGAAACTACTTTAGTGCAATACCTAAAAGGATGGTTTCTGGGAAGTGAGGTCAAGTTGCCCAAACAACTATAAATATGATGTGTTATTTCTATTTACTTTTCCACATTTAATTTTTGCATTATTTTATGAATTATTGAGTGGTCAAAATCCCTTAATTTTGTTATTGTGAAATTAATGTTGCTTCTATATAAATCATTTGTTTTAAAATATTCAATCAAAAATACTTTCTTTATCTATTAAAGAAATTTTTAAATAACCAATTCATGCCCCTCACCTCTTGGTTAACTTAAGGACTAGTTCTTTAGGGTTTAACAAACCTCACAAACTTTCAAGTGGTATCAGAGCGATATTCATAAATTAAGTTTTAGATAAGTTTTGAAAAAATATTTATTACTAACTTTGGAAGTAATGACACTACGGAAGGATAGTCAATCACTATGCCACCTCTATTTGATAACATTCCTTTTGATTTTTGAAAAACTTGCATGTCCATCTTTGTACAATTAATTGATTATCGCATGTGGATGCTAGTTCAAGATGGTTACTCTGCACCTTTATGTTTAGTAAATGGTGTTAAAACTAAAACACCTTTTTTTTAAATGGACTACTAATGATAGAGATTTAGCCCAACTGAAAACCAAATGTTTGAACTATTTTTTTATGCTTTAAAATTGAGGTTTATGTGTTTCTGCTTATTCAATTGGTAAAGAGATTTGGGACTAACTCTATGCATTATATATGAAAGAATAAAACAAGTAAAATAATCTAGGCTAAACATTTTTATTTATGATTATGAACTTTTATGCATGAAACCTAGAAAATCTATTTTAGAAATGTATATCAGGTTTACACAGATTGTTACTTCTTTACATGCCTTAGCAAGAGAAATTATAAATTATAAAAAATTTAACAAGATTCTTTGTTGTTTACCATCTTCCTATGATGCAAAAAAAAAAAAAGTCATTACTAAATCTAAAGATCTAAATATTTATTCCATAGATAACTTACTTGGGTCACTCATAGCCTACGAGCAAAGAGTGAGTCAAGGCAGCTTGATAAACGACATAGGAGAAAAGATAAAACTATAGCCTTAAAGACTAATGATTCTTATAATGACTCTTCTTGAAAAAAATGATGATGACATTACACTGATGATTAGGCTATTCAAGAGCTTTTTAAAGAAAAATCATAAATGTCATCAACAATGGAATAATGGTAAGAATGGTAAAAGTTCTAAAATTTCTTTTGATGTTATATGCTTTGAATGTAGGAAGCTAGGGCACGTGAAGTCTGATTACCCAACTCTTAAAGCTCACCCATGTAAAGATAAAGGTGAAGAAAAAGCTAATTTCAAGTAGGGCAAGTAAAGGACCCAAAAGGTTTATTAGGCAGATTCAACATCAAACACTTCCAAAACTAAAGTAGAAGAGGTGGTAACTAACATATGCCTAATGGTAGAAGATCATCTTGATTATTATGATCAAGAGGAGATATATGAGCTTCCTATGATTAATTATTTGAAGTTTCTGAAAAAAAATTTATATTGCCTATAGGAAGCTTAAAAAAGTACATGCCAGACTTAAATCTAATTTTTCAATTAAAAAAAAGAGCATGAATGCTTAAGAAAAGATCATTCCACTCTAGATAGTAATCATATGGCTTTGTTAGATGAATTTAAAATTTTAAATAAGAAGCATTATAAATTAATTGAGCTGCATGATTCCTTAAAAATGTCACATATTGAATTAGAAAATGAATACAATAGATTAGAAACTCATGCTTCTAAAATAGAGAATAGGGAGCATGTATTGAAAATTAAAATTTTAATTTTTGAAAGTGCAAACAAATTTTTGCAAATCAAAGTAAATGCTTTTAAAGAAAATAATAAACCACCTTACCTTGAAGAGTTTTATAATCCATCACATAAGCATGCATCATTCAAACCTAGGAAGAGAAACCATAACCCAAATAGATTAGTAAATTCTTTTCCTAGTGTTAGATGTTTTTCTTATGGCATTCTAGGACATATCTCCCACAGTTGCACCATTCACCATATAACACATTTGGTGTGCAAACAAAAATTCAAAATTCACAGCATAGCAAGCATGTATTTCATTCTTCTTTCCATAAGATGAGACCCAAACTTATTTGGATTCCAAAATTTAACATCTGTTAATTTTGTAGTGATGCCCTCATAGAAGAGCTTATAAGAGTATGTGGTACCTAGACATCATATATTTAAGGCACATGACTGGAGATGCATATTAATTCATTTTGCTAAAGGCCAAGGTAGGAGGCAAGGTAACACTTAGAGATAACACCACCAGGAGAGTGGTTGGATAAGATATAATTAGCAACACCAAGAATTTCATTATTGAAAATGTTTTACTGGAAGATATCTTCAAATATAAACTGCTTAGAATAAGCCAACTTTGTAAAAAAGGGTTCAGCATTAATTTTTTTGTCTACCAGCTGCATAATTAGCTTAAATAGAAATATTGTGCTGTAAGAAAAAAGAATTAATAAAGTTTACATACTTGATTTAAACTTTGTTGAACATGCTACTTCTTTTGCCTAAAAACAATTGGTGATAAATCTTGGTTATGGCATAGAGAGTGTGTCACACAAGCATAAAAAACCTTAGGAAAATCATCCAAAAATACTTAGTGAGAGAAATTTCAAAACTAGAGTTCACTCAGAACCACCTGTGTGATGCCTTTCAATTAGGGAAACAATTCAAATCCTCTTTCCCCTCAATCAATGACATTAACACTAGCAAACCCTTATAATTCCTTCACATGGATCTCTTTGGACATGTCAGCACTGAAAGCTTAGGAGATAAAGTCTTTGGGTATATTATTGTTTATGATTATTTGAGGTTTACTTGGGTTAGATTCCTATCTCTCATAAGTGAATTATTCAAGGAGTTTAGGTCATTTTCCACTTAAATTCAGAGAAAACTAGGTTGTGAAATTTAAACCATTCATAGTGATAGTGGAAATTTTGAGAATGAGAATTTTGAATCTTACTATAAGGAGTAAGGGATAGATCATAATTTTTCAGCTCCTAGAACCCCTCAGCAAAATGGGGTTGCTGGAAAATTGAATAGGACTTTGATAGAAGTCGCTAGAGCCATGTTAGTTGAATACTCACTTCTTAAATCTTTTGGTGTAGAAGTAGTGAAGACAACCTATTATGTTCTAAATAGGGTAAATGTTAGATCCGAGCTAAATAAGACACCATATGAAATTCTTAAGGATAGGACACCCAACCTCTCTCACCTTCATATCTTAAATGTAAAGTGTTCATTTTGAATAATGGGAATTCACTATTAGGAAATTTGGCCCTAAATCTGATGAAGGAGTGTTCCCAAGTTACTAAAATGTTGGGAAATCCTATGGAGTTTTTAATAAAAAAACACTAGTATTAGAGGAGACCACTCATACTGTATTTGATGAATTTGATAATTCTTGAGGGTGTAGGGTAGAAGAAAAGAGATTATAGAAGTCACCCAAGGATTAGAATCTATAAATCTAGAGGAAAGGGTAGAACCTTCAAATAACTTGCCTTGATAATTAAGATATTCTTCAAGTCATCCTAAAGAATTGATCTTAGGAGAGAAATAAATCCTTGTGAGGGGAAATTATGAGGGATTCACAAAGTTTGCTCAAAGAAAGTTTTATACCATCTTCTTCATGTTGCTTATCTAGTTCCTTGGTGGCTCGGGAAGATCTTCATCAGCATGAGATATAGGTTCTCTACCATCTCCAGGAGGGAGTAAAAAGATTCCTAGGTTCTCCTCCTTCTCCAGGAGGGAGTAAAAGAATTCAAAATTTCTCTGCCTACTCTATGAGGGAGTAAACGGATTCAAGGTACTATGCCTCACAAGGTTGGTGGAAAGATTTTGTAAGGGCTTCTTTGCCTTGCTATGGAGGAAAAATGAGAGATGGTACTTTTAGTGCAATACCTGGAAAGGAGGTTTTTAGGGAGAGATCATAAGTCAAATTGACCCACTATAAATCCTGTGTGTTCTTTCTATTTACTTTTTTGCATTATTCTATGATTTGTTTTGTGGTTGAAATCACTAATTTTTTTATTGTGAAATCATTATTGCTTCTGCATAAATCATTTGATTTAAAATATTTAAAAGATTTAGAAAATACTTTCTATGTCCCTTAAAGATATTTTTAACAACCCTCATGAACATTTAAATCCCATATGACTGTCATTAAAAGAATTCTTATATACCTTATGTGGACCCAAAACATAGGCATCTGGTATCCTATGTACAGCTCTTCATTCAAAATTTTAGGGTATTCAGACATAAACTTTATAAGGTATATAATATATTAGAATAACACTTCTGGCACTTACTAATTCATAAAGAAATCACTAATTTCCTGGTCTAGTAGAAAATAAAATTTAGTAGCCCTATGCACTATTGAGGCAAAATATATAGCTATAGGAAGCTGTCTTGTTCAAGTCTTATAGTTATATCAATAAATCCTTAACCTTGGAATTTCTATAGGCACTATACCAATTGCATGTCTCAACACCAGGTCTATTTATATTTCACAAAATTCAATTCAATATTCTCGCACATAGCATATAGATATTAGATATCATTTCATTAGAGATTATGTAGCCAACAGAGACATAGAAATACACGATGTATCAACTTAAAACCAATTGGCAAACATTTAGATAAAACCCTAAATTATGACACCATTAGCGCACTAAAGACTAAACTAGGTATCATTGACATTCATGCTTTGACAATTTGAGGTAAAAGTGTAATTTTTATTATTCATGTGTTTCTTGAGTTTTTCTCTTATTTGGTTGTGCTTAAGTTTCTATGTTTGTTTTGGTTTGTTCGATTAGCTCATTAATAGAAGCTTTCACTGATCATCACACACAAACCAAAATTTTGAAACAAAAAAAATCACAATCATACTATATTAAACACTTCATATTATACTATCTACCCTAAACCCTACATCCTCACCATCCATAAGATCAATGGCTCAGTATTGATCAATTATTGGCATTAGTGTTGTACGATCACCTCTTTATACTATACGATATATATGTCATTAGTCATCAGACAAATTAAATCGACTGCTAAGAAATTAAATAGGACTTTATACTATATAAACACATGTTCATATTGTATGGACCTTTTGGTCGAAGGTCATACCAGATGACTCCTTAGGATGATCACTTATCATCCAGTATAATTACGATCGTATTATATGATTTAACTATTGCGGATCAATGATTTATGATTTTGATGACAGTAAACATTTTTATTTCTTTATGACTGTCTTATGTACAGACATTTCAGGTTCACATGATTGAACTGCAATTTGGAGCCAGCTCAAGATTGGGTAGACTAGGTCTGAGTCAGTTTGTACACTTTTTCCTTTCTTGAGTCTATTGTATTTGTTGTGGCTTCTGATGCTTTGTAACGTATAAGAGTTTCTGACTATTCCCT
Source organism: Dendrobium officinale (assembly GCA_019514585.1). NCBI lineage: Eukaryota > Viridiplantae > Streptophyta > Magnoliopsida > Asparagales > Orchidaceae > Dendrobium > Dendrobium officinale. The sequence continues at coordinate 36,755,779 of CM033687.1, forward strand.
AGAGTTTACTGTTTTTGGTAATATCATCCTGGACGATATTTATATCGGCCGGGACGAACTGTTCAAAATCAGAAACCCTAATTAGGGCATCCTCATTAAAGCAGCCGTATTTATGCAAAACACATCATCCTGGATGATTTTGTATCGGCCAGGACGATAGGCTCAAATTAGAAAGAATTTGCCGCCAGATCTACTTAGGAAATTTTTATTTTTGGATATCGGCCTGGTGGATAGGCCTGGACTATAAAATATCGTCCAGGACGATTCAGGATAATTTTTCCAAAATTTCTCTAGCAATTTTAGAAAGCAATTAATGGTGATTTCATCCGGGACGATCGCAAGATTGTCCGGAATGATTATACATTGTCCAACTTCATTTCAGGGCAATATTCAGGACGATTTTTCTCATATTTGAACTAACCGGCCAAGACGATATGACTATCATCCTGGACGAAAAAGTCAGCAACTTGCATTAATGAGCTCATTTTTAGCTCTTCTATTTAAGCTTTGACAAGGCACTTTGTAAGCATCTTTGGCAGCCATAGTAGCTTCATTCTTGTGGGGAAAACTTGAAGAGAGAGCTTGAAAGGGAGAGAGGAAAGGGTGGAGTTTGAGAGGGAGAAGATCCTGTGAGGGGGGAACTCAAGGGAGTGTGGGGGGGATTTCACACGGTTGCTATGGCGAACTCGCACCTTAGTACCATCGGATTCAAGGCTTGTCTCGAGGTAAGTTCACCAAAGAAGAAGATCTCTTTGGTGTCAAAAGACCTGGCAACTCCGCCGCACCGGGGAAGGTGGAAGTGATTTTGTAAGGGCTTCTCCGCCTAGCTGTGGGGGTAAAGGAGAGACACTTAGTTAGTGCAATACTTGGAGGGTGCCTCCAAGGAGTGGACGTAGGTCAAGGTTTAACCGAACCACTATAAATTCGGTGTGTTCTTTTCTTATTATCGCTTCCGCATTTATTTAATTTCCGCACTTTGTTTGTGGTGATTTGGTTTGTGATTTTATTTCTTTGTGTACAGAATTTTATTACCAATTCACCTCTCTTCTTGTTAGCCTTGGGCCAGTTCTATAGGGCTTAACATCCCTAACGAACTTTCAAGTGGTATCAGAGCCGTATTCATAAAATAAGTTTTTAAAAGCTTTTGAATTTCAATCCATGGCTAATCGTAATGTTGCGGAAGGGTATTCAATCACCAGACCTACTTTATTTGAAAATATGTCATTTGATTTTTGGAAAACTCGCATGTCTATTTTCTTGCAATCGATTGATTTTCGCATGTGGCATATGATTTTAACTGGTTATTCATCACCATCACGTATTGTTAATGGAGTTAAAACTGATATTCCTTTTAATCAATGGAATGGAGAAGAACAAGTAAATGCTCAATTGAATGCAAAATCTTTAAACTGCTTTTTCTGTGCTTTAAATTCTGAAGATTTTATGTTAGTATCCACGTACACTACTGGTAAGGAAGTTTGGGATAAACTACACACCATATACGAAGGCACTAATGAATTCAAGCAATCCAAGTTGAATATGTTAATGCATGATTTTAAATTGTTTTCCATGAAACCTTTTGAAATGATTTTAGACATGTATACTAGGTTCATTCAAATTGGAACATCATTGCATGCCTTAGGAAAAGAATTTTCAAATTTTGAAAAAGTCAATAAAATTTTTCGTTGTTTACATGAAAGTTTTGATGCCAAAGTTATTTCTATTTATGAATCAAAAGATTTGAATGATTATTCTATTGATAATTTGACTGTCTCACTCATTGCCTACGAGCAAGGTTTGGGTCAAAGACTTTTGGATGCAGTTGAAATGATTGTTTTAAAAACTAAAGATACGAAAAAAGATTTCTTAGTTGGTGATGAATGCAATGACTTGTCAATCAAATCACAAAGCTCACCAAAGCATAAGCAAAAGTAAAAAAAAGGTAAAAATGGTAAGGATGTTCATATTCCTTCTGACGTTATTTGCTTTCGATGTAGGAAACCTGTACATATGAAAAATCTGTGCCCTAATTTAAAAATTCTTCCTACGAAAGAAAAGGGCAAGGCGAAGCAAAATTTAAATTGGGGAAATAATGAAAGGAAAATAATCTCATGGGCAGATCTAGTTTCTGAAGCATCGGACCATGAGAGAGATAATGGTTAAAAGCCTTTCTTATTTTTGTGTTTTGTTTATGTTTTTCATTTTTTTTTTTTGTTTATTCTTTGAAATTTTTGTTTTCGTGAAAGTTTTTCTCTGATTAACACACACATTCACTTTTCTAAAAATGAAAAATCTACTTCCTATTTTTTCTTAAAATCTTTGGTAAGTTATGTTTGACTTCTCTAAAATAGTCAAAGGAAGGAAACTCATGTTTTTGACTCTCAATCTCTATTTCCTAAAAGAGGTTATTCTACTTTTGATTTAAAATCTTCATCATATTTTAAATTAAATTTTGAAACTGATTTTTTTCATCTCCCTATATTTTTTCTATCACATAGAAATCTTTTGCAAGATTGTTGAATCCACCTTAAAATTTTCTTAATCAAGTTGTTCGTGTTGTCAATAATTTGGGTTTACTTTCGTTTTGAAAACATAAGAAAGAAAGCATATTTTTTGAAAATAATAAAAAAATGGACAATGATGCCAAACCAAAAGATGTGCAATGACGCCAAATTGAAAAAAAAAAATAATACACAAAGTGTATTAAAAATCAAAAGATGCTTAAAGAGCCATTCAAGTGATAAAGGACATAAAATGAGCCCACAAAAAAAAAAATGCTTATTTTTTCTTATACTACTAAAAGCCTAAGAAAACCTTTGATATTTTCGATACTTGATTTTTAAATCTTGATTCCTGATTCAACAATTCGTGCATTAATCTTCTATTAGATATATTTTATGAAAGGAGTTTTGAAAAATGATTGTTTCTATCTCTAATTTATTTCTTGATTGACATTGAATTAAAAAGTTTTTAAGCCTTTTAAGAAGAACTAGAGTTTGGATTATCAAATTATGAATTTCTAATCTTTTCTAGGCTATGCGTTGTCAATCCAATTCTACTAAGATTTTGATTAAAACCAAGAGGTAACTTTCTCATTTTAAGAATATTTATTTTTCACTAGATCAGGGAACGTTTTTTTTTTTTTTTCTTTTGTTTGTTTTTTTTTTTTTTGTGTCTCGTCTGTTTTTGATAATGTCAAAGGGGGTGAACGTATTGTTGAATTTGTATGTTTTTTGTATCTTTTTTTTTCAAAAAAATTAAAAAAAATTATCTCCCCTATTTTTAAAGGTTTATTCTAGTGAGGGAGAGATTAGGAAAAAATATTCCTTTTTGAAAATTCAAATTAAATTGTTTGCCATCATCAAAAAGATGGACATTGTTGCGGATCAATGGTTTATGATTTTGATGATAGCAAACATTTTTATTTCTCTACGACTGTCTTATGTACTGACATTTCAGGTTCACACGATCGGACTGCAATTTGGAACCAGCTCAAGATTGGGTAGACTAGGTCTGAGTCAGTTTCTACACTTTTTCCTTTCTTAAGTCTATTGTATTTGTTGTGGCTCCTGATGCTTTGTAACATATAAGAGTTTCTGACTGTTCCCTAGAGTTTACTATTTTTGGTAATATCGGCCGGGACGATCTGTTCAAAAGCAGAAACCCTAATTAGGGCATCCTCATTAAAGCAGCTGTTTTTATGCAAAACACATCGTCCTGGACGATTTTGTATCGGCTAGGACGATAGGCTCAATTCAGAAAGAATCTACCGCCAGATCTACTTAGGAAATTTTTATTTTAGGATATCGGCCTAGTGGATCGACCTGGACTATAAAATATCATCCAGGATGATCCAGGATAATTTTTCGAAAATTTCTCTGGCAATTTTGGAAAGAAATTAATGGTGATTTCGTCCGGGCCGATCGTAAGATCGTCCAGGACGATTATACATCATCTAGCTTCATTTCAGGGCGATATTCAGGATGATTTTCCTCATATTTGAAGTAATCAGCCAGGACAATATGTCTATCATCCTTGACGATAAAGTCAGCAACTTGCATTAATGAGCTCGTTTTTATCTCTTCTATTTAAGCTATGACAAGGAACTTTGTAAGCGTCTTTGGCAGCCATAGTAGCTTCATTCTTGTGGGGGAAACTTGAAGAGAGAGCTTGAAAGGGAGAGAAGAAAGGGTGGAGTTTGAGAGGGAGAATATCCTGTGAGGGGGGAACTCAAGGGAGTGTGGAGGGGATTCCACACGGTTGCTCTGGTGAACTTGCACCTTAGTACCATCAGATTCAAGGCTTGTCTCGAGGTAAGTTCACCAAAGAAGAAGATCTCTTTGGTGTCAAAGGACCCGGCGACTCCGCCGCACCAGGGAAGGTGGAAGTGATTTTGTAAGGGCTTCTCCGCCTAGTTTTGGGGGCTAAAGGAGAGACACTTAGTTAGTGCAATACTTGGAGGGTGCCTCCATGGAGTGGACGTAGGTTAAGGTTTGACCGAACCACTATAAATTTGGTGTGTTCTTTTCTTATTATTGCTTCCGCATTTATTTAATTTTTGCACTTTGTTTGTGGTGATTTGGTTTGTGATTTTATTTCTTTGTGTAAAGAATTTTATTACCAATTCACCTCTCTTCTTGTTAGCCTTGGGCCAGTTCTATAGGGCTTAACATCCCTAACAAACTTTCATTAACCACTTTTTTTAATAAATTATCCAGTATGACTTGACTTCATCTAATCTTCAAGTATAATTCAAATCATACTATATGATCATATAAAAACTTTAAAAAGAAGGGAAGGACCAAGGCTTTTGAATCACACCAACTTTCCTTAGCCTTTAATTATTCTAACCCTTAGTATTCCTAAATGGCTAGTGGCAAGCAAGCTTGCATGTTAGGAAGCAGTTCCTCTCATCATCCTATACATGATCATTTCTAAATATTTAAGTATGAGTCAACCTATCATCGATACAAAGAAGTATGCATCACGATATCTAGCATTCTAGACCAAACCTTTCTCAACTATAAGATTCTAGAACTCTTTGCGTCTACAACACTTCAATTTCTTTTAACTCTCGCCTTCCCTTTTAATTATGAACTTCTATACTAATCTTTTGCAAGCTTGCTAGTCAATGTTAAAAGTATTACTAGGTATCCTATATTTATAGGCATTTACTAGAAATCTCCCAATAAGAACTTTTTGACTATTTACACAATTCTATGATAGGGGTGCAGCCACATATCCTATCCTCTAGGGGAGATTATGATAAGACTACTTTAAATCTAACCCTTTGGATTACCCCCTTAAACCAACACCAATGACTTTTCCTCTCACTCAATTAAAATGCATGTGTTATCCTGCATGTTTTTCAAACCATTATTTTAATTAAGGCTAGAGATTGAGTCAAGATCACCCTACTTTAATTCATCATAATCTGTCTAATATTATCCAGTACTGAGTTTAATGAAGCCCACATGATTATTCACTATTTTTGAAATCTTACTTCCATTTTTTAATTAGGTGTCCGACATAGGCAGGGTCTAGCTTTAAGACACATTATTGCCTTTATTTTAGATCAGAAATACTTGATTACATATCCCTGACTAGCATAGATATTCCCTATCTTTTACCTTGATAGTTCCTTCCATGTTCTCTTTCATCAACATTGAGGGGATGAGCATGAAGAAGAGTATGAGTTTGATGAGAAAGGGGGAGAACTTCCACCACCAGCTCCAGCACAAAGAGCTACACCAACACAAACACCTGCTTACCAGTCCCATGCCCATGAATTGACAGTAGAGATACTTGACCACCTCAAGATGAACTAAAATACATATGCCTAGATGACTTGTTGACCAAATTTTTGCATGAGGTCATCCTGACCTACATCTCCCTGGTTTACATTAAATCACCCTCTACAATTAATAATTTCAATCGGTCTTAAATAAGTCAATCAATCAATTAACATCTCAATCAAGCGTATAATAACTTTTATTCAATCATCTTCAAAAAATTACTCAACTTACACACCTTCAATCAATCTACTTTTCAAGTAATCAATTAAAATTACAATCAACTTGCATACACTCAATCAAGCTTTAATCATCCATGCCTCAATCAATTTCACTTTAATCATTTGAGTAAATATAATCAACTGACCAGATGCACTATCTTTCCTTGCAAATTGGCCTTCATGACCTCAATCCTGTTCAAATCACCTCATTAGGAGTTTCATCATACAAGTCATGCATCACTTTCTCCTTAGGGCAATGATTGACTCAGCAAACCCATTGAGTTAGATTAAGCAAGCTCAATTTATTATAAAGCACAGTCACCTTCATTTAAACTCCAAATCATCTATGATCTTCACCAACTTTTTTTCAAAACCACTCCTTGGGAAATGGACAAGATTGGTCACCCTAATAATAGTTGAATTAGTCAACTAAGGTTATGATTGGTCAAACTAAGTTAACAAAGGGTCATCCCAATACATTCAAAAAAATCAATCTATTTAAACTTCATCAATCCCTCACAGTCACTCCATTGCATGTTTGAAACAACTCAAAGCCTATCATAAGTCCAACTATGATTGGTTTGACTTGGTCAAACCACCATATGTGGTTAAACCTCATTATACATAGACTCATTTGATCATACATTGAATCCACTCCCTTAAACTCCTTGAAATCCATCTGTGTAGTAATCCAACCATGCTCAGACTCCACCTTAGCATATTTAATCATCTAACTTGTAAAATAGTCAACTAAAGGCTCAAACAACCTTATGTTGGTCCGTACCCCTAACCTAGACCATTTTCTCCAAACCCATCCCATCTAGCTCACTCAAATGAACTCTAGAATCTTCCTAAACTCCATTCCAATTCAACCTAGCTTTTGCTTTGACCCATACTACCCAGGTGGTCCCCTCCATATGAAAATGACCCTAACTCATTTTTCTTCTATCTATAGTCTAACCACTTGAGCCATCTATCACTCATCCTACCAATATCATTGAGAAATCCTAGCCATCCATAGTAGCTCCAATGCATGGAATATGCCAAAGTACATGAGATGTTCATTCTACCATAGCATTCACTCCATATGTCCTCCAAGTGCTCTAGCAGTTTATTTATACTTCTCTGAGCTTTCTCAATTGTTTCCTAGTGATTTCTCTCTATTTGAACTTTGTCGATGGTGAATTTAATAGAGGATTGAAACCCATTCCAACCTACTTAATCGAGGTTGTTGAGTCTATTAATTAGGTTGTTAAGCCTAAGTGAGTGTCCCAAGGCTACCAAGAGGGGGGGTGAATTGGTAGTTTAAAAAATTAAAATTTAAGACCCCTTTTTTTTTTAATTTTGTAGAAAAAGATTTTTCAACCACAGAGTTTTTAAAACTAAAATAGAAAGTGCGGAAATGTAAAAACTGTAAAGTAAATGACACCAGATTTATAGTGGTTCGGTCTATAACCAGACCTACATCCACTCCTCAGAGACACTCTCTGAGTATTGCACTAATACCAATAGTGACTCTCCTTTTGCACCCACAGCAAGGCGGAGAAGCCTTTACAACACACTCTTTTCACCACTCCCCGGTGCGGCAGAGAACCGTACGTCCTTTTACACAATACCCCGTGTTGGCAGAGAACCGTCCTTCCTTTCACACTCTCCTAGTGTGGGCAGAGAACCCTTCGTCCTTTCACACTCTCCTAGTGTGGGCAGAGAACCCTTCGTCCTTTCACACTCTCCTAGTGTGGGCAGAGAACCCTTCGTCCTTTCGCACTCTCCTAGTGTGGGCAGAGAACCCTTCGTCCTTTCACACTCTCCTAGTGTCGGCAGAGAACCCTTCATCCTTTCACACTCTCCTAGTGTGGGCAGAGAACCCTTCGTCCTTTCACACTCTCCTAGTGTCGGCAGAGAATCGGATCTCCTTGACAGATCTTCTCACAAGAATTTAGAAGGAAGAAAGAAAAGAGTGAAGTAATCCCAATTCACAAGTAGAGATTCTTACCTTTGAAATCCAAGTGAAGCCTTCTTGCTTCTATGGTAGGAATCTTCCCTTGAATGCTCTCTTCACTTCTCTCCTTGGCTATTCTCTCAAGAGGCACGAAGATCAAATGACAAAAAGATTGGGTGGCAGTCTAATTTGGGCTATTTATACAAAAGACAAGAAAAACCGCCCAAAAACTGCAAGTTTTCAATTCTGTACGCAGTGGATCGTCCTGGACGATTTTACTTAAACGATCTGAAACGACCCTATTTGAATATGTGTACGAAGTGTCTTCGTACAGCTGATCGTCCTGTACGAACTAGGTTCGTCCAGTACGAACGGTTATTACAAGGTCGAATCTAGAAACTACTAAAAACTGTCCTAAGTCGGTTAATCGTTTGGACGAAAATTAATTTTGTCTGGACGAAAATTTTACAGAGAGCCAATCGTACTGTACAAAAATTAATTTCGTCTGGACAAAAATTTTACAGAGAGCCAATCGTACTGTACAAAAATTAATTTCGTCTGGATGAAAATTTTACAGAGAGCCAATCGTACTGTACGATAATTAATTTCGTCTGGACGAAAATTTTACAGAGAGCCAATCGTACTGTACGAAAATTAATTTCGTCTGGACGAAAATTTTACAGAGAGCTAATCGTACTGTACGAAAATTAATTTCGTCTGGACGAAAAGGACTTAGAAAATTTTTCGAACAAATTTCTATTTGTTCCATATGCTCTATAGGAGATAACTGTCTGATCGTCCAGTACGAACGAAAATCGTCCTGTACGATCAACACAAATTAAACATGATCTCCTTATTTGTGTGTGCATGTTTTTATTCACTCAAGTTACAATCACTCCCTTTCAATTTGATTTCTAAGCAAAGTGCAAGCTTCAAAAAATTCAAGGTATCTCATGCTGATTTTAATTTGAAGCCTTGTAGTCTGGAGTTCTTTCCCTGAAATGTTAGTATACACAAGAGCAAATACAATTCTTCCAAAATTGTTAGGAGATACCTACACATTTGAACAATAATGTTTGAAATCATCAAAACTTTATAAGTTGCCAAAAATGTAATGCATGCAAATAGCAATTATCTTAACAGAGGTCCTTTCCTTGTGCTTCCTAGACATCGACCTCTTTATGAGAGTTATTATTTAAGTCTCAATGAAGGATACTAACCATCAAACACTTCTTGAGATAATCTACACAGAGGTATTTTTTTAAATGTAGATTTCTACCTTTGATTTCAAATAGGCTTTTAGGAGATCGATTTAAAGCCTTAAAAATATCTCTTACCCTTTCTATTATCATTTGTTATTGATATCTCAAATACCATACCATTTAATTCATTATAAAAGAAGTTTGAATTATTTTTAAGATTAAGGTTTTGGTTATTCATGAGAGGAAGATTAAATCATGGTCATCTAAATCTTTTTGTTTGATTGAAAGACAAAAATTTTGTGAATTTTTAAATCTATTATACTCGCTTCGATCACTTGATCATGGAAATGAATTCATACTATCTAATAGAAGATGCGGGATCGAACAGCCTTGATTCATTGCTGACTCATTTAAGTGAGTTGATGTGGTTAATTATCATCATCCGTTAGCTCTTACCACTATTCACCTTTTTAAAGCCTCCATAAAGTCAACTTCACTAGTTGATTGTGTAATAAAACTCTTAAAATAATTTTATAAAACACCTTAAACATCAAAAATTTTTCAAAAAATCATTTCTCCACCAGATTTATTAAATAAATACTCATTTTTCTTAGAATTAAATACTACTATTATAAAAATAATATTAGTTGTATATGATGAGTAATTAAGGTTATATTATTTATCAATTTTCCTTCATTATTCATTTAATAGTTGTCTAATTAAGCTCAAACTTAAATGATGTGAATTAGGAGTATTAGAGACCTCCAGTAATTTTCCTATGGTCATTTGATGTTATCATAATCCCCATTTGAAGTATTAATGACCTAGGTAATATTTTTTATCTAAATTTTCTTAAAATTCATGAGGATATTATGTTTTTTTCAATATTTACATATTATTTTACCTCTTTAGAAAGTTAAATGTATTTCTAAAAGTTATTGACCACTGATTGAAGTATAATTGTAGTTTATTTTTTCAATGATTTACCCTAATTATGTTTTAACTAATGGTCAAATTGGCATAAACTTTAGGTAAAAAATTGAAGTATATTTCATCTATTTTGATTTGTTTCAAGCATTAGGGAGGTTCCCATAGTCAATTATTAGATTTCAAAAATATTGGGTCATGAATTGACCCAAAATTTTGGAAATTAAAATATATTCAATTCATGTAGAGTTAAAACACCATGTTTGTTGTGGTTTGTTCAAACATATGAATGGTATAGAGAAGATGCATTACAAAATAAATTAAAATTCTATAACTTAGGAGAATTATAGAAATTATACATACACCTAATAAAGGTGAAATTTTAAACATAGTGACATCATGCCCTTGGAACTAAATTAACTTAGGAGATTTGACATTAATTGATCTTTAGATAATAATTAATTAAAAGTAACCCTTAATCAAGAGTTAAAACTTCAATAATTCATAATAAATAAAATAATACACACAAAAATTTAAACACCTTAAATCAATTCCACAATCAAGCAAAATTAAAATGCAAAACAAATTTTCATTAAATTTTAATTAATAATTAATTTACTTTGGATTAAAATTTTATTAAATAAATTTAACAAAAGTTAAATATAAATCAAAGTAGTTTGAAACTTTTAGGGACTAATATATTACTTATTCTTAGCCTATGTTATCAATTTCATAAAGTTTAGAATTGATTTGATATCAAAACCAAATTATCACTCTTATGTTAACAACTAAATAATTCATTCAATACTAAATTTCAAATATAATTAAATAAACATAATAAATATAATTCAAAAATACATATCAATTTTAAATAAAATAAAGTAAAAGTTAGAGGCTATTAATTTCAATTTAAATTAAAATGTAATAATAATTCATTAAGTAATTAATTTCTTAATATAATTAATTAAATAAAATAAATATAATTTTAAAAAACACAAATAATTAAATAAAATTTAGAGATTAACTATTTAAATTTAAACAAAAGTTTTTAACAAAATTTAAACATGATTCTTTAATTAATAATTAATTAATTAAATTTAAATTCAAAAATTAAATAAAAATTCCATATAATTCAAATAAAATTTAGAAACATATAAATAAATTTTAATTTATTTAAACCAAATTAATTTGATAATATATTTGATTTAATTTTTTTTTAAGTCAAAAAAATTTGTTAATTAATTTTTTTTAAATAAATAAAAGTCTCTATGCTTCATGCTTGACTCCATTTGGAGAGCATTTTAGCATTTGATTTCGAAGCCTTTAATACATTCTAAATAACCAAAAGACCCTTATGTGTTGGGAACAACTCCTTTCAGGAAGGCACTAACAGATTCGATTGGGGGATCTTCAAATCTTATTAAATCATTTGACCATATGCATCTTATTTGACTCCACTTGGAGGCCATGTGTATTGAATTGAAGGGTCCCTTCATTATCCTTTAATAACCCATTAATAAATCTCTCAAAGTCTTCATGTGATCATCTATCTTATATGGGGGATTATTACATTACATTTATAATCCTTGGTTTCTATAGATTAGTAGCCCTTGCACTTTGAGGTTATTAATCCACAAACTCCTTATAATTAAATAAATAAATCCAACCATTAAAAAATAAAATAAAAAAATTCAAATGAAAAAAAGGTAAACATTAAATAAAATTTAATTTTGGCCTGAAAGAACAAACCTTCTAAATATATACAACTTAAACACTAAACTCTCACATGACATTCCAAAACTACACAACCTACTTTACACACTTAAATGGTTTGTTATGACAACCAACTCTAACCTAAGTTAGCCGATGGTGTGAATTGCTTGTGGGGTGCTTTGCTTAGAGAGCACCCTATATTTATTTATTTACTTTCATGTAATTTGGATTTCATGCATTTAATAATTTTGTTGGTGCACTTAGGTGCTTTAACGACTACATTAGAAGCATAAGGATATTACAAAATTGCCCTACACTCTATTTTAAATGCTAATGTTTCTTATATCTCTTTTCATTCCTACAAGTGTCAAAATTCATACATAGGAACTATTGTATATTTGTATAATTGTCTATAAATCATAGTTCACATATACATCAAGTTGTACAGCATCTTGTGTTGTAAAAGAATTAAATACACCTATATATATATATATATATATATATATATATATATATATATATATATATATATATATATATAGCTCCAAAAGATGATATGCCCTCCTTGGAGGATACTCTCTTTTAGAATTCCATAGAAGACTTAGAGCTCGAAGACCTTAAGAAGATGTATTGGTAGGCTTAGAAATTAAGGTTTGTTATAATGGAGCCTAGCAACCTTACTTTCCTATAGAGTTTGAGTTTGTTGTAAATCTTCAAATCAATAAATGAATAATTTTTTTTTTATTTACACAATTCACTTCTTTGAAAAATTGCATGTACTACATGCATTTGGGTTGTATATTATATTAGGGGATTGTAGCTTTTACATGATTTTCATTAGCGTGCAAGTTCTAGACTTTATAGAAATTAATTAGCAAATGGGCCGGTTGGGTGCTAATCAGCATTTGCTATTAGAAAATTGTTGGCATCCTCCTCCACCCAATTGGATCAAGATTAATGTTGATACAGCCTTATTACCGTCCTATAAAGGGGGAATTGGTGGTGTGTTTAGAGATCACAAAGGCAAATTTCATGCAGCTTTTGACAAACCATGTATACATTGGGATATCTCTTATTTGGAACTTCTCGTTATAACAACCATGAAAGATGTTATTAAGGATTGGATGCTTGAGTATTAGGGAATAATTATTGAAAGTGACAATGCTAATGTCATCAAGTTCATTCATAAAGCATTCAAAAAGGGTGGAAAAGGTGTAGAAAATCTCTCCTTTACCCAAGATTTTAATTATGTGATTTTCAATTGTATAGAGAGGAATTGTAATAAGTTAGCTGATTTATGTGCTAACTATGGGATTTTTAGTTTCTTTTTTTGGGATGATATTTTTTTTAACAAGATTCCTCCTTTAATCAATCTGTTAAAGGAGGAATCTTTAGGTTATTTTTTGTAGGTTGCTTTCTTCCTTCTTTTTAGTTATTAATGCATGTATTGCTTCTTTAAAAAATAAAAATAAAAATAAGCAATGCTCGACTTCGTCTAATAAAAATGCAACTAATAGAACATTCCTAACTTTAGGAGACAATTTATATTACAAAATAACCTTTGTAATCTCATCTACCTTGACTTTCAGCAACTTGAGGTTCCAAAAAACCATAAAAATGATGTAGCTTCAACCTTAATAATAGTTGCAAATGTTTTTCTACATCATCACCCCTTTCTCCCAACATCCTACTCTAAGCTTCTCCCATAAGCTGGATTCTTAAACCATCAAATTATATCATTAAATAAAATTCATTTTTAATTAATAATTAAAACTCTCAACAATCAAGATACTGTCCTCTATGGTGAAATGACCTCATGGTGCTTTCTCCTCGATATCCTTCCTAAGGGGTCAACCATACCAAGATTGCTCCTTCACAAGCACGCTTAAATTTGAAGTTTCTTTATGAAATTCAAAATATTACTCCAAAAGGGGACTGTATGTTTAAGAGTTAACTTATTTTTTCTTAAGGGGTTTCACTTCTCCCCCACTTAAGTAAATAATGTCCTCATTAGTATACTTATCCCATATTCATCCATTAGGAAAATAGGATTATAGAGGTGGCTCATATACATTTAAGTGGTGGCTCCACCATGTAGCACTTTAACTCAAATGGGTTCAAGAGATGGGCCCCCATGGGATATAACTTTGTCCTCATATTTACACTTATATTTAAAGTTTTTTAAAAATAAAATTCTAACCATTATACAAAAACGCCCCTTGATCTTTATGAGTTTAGCTCTTTTTTTACTTAATAGGTTTCACACTATTGGTCCAATATTATCCATAGAGCCAAAACCAAAGTAATTATTACCAATGCCTCAATATTGAAATTATATTTTATAATACCAAATAAAAAATAGAGACATTGCAATATTCCCAACTAAAAAATTTGAGATTTTGAACTAGCGTTGTAGCACCAGTGGTTGTGTTGCAGCGTTAGGCCACAAACACCACATTAAATATATTTTAAAAGCACTATTCAATTCATTCCATTTCCATATATTTGGTGTGAGTACATGGAAGTAGAGAGATTTGGAGAGGAAGAAGCTAGATTTTTTCCCACTTTGGGCCATTTTTATTCGTTGGGCTAGTTGGGAAAGTTGTTCAAACCGAGGTAGGTTCAATTTTGCCTATCTCAGCTTTCAATGATTTAATATTTTAATTTTTTTTTATAAAATTTATATTTACATTACCAAAAATCAAGGAAAACTCTTTATATGAAGAAATTTAACCACATAACTTTTATATGTTAAGAGATTGTAATTACGAACTTTATTAGTATTTTCTAAAAAATTTCCACAGGTATTTTGAAATTTGTGAAATATTTACTAAATAGAAAATTATTAGAACTAAGAAAATAGTGTTATAGCAAGATTAAAGTCTTATATTGATCTTTTTTATTATCTCTGGTAACTTGGTAATGTTAAAAATTTATTCATTTTTTCTTAGTAGTATTTTTTTTTTCTTACCATTAAGGCATTTTGGTAATTTATAAATTGTATTCAATTATATTTTAACTAATAAAATGCATGGAAAATGCTTATAACAGTGAAATAAATGTGTGATGATGTGATGTGATGTGATGTGGTATTATGCTGACGCCAATGGGGGACCAAGGTGGGATAAAATACATTTAAAATTTTGACCTCTTTAATTAATATATTTAAATATTTCAAAAAAATTCAAAAAATCTAATATTTAACCAAAATCCAAAAAATATCAATTTGAATAATATAATCAATCAACCAACCCTTTAATACATAAAATGCACTCCAAAGATGAAGTTTTTAGGATAACATACCTTGAGTTGGGGGGCTAAGTATCTTAAGGAAGCCCGATTCCTTGAGGTCACTATGATAATACCATGAATGGATTTAATGGAGTGTAAAACTTTAAACTTAATTGTATAATAATTATTTAATAAAAATTAAAATATTTAATTTAATTACATTAACCATGTTTTTAGGTTAGACTACCTTAGGCTACGGGGCTATGTATACTATAGAAGCTTAGTTATTCATGCTTACTATGATAATGTCATAAACTGGTTAATAAATAACTAAATTAATTTAATCTTTAAAACTAATAACCAAAAAAACTTTAATAAAAAAATAATTAACCCTCTTAAGCTTAAATAATTAAATTAATTAACTTATACTAATACTTACTATGTAACTCGAGACAACGAGACTATTACGTTAGCCCAAAGAATGGTGAAATAAGCTTCATGGCCCTAGTTTAACAAAGTTTGTAATCACTCAACACTTAAAATACATTTAAAATTAAATCTAAAATATTAATATTTAAACTTTAATTAAATTTTCCCTTAAGCCTTCCAATCAACCAGAACACCAGACAACTTTAACTAATTATCCTAGGTAGGACATATCAAAACCATACCACCCTACCTCACATACTTTCAATGGTTTTCTAGAACAACCAACTCTAGTCTTAGACTAAGGAAGTATTTTAGTGCCCAATTTTTCTAGCTTTCACTACATATTGATTGTTAGAACTAATTGATTGATATAATAATTTATTTAAATGTCAATACAATCTGTGAATTAATTTGATGGGTGTTAGATTAGGGGTGATTTGAAAGCTAATAAAATTTTTTGTAGATAGTCATGCTCATACAGGGCTAAAAATTAAATCAAAAATGGTAAAATTAAGCTTTAATTTAACAAAATTTTCTATAGGTGCCAAGAATTCTAACACCCTACCCCCCCCCCACCCCCCACCCCAAATTAAAAGGAGCATAAGCAACAGTGGCTCTAATTTTAGAATTTTATTTTTTAATATATATATATATATATATATATATATATATAACTATTTGGAATATTGATTTCAAATATAGTTGCTTAACATAACCCTGTAAGTTATACATGAGTCTAGTCTTTTTGATTTTCTAATATGCAATTTAATTAATTTGAGCTGTAAGCAGGTAATGTATAACTGACCTTTTGAGATGGGATATTAACATCCAATTTGGAATCCACGGATGATGGAACATCCCTTAGGAGAGAGTTCCTTTCTATTTGAAGAACCAAATTTGGATGATTTTATGTATCCAAGGAGAAAAAAAAATAGCCCTTCTGGAGGAGTTTCTTTTCACTTGGATATATAGACCAGATGAATCCAAGGAGATCACCGAAGGACAAAGAAGTGATGACTGAAAAGAATCTCATTCTCAAAGTTACTTGTGTCAATCTTACATGTAGAATCTAGGTTATTGTCAATGGTACCTGACAACCCTAAGTTGACCTATTAAGTGGCACTTTCCACATGGACTTTGAATTTATTTAATTATTAATTGAATTGATTGTTTACATTGATTGTCCTTAGATATACACACTTTTTTGGTTTTTTTATTACATGTCGATTTTGATTTAGCCTGGAATGATCGGAGGCTCGTGAGTATAAATAAATTTTTTTCTACTTTAATTAAAATGAAAAAAAAAAAAGCTAACATAGAGGATCTAATAATTTTGAGAAGTAAGCTCAGGATTAGCGAGTGTCACATGCATTCATATTAATCTTTCTATACCATATTAGGCACCTCCCCGCCTATGAGTTTTGGTAATTCACCTAACATATTATGATGTAATCTATCAAGGGAAAGTATGCAATCCCTAGGATAAAATCTATTTCTTAAGCCTGATTTTAAAATTGCTTCATTTAAATTTATGTATTTCATCTAGTGCATGCATTGCATTAGAAATAAATTTAAAAGAGTTAAAATTTTATATGCAAATTATTTCAAGCATCAAATCACCCTACATGTATTAATAGGTCAATTAGGATCTACTTTAGATGCCAGCCATGATTCCTCAAATTGAATTAAATAATAACCCTACCACTCTTTCATAAGTAAGCAAATACATGAATTTTAAGCACCTAATTGGTTAGCTGGCTCCCCAATCTAGGTCATGGTAAGTCTAGGTTTTATACTACATTAGCTAGATTTGGGTTACTATCATTTAGTGACAAAATTAGACTTGGGATCTAGGGTAGTCTCAAAATCATAAGTCCCCAACCTTTGAGAATCAAATAATAATTTTTTTATAAAATTAACAACTCAAATTAAATTCCTTCAAATCAAAATTTTAAGCCCAACACATAGAGTAGACTAAGGTGTTTCAGAATTATTTCAGAATCTTAAAACCCCTCCTACTTTTACTACTTTGATCTTCAAAAATAAGTGTTCAAATTAGATCAAATACAAATTTAATTTCCAATCCTCACTCCTTTAATATCACACCTCAAAAACTCTTAAAAAATCTTTACCTTTATTTTAATCAAGAGTTTTCATAAGAAACTTCAGTTTCCTATGATTTAATTAACTACGAGGGCTTGTACTTGTAGGAGATTTAGAACCCATATCAAATTTTTCAAAAACTCAAACTGACTTTCTTTGGGAAATTAAAGTCAAAATTAAAGCTCATTATTTTTATATTCAAATGATCAATAGTGATTGGTATCCTTTTTCCATCGAAAGACATATCAATTATTATCATAACTTTGATTATAAAACTAATGATAGTTTATCTATATTTTCATAGTTAAATACCTGATTGAATAATCATTTTAATTCTTCAGGGTCATATGTAATTCTTGTCCGAAATTGACTGCGATAATTAGGGTGAATTTTCAATCCTATAAATTGAACCCATTAGATAATGATATTTTTTCTTCTTGGGACAATATATTATTCATAATGATGTGTTTAATCTCATAATTGAAATTCCATAAATTAAAATTTCCCAAAGCAAAGCACTTCTTTTTCAACACAAATAGTGGCATATGATTTAAGTAGCTTATTTTGCTCAATTTAGATTTTTGAATGGCATGAAAATTAAAACACCATTTAGTGAATAGAATGATCTGGCATAACTTATTACAAAATGTTTAAACTTTTTTTTGTGCACTCAAATTTGAAGATTACATGAAGGTATCTACCTGTAATACCAGCAAAGAGATCTAGGATAGGTTATGCATCACTTACAAGGTTTTGATATTAATTTTTTTGTCTAATAACTATTTGATTAGCTTAAATGGAAATATTATTTTAGAAGGAAAAAAATAAATAATATTTACATGCTTGATTTAAATTGTATTGATTACTATAATTCCTTATGTTTAAAAATTTGTGTTGATGAATCCTAATTATGGAATAGAAGAGTATGTTATGCAAGTATGAAAGCTCTTAGGAAGATCACCTAGAAAGACCTATTTAAAGTTATACCCAAGATAAATACTCTAAGGACCACCTTTGTAATGCATGCCAATAAGGAAAATAATTCAAATCATCATTTCATTCAATTAATGACATCATCACCTCTAGGGCACTAGAATGTATACATATGAACTTATTTGGGCCTTTCAATATAAACAGCTTAAGAGGGAAATTTTATGGATATCTAATTATTGATGATTTCTCCATATTCACCTCAATTAGATTCATATCTCTTAAAAGTGAATCATTTGAAGAATTTAGAATATTCTCCAGTTGGATTTAAAGAAATCTACTATTTATAGTGATCATGAAAGAGAATTTGAGAATCATAAGTTCAAATCATATTGTAAGGAGCTAGAAATATAACATATTTTTTCTAGCATTAGGATCCCTCAGTAAAATGAGATAGATGAAAGAAAGAATAAAACCTAAGTAGAATTTAATAGGGCTATGTTAGTTGAATATTCTCTCACTATAAATTTTTTAAATATAAGTACTGAATATTGCTTATTATGTTATAAATAGGGTTAATATTATATCCAAACACAATAAAACACCCTATGAGCTGCTTAAGGGTTGGGCACCTAATCTTTCACATCTTCATGTCTTTGGGTGTAATTAATTCATTCTTATTAATGGAAAATCTTATCTAGGTATATTTGATCTTAAGTCTGATGAAGGGGACTTCTTAGGTTATTCCTTTATAGGTAAAGCCTATAGGATCTTTAATAAGAGGACCTCAGTTTTAGAGGAGTCAACTCATGTGGTATTTGATGAATCTCATAGATCTAAGGAGCCTAAGTTAGAAAAAGAATATGAGGTAGAGGTTACTTTGGGAGTAGAATTCATTGATCGAGGAAACATAGAAGACCTCAGGGGGGGCATTTCCTAAAGAATGGAGATATTCATCTAGTCATCCTAGAGTACTCATCTTAGAAGATCCATCTATATGAGTCAAAACTACATATGGATTTAAGAAGAAGGTTAGTCATTATGCATTCATCTCTGTGGTAGAACCCACTAATTTAGATCAACCCTTATCTGATGAATTTTATATCCTAGCTATGTAAGAAGATTTGAACTAATTTATTAGGAATGATTTATGGGAGTTGGTTAGTAGACCTAAGGACTACAGTGTTGTAGGAATTAAATTGGTGTTCATGAATAAGATGAATTATTTTAGAATTTCACCAAGCCCCTAAACTATGATATCTTTAGTACATTGAAGAATAGACATGGTGTCATTTATATTAATGCTTGTTTTAAGGTAGAGTGAAATCAAAAACATATGTAAAAATCTATTTTTGTGTGTTTCCATTTTTACTGAGTTTTTAATTTTTTTTTTTGGTGTGTTTGTTAACTCTAGCTAGTAGATGTTCCATGATCTTCACACACTAATATATTTTTAAAAATAAAAAATTTGTTAACATCATAATATATGAATCTAATTTATAGTGTATTATCTTCACTTGTCTGCATATCCTCACTACTTATGAAATCAACAGTCAGAATCCAACCAATCATTGATTATCTTATTGTATGATAACCTACTTCATAATATATGATCCACATATCATTAATTGTTAGATAAAATTAATTCGATCAGTATGATATTAAATCCAAATTTTCATATACGAACACCTGTTTGTATTTTATGATATATTAGTTAAAGATCGTACACGCTGACTCCTATGGATGATAGATTTAAAGAAGATCATCCAGTACGATTCTGATTGTACTGTATGATTGGACAAACCTTTTTGACTAATTTTCCTTAAATGTATAAACTTCTTCAAATCATACTATATGAACTAGATTGCACTATAGAATAGCCTTAAAACCATATATCTAAGGAGAGGGAAGTATAATGCTTTCAATCAAAATATAATTCTTTTTCTTGTTTCTTAGACTCTATTTTTAAATCTTAAATGGCCAGTAGGAAAGAGCTCTCTCACTCTAGTAGGCATCTCTTTTAGACCTCTGGTAGACCCTAGGTTACATGAATTTTCCAACAAAGATGTCTACCATTGATACAAGGATGTGGGAATAACTCCATTAAAAATCATCAATCAGGATGTCTTGAACTTTCAGGTTTTAAATCTCTTTGCTAGCACTAAACTCCACTTCATTATCACCTTAGATTTACCATTTACCTCTGAATTGCTTTTTGAATTCTTTGACAATCGCAGAGTTGATAATGAAGGGGCAGCCCTTAAATCTTTTGTTTATAGGAGACCTATTGAAATCATCTATGAAGATTTTGACCAAATCCTACATCTCTTCACTACTAGCCTTAAAGAAACACTCCATTTCCTCTCTTCTTAACTATGACTAGACTCAAGAAAAAATAACTATAAGGGATACTCTACTGAATACTAGCACTCCTTTAGTGCTCAAGATGCATATATAATCAAGCATATCCTTCATAATAAAATCATTCCAAAAGTAGGTGTTAGGGTAAATATCATACCTCTCTTATCCCTAGTTACTAATTTCATAATGTTCAAAATTAAATTTAATGAAGAAAACCTAATTATACACTACATTGAAAATTTGATAAGAATTTTTAATCCCAGAAATAAACGAAAGCAAAATTTACCACTAGGTCACCTGATATCTTATGTCCCATAATCTAAACAAAATATAAAAAATCTTGCACCACCTAATCACCTTCCAATAGCTCCTTTCATTTCCTCCATAGTGATAGATTCCTCCATGCACATTATTTGGTGGATCTCGAGCTTGAGGAGGCAGGGGAACTCCAGCACCAACCCTTATTCATGACTACAACTCTATAGTGGAGTGACTCAAACAAATGGAAATACAAAAACTAACCATTATCAAGAGAATAGTCAGCACTAAGAGTTTCTTCACCCATAGCATAAACTACTCCAGTAATAACATTAGCAGATCTAGCAGCAACTAGAGGATGATCGAGCCTAGTCTAGTGATAAATTTTCTACCCTTCACTAATACTTCTAACCACCACCACCAGCTCCACCTGATCGATTCAGTACAACTTTTGATGCTTCATTTATATGTGGTTATTATTATTTTCTATTAGTTTATTTTTTGTTTGTTATCCTTTATTTTCTCCCTTTTGCTGATGTCAAAAGGAGAGTAGAATGTTGGCAATATATCTTTTTTATTGGTAAGGGGGAGATTATGAGACAATCAAATTAACATATACATTCATCCAATAATATTTACCATTATAAAAAAGGGGGAGATTATTATAAACCAGGATTCTGAGCTTATGATTTTAATGGAGACAAACATTATTTAGTTTCTATTTTGGTTCTCCTAATATTATTATTGGATATTTATATTGTGCACACTAAAATTTTAGGAAGCCGTACACATGCAAAAGGCTCATCTTAAGACTGGGTACAATATGTTTGATGTTTCTACAAAGAGTATGTATTTTTATTCATTTAATTTTTATATTTCTCAAGTAAAAAGTCCTATAAAAGGTGTATGTTAAATTAGCAACCATGTACATACACATGGGGAGGAAAACTAAGTGTATAAATTTTTGTGAATATTGTATTGTATGATCTAAATCATATGGCATAATTTGAGTAAAATATTTATTAATTGAATATTTAATTAAGAAAATTTGAATATAAACTAATCATATTGTATGATCCACATCGTATAGAATGATCTATAAAAATCAGGATTTCTAGCGCCAATCACAAACTATGCAATATTTTAAAATTCAAAATATAACACATTCATAAGGTATGGTATCCATCATCTTATATAATTTTAATAAATCTTCCCTAATTTAATCCTATGATTAGGCAATCAAATTATGATTAATTAATTATTTAGATCATATTATATGATGTCCGCAATCATATTATATGACCCGATTTACTCCTTAGAAGACATTTAATCACCACCGATCATACTGGACAAAAATCATATTCAATTAAACTAATCATATTGTATGATTCTAAACTAATAATGGACAATCGAATTAAGAAATTCAACTAATTATCAGGACCCTCACTCATCATGCAGTACTAATTAGATAAATTAAGCTAATTATATTGTATGATCCCCAATCATACTATACAATCAAAAGCAAAAAAATTAATTTTTTTTTTAAGCCTTATATAAAAAACTTTATATTAGTCTTTTGAAAAGACTATTGGTTGTTTAAAGAATTTTTTGAGAGAGCTTTGTGAGCCTGGAGAGGGAGAAGGAAAAGTTATCTAAGAGAGAGAAGTAATGTGAGGGTATTCATGTGGTTATTCTAGGCATGCTTCTGCCTTATTTCTCTAGGTGTCATTGTTGGTCTCTTGGGTAGATCTCGGGGGAAAGCCTTCAAGGCTAAAGGTCTAGGTTCTCTACCTTCACCTAGGAGGATAAAAATGATTCTAGGTTCTATGTCTTCATAGGAGGGTGAAAAATGATTCTTGATTTTTTTCCTTTGCTAGGATGGTGAAATAGGATTCCAGGTAAGTTTCCTTAATGAAGAGAGTGAAAAAGCTTCAAGATACTCTGCCTTCACAAGGAGGGTGAAAAGCTTCTAGTACATAAATCATATTGGATTAGTGGAAGAGATTGTTTAAAGGTTTTTCCATCTTACTATGGGGGCTTAAGGAGAGACACTATAAGTTTTAGTGTAATACCCGGAGAGGAGGACTCTTGTGAGTGAAAGTAAGCCATTATTTGATCGAACCACTATAAAATATGATGTGTTCGTTCTTTATTTACGCTTTTTTTTTTTACATTTGAATTCCATGCGTGCTTATTATTCCTGCAAATCTGTATTTTGATTATCAAGCTTTGGTTGTGTTGATTATTATTAGAAAAAGAAAATAAAAATAAAAATATATATTTTGTATTTATTTTTGTAATGAAAATTAAAGAAGCAAACTTCCATTATTTTTATTATGTTCTTTTGCTTGTGTTTCTATTATATTTAAAAAATCAAAAAAGGTTTTCAATGTGAGAATTTTTAAATTATCAATTCACCCTCTGTCTTAGTGTGCCTAGGGTAGTTTAACATTGTTTAACCACCTCACTTGAACTTATAATGAATATATAGGATTGGACAAGATAAATTTTTAATTTATTAATAATTAATTGAAGGTGTCCAATCATTAAAATATATTTGGTGAGGCGATTACAAGAAGAATACTTATGATCGTAATCAATATTTTGATAATTATTTTTATAAATAATCATTTTTTATAAAAATTAAATTGAGAAAGTTTCATTTTAATATTCTATATCATGTTTTTTTTTTATTTCTGCATTTATATAGTGGATATTATAAATCCAACAATTGGAATCAAAGATATAGTTTTTCTTATGTACCAATTTAAATTTTATGGTTTATTAAAATTCTTATTAAAAATGATAAAATTAATTTGGCATAGTAATCATTTTTTTTTCATATGATGAAAAATGATAAAATGTTATATGATAGTTTTAATTTTTGTTAAAATGGTCAGGTCAAATTATCAAAAGTATGTAAAATAGATTTATCATAAAATCATCCTTATGCTTAGTATTTATATAGTTTGTTGTTTTTTGTGTAAAAGCTATAAAGTAGTATCTCATGTGATGAGGATTTTAAATAGAGTATTTCGTATGAGTAAACAAAATTCAAGCATTGTCTATATAAATGTTCCATTCAATGATATTTGAAAAGAAAATAGGAATCTTTTTTTTTTTTTTTGTGGGCAAAAATCTGAAATTACTTTCTAAAAAAATCTTTTACTCTTTTTAACCATAATTGTTTCATCTTAGAAGTTAAATAGTAAATATATATTTATTGTTTAGTATAAAAATTTCATGATTTTATTATTAGGCTTGGAATTTTATGTTTTATAAGATGAAATAAAAAATGACTGGGACTGGGTAATATGACAATAAATTATTTAGTCCCCATTTTTAATTCAACACTATGAGTTTTAAGTGGTGCCTAGCACCACATAGATTGCATTCCCCTATGAATGGTGTCAATTTAATTCAATAATAAGGTTAGATTTTAAAAATAAGTTTGAGATATATTTTCAAATTGGCAAACTTTGAAACAATAATTTTAAATTAAATATTATTAAATTAGAAGTGGGTCACACTCATGTAGACATATATTAAATGTGTTAAATATATCTTAACCAAATAAATGTTTATTAATAAATAAAGATAATATGAGATATTCATGATTTTATTAATTACTTAATAATGTATCAAATTAATTTTATAATAATGTTATTTACCCTACGGTAGCATATTATTAAAAATTTGTATAATCATGGCATTAATAAATAATTTTATAATTTATTTGAGACATATATCATTTACTTGGGTATTATGTTAATACATGACAAATTTGAATAATATGACATGCTAAATCTCCTAAATATGTTTATTTATTTATTTCACTTATCATGACAAATCTCATTCTCATAATGTTAGCAAATGAAGAGTCAGCCGAGGAAAATTTTGTGAAATGGAAAAAAATATGAATATTATTCTGATTTGTGCAAATTATACGTTTATTTTGATTGAGGAATTTCCTCCAACTCCTACTATCAATGCTTCTCATATTCTATGAGATGCCAATGATAAATGGGTTGAATCAAAAAATAAATAATTATACCATATCCTTACTTCCATTTTTGACATGCTAAGATCATGAAATGAAATAATTATGACTACATATGAGATTATGTAATCTCTCTAATATATGTTTGGTTGTCCTTCTGAAAAAGCTCATTATGAAGTTATCAAAGCAATTATGAATTCCAAAATAAATGTGAATGTCTCAGTTCAAGAAAAAATTCTCAAAATGATAAATTTATATTCATAAAGATGATATTAATGGAGTTTTATTTATGAGGGAACTAAAATGGGGATGATTTTTGAAACTCTATCCTTGAGATTTCTATAATTCAATAGTAAGTAAGTTATGAACTATGTTAAGCATAATCTGACTAAATTGCTAAATGAGCTTCAAACTTTTAAATCCATTTCAAAAGAGAAATAGTCATAATAAAATGTTTCATAAACTCATCCTTCTTATAGTCATAAGAATAATAAGTGGAAGAAAAAGATGGAAAGATCAATTTTCTAAAAGGAGGCAAAGGGAACAAGAATAAAAGCAATAAAAAGAATAAAAGCTCTAAAAAGGGACCCAAAGGAAAAAAAATTAATTATGGATCGAAGGGCTTTGAAATACAATTGCACTAAATATCTTATAAAGCTATAAGGAAAAGAAGAAGGAAATAAAAGTTAAATTTGATTTACTAGTTTTTGAAAAATATTTAGTTAAAAATGATATATCATTCTAGATACTTGATTCTAGACCAGCTGATCGTATTTATTCTTCATTGCAAATGCTTAGTTAGTGAAGAAAGCTTATCAATGGGGAGCATGTTATGAGAGTGGGGACAAGAAGTACAATATCAACTTAAGTAATGGGTGCTGTTAGGCTTGAATTTTAAATAAATTTCAGTAATTGAACAATATTTATTTTATTCTATGATTTTCTATAAATATTATATTTATTTCTAAGATATTTAAAAAATACATTGGACTACTTTTTATAATAATGAGATTTTTATTTCTAAGAACGATTTGAATATTTGTTATACAATAATATAAAATAGAATTTTTATAATAAAGCTCACTAGAAATACACTAGTAGATGTTGAAATGTTCAAAGTAGAAAAACCTAAGCAAAAAGGGCAAAAGATTTCATATGAAGATAGCACATATCTATTATATCTTAGACTTGATCATATCAACTTTAAAAAAAAAGATTGAAAGACTACTAAAGGATGGTCCTTTAAGATATCTAACAGTCGAAACTCTACCAGTCTATGATTCTTATATAGAAGATACATTTTTATGAAAAAAATGAAAGGGAAAAAGAAACCCTCAAACTTGTACATTAAGATGTGTGTGGTTCATTAAATATATAAGCAAGAGGACATTATAAATATTTTTTTATTTTCATAGATAATTATTCAAGATATGGTTATTTTTATTAATAGTAAGAAAATTTGAAACTTTTGAAAGTTTAAAGAATTTCTCATTGAAGTTAAAAAGAAATTATGCAGGTTATTAAATATGCTTCAATTATATTGTGGTGTGAGTAATTAAATATAAAATTCAAAGATTTTTTCAATGGAAAGTGGAATTGTATCACAACTTATCGCACCTATAATTCCATAATAAAATGGTGTTGTAGAAAGAAGAAATCAAACATTGCTCAATTTGGCTAGATCGATATTGAGTAACACATCCTTACCAAATTCATTTTAGGGATATGCAACATAAATTGCAATTTATATTTTGAACATAGTACCTTAAAAATTAGTACCAAAGTTTCACCTTTATATTTATATAGTGGGTGTAAACTTAGTTTACTACACATCCATATATGTGGGTGTTTAACACATGTATTAAAAAAATAAATAAATAAATTATAATCACATTTATAAATATGTATATCTGTTGGATATCCTAAAAGTATAAGAGAAGGTTTGTTTTATAGTCCTCAAAAAAAGAATGCATTTGTGTTGGCAAATGCCACTTTTCTTTAACATAAAAATATGAAAAGCATCAAACCTAAATGTAAGGTGTTACTGATAAGTATAAATTATATACTATTTAAAATATATTTTTTTAATAAAAATATTTATTTTAGTTAATTTTGTTAAAAAAATCCTTTAAATGGCAGAATATACTAAGGAGCCTACAGTGATACAATGTTGGAAGAAACGTTGTTGCAGCACAATCGAGGAATGACATATTAGATATAATAATGCCATGTTCTCTATTTACAAGCACTATAATGGTGACACTTTCAGTACTGCAACATTCCCAGCACCATCACATTAGAAAGTAAACTTGGTAGCACTATGTTCTTCATAATTTAAGTGATATGGTGCCACAATTTCTCAAGACTTGGTGCCAATTTTTCCAATCAGTTCCATAGAACTTGAATGTCAACAAAACTATATCTTTATAGTTATAACTTCTGAGGCCCACATTATTCTAGTGAAAGGTCATGATTGATCACTAAGAAACCATTCCATGCAACAAGCACTACAACAACGTAAAAAATTTAGTGTCGGTGAGCTAGTTCATTTAAAGCAGGTTGTGGTGCTAATTTTTTAAGCATTATTATAGTGACAACTTCTTTTTTGTGTATTCATATAAATAGATGTTATGTTTTATTTATAGAAGAGTTTTGTACTTCTATAGGCCCCTCTTAGAGTGAAATCTAAGGAGGCTAGGGAAGCACAAGATACAATCTAAACTCTATAAGTAAACGAAGAATAAGTGTATAGGAGATATCTTGATCCTTCCTAGTAATATCAGTCTCTTGTATTTTCATTCATCTATAAATTTAAAGAAAATGAATTTGCTTATCATTTAGTATATATCTGGCTAAATCTCTTATTTTGGATTGATAATATAAAGAGCATGTTAAGTACTAATGAAGACTCTTATTCTTTAATTGACTAATGATGCATTTAATATTATATCCTTCTTTATTTATACATATAGTGGCTATATGTACAATTAAAATATAGTGTGATATATAGCCTCAATGGAGGAATGCAAAAACAACCAAGAATATTAATAGAATATTGACATGCCTAGATATAGGATATTAAATGTTCTAAGTTCTTAATAAAATATTATGACTATAGAAGGTCAGCAGATGTCCTTTTCATTGCTATAAGCTCAACAGAGATCTAGGGGTGTATATGCTTGAAATCACATTACCATGAAAAGTTTACCTAAGAAAAATATAAAATTTGATTCATCAATCTAAAGTATTTTTATGAAATATTGAATCCACTATTCTATTATTTTATTTAATGATAAAAGCTCCAAAAACATTATTTTTATTTCAGTAGGATAATTCATGTAATTAGAGTAAATGGTAGTATTTTTTTGTAAATAAGCATAACACTTTCTCATGGGTTCGACACTCTACTTTGTCACTTTATTATTTGATTTGGTATGTATACTTGTATAGATTAAGTAGGGTTTTATTATTTACATATCAAAGAAAATTGGAAAGTTTAAAAAGTATATCACATCTTTTGCTCAATTTCAAGGAGATTCAACTTATGAGAGTTGAGATATATTTAAGAAAATAATTAAGAAATGCCCTTAACATGCTTTACTTAATTGGTTGGTTATTCAAACTTTTTATAATGGATTATTAGGATCTCTTAGACTAATTGTAGATACTATAATTAGAGGTTCATTAATATCAATGTCATTTGAAAAGCATATGAACTAATAGAAGAAATGTCTACTAATAATTTCTAGTGGCCTACGGATAGGATAAATCCTAAGAGAGTAGCTAGAATTTATGAGCTGGATGCTTTGTCAATCTTGACTTCACTAAATGTAGTAATTTATAAGAAATTAGATAACTTAAATGTTAGAACCAAGACAGATGGGTATGATAATGTCAATAGAGATCCTAGAAATTTAAATGCCATAACACAACATCACATAGTGCCATCACATTACCCTAAATATTTTAAACAGCTCCATCTTGACAACAATGGGTAGATCCCCTTGGAAAATATTATTTTACAACTAGGAATCCAATTGCATGAATAATCTACTGCTCTATAAAAAATGAGGATCAAATAAGGCATCTTATTAGGTTGATTAGTTATTAAAAATTAAAAGAACAATATCATAATATCTAACTTAGAAGTGAGACTTATTTGGGAGACCCTTACAAAGATAAAGATCTACCTCTGAAGAATAATGGTAAATATGATCAAGAAAATAATTCCTCAATTGAACAGACTAACTTTATAAAAGAAGCTTAAAATTTAATTAGGAAAGTTGTAGAGACACAATCACCACCTTTTCCTTAGAGGTTGATCAAATAAAATCTTAACAAACAGTTCTCAAAGTTCTTATAAGTATTTCAAAAAAAAAATATTAATATACCCTTCTTTGGAGCTTTAGAGGAGATGCCTACTTATGAAAAAACTTATGAAGGATATTTTGAATAAGAAGAGGAAGCTAGGATAATTGAAAACTATAACATTAACTGAAAGTGTAGTGCTATAATTTAAAAGAGACTTCCTAAAAAACTTAAAGATCACTGAAGTTTTACCATTCCTTTAACTATTGGTGAAAAATTATGTAGGAGAGCCTTATGAGATTTAGGATCTAGTATTAACCTCATGATTATTTCCATCTTTAAAAGATTACATATAGGAGAGGTTCAACGTACTTCTATTACTCTTCAATTGGTTAATAGATCTTTTAGTCACTAAAGAGGGGTAATAGAATATATTTTGACTAAGGTCAATAAATTCATTTTCCTTGTTGATTCTATTTTTTTAGATATGGAAGAAGATAGGAAAATACCCCTCATATTGGGAAGACCTTTTAGTTACTGAAAAAGCAAAGATTGATGTGTAAAACGTGAATTGACTATGAGGGTTCAAGATCAGGATGTAACTATTGATGTACTTAAATCAATAAAATTCCCTCAAGAAAAGAATAAAGATTACTTTAGGGTGATTTAGATGATATTATAATAGAGAGCTTAAAAGAAGAATTGCAAGAAGGAGATTTATAGGAAGATGAAGAAGATTAAAAGAATTATGAGATTTTAGGGGAATTTGTTGTAACAAATGAAGGTAAAATATGTTTAATAAATAGAAAGTATGAATTGTTAAAAACTTCATCTTTTGAGAATACTTTAAAATAATTCATCGAAGAAGCCCCTAACGTTAGAGCATATGGCTTTACCTTGTCATATAAAGTATACTTTTTTGGGTAATAAGTCTACTCTTCTTGCAATCATTTTAACAAATTTAAAACAACATCAACAAAGTAAATTGATTAGGGTTTTAAGTTATTTTGAAGGAGCTATTGGGTGGATAATTGCTGACATTAAAGGATTTTGTCGATTAATTTGCATGCATAGAATGTAATGGAAGCTAATTCTTTGGTAATCTTGATGTTTTCATAGAATTAAGCTTAAAGCACTAGTTATCTTGTATCCTTTGTTTTAGTTTTATATCACATGTTTGCACCTTTCTATCATTCATATGAAAGCATGTGTTATTAATAGTTTTTCAATTATATTTATCTTTATATTTGATTAAAACTCTCATTAAGCCTACATTATTACATTATATTCTAATAATATCTACACAATCTTATTATTTATTTAAATAGAATAAAAATAATAATTTAAATTATATAAAATTAGGATAATAATAAAACTCTATATTATAGTTAAAATAAACATTATTTTAGAATTCAAATGTTAGAAGAACTAATATTTAACTAGCTTAAATCATTTAAATTATTGAGCTAACTTGAATTTATAAGTTATATATTTATACATTGATCTTTGAATTAAAAATGAATAATTAAGGTTAAAAAACATATATGAATAGATCAAAATTAAAAATCATAGTAACCTAAATTTGGAATTAGTGATATCATCAAATCCTTAACATAAAAATTATTAAGATTATAAGAGGTTTTAAACAAAACTAATATTCAAAATCATTAATTATGTACTCCAAAAAAACACAAATTAAAAAAAAAATTAAAAAAAGAGTTATGAAAAAGAAGATGACTATATTCAAAAATTTGTATCAACTAAAAGCTTAAAGTATAACTGTAATCTTATACTTAAATTTTTAAAGGATGAGATAGGAGAACTAATAAAATTTTAATTTTTAACTATATATATATATATATATATATATATATATATATATATATATATATATATATATATATATTCTTAAATCAAAAGTCAATGATTATATTCATAACATAACTTTGTTAATTTTAACTACTTCGAGTATGTGATGTATTAACCTATACTTTAATAATTTTAAACTATCAATTTTTATTTTGCTTATTTAATTAATCAAAAGTGCAAATTCCATTATTTGCTTTAGTCAAGCAAGAGTTTAAACTAGGAAAATTTTGATGAGTCCAAATACATACAATTTAATATATTTTATTTTTAATAAAAATATTTTATTTTAGTTAATATTGTACAAGAAAAAACAAAAAAATGACAAAAAAACTAAGAATCCCACAATGCTACGACGTAGGAAGAAACACCACCTTTAACACCAATGAGGCACCATATTTTGGATATAACAGTGCCATGTTCTCTAGTTTTTAGCACTGTGGTGGTGACATATCTAGTGACTTATTTTTACCAATGGCATTGTGTTAAATAGTCAACTTGATAGCATCAAGTTCTAGAGAATTTAAATACCATGGTGCCACAATTTATCATGCCTAGACACAATTTTTTCCAATCAGGTGCCATGGTGCTAGAATGTCAATAGCACCATGGTGTTACATTTATAACTTCCAAGGTGCAAGTTATTTTAGTAAAGGTTGCGATTATTCATTAAGAAACTATTCCATGTCAGCAAGTACCGTGACGAACCAAAAAATATAGTGTTAAGGCCCTTGTTCATTTTAAGGGTACCACTGCTCCAATATTTCAAGAACCATAGAGCCAGTTACCTTTTTTGTGTATTCTTATAAATAGATGTTATATTTTATTTATAGAGGAATTTAGTCACTGGTGTAAAATTTAGTACTTTTTTAATATACTTCTCTAGTACCCTCTTAGCATAAAATATAAGGGAGGCTAGCGAAGAACAAGATATAATCCATTGGAATATTTTGCCTGTGTTTCTTGAAGCAACTCTATAAGTAATGGAAGAAGAAATATAGAGAAGATACATTTATCCTTCTTTGTGATATTACTCTCTGGTATTTTCATTTCTTTTATGAATTTAATGAAAATGAGTTTGCTTATCATTTATTATATATTTGGATAAATCACTTATTTTTTATTGATGATGCAAAGAGCATGTTAAGTAGTAATGAAGACTCTTATTATTTAAATGTCTAATAATATTTTTAATAATATCCCAATTTTTATTTAATACACATAGTTGACATATTTGTAGTTAAAATATAGTGTGATGTATAGCCTTGATGGAGGAATGCAAGTATAACTAGGTGTATTGAAATAGAATGTTGGCATTGTTATATATAGGATGTTAAATATTCTACATTCTTAAGGAGATATTATAACTGTAGGAGGTCAACAAATATCTTTTTTACCCTTATAAGATTGATAGAGATCTAGGGATGCAAATGTTCTGAATCACATTTCCAAGAAGAGTCTAATTATGAAAAATATGAAATTTGCATTCATCAATCTAAAAATTTTTTATGCGATATTGTATCAATATTCTATTATTTTATTAAGTGTTAAAATATCCAAAAAAATATCTTTTTTTTTATTTCAATAGGATAATTCATGCAATTAGAGTAATTATTAGTATTTTATTGTTAGTAAGCATAACACTTCCTCATGGATTCAATACTCTACCCTTTCACTTTATTACTCGATCCAACATGCATACAAAGTGGGCTTTTATTATTTACATATTAAAGAAAACCTAAGCATTATTTAGGGTTGATAAAATATGTAATTCTTACATCACTCAAATGTTCACTCCACAACTCCCATCAATTACTCAAAGAATTACAAAATGAACCAACCATAAAAGAAATAAAAATTATTACTGAAAGTCAATAACAAGAAACTACCACTCTAAATTAGGAATCTTTAATGCCTCATCATAGTGGAAGGGTTATTAAATTACCCTCTCACTATAAACTCAATGAAGAAGCATATATTGTTACATCAAATGATGATCCATTGACATATAAACAAGGACTAGAGGATTTTGATAAAGAAAAATGGCAAGAAACCATAAAACTTTAAACATATTCAATGTATTGCAATTATATTTAGGAACTTAGAGACCTTCCTAATGATGTAAAACCAACAAGTTGTAAATAGATCTATAAAAAGGGTAGTGTTGATGGAAATTTTGAGACTTATAAAGCCAGGCTAGTGGCAAAGGGCTACACCCAAAAAGAGGGAATTGATTATAAAGAAACTTTCTCACCAATTTCCATGCTTATATCCAAACATATAATTTTATCCATTACCACATATTATAGCACAATAGGAAAGTGATTGTTTACCAGCATAATTTTCAGCAGATATTTATCTGACGTTATAAGCAGTGTTCAAATCAATGTAAGTTATGCTAAAAAATAAAAGCGACGTGATTTCTGGCAGAAAATTTAAATTAAACTACTGGAAAAAAATTGTCGTTCTAACTACCATAATATATGAAACTATCATTAAATATCGGCAAAAAATATGCCGAAGATTACCGGCAGAATTTTTTGACAGATATTCAGTAAACGTACTTAAACCCGACAAAATGTATACGGTGAAATATTGCCAAAAAGAGCTATATTTACCTTTCCATGGCAACACCCTTCTCATTTTATTCACAATCACCTTTGTAGCCTCCTTTGCCTCCAGTGCCTCTCTATGCCTCCATCACCGACATGCCTTCATTGGCAACTTGTCGCTCATTGGTAGCACCTCCATCATTCACGCCTTCATCGGATATGACTATCCACCAATGTTCTCCATCGATACCTTCATCAATCCTTTATTGTAGATTGCACATGAAGCTTTCTTTGTTTATGGAAGTTCTGAGTTGACATTTGCAATAATGGTGGGACTGTGATATTGGGTGATCAAGTAAATAAAATGAGTGAATGGTGGGACTGTGATATTGGGTGATCAAGTCAATAGAATGAGTGAATGTTTTAAATTTCTCAAGTCTATTGTTCAAAGCGATGGTGAAAATGATGGGGATATTATTAGTAGATTTCAAGTTAGATGGTTGAAGTGAAGGAATGCATCATGCCAATTGTGTGATAGAAAAGTATCTCTCAAACATAAATAAAAATTCTATAAGATGGTGGTGAGACATGAAATGATTTATAGTGCATAATGTTGGTCATTAAAAGAGAAGCATAAAGTTAAGTGTTAAAAAGATGAAAATTCAGATAAAAAGGTGACATCCCGTTGACCTAATTAGATATGTAGATGCAGATGCAGCAAGCTTTGTTGTTGGATGAACCATAGAAAATGAGGGAGTAGTTTAGTGGAAAGCAAGCAACTTCAGTAGAGGAGGAGATTTATTTTGAGTAGATGTTGTGTTCTTATTTTTGGACAACTACTGTTATTTATTTTGAATATTTATGTAGTTTTAAATGAACAAACTTTAAATTTCATTTTGAATTATTTGGTGAATTATCAATTAATTTAGACTGTATGTTTATGTTCAATGTTTGGTGATGATTATGATGCTTATGTAAAAGTGTATGTTTGAATGAATATAGTTTTGGAATACTTCTATGTAGGTTGTGTTGCAGACAACATTACCCTAAGAGAAAATGCTATTTTTTAATATATTTACTACAGGTTTCTAGCAAATTTTTGATAGATTATCTGCCATAAATATTTACATGATGAAACTGTATCGATGTTCCTGTGAAAACATTCCGCCCGTATTTTCACCAAAATTTTTTATTCATACTTGTCCAGTGAAATCATCCTGCACATAAAATGCCAGAACCCCAACCATCAGAATGACATCTTGGTTATGAGTTGTTTGCTAGAATTTTGTTGGTACGTCCACCAAAAATATTTCTGGTGATATTTTTTTGCCAAAATAAACTTTCCTACTCATGATTTACCTTTGAACAAATTTTCATTAAAAGTCCACCGGAAAGGTAATTTATTGGCAAATTTCCATCTTTGGCGATGGATTTTGTCCACCAATAATGAACGATTTTCTGATAGTGTAGCTATGAGATTTAGCAAATGGATGTTAACATGGCTTTTTTGAATGGTTATCTAAAAGAAAGTATTTCTATACAAAAAGCAGATGGTTTAATAATAAAAGGTCAAGAGAAAAACATTTGCAAGCTACAAAGATCAATATATGAACTTAAGCAAGCTTCAAGGTAATATAATATAAGATTTTATGAAATGAACCTTGTGTTTACAAGTATTTAAAAAATAAGATGGTGTTGTTCTTAATTTCTTACATAGATGATATTCTACTTATTGGGAATAATACTAAAGTATTTTATATGGAAGTCAATGTCTAGCTAAACAATTCCAAAAGAAAGATTTAGGAGAGGGAAGTTCTTTACTTGGGATAAAGTTAATAAAACAACTCAAGAATAAAATTTTAGAACTGTCTTAAGAATCCTTTATTGAGAATATTCTTATAAGATTTTGAATGTAAAACTCCAAGAAAGGAAACATGTCTTCATGTCAATGAATTTATCTTTCTAAAATGCAGTTTCCTTAAACACATTAAGAGAAACATGAACTGCAACAAATGCCTTATGCATAAATAGGTTGTAGTTTAATGCAGTGTAGGACTTGAGATTTTCTATGCAGCAGGCATAGTTAGTAGATATCAATCCAGCCTAGGAAGGATGCATTGCGAGACGGTTAGACACATACTTAAATATCTCAAAAAACTAAATATTGTGATTAGGTATTCTAGAATTGATTTAATTCCTTAAGGATGCACTAATGCTGAATTTTAACCAAAAAAAAACTAAAAGTAAATCCATGTCTCGCTCAGTGTTTATTTTAGGAGGAGGAGCCATAGTTTAATGAAGCATAAAATAATTATGTATTTCTAACTCAACAATGAAAGTTGGATATGTAGCTATTATAGAAGTACCTAAATAGATAATTTGGCTCTATAATTTTCTTATAGAATTAGAAGTTGTTCAAAATTTAGAAAAACCTCTAATACTATTTTATGATAAAGTGCGGCTATATAAAATATAAAAGAAATCAAATGTAATAAAAGAGAAAAGCATATAGATAGAAAGAAGCATTTGATAAGAGAGATCGTGAAAGAGGGATTGATATTAAAATATTAAGGTTGGAGGCACTTTATATAATAAGATTATATAGGACATGACCAAATAAATTTGGGATCCATTAATAAATTATGTTTTCAATAAAGAGATTTTAAAACTAATCATAAAGATGATCATATATAAAGTAATATTAATCCGATGTTATTAATAAATTTCTATTTGTGTGATTTCCTGAATTACTCAAAAATAGTTTAGAAGATATAAACTCATTCATTGTATCTTAGAAACACAATGAAATAAATGACTGAGAATATAAATATAAATATTTGAAATCCATTCATTTTTATCTTGAAAATTAGAAAACCAGTTCCCTTAAATAACTAATTCAAACTTGAACAATAGATCACTTAAATTTTATGATAAGGTCTTAAAGTTTATTATTCATTAGAGAATTAATTTAAATTAAAGTCTAAAGACATAGTTAAAGAGGTAACAGAATTACCTAGCTCTATTTATGATTTTTTTATGAAAGATTTTATATTTAATGATTAAATCAATGGACAATTCAAAATTTTAAATTGAGTATACTATAATACAAATTTAAGAGTACAATTTCATCTTTATAGTAAAATACATTTAAATTAATAATTTTTTATTTATTAATTTAAGAGTTATGTTAATGGTCAAATATATTGAAGCTTGAATTATATATTCATAGGTCCCTTGTTTGTCACATTAGCACTATAATATATTTAAACTATAATTATTGTAAATTAATTGAACATTATTGTAAAGAAAATGTGGCATAATATAAATGCTAAAAAATATAATATGATTGCATTTATAAAAGCTTTTATGTTATAGGAACACCTTTTATTTATATTGTATAAAATAATAAAGACAAAGATGTATCTTTAAATACAAAAAAATGCTTTATGAATAGGTGTGTCTATGATGCTTTATGAAAAGATATGTCTTTTAATACAAAAAGTTATATTTCATGAAAAGATATGTCTAAATTGAAAGGATGTGAACTTCTCTTATAAAAGAATGATTCAAGTTCTAAAAGAGATGATGATGGGAGAGAATCATTCTCTAAGCCTTACTAATTTGGATAATAAGGTTGTTTTAAGAACATAAAATAAAGTTAAATAATATTATGTTGAGAACACAAATTGAATTCAAAAGAAATAGTATTCATTAATAATTAACTGAAGGTACACACTCGCTAAACTATATTTGGTGAGGTGATTAGATGAAAATGACTTGCGGTCTCAATCAATATTTTGATAATTTTCCTTTTTATTTTTGAAATAATTATTTTTTATGAAAATTAAATTGAAAAATCTCGATTTAATTTTCTAAATTCCATTTTTTTATTTCTACATTTATGTAATGGTTGTTATATATCCAACATATAGCTTGATAACATGGGAAGAATTTCTTTTTAAAGTATAGTTCCATCATCTAAATAATGTCTATATTAACTTTGAATTTTATTTTTCTTTTGTAGCATATTTATTTTTTTATTTATTTAAGGAGAAATTTTGATGATATAAAAATACATATGGTTCTTGAAACAATGCCTTTGGATAAAGACATGGTTCAGCATAATTGTAATGGATGAATCATTTGATCAATATTATAAAAAAGCAACCTTCTTTTTCCAAAAGATTAATAGGAGAAAAGACTCATTTAAATGGCTGGATGTGGTAACATTTAGGCCAATGGAGAGGATGGAATGTTTTGAAAGTTATGGGTTCATGAATAAGTAATATATTTTCCAATGAATGGAAGTAAAGTTCATTGAACTATATATATATATATATATATATATATATATATATATATATATATATATATATATATATTGTTGCATCTTGGAGTATTCGCGGCAGTAGAGAAACATAAAGCTTAACATCTTAGCTTTGTATGAAAATCTGACACGCAATCAGATAAGAGAGAGGGTTTGTATCATTAATAAGACACCAAGATTTTTACGTGGAAAACCCCTAAAAAGGAGGAAAAATCATGGGGCCTAGCCCAGTATAAATGAATCCACTAGTATTGCAGTTGATTACAAATGAGGCCCTTCCTTGGGGGAAGGTCTTAGCTTGATGTACATCTTATAAAGTACATTACATGACAAGAATACAAAGAATCACTACTTAAGTATTTGATCGATCTGAAGGATTATAGTTGATGGGTGACGTAAGCCGGAAGGATCGTAGTAGGCGGGCGACGGAGGTTAGAAGGATTATAGTCGGTGGGCGACATAAGTTAGAAGGATGTTGTTAAGTAGAAATCCAGCAATGGACTGAAATCCAGCATTGGATAGGTGTCAGGCAAAAGTTCGACAACATATAGAAGTCTGGCATCGGGTAGAAATCTGATGACAAGAGGAGATCCGGTGTCTGGTAGAAGTCCGACGTCAGTCGGCAGCCTAGAAGAACTCTGGCGTTAGATGATCTTTGGGCAAAACTTTTGCACCACTTAGAGATCGGGCGGAGTTTCGATGTCACCTGAAGATCGATCATAGTTTCGGTGTAACTTGAAAGTCAGGCGGAATTCTGACGTCCCATGGAAGTTGGGCGGAATTCCGGCGTGGAAGTCGGGCAGAATTTCTGTGTCACTTGGAGATCGGTCGGAGTTTCACCATCACTTGAAAGTCGGGAAAAATCCTGATGTCCCGTGGAAGTCCGGCAGAATTTTGGCGTCACTTGGAAGTCAGGTGGAATTCTGGCATCCCGTGGAAGTTGGAAAAAATTCCGGCATCACTTGGAAGTCGAACAAAATTCTGACGTCCCGTGGAATTCAGGTAGAATCCCGGCAGTGGTCGAGGAGGAGTCTCTTCCCTCCTATCCTTCTCTTCTTCTTCTTGCTTGGGTCTTGGCTTGGGCCGCTCCTTAAGAGAAATGAAGGGTTATTTATAGATACTCTGGAGTGGCATGGCCTATAAATAGGTGAGAGATCATGGGTAAATAAGGAGTGGTTGGATGGACAGTCGATATTGAATCCCTTGATTATGTACCATTCATCAGACATTGGAATGTCTTAATGATGTCGAATTTGGAAATCTTAGGCTCATTATATTCATCTCGTCGAGCCGCTCAATTCGACCATAAGCAGGTTATGTTTGGAAACTACTTGGTAACTCAAATTATTGATCAAACCATCCAACAGCGCTTCAGGTCTCTGGTTTGGACTCATTTAGGCTCAGTTTTAGTAGAATTTTGTGTTATTGGGTTCGTATTTCTGAGATGCCTAATTTGACCTTAAATTTGCTGAAATCGAAGTTCATGTGATCCCGGAATTTAATTTTTGAAGTTTCCAACTTGATTTTGCCTTGAGATTCATGCTCGATCAAGATAATTTTTTGATGATATATCAGTTGCCACCCTATTTTTGGACGTCAAAGCTCCAAGAGTCCAAAAATACATGCATCGATACTTTGCATTAGCCGAATCACAAAAAAATTATGTTTTGAAAATTAAGTATTTTTTAAAATTTGATCATAGAGGCTTCGTTGAGCTCCAAAAGTATCAAAATTGAGCCTAAAACATTAAAAAATGTATCCAGGGACCCCAAAAACATCGGATTTGGACAATCCAGGCCGAAAACCGGGCTCAAACAAGCGTAGGCGGCCGAACTAAGGCTGGCCACCATCTGCTGACGCACACTAACTGTTGCCCACGCGCCGCACGCAAAATGATGTC
The DNA here is from genome assembly GCA_019514585.1 of Dendrobium officinale. Classification (NCBI taxonomy): domain Eukaryota; kingdom Viridiplantae; phylum Streptophyta; class Magnoliopsida; order Asparagales; family Orchidaceae; genus Dendrobium; species Dendrobium officinale. The sequence continues at coordinate 36,795,841 of CM033687.1, forward strand.
AACATGTGTGATCGTGTAGTTAGGTGCCCGATTACGCCAATTTTTTATGGGGCCCACAAGACTTTTAATAATTCTAAAAATTCCCAAAAAATCCAAAAAAATACAAAAAAAAATTCTAAAAAATTTTAGAAAATTTTGAAAAATTCTATAAAATTCTAAAAAATTACATAATGTTCTTCTCTTCCCAAAACATTCTATAAATAGCCCCCTAGGGCCAAGGGGAAACTTGTACCTTCTCCTTTTATCCTTCTCACTCTTTGATAGTTGAGGCTTTCTGCTATTTTTGAGTAGGTGACTTTTCCTACTTAATTTAGCACCCATCTTTAGTATGGAAAGAAAAATTATTTCTCCTTCCACTTTCTTATTCTTTATCGATCTTCTTACAGTTGAGGCATTTCGTTGTTTTGTAGGCGACTTTCCCTACTTAACCTCAGCGCCCCTCTTCTTGTGTAGAAATTGGACTTTTTATAGCCGTTTCTTTTCTTTCTCCTTCCTCGTTTTAACTTTCTAACAGTTGAGGCATTCCCCAATTTTTTATAGGTGTCATCCCCTACTAAAATTTAGGGCCCCTCTTCGTGTGTAGAAGTTTAAAATTTTTGCAGCCGTTCATTTTCTTCTCCTCGAGTCTTCTTCTTACATTAGAGGCATTCCACTATTGGTGATAGGCAACATTCTCCTATCGAGCTTCAGTGCTCCTCTCTTCTATAGAAGGAGATGTTTTTTTCTCCTTTTGTCATCACTTTAGAACTTCTTCTTACATTGGAGGCATTCCACTGTCATAGATTGGCGGCATTCCCCTATCAAGCTTCAGTGCCCCTCTCTTGTATAGAAGGAGTCGTGATGAGAAGCTATCTTCTTAAAAGATGATCCTTGACAGAAGAAGGCAATTGTTACTTATATGTGAGGGTGATTTGAGAAGATATGGCGGCAATAGTGCCAGAAAGAGAACTATAAGAGACGAGTAGATATGGAGAATTTCAATGCCATTTAAGCGGAAGTCTGTTGGCAATGGATAGCCGAGTTGAAGTCCGTTGGCAGTCAATGACCAATGTAGAGATAAAGGAGAAAGTTCGAGGATGCTTTGCAAGTAGCAATCGAGCAAGAATCCGATGATGGCTGATATGAAGTGAAGGACCACCGATAAATATCAGACGAAGGGCTGATTATGATGGGAGTCTAGTGGCATTTTGCTATTTTAATATGTATCCATATTGTAATGTATGGACATCAAATATCCTTTATGAAGTGGTGTACACAGTGATAATTCTAGAGACACACTAATAGTGTCAATTGAGTTGAGGCTTGATGAAGACCAAATTGTAATCTTTCTTTGAAGAAGAATTTGTATGAGATGCTTGTATAAAGTAGAGAAGAAGTTACTTAAATCCACTAAGGATTTTTAACTGTTTTGAAGTTATTTGTTCCTTGATGATATTAGCTTGTATGAATGACGCCATTGTACTTTTGATTTTAGCTTAAGAATAAATATACACGTGAACTTGATGTATAATTTTGTAATGTAACTCCAATGATATTGTATAAAAAGTTAAAAATTTATCCTTTAGAGGAAATTGAATTGTTTATACAACTTTGAGACATGCATAATGTGCTTTTTCAGGCTTTTTAGCCTACAAAAAATCTTCAAATGTGTGATGATTTTATCAGCCACTTGCTTTCATGGAATCTTTATAAAAAGAATTTTGTTGACTCAGAATATTACTCGATGATGCTGACCTCTGTAAAAGAAGTTACGAGAATCCACTAAGGATGTATAACTTATCTGAGGTTATATGTCAGAGCACTGCTTGATGACATTAACCTGTATCGGAGAGGTTGAAAGAATTCAGTAAGGATGTGAGACCTTTCTGAGGTTGTATGTCAGAGCCTTTGCTCGATGACGTTAACATATATGAAAGAGGTCGATAGAATCCATAAAGGATGCGAGATATTTCCGAGATTATATGTCAGAGCCCTACTCGATGACGTTAACCTGTGTAGAAGAGGTCGAAAGAATCCAGCAAGGATGTGAGACCTTTCTAGTGAGGTTGTATGTTAGAGCCTTTGCTCGATGATGTTAACCTATATAGAAGAGGTCGAGAGAATCCACCAAGGATGTGAGACCTTTTCGAGGTTGTATGTCAGAGCCCTGCTCAATGAATTTAACCTGTGTAAAAGAGGTCAAAAGAATCCAACAAGGATGTGAGTCCTTTTCGAGGTTGTATGTCAAAGCCTTCGCTCAATGACGTTAACCTATATGGAAGAGGTCGAAAGAATCTAGCAATGATGTGAGACCTTTCCGAGGTTGTATGTTAGAGCCTTTGCTCGATGACATTAACCTATATGAAAGATGTCAAGAGAATCTAGCAAGGATGCGAGACCTTTTTGAGGTTGTAAGTTAGAGCTCTACTCAGTGATGTTAACCTGTATGGAAGAGGTCGAAAGAATCCAGCAAGGATATCAGACCTTTTGATGTTGTATATCAGAGCCTTTGCTCGATGACATTAACGTATATGGAAGAGGTCAAAAGAATCTAGCAATGATGTGAGACCTTTTTGAGGTTGTATGTCAGAGCTTTTGCTCGATGATGTTAACTGGTGTGGAAGAGGTTGAGAGAATCCACCAAGGATGTGAGACCTTTTTGAGGTTGTATGTCAGAGCCTTTGAACGATGATGTTAACTTGTGTGGAAGAGGTCAAGAGAATCCACCAGTGATGTAAGGCCTATCCAAGGTTGTGTGTCAGACCCTTTGCTTGATGACGTTAACTTATATAGAAGAGATCGAAAGAATCCAGTAAGGTTGTGAGACCATTCTGAGGTTGTATGTTAGAGCCTTTACTCGATGATGTTAACCTGTATGGAAGAGGTCAAGAGAATTCGCCAAGGATGTGAGACCTATCCAAGGTTGTATGTCAGAGCCTTTGCTCGATGACTTTAATCTGTATGGAAGAGGTCAAGAGAATCCACCAAGGATGTGAGACCTATCCGAGGTTGTATGTTAGAGCCTTTGCTCGATGTCTTTAACCTGTGTGGAAGAGGTCAAGAGAATCCACCAAGGATGTGAGACCTATTCGAGGTTATATGTTAGAGTCTTTACTAAATGACATTAACCTCTGTGAAAGTGTTTGAATCGAATCCCCTTAGGATTGATTTTACTTTGATTGGGACGGGGCGAACGCCGCGTGTATCCTGAATCAAAGGTAAATAAGGGTCTTCCTTTATATTGTTACTGCCTTTTTGAGGTCGAGATTAAGACCTTGCCTGAGGAGTAGAAGTCTAACAAGGGATTGTATAAAGTATATAAGTGATTGGAAGTATCCTTGCATTTGCTGAGATTTTCCTGAAATATCATCTTGATATTAAAAATAATGGAGGGATCTTCTTGACCATAGTTAAAGTTGAAGTTACCCCCCCCCCCCCCCAGTCTGGATTTAATTTTCATTAAATTGATGCACCAATAGTTGATGTCACATGAATGATCTTTTGAGGTTGGGGCAAAAATTGCCACCCAGTCAGGAACCACTTTCCCACAGACGGCGCCAAACTGTTGTGTCTTGGAGTATTCACGATGGTAGAAAAATATAAAGCTTAACATCGCAGCTTTGTATGAAAATCTGACATGCAATTAGATAAGAGAGAAGGTGTGTAGCATTTATAAGACACCAAGATTTTTATGTGGAAAACCCCTAAAAAGGGGAAAAAACCACGAGGCCTAGCCCAGCTTAAATGAATCCACTAGTATTGTAGTTAATTACAAATGAGGCCCTTCCTTGGGGGAAGGCCTTAGCTTGATGTACATCTTATTGAGTACATTACATGATAAGAATACAAAGAATCGCCGCTAATCTGTTTGTTTGGTCTGAAGGACTGTAGTCGGTGGGAGACATAAGTCGGAAGGACCGTAGTCGGTGGGAAATAGAGATTGGAAGGAGTATAGTTAGTTGGCGGCTGAGGAGAACTTCGGCTGTGGAGAACTTCTGGCAAACCTTCAGCATCACTTCGAGATCGGACAGAGTTTATGTTGAGTCTAGTGAATAGGTTGTTAAACCTCAGTTAATGTCCCAAGGCTACCAAGAGGGGGGGTGAATTGGTAGTTTAAAAATTATCCCTCTTTTCTATCTTTTGAACCGAAAGTAAACTTTAATGAAATTTTTTTTTTTTAAGTTTTTTTTCAACCACAACTTTTCAAAAAAAATGCAGAAAATAAAAATCAGTAAAAATAAACGACACAAGATTTATAGTGGTTCGGTCTAAACCAGACCTACATCCACTCCCCAGAGGCACCCTCTGAGTATTGCACTAATACCAATAGTATCTCTCCTTTTGCACCCACAGCAAGGCGGAGAAGCCTTTACAAACACTCTTTCCACCAATACCAGGGGAGGCAGAGAACCGTCGTCCATTTACACTATCCTCAGTGTTGGCAGAGAACCGTCGTCCTTTTACACTCTCCTAGTGTGGGCAGAGAACCCTTCGTCCTTTCACACTCTCCTAGTGTGGGCAGAGAACCTATCGTCCTTTCACACTCTCCTAGTGTGGGCAGAGAACCCGATCTCCTTGACAGATCTTCTCATAAGAAATCTAGAAGGAAAAAAGAAAAAGAGTGAAGTAAACTCAAATTACAAGTAGGAAATCTTACCTTTAAACACCAAGCGAAACCTTCACGCTCTAGTGGTAGAAATCCTTCCTTGAATGCTCTATCTCACTCTCTCCTTGACTCTTCTTTCAATAGGCATGAAGATCAATGAGCAAAATGATTTGGTGGCAGTAAAAATTAGACCTTATATAGGATAGACAATAAAAATTGTCCAAAACTGCAGAAATTTCAAGTTATCACGAAATGGATCGTCCCGTATGATCGTGGATCGTCCCGGATGATTTTACTTAAAGTGTCGGAAATGATCCTGATGTATATTGGTACGAATTATGTTCGTACACTCTAATCATCCCTTACGAACTAGGTTCGTCCGGTACGAAACGGTTATTCCATAGGTCGGTTCCAAAATCCCTGAAGAACGTAACCAACTAAGGTAAGTCGGTTCGGTTCATCCTAGAACGAAAAAGTTTCATCCTAGGACGAAAAAGTTTATCCTGGACGATTTTATACAGAGAGTTTCATCCAGAGATGAAGGTTAATTTCGTCCAGTACGATTTTATACATAGAGTTTCATCCAGAGATGAAAGAAAATTTCATCCAGTTCTATTTTATACGGAGAGTTTCGTCCAGAGACGAAGGTTAATTTTGTCTGGATGAACAGTGAAAAGTAAGAATCCCGAGACGTTCGTCCCGGGATGAATGTTAAATTCATCCTGGATGATTAGGACTTAGAAAAATTTCTCCCTGCCTATCCGATCCATTGCACTTCTGAGGGCTTAATTGACATGATCATCCCGTACGAACTAGGTTCGTCCGGTACGATCAGTTCATGAAAATTGTTCCCCCAAGTGTGTGTGTTGTGATTTTTCACTCAATTACAATCACTCCCTCTCAATTCAAAACTTATAATTTACAAATGAATATTTGCTAAATTTGATTTGAAGTCTTCATAGCTTAGAGTTGATTTTCCTGAAATGTTAGTACACACTAGAGCAAAAATAAATCTTCCAAAAAATGTTAGGAGATATATATACATAAAACAATAATATTTGAAATCATCAAAATAATACAAGTTGCAAGAATGTAAAACATGCAAATAGCAACTCTCTTAATAATATCCCCCTTTTTGATGATGGCAAAACAATTATTGTTTGTAGGATTTCAAATTCTAAGAATCTCCTAAACTCCCCCTGAATTGTTGAATACTTGAAAAATAAGGAGGCATAAGTTTATTCAAAAAATTTATTTTTCAAAAATTTTATACAAACAAAACATACAACTAAATCAAACAAAAATTTATACAAACAAAACACACAACTAAATCAAACAAAAACAATAAAACAAACATACAATTTCTCCCCCTTTTTGACAACAGCAAAAAGTGAAGAAGAAAAGAAGTTTTGAAATGTAGGCAGAAGTATGAAATTCATTTGATAATTTAATCTTGAAAGTGATTGAAATAAGGTATGCAAATAAAATTAAAACATTAGAGAAATCATATAATTTAAGAAGTGATAAACATAGATAATGAAAAGAACTTTTCAAAGACATTAGTCAATTTAGACATTAAGATAAAGAAAATCATTGCAATAAGGATGAATAAAAAATTTTATATTTCAAATTTCAATGTTAATTATAAATGAACATAAGATTAATTTTAATTAGGATATTAAAAGAGTCCGGAAAGAAGTAACTACCACATGTGGCGCTTTGCGCATCTTTTTCAATTTTATTGCACATTTTTGTGCATCTTTTTACTTTGGGCTTATTTTGTGCCTCTTTTTCTTATTACAAATTTTTGTGCAATACTTTTGATTTTTTGTACTTTTGTACAATTTTTAAGAGTAATTGAATTCTTTCCAAAATCTATAATCTAAAATTTCAAATTTTTCTAAGTGCATAAATACTATTTGAAAAAAGAAATACAAAATAAGAAAACATCTAAATTGCAATAATAATATTAAAGATAATGTAGTCTAAATAAGAGACATGAAATTAAAAATTCTAATAATATCAAGTTATAATTATTACTTAAATTTAGAATAATTAGATTTTCTAATGAAATTAATTTTAATTTACAATTTTGGTTAAAGCACTATTAAGATTAAAAAATAATGAATGTCATAATGTCTAACACACATTTCAAAAATACTTAAACAACAAAATATTGGAACATATATTGATATCGAATGAAGATATTACAATTAAGTTCAAGATATCAATAAAAATACAACTAAAACAAGAAAAATACAATAATCTAAAGGAAAATAACAAACACATAAACCACATAAACACATAACAAACACATAAACTACAAAGAAACACAGAATAAACACAACAATCATTCAGATGGACCATGATCTGGAGGAGGAGGTGGTGGTGTTGCACCAAAGAAGTTGAAGTAACTACTCATCATAAGCATGTTGGTATTTATGTTATTTATCTGATCACGCATAAATCCCATATCTTGATTGTACTGAATATCCTGCTGCTGTAAATGAGTTTTAATTTGAGCAAACCTTTGATCAAAATGAGCCTCTAAATTGTCAAATCTTTGAACCAAATTCTGATAATTTGGTTCATTAGAAGATGTAGGTACAGCTTCTTCTTCTGTTTCACTCAGAACAACATGAGTTTTTCTAGGCTCTTCCTTATTGAAGATAGCTCTAAAGGATGCATCGTTGTAGTAGAGTGGTTCTTCAAAATCTTGTTCTAGATGAATCAAATCATATTTCTTTTCCAAAATATAGGCAATCAGATGTCCTAATGCTATGTTCTTCTTTCTTTTATGATCAACATGACCGATTTCAGAAAGGCCATAAATGTAGTCAATTAGGAGTTGGGCCTCATCTATAGGTTGTCTGGTCATTATCAAGAAGGTAACAATAGAAAGAAGAGATGTGATATTAACTCTATCACCAGCTTTAGGTATAATTGAAGTTCTAAGTACGTGCTGGATGATACAGGCATCACGAACTAAAGTTGCTACCTTAGGTAAATGATCCTTAAAGTTTACTCCTCTAATTATTTGATTTACTTCAGTCCAATTAAAATTTGTGGAGGTTAAGGTGTGTGCTCTTAATCCTTCAGTCCTTAAGTTTAGGAAGATACCAAGGTCAGCCTTGGTGATTTCAACTTTCTTTTTAAAAATAAAGGAATTGATGAGAAAATAGTCGGAGTTGAAAGACATATTCGCTATAAAATAATGAAAGGTTTCCTTGTTGTAGAAGTGTACTAAGGTGGGGATTAAGCCAAATTGAGTAGAGGTAAACAAGTGCATTACCTTAAAAGTTAATTCTTCCTGTAGGAGTACTCTAGATGGGGTAATTTTTGCAGAGACAAACCTAGCATAGGATTCTTCATTGGCTTTAGAAAGGAAATTTTTAGAAGTGTTTCTTGGTGGACCCTTAGTCAAAGACTTTTAGCGCTCGCTAGAACTTTCCATTGAAAGATCTTTAGAGAAGAAAGGTTTGAAATAGATGTGTGAATGTGACTGTTCAGTAAAAAATGCTGTTAATTTATGGAAACAAAATGACAGTTCGTACCAGACGAAATTTTCGTTCGTCCCGTACGAAAAAATTGTGTATGGACGAACGAATGAGTCAAAAAAGAAACAGCTTTTCGTAAACACACAACTTACAAAGTGTCCTTTCATATAGGCTTTTGACTAAACCGATCGTACAGACGAACATGTGTTCGTTCGGACGATCAGGAATTCAATTTGTTTTTATGGCAGTTGGAAATCATCCCCCGCTATGAACCGACATGTGTTCGTCTGGACGAACCAAAGGTTCGTACGGATGAAGTTCATATTAAAAATTGTCTTATCCATTCAACTGCTGCATTCATTCATCCTGTTATTTGAAAAATATTTCATTCCGGAAGATCGTACAGACAAATTACATTGAAAACTGCTCTTAAAACGGTTTGAAATCACACAGTTTGTCATATTACACAAATCATCTCGTACGAAGAATTTTCATCCCGGATGATGATGACCACAAATTCACATTTTCACACTCAAAATAAAAACAAATAAAAACAAACAAGACAATACTTAAATACATACCTTTTTAAGAAGAAAATATCATATAAACTAACTAGAAAACACAATGAACACAAAAGAAAAATATCAATGTTGCAGAAAAACATTTTTTATCTAAGCATTTAAATCAATCAATCCAAGCCTTGTTCTTAATGTACTGAAAGTATCAAAGGCTAAAGGTTTTGTAAAAATATCTGCAAGTTGATTTTTTCAGTTGAAACATGGGTAAGTTCAATTTCTTCATTGGATACATGATCCCTTATGAAATGATGCCTTATGTCAATGTGTTTGGTTCTTGAATGTTGAATAGGATTTTTAGAAATGTAGATAGCACTAATATTATTACAATAAATTAGTATAGTGCCTATAGTTAATCATAAATCAATCAACTGTTATTTTAACCAAAGAACTTATGCCACGCAACTTCCTAAAGCAATATATTCAGCTTTTGCAGTAGATAGAGCCACTAGAATTTTGTTTTCTACTAGACCATGAAACTAATGAATTTCCAATGAATTGATATGTTCCAGAAGTGCTTTTCCTATCCACCCTACAGCCTACAAAGTCAGAATCTGAATAACCAATAATTTCAAATGAAGAACTAAACCTAGGATACCAAATTCCTAAGTTCTGAGTTCCTAGCAAATATCTTAAAATCCTTTTTCACTGCTATCAAATGTGACTCTTTTGGATCTAATTAAAAGCTAGCACACAAGCAAACACTAAACATGATATCGGGTCGGCTAGCAGTCAAGTAAAGTAAAGATCTAATAATCCCTCTAAATTTCTTTTGATCAATAGATTTTTCCTTAAGATCCTTATCCAACTGAACTGAGGAACTCATTAGTGTACTAACAGGTTTAGCATTATCCATTTCATATTTTTTGAGGATGTCCTTAACATATTTAGATTGGCTAAGAAATGTACCTTCCTCAAGTTGCTTAATGCTAAAACCTAGAAAGTAATTTAAGTCTCCCATTAGACTCATTTCAAATTCACTACTCATTGTTTTAGAAAAATCATCACAAAGTTTTTTATTTGAAGAACCAAAAATGATATCATCCATAAAAATTTGAACAATGAGTATATCCTTTCCAAATTTCTTCAAAAAAAAAAGAGTTATATCCACACTTCCTTTTTCAAAAGATTTTTCAAGTAGGAAGGTGCTCAACCTCTCATACCAAGCCCTAGGTGCCTATTTTAATCCATATAATGCATTTTTCAATTTAAAAACATAATTTGGGTATTTTGAATTTTCAAAACCTGGTGGTTATTCTACAAAAATATCTTCTTCAATTACCCTATTTAAGAAGGTACTTTTCACATCCATTTGATATAATTTGAATCCTTTAAAATAGGCAAAGGCTAGCAAAACCCTAATTGCTTCAAGTCTGGCTACAGTGGCAAAAGACTTTTCAAAATCAATTCCTTCAATATGATTATACCCCTTAGCAACTAATCTCGCCTTATTTCTAATGACTACACTTGAGTCATTCATTTTATTTTTGAATACCCACTTAGTTCCAACAACACTTTGATCTTTTGGCCTTGAAGTTAATTCTCAAACTTTATTTCTTACAAATTGATTCAACTCTTCTTGCATGGCCAATATCCAAAATTCATCAGAAAGTACTTGATAAGTATTAGTGGGTTCTATAGTTGAAATAAAGGCTGAATGATTGACTTCCTTGTTTAATCCATGACTAGTTCTAACACCCTCACTAGGTTCACCTATAATCAATTCCCTTGGGTGGTTTTTAAAAAATCTCAAATCTCTAGGCAAAGGTTTTCTATTTCCAAATTCTCTTCCACATTTTATTCCAAGTTTATTCTATCAATCTTTTGGGAGTTACCCTCAATCTCATCTTCAATAACATTTGGCTCTTCCAAATTTCTAGATTCATCAAATACTGTTAAGTCTAGTGAATAGGTCGTTAGACCTAAGTTAATGTCCCAAGGCTACTAAGAGGGAGGGTGAATTGATAATTTTAAAACTTAACCCTCTTTTAAATTTTAGTTGAACCGAAATCAAACTTTTAATGAAATTTTTATAGAAAAGTTTTTCAACCACAAATTTTTTAAAACAAAAGAAAAATGCGGAAAATAAAAAACAGTAAAGTAAACGACACAAGATTTATAGTGGTTCAGTCTAAACCAGACCTACATCTTCTCCCCAGAGGCACCCTCTGAGTATTACACTAGTACCAATAGTGTCTCTCCTTTTGCACCCACAGCAAGGCGGAGAAGCCTTTACAAACACTCTTTTCACAACTACCCGGTGCGGCAGAGAACCGTCGTCCTTTTACATAATCCCCAGTGTTGGCAGAGAACCGTCCATCCTTTAACACTCTCCTAGTGTGGGCAGAGAACCCTTCGTCCTTTCACATGCTCCTAGTGTGGGCAGAGAACCCTTCGTCCTTTCACACTCTCCTAGTGTGGGCAGAGAACCCTTCGGCTGTTCACACTCTCCTAGTGTCGGCAGAGAACCGGATCTCCTTGATAGATCTTCTCACTAGAAATCTAGAAGGAAGAAAGAAAAAGAGTGATGTAATCTCAAATCACAAGTTTGAAATCTTACCTTTGAATCACCAAGCAAAGCCTTTACGCTCTAGTGGTAGAAATCCTTCTTTGAATGCTCTCTCTCACTCTCTCCTTTACTCTTCTTCCAATAGGCACGAAGTTCAATGAGCAAAAAGATTGGGTGGCAGAAAAATTTGAACTATTTATACAAAAGACAAGACAAACTGCCCAAAAACTGCAAGTTTCCAATTCTGTATGCAGTGGATCGTCCCGTACGATCGTGGATCATCCTGGACGATTTTACTTAAGTTGTCGAAAAATGAACCTTATGTATATTGGTACGAATTATGTTCGTACACCCAAATCGTCCGTACGAACAAAGTTCATCTGGTACGAAACGGTTATTTCATAGGTCGGTTTCCCAAAATTCTTCAGGACGTAACCAACTGACGTAAGTCGGTTCAGTTCATCCTGGGACGAACGGGTTTCATCCTGGGATGATTTTAAACAGAGAGTTTCGTCCAGGGATGAAAATTTATTTCGTCCTGTACGATCTCATACAAAGAGTTTCGTCCATGGATGAAAATTTATCTCGTCCTGTATGATCTCATACAGAGATTTTTGTCCAGGGACAAAAATTTATTTTGTCCTCTACGATCTCATACAGAGAGTTTCATCCAGGTACGAACCTTATTTTTCGTCTGGATGAACAGTGCAAGTGAGATTCCCGAGAAGTTCATCCCGGGATGAATATTAATTTCATCCTGGACGATTAGTACTTAGAAAAATTTTCTCCCCGCCTGTTCGATCCATTGCTCTTCTTAGGGGTAATTGACATGATCGTCCCGTATGAACTATGTTCGTCTAGAACGATCAGTTTACAAAAATTGTTCCCCAAATGTGTATTATGTGATTTTTCACTAAATTACAATCACTCCCTCTCATTTCAAAACTTATGAATATTTGTTGAATTTGATTACAAGTCTTCATATCTTGGAGTTGATTTTCCTGAAATGTTAGTACACACTAGAGCAAAAACAAATCTTCCAAAAAATGTTAGGAGATAACAACATATAAAACAATAATATTTGGAATCATCAAAACTATACAAGTTGCAATAATGTAAAACATGCAAATAGCAACTTTCCAAACAAATACAACATGTGTGGTTTCCTCAATAATCAAAGTTCTTTTATTGAATACCCTATAAGATTTTCCAACACTTGAGTATCCAACAAAAATTCATTCATCTGATTTTGGATCAAATTTTCCTAAGGAAGATTTTCCATTATTATGAATGAACACCTTGCAACCAAAAACATGTAAATGTGACAAATTAGGTGTTCTGCCTTTAGCAACTCATAGGGTGTTATATTTAATTTAGATCTTACATTCACCATATTCAGAATATAACATGCAGTGCTAACCGTCTAAGCCCAAAAATATCTAGGGAGTGAATATTCTGCCAACATTGCTTGGGCGGCTTCTATTAATGTTCTTTTTTCCTTTTGACTACCCCATTTTGCTGAGGGGTTTTAGGTGCAGAAAAGTTGTTATCAATTCCTTTCTCCTTACAAAAATTTTCAAATCTCTCATTCTCAAATTCTCCTCCATGATCACTTTGTATAGAAATAATTTCACACCCTAATTTTCTTTGAATCCAAGTCAAAAATTTTCTAAATTCCTCAAATGATTCACTCTTATGAAATAGAAAAATCTAATCCAAGTGAATCTTGAGTAATCATCCACAATAACAAATCCGTATACCTTCCCTCCTAGACTCATAGTTCCAACTGGTCAAAAAAGATCCATGTGTAAGATTTCCAATGGTTTACCAGTCTTAAGACCCTTATTATACTGAAAAGAGGACTTCACTTGCTTTCCTAATTGACATGCATCACAAAGGTGGTCCTTAGTAAAGTTTAGTTTTGGTATACCTCTTACTAAATTGTTTTGGGTAATCCTCCTAAAATTTTTCATACTAGAATGACAAAGTCTCCTATGACAAAGCAAAGCCATGATTTATCAGAAATAGTTTTCAAACAAAAAGCAGTATGAGTTTGAATGCAATTTAAATCTAGCATATAAACATTATTTACCCTTTTACCATTTAACACATCTTTCCCATTTAGGCTTAATATGCAGTTAGCAGGAAAAAATTTTACACTATAACCCTTATCACATAGCTGACTTATACTTAACAAATTATGCTTTATGCCTTCAACCAATAACACATTGTCTATAAAATTTTTTTTCAAATTTTCAATCATACCTTATTCAATCACTTTCTTTGTGGTGTTATCTCCAAGTGTAACCTTGCCTCCACTCCTGGCTTCCAGTGTTATGAATTGAGCAGTATCTCCAGTCATATGCTTTGAACATCCGCTGTCCAGGTACCATATGCTCTTACGAGATCTTGTGTGAGAGCGACCCCTGCAAAAATATCAAATGTTAGACCTGGGAACCCAAACAAGTTTGGGTTCTCCTTTTAGTAATTTATAATCAGATGCATTTATGATATGTCTAAGTTTATGCATCTTAGGTCTCCACACCAAATCAGATTTCATATTCAAAGTACATGTGTGTGTTATATGTCCAAATAATCCACAATTATTACATTTAACATTAGCAAAAGTATTCCTAAGTCTTCTACCATTTGTTTGTCTTTTAAGGGATTCCATATATTTAGGATAAAATTTAGGATTTATAAAATCTTTAAGTTTGGGGGTATCCTATTATCCTCGAGAGCTTTTATTTTTAACTTATAAAATGAATTCGTATCTTCAAAGATTCGATTTGTATAATTGATTCGTTATGTTTTGCTCTCTGATTCATCCTTAAATTTTTTAAATTCTTTTTCAAGATCAGCATAGTTGTTGACCTCATTATTCGAGGTCAATTTCCTCATAATCAACTCTAGAACCTATGTCTTCGTGGCCTAGTATAGACGTCGTCCTTTAGGATTTTTCTTAGCTGGATACCCTTAATTAACTTGACTTATTTAGTTACAATTAATTAATTATCCAGTTGATTGATTTGTTTAATTGATTAGTTAACATATTTGTTTAATTTGATCTCTCAATTTCATTTTTTATTACATTGAGATATTAACTTTAAATTTATCACTTAATGCATTATTAAGTTGAATGATTCATGCATTAGATTTATGTTGACTACTTTAAATATGAAGGTTCAAATTAATTAGTTAATCAAATGACGACTCAATTGAATTTAATTATGACGTTTCAAATTATTATGAATTTAATTGTTCAATTGAATGTTCTCTAATTTGTCTAAGTTCAGAATTTTTGAGAAAATTTTGAAAATTTCCTGGCAACCCCTTTCCGTGAGGGGAGGGCGCTTGCCTTTTTGGCACGATTCGATCAGACCAAATTAATGGTGAGGAGTATGGGCGAGCGAATCAACCCCATAAATAGTCTTTACATCTTCAATCCACTCAGTCGAATCAAATCGACGACCGAGGGCTTCTGGGGTTCGAATCAACCCTGAGACTTCTTTCAAACTTTAATTTGTTTGATTGCAATGCTTGCCTTTCTTTTAATAATTAATAATTATTTTGGGAAGAAAGATGAAGAGTGGTTTGTATTAGAGAGTGAGTTAGTTTGGAGTTTACTAGAAAATGAAAGTATTGAAAAATAAAAGTTCTCTCTCTCTCTCTCTCTCTCTATCTCTCTCTCTCTCTCTCTCTCTCTCTTCTTCTTCTTCTTCTCTCTCTCTTTTCTCCTTTCCCTTTTTGGTGCCTTCAAAAAAATTTCAGAAAACATGAAGTATGCTATCAGAAAGGAAAAGTTCAAAAGGTAATATACATAACCAATGTTCAAGCCCGAAGAAAGGTACGTCTTTATTTTTAGTAAATTTTAGTTATTTTATTATTAATTATCAAATGTATTTTCTAATCCCTATTTTCTTTTCTTTATTGACATAAATTGAGAGGAATGGTACCGATTGAGGGAACAAAAGGATAAGGAGCTAATAACGTCAGTCGCCTCTATCCAACCGGGTAGAGGTGCTACGGGCGGAACCACTGGGTCCTAGCCCCTGGTAACTGTGAGTATTCTAAACTTAGAAAACATTTAGGGGTCCCTTGATGTGGTTTGTGCGAACCCTTCCCTTTTAGGTCCCTGTAGTAACTTTAATTTTATTAGGTTTACTTTTATTTTATTTTAGATCCCTAAATCTCTTTTATACGTGCGAAATGTCCTAAGGGTTAGTGATAACAAAATTTTTCATCCCATATAACATTAGAGACACTTAAGGACAATAACTAAGGACCAAGTCTTAGAAAATTTAGATTTATGATGCATGCACACTTTAGGGCAGAAATTCATAACATAGAAAACTTAGTGTCATTTCCCGATTAGTATATAATATTAATATAAACTTAATCAAATCTAATTAAAAATTAAACAACTGATTAATAAAATTTTAAATACACTAATAATAATTTATATAAAAATATACAAAAATTATACAACCTTTAATAATTAAATCATAATTAATACATAACCATTAAAAGATTAAGTATAAATATAAATTTAAAATTGAATCTAATTAATATTTTAATCAACTTAAAATTAAATAAAATCTTTAAAATTTAATAAATCATTAACTTTTAATAAATCAATTAAGAATTTAATAAATCATTTAAGATTAAAAAATCATTAAAATATTAAATAAAAATCTCTAAAAATTTAATAAAAATATTAACACTATAAAATCATTAAAAATTTAACAATAATTTTAATATTAATAAATTATCTAAAATATAATAAATCATTAAAAATTTAGTAAATAATTCACTTAAATAATATAAAAGATCATAAATTACACTAAATAACCAATTTTATTAATCAATTTTAACAATTAAATTTTAATCTAAAATAAACTCTAAAAAAATATTAAATGCACTAAAACTTAAACCTAAAACATAAACCTAAATCAACTTTAACTAATTTCTTAATTAATATCTAATCAATCTCTTAATCAATTCCTAATTAACTTAAGTTTTAAATAAATTTAGATTAAATTAAGAGAGTAAACTTAAACTAAAACTTATTAAGTTAAAAGTCTTTTAAAAATCCAAATATACTAATTCACCTAAGCCCAAATTAAAACTTAAGCTAACTTTTTAAAATCAATCAACACATTCCTTAATTTACAACAACCACTCCAAAGATGAAGTTTATTAGATGGACTACTCCGGGCTGCGGGGCTAAGTGTCCTAAGGAGGCCTGGTTCCTCAAGCCTGGTGGCACAACACCACGAATGAATTCAATGGAGTGTTAAAACATTAAAACTAATTGATTATTAATGATTTAAACCAAATAAAATCAACTAAATACAAAATAAAATTCTTAAAATAAATCTTAAGTCATTAATATTTAAACTTAAACTAAAAATCTTCTTTGACCTTTCAACAAAGTAAATTCAATCAACTAGATAACTTCAACCAATAACTGATATAGGACATATCCAAGCCACACAGCCTACTACACATACTTAGACTTTTTTACTAGGACAACCGACTTTAACTTTAGGTTAGGCCGGTGTTTACATTCTTATTGCATTGTGACGGGTTTTCTCGATTTTCACTGCATGTTGGTTGTAAAATTGTTGGTGTGTATGTTTACTTACTTTTACTGCACTCTATGATGTGATTTGATTGATGATTAGATTACCCATAGGTTAGGAGCGATCTGATTGTTAACAAAATTTTCTACAAGTGGCCACACTCGTGCAGGGCAGAAAAAGGGGCTAATTAATCAAAAAATTTATATAAATGCTACAGGTAATACAGCTACTTAGCCCCCAAATAAAAAAGAGTGTGGTCAAGTGTGGCTGAGTGATTTAATTTAAATGCATATATATATATAACTACTTGGGATGAGTTTTGCTTAGGATAACCCTGCAGGTGGTCTAGATTTTTTTTTTTCTTTCTGTGATGTAAATGTGAATGTAAATGTAATGTATTAAAAGTCAATATATGTGAAAGTGATTTTGAAAGTGGGATATCACATCCAATTTGGAATCCAAAGAAAAGAGAATATACCTTAAAGGATTATTCTCTTTTATTTGGAAAGCCAAATTATGATGATTTTTATATCCAAATAGAAAAGAAAATACCCCCTTTAGGGATGAGTTTCTTTTCATTTGGATATCCGGACCCGACGGATCCAAGGAGTTCGTAGAAGAAGAAAGGATGAAATGAAGAAAGAAGACGAAGAAAAAAAGACACAAGAAAGAATATATCCCATTTCAAAAATCACTTGCGTCATTCTTAGGATTAGAATCCGGTTTGTTATTAGTGGTGCCCAACCACTTTACTTTTCTGCAAATTCTGGGTATAATTATATGGACATTATATATTTGGATTATTAAATTTGATTGTTTATATTGTTTGTGCAGTAGCTTTTTTTAGGGCCCTTGCATGTCGTATTTTGTTTTAGCCTGGATACGAATCGGAGTGCTTTTTTTAGTAAGGGTACGTATAAATTTCTTCTATTTATAATCCTAATAAAATTTTTAGGCTCACATAATAATTCTAACGATCTAAGAAGTAAGCTCGGGACTGCCGAGAGTCAGCATAAGCATATTAATACTTTCTCTTCCTTGTTAGGCACCTCCCCACCTCCAGGTTCTGATAGACCACTTGATATATGAGGGTGCAGTTTTGTCAAGGGGAAGTTGTGCAATCTCTTGGAAAAAACCTATTTTCTAAGTCTGATTTTAAAACTGCTTCATATTAATTTTATGCATTTGAGTCAATTAGCACACATTCCATTAGATACAAATTTAAAAAGAGACTAAAATATTAATTACATTTCTAGACATTTTTTACCCTACATAAGTTGAGGTGCCAATTAGGATATGTCTTAGATGTCGGCCCTCAATTCCTTAAAACTTAAACAACATCCCTACTTATCTTTCATAAGAGACTGGACACATGGTTTTAAAGCGCCTAGGTGGTTAGTTGGCTCCCCAATCCAGGCCGGGATAAGTTCAGATTTTCACTTCATTAGTTAGGTTCGGGTCACTATTTTATAGTACCCAAATTAGATTTAGATTCTGAGGTAGATTCTTTTTAGATCTTAAGTCCTCGCCCTCCGGGAATATAATCCCAAATTTCAAATAAAATATCAATTTAAACATAAAATTTCTCTCTTAAAATGTAAAGCCCAACATATGATAGACTGAGGTTGCCTCTGAGCTTCTCAGAACCCAGCTCCTCCTACTTTTTCTCCTTAGACTCGCTAATAAATATTCAACATTGAGCTTTCTCCTTGAAAAATCCTTACTTCTGTTCCTTGTCTTCCACTTTGTAGTCAAAAGGGTATGAAATCACTACTTTAATCAAGAGTTTTCTTAGGAGCATTCCTCCTAGGATTTAATTAACTTTAGGGACTTGCTCCTATAGGGATTTGAGAACCCCGGACTAAAATAAATCTTGTTTTATTCATATAAAACAAGGGAAGAATCTTTGGGAATGTAGATGTCTTTAAAAAAAACTTCATTTCTAATCTTAAATATAAGTATAGGATGTTATTATTATCTTTTCAGATAATGTGATGTCCTGTTTGTTATATTCAATTTTAGAAATGATAAATTTTATAAAACTCATTCTTGCTTTTGGATGTCTTGAAGAATGTTATGATATAATATTCTCCTTGCTATATCTAAATAAAAGAACAAATAAATTTTTCAAAAAAAAAAAAGCTTATTTTTATTTTTAAACATATTCTTAAGAATTTCATGTTTATCTTTCAAAATAATATTTCATTCCTTGAACTGTGTTTGATTATAGAAATATCAATTTTCAAAACCCTATTTTTGATATTGAATCCATTATAGAATATTGTGTCAGTCTCTTAAGATTGTACTTTATTCTTAATGTAGTATTCGATTATAAAATAGGAGAAATCAAAATCTGCGTGGTGACATAATTTTTCCCACCAAGGTTTTCTGGCGACTCCGCTGGGGAGCAATCCTCTCTCCATCTTTAGCAGTGTTTTATACCCTTTTTGTCGGTAGTATACTTGTGCTTAGCATAGGTTGTAACTACCTTTCTTCCGCCGGTTCTTTTATTCATTTCATTCTTGAATAATTTGACCGGCATCTAAAAAATTTTAGAGGTCTTATTTTTGACCCCGTTAGAAAATTAATAAGGAGCTCCTTTATAATGGCCTTTTTGTAAAGAAAATCCCCGTGCTAATTCGAATGTTGTAGTTACATTTTCCTTGTAGCTTGATATTTGAGTTAGCACTGGGTCAAAAATTTCAAATTTGTAGTTAAAACACTAAATAAAATTTATTCTTATCTCAATATTACATATTGCAGTTATATTTTTATATAACTCAATATGTATGAAATGAGATAGGATTTAGTTTATTTAGTTGGATTAATTAAACTTTGTGATTTAAAATAAAATTATTCAAAGTCTAATTAAAATTTCCTTTTAAATTTCAGGAAAAATGACGGGTAAATTGATTTTCTCCCTATCTGACAACATGAACCTGTCCTATAATCCATTTGTTGAGGGTAGTATAATCAAGTTTGGAAAAGGATTTGAGGACTTACAATTGTCTGTTAGTGGACCTGAGTTCACTATTGTCCCACCCAGTGAGGTTGCAAATCAGAAACCTATCCTAGAATTCACTTTGGGATGCGGGTCTTAAACTGCTTCTATAGACCCTAGGCCCTCAGTGTTTACTAGGATTGAGCAACTTAATCAAGACCAGAAACTCAAGTCAGTTGT
This sequence comes from Dendrobium officinale, assembly GCA_019514585.1. Classification (NCBI taxonomy): domain Eukaryota; kingdom Viridiplantae; phylum Streptophyta; class Magnoliopsida; order Asparagales; family Orchidaceae; genus Dendrobium; species Dendrobium officinale. The sequence continues at coordinate 36,815,773 of CM033687.1, forward strand.
TGTGGTGGACAATTCAGTTCCTTTCACTGCACCTAGCCAGTTTAAGATTGGATCTTCTTCCAATTTATCGATGATTATGACTAAAACTCATAGAAGGAATAAAAATCGTCGTATAAAAAGGAGAATGGAAAAACTTGAATGTCAAAGAAAAACGAGCTTATCCCTCCAACCTCTCCACATCTTAGTGGTAGTAGGTTCCATCTCCTCTCCGCTGCTGATGGAGAAGAAGATGCGAGGTTGATTGCTCGATCATCCCCTACTACTGTTAAAAAGTCTGCAACTGAGCCAACAAAAAGTAAAAAAATACACGTTCAGAATTTGGTAAAGGCTATAGTACAAGAGTGTGCAGATGGTCCTCTACATACTAGAGAATAATTTTTAAGGAAAATGAGAAGATTGATCAGTGATAGGATTGAAGAAGAAACCTTAAGGCAAAAACTTATTGAAACTAGGGTTGGAGGTCAGTCGAGAGCAAGAGATTATAAAAGAAAATTCAAACCAACTTCAATCTCTGCTCTCACTGATGGATACCCTAGGGAGCCAAGGAGATCCAGTAGAAAGACAGACATTATTATGTTGACTAATGCTTCAGTGAAATTTAAAAGTACTGAGCATGTTCCTCAGAAAGTCAGCCGTCAGTTGTCTCCTTCTTCAGTACCACCATAGAGTCCTAGTAAAATTCAACGTAATTCTCATACCCATTCTTCTCCCCGGATAGATAGGCACCACTCTACTGGTCCTTCTCCGTGTTATTATCCTAATGTAGAGCAGTTGGAATCCTCAAACCAACCCTCTTCGACATCTGATGAGAAGAAGGTTTGGAGACCCAAGGAAAAGGCTACTTCTCCTGTAGTAGCTTCACCTGAGAAGCTTATAGAAAGTGAACTTGAAGAGAAGAAGAGGGTTGAGAATACTACTCCATATCAAATGGACTATGAAAAGTATGTTCCCGTTGATCCCCACTATGTTTCTGGAAGATCTATAGAGGAGATGATAGGTGAACTAAAAGACAGTATTAAAAATCTGGATGAGGAAGAGGCTTTGAACTTTGACTTAGATAGAGATGATATGTTAGATGATACAATTGCTAAATGTCTTTATGGTTGAGACAAGAACAACGTCTTATAATGAGCAGATTGAGGATGTTGTATTACAAGATGTTGTAGTTGAGGAAGGCATAGCGCCGGACTTAACTCAACGTCTTGTACAGCAATTAAAGCAAAAGGATGGGCAGATTTCAAATATGGAAAGGAATATAGAAGAAATGATGGCCACTATGGCTTCTTTCCAAAGTCAGATTCCTTTACCACGATGAGCACAAGTTGAGTCTTCTCAACCCGAGCCTGTTCAGGTGGTAGGAAAGAAACAAGTGGTTGCGACTATAGAAGAGCACCAGCAAGATCCAGAAATTAAAGTTTCTCAATCAAAGGAAATAAAGCAAATGGTAGAAAAGAAAGTAAGTGAGGCATTAGCAGAGTCACAGAGCTCGTCATATACTCCAAAGGGTAGACCTTACCCACAGGTGTTTGATGCAGTTCCATACCCAAAGGGGTTTGTGCCTCCCTCATTCAAGATCTTTGATGGTACTGGAAATCCAAGACAGCACATAGCCTACTTTAGAGCCAGTTGTTGCAACGTTGGAGGAAGCGATGCTTTTCTTTTCAGACAGTTTGTCAGTAGTCTATCAAGGGTAGCATTTGACTGGTATGCAGATCTGCCAAATGGTTTAGTACACAGTTTCACAGAGTTAGAAAACATGTTTGTTAAGAGATTTGCAGGCAGTCAGCACCATGTTACAGTTGGGGATCTTGTGATAGAGAAACAAAAGCCTGGAGAAAAGTTAGTTGACTACATACTTAGATGGAGGAACTTGAGCATGAAGTGTGAACCTCAATTGCAAGAACAACAAGCGATTGAGATTCTGCTTAAAACATTCATGGACCGGTAGCCTTTCTTTTAAAAGGTTTCACCATTAAAACATTTGAAAAATTACTCAATAAGGCGTCCAGTCTACAAGAAGAAGCTTCACAGCTCTCCTTCCTGGTTGATCAGACCGCTTCAGACCTTGGGAAGTTGAAACCCCAGAAGGTCTTTGAGAAGAAATCTGGGTCAGTTTCAGCTGTGGACAGGGGAAAGCAGCCAATGAAAGTTCAAGTAGAAAATCTTCAATTTTATAATCAGCGGTATCAGAGGCCATATAATCCATCACCATAGTTTCATCCACAGTTTAATCAGCAACAACCTTATCTTACTCCAAAAGAAAGAAAGGAAAAATGGGAAAAGTTCAATGAGATGATTGGTAAGATATACCCCTTTAAGAAGGAGGCTTTAAAGAAGATATTAAAAAATCTTCTAAAAAAAATAGACTTCAAATTGCGTGCACCTAAAAGGCCAGAATAAGTGGGTAAGTCAGATCAGTTTAATTATTTCCCCTACCATCAGATGATAGGCCATCAACTTGAAGATTGCATCACTTTTAAAGAGTCGCTTGATAGAAACATGAAATTAGGAGCTGTAGTGATTCCCAAGGAATACTTAGTGGATCCGAGGCAGGGATCAGCTAAGTGTGTGACTGGTGAGCCTATTGTTCCTACTTCTTTTCAAATTCTGATTCTACTTGGGATATAGCTTTATCCTATTCTTCAAAGAAACTTTACTTTTCTTCTCTTTAGGAGTCTTTGGGAGCTCAGAAGCCTATCCAGATTGATATGATAGTTCCAGAAGATGATGTAGACATGACTCCACCTTCAGAGCTTAAGGAAGCCCAAGTCAGCCAAGGTCCTATAGTTCAGGAGAAGGAGGACACTATAAATCGTTTTATTGCTTTTAGTAGTGTTGATTGTGATGTATCTAGTAGAGTTATGTTTTCTTCGGATGGGGAAATTGTTATCCTCAATCCTCTTATCTTAGATGACTTTTATTTTGTTAAGTGTGATGATGTCAAATCAATGAAAAAGGATTCTACTTATATCTTGTCTATTTCTGATAATGATGTTACGGATGACTTGAAAAATATATCTGAAAATGATTCTCTGCATGATTAATTTAGTTTTGAAGAATTAAAACATTCTCTTGGTTATTATTCAGATAGTGATGTCCTTGCTCTTGATTTGCAGGGTATGCCTATCTGTATTGAAGCTGAGATGTTTGATTCTGAAAATTTAATAGAAGTGAAATCAGAATTAGCTGAGGTCGAAGAAGATAACCCGCCTGTCACTTCTTCCGAAAAGATAGTGCAAATCAAGCTTCGTAGCGGCAAAGTACTACCACCTCATGCTTCTTCTGAAGATAAAGGGAACAAGTTGTTGATGAACCAGTGTCTTCTCTTCCACCTCAGCCCGTTCCTTTTTAGAGTCCAATTGAGAGTGGAATGCCCAAGGTCGAATACAATGTCCTAGCTCATCTCAGGAAGCTACCTTCCAAACTGAGCATTTACGATGCCTTGATTCTTTCCAAATAAATGAGGGAAGCATTAATCAAAGCATTGTTAGATCCGGATATTTGCATGGCCTAGTTAGCAGCTGCACAGCCTGATGAAGCTATTTGTTCCAGGGGAGTTCCTGAAATTTCTTTTTATGATGAAGATCTGTGTTTAGGGACGGCTGATCACAACCGTCCATTATACATAACAATGAACATAGATAACTTCAGATTGTCACGTATCCTTGTAGATCCTGGTGCATCAGTTAATATTATGACTCTAAGAACTCTTGCCTATTTGAAAATAGACGTCCGTAAGCTCAGCTCATATAAGTGATCTTACGGGGTTTTAATGAAAATGGCGAGAGGGTTTGGGTTCAATTACTCTGTTGTTGGAAATTGAGGATTTTAGATCTGAAGCTAAGTTTCATATTATAGACGCTCCTACATCTTTTAATGCTCTTTTAGGTAGACCCTGGCTTCACGAATATAGGATGGTTCCTTCATCCCTACATCAGTGCATCAAGTACATCCGAGATGGTATTGAGCACTGTATTAAGGGAGATTTGCAACCATTCTCAATTCATGAAGTAGGAATTTATGAAGATGCCGCCTATTATTTGCCTAAAAAATAAACAGTTGTTTCCAAAGATCTTAAATTGGCCAAAAATGAAATTGCACTTGAAAAGATAAATGAAAAAGAAAAAGAAGAAAAAATAGATGAAGAATAACCCTGCCTCGAAGATAGCATTCGTTGGCATCCTGCTCCTCCCTCACAAAGAGGTGGTAGTATGACCCAACGAGGGCGAGGTAGAGGCAGAGGATGGCAAAATCATGAAAGTGCAATGTATGAAAACATACAAAAGCAAAACCATACGATACACATCGATTTAGAATCTGGTTCAGAGGATGAATCGTGTGTACCGAAGGATGAAAATGGTAACAAAAGGCCAAATTTTGATATCTCTTTAGAAAATGATAATGATGAAGATAAAATTCAGGCAAATATAGAGGATAATTCAGATTTATCTACCTATGAAAGACTTAAAGGATATGTGAAAACTTTAGCTCTAACCCCACTATCTCAAGATAGTGTAGCCGGGTTGGCAGTTAAAGTTTCACCTGCTTTGAGCGATGATTGTAAAACTGCTAGTTTATTCCTTCTAATAGCAAAAATGTTGAAACTGATGTACATATTGATGATCCTTTTATGAATGAAATAGTGGAACTCTCTTTTGATTGGTATCCTTATTGTGTCAAAAATTTAATTGAGCAAGGTCGAATCCCATCTACTTGGACCAAACATCAAGCTCAGTCTTTTGAAAGTCTTTGGAATACAGAATTCCATAAAATAATGTCAAGAGCAGGATTGGGCTTTAATTCTATTTGTCCATTTGATGATGATGATTATTGCTTAGTGATTACTAACAATATAGGATCTGATCGTCTTTTTGTAAAGGACATTGAAAATCTTAATGAATTTTGCTTAGAAACTTTAGATGATTCGGATGAATTTCAAGTTAAGGAGGCACCTCCTGAACTTGAGGAGGAAATCCAATCAACTATTGACGAACTAAAATAAATTAATCTTGGTAACGAAGAAAATCCACGTCCGACGTTCATAAGTGCCTTACTGAATGAGGATGAGTCAAATAACTTAGTCAAGTTACTTTTAGAGTTTAAGGATTGCTTCGCTTAGAGTTATGACGAAATGCCCGGATTATCTCCATATATAGCAGTCCACAAACATGAAATTCAACCTGATATAATCCCTGTAAAGCAAGCCCCATGACGCATGCGTTTAGAAATTGAACAACAAGTGATAACTGAGGTTAAAAAACTGATCGATGCAGGCTTTATTTGAGAGCAGAAATATCCCTCTTGGTTGGCTAGCATCATCCCAGTAAAGAAGAAAAGTGGTCAAAAATTCGCGTATGCATCGATTATAGGGATCTGAATAAGGCATGTCCGAAAGATGAGTTCCTGTTACCCATACCAGAACTCATGGTAGACATAGCCTCTGAGTATGCAATTTTCTCTTTTATGGACGGTTCATCTGGAAATAATCAAATCAAGATGGCTCCTGAAGATGAAAAATTTACTGCATTCAGAAAACCTATAGGGGTCTTCTGTTACAAAGTCATGCCCTTTGGACTTAAAAATGCTGGTGCAACTTACCAGCGAGCTATAACCCGAATCTTCTATGATTTAATCCACCAACAGGTGGAATGTTACATCGATGATTTGGTTGTCAAAAGTCATCAAAGGGAAGACCACCTTCATGATCTGAGAATCATTTTTAAAAGGTTGCGCTGCTATGACCTAAAGATGAACCCCTTGAAATGTGCTTTCGGAGTTACTTCAAGGAAATTCTTAGGGTTCGTAGTGAGACACCAAGGTATAGAAATTGATCCTTCCAAAATAAAAGCCATCTTATATATGCCACCTCCTAAAAGTCTAACCAAATTAAGATCTCTTCAAGGTAGGTTGGCATATCTACGAAGATTTTTTTCTAACTTGACTGGTAGGTGTCAACCATTTACTGCTTTGTGTAAGAAAGATGCCCGATTTCATTGGGATGAAAAGTGTCAAAACGCTTTTGAAAATATAAAACAATATTTGTTAACACCTCCAGTCCTAGCAGCTCCTATTCCGGGAAAACCCTTAATACTTTACACCGCAGCTTTAGAAAGTTCTCTTGGCGCCTTGTTAGCCCAAACTAACGAGGAAGGAAAAGAGAACGCACTTTACTACTTAAGTAGATGACTCTTACCAACTGAAGCTAATTACCCACCTATTGAGAAACATTGTTTCGCCTTGATTTTTGCTGCCCAAAAATTGAGGCATTATATGTTAGCTCATAAAATCAATCTCATTTCTAGAGTCAATCCACTCCAATACCTAATGACTCGTCCAACGTTGTCAGGACATTTGGCAAAATGGTCAATGTTCTTGCTCCAATTTGATATCACGTTTATACCATTACGTGCTATCAAAGGGCAAGCCGTGGCTGATTTCCTAGCAGCACACCCGATCCCTGCTAAATTCCCTCTAAATGATGAACTCCCTGATGAACAAATTATGAGTTTAGAGGAGCAGGAAGGAAATACCTGGGAGTTATATTTTGATGGTGTCGCATCTTCTCAAAATATTGGGGAACCTCAGGAAGTAATCCTAGGGAAGGCCGGTATCGGGTTGGTTTTCATAACCCCTGAAAAGGGATTGTTGCGTTATTCTTACCATTTATTAGAGCCTTGTACTAATAACGAGGCTGAATACGAAGCTCTAATAACTGGTTTAGAATTAGCAATATTAATGGAAATTAAGATATTTGGAGATTCACAACTTATTATCAATCAAGTTGCTGGTATTTACAAAGTATTGAAGCCTAAACTCCTTCCTTACCATCAGTACACTATGAAGCTTCTCGAATAAATTCCAAGTGTAACTTTGTATAGGATACCCCGTGGAAGAAATTCTATGGCGGATGCCCTTGCAAAACTTGCAAAAGAGTTAGTTTGTATAGAATAAGAGCCAATCTCTATAGAAGTTTAAGGTCGCAAGATCATATCTCCTATAGACTTGGAATACATAAATAAAATTTTTCCTTCTGAGGGTGAGATTGTTCTTGTTGTTAATGATGAAATGGTTGATTGGAGAAAACCTTTCATTGACTACTTGCAAGAGAACAAACTCCCTCAAGAGAAATCTGCTGCAGATCAGATTAAGAGAAGGGCTCTCTCTTATACACTGATAAACAACACTTTGTGCCGCCGGTCTTTTGATCAATTATGGTTGTGTTATCTTAACAAACAGGAAGCCCAAAAGATCGTGACTGAGGTACATGCCGGGTTGTGTGGTGCTCACCAATCTAGCCCTAAAATGAAGATGAAAATTAAGAGGCTAGGATATTATTGGCCCTCAATAATTGACAATTGTATGTCTATTGCACATCATTGTCACCAGTGCCAAGTACATGGTGAAGACCTACACCAACCTCCTAATATCCTACATCCAACAATTGCTTCATGGCCTTTTGAAAGTTGGGGCACGAACATCATTGGCCTTATTGATCCTCCCTCTTCTAAAGGTCACCGGTTCATTCTAGCAGCAACAGATTACTTCTCAAAATGGGCAGAAGTTGTTCCACTACGATAATTCAAAACTCACAATGTGATCCAGTTCTTTCAAGACCATATCATATATCAATTCGGCATTCCTCGTCGAATTATATCCGATAATGGTCCCTCTTTCAAAAGTACCAAACTAAACAACTTTGTTAAACGTCATAATATTGATTGGAGATACTCCACAAGCTATTACCCACAGGCGAATGGGTTAGTTGAGGCCTTCAATAAGACGTTAGTAGGAACTTTAAAGAAAATCTTATAAGACAATAAGCGACAGTGGCATGAAAAGTTGGGCGAGGCTCTATGGGCTTACCGAACCACATATAGAACCCCAACTCAGTCTTCACCGTTTGCTTCAGTCTTTGAGGCTGAGGTTGTTCTCCCTTTAGAGGTACAGCTTCCCTCTCTAAGAGTTGCAATTAACAATAGCATCACATCTGAACAGAACGCCCGACTTCGACTAGAAGAACTAGAAGGTTTAGAAGAGAAACGATTGCAGGCTCAAGAGAACCTCGAGTTATATAAATCCTGTATGGCTCAAGCACATGATAAATTGGTCCACCCTAAAACCTTTCGAATAGGAGAGCTTGTGTTGGTCTTACGTAGACCTATCTTGAATCATCGAAAGTTTGGAGGTAAATTTGAGCCTACATGGGAAGGTCCTTTTGTGGTGGAGAAAGTCTACCAAGAAGGATCTTACCAATTGGTGGATTGTAAGGGTGATCGTCCTATGTTGCCCATCAATGGGCGGTTTCTTAAGAAATACTATGTGTAATGACGTTATTATGAAGATTTTGCAATAAAATTATGAATTTCTCAAAATATACGTTGTTCTCAAGTTTGTGAATATGACATGTTGTACTGGGTCCAAATGATTTGTATATTTTTTAAAATCAAAATTGAAAGGTTGCAAAAATTTGAAATAATTGAGATGTTCTATAATACTACTGTAGAATTGTCCTTTTATTGGTTTTTGTTTTTCACATATGATGATCCAATATAAAAACAAAATCCTCAGTGAAATATTTGTTTATAAGAATCATCTATATTAAAAAAAAAAAGAGAACAAATTTTCAATTCAATAAATTTTGAAATTTTTATTCTTCCGAATGTTTTTCCCTTCCCTTTTAGAAAATGACATATACAAATGTTTTGTTCTCTAGTATAATACTTGCAATTTGTCAATGTCATTTGTGATTGAGGGAAATGATCCAAACCTTTAAAGAAATCAATCATACATTAAATTTTAAATCTTAAATCTGTCTTTAGGTATAAGTCCTCCTACGACATCCTATTGACATCTTTGAAGTTAGGAGTAAGCATCCCTAATGACATCCAAATCTTCGTCCCGAGGAGAAGTATAAGCATCCCTAGCGGCATCTTCTCTTCATTAAATATTAAATCTTAAATCCGTCTTTAGGTATAAGTCCTCCTACGACATCCTATTGACATCTTTGAAGTTAGGAATAAGCATCCCTAGTGGCATCCTAATCTTCGTCCCGAGGAGAAGTATAAGCATCCCTAGCAGCATCTTCTCTTTATTAAATTTTAAATCTTAAATTCGTCTTTAGGTATAAGTCCTCCTACAGCATCCTATTGACATTTTTAAAGTTAGGAATAAGCATCCCTAGTGGCATCCTAATCTTCATCCCGAGGAGAAGTATAAGCATCCCTAGCGGCATCTTCACTTCATTAAATTTTAAATCTTAAATCCGTCTTTAGGTATAAGTCCTCCTACGGCATCCTATTGACATCTTTGAAGTTAGGAGTAAGTATCCCTAGTGGCATCCTAATCTTTGTCCCGAGAAGAAGTGTAAGCATCCCTAGCGGCATCTTCTCTTCATTAAATTTTAAATCTTAAATCCGTCTTTAGGTATAAGTCCTCTTACAGCATCCTATTGACATTTTTGAAGTTAGGAATAAGCATCCCTAGCGGCAACTTCTCTTCATTAAATTTTAAATCTTAAATCTATCTTTAGGTCTAAGTCCGCTCTTACGGCATCCTATTGATTTCTGACTTTTATCAAAATCAAAACCAAACTCTACATTCCTTCCAAACTACATTCAAATTATAAACATTCGACTTTTCATTATCTTGGCTTTATTAAATGATACTAATTTCATTAGTAATTAATTGCTGAAGTCATCATTGCCATTATCGACTCTTAAATCAATTAATCAATCCAGTTCTTTTAGACAATCAACTCAAATTTCTGTCAACTTTCATTTTGATTATCTCTCAAATAACAAAATCTTTTCAAATTATATACTCAAATCTTCAACTTCAACTCTGAATCTAGTTGATCGTTTCGGTCAACGCCAATACGCACGATAAACTTTGACAAGTTTATCATGCCTATTGGGGGTCCATTTGTTGACCTCATTATTTGAGGTCAATTTCCTCATAATCAACTCTAGAACCTAGGTCTTCGTAGCCTAGTATAGACGTCGTCCTTTAGCATTTTCCTTAGCTGGATACCCTTACTTAACTTGATTCATTTAGTTACAATTAATTAATTATCCAGTTGATTGATTTGTTTAATTAATTAATTAACATATTTGTTAAATTTGATCTCTCAATTTCATTTTTTATTGCACTGAGATATTAACTTTAAATTTATCACTTAATGCATTATTAAGTTGAATGATTCATGCATTAGATTTATGTTGACTACTTTAAATATGAAGGTTCAAATTAATTAGTTAATCAAATGACGACTCAATTGAATTTAATTGTGACGTTTCAAATTATTATGAATTTAATTGTTCAATTGAATGTTCTCTAATTTGTCTAAGTTCAGAATTTTAGAGAAAATTTCGAAAATTTCCCGGCGTCCCCTTTTCGTGAGGGGAGGTGAGGGGAGGGCGCTTGCTTTTTTGGCACGATTCGATCAGACCAAATTAATGGTGAGGAGTATGGGGGAGCGAATCAACACCATAAATAGTCTTTACATCTTCAATCCACTCAGTCGAATCAAATCGACGACCGAGGGCTTCTGGGGTTCGAATCAACCCTGAGACTTCTTTCAATCTTCAATTTGTTTGATTGCAATGCTTGCCTTTCTTTTAATAATTAATAATTGTTTTGGGAAGAAAGATGAAGAGTGGTTTGTATTAGAGAGTGAGTTAGTTTGGAGTTTACTAGAAAATGAAAGTATTGAAAAATAAAAGCTCTCTCTCTCTCTCTCTCTCTCTCTCTCTCTCTCTCTCTCTCTCTCTCTCTCTCTCTCTCTTCTCTCTCTCTTTTCTCCTTTCCCTTTTTGGTGCCTTGAGAAAAATTTTGGAAAACATGAAGTATGCTATCAGAAAGGAAAAGTTCAAAAGGTAATATACAGAACCAATGTTCAAGCCCGAAGAAAGGTACGTCTTTATTTTTAGTAAATTTTAGTTATTTTATTATTAATTATCAAATGTAATTTCTAATCCCTATTTTCTTTTCTTTATTGACATAAATTGCGAGGAATGGTACCGATTGAGGGAACAAAAGGATAAGAAGCTAATGACGTAAGTCTCCTCTATCCAACCGGGTAGAGGTGCTACGGGCGGAACCACCGGGTCGTAGGCCCTAGTGACTGTGAGTATTCTAAACTTAGAAAACTTTTAAGGGCTCCTTGATGTGGTTTGTGCGAACCCTTATCTTTTAGGTCCCTGTAGTAACTTTAATTTTATTAAGTTTACTTTTATTTTATTTTAGATCCCTAAATCCCTTTTATACGTGCGAAATGTCCTAAGGGTTAGTGATAACAAAATTTTTCATCCCATATAACATTAGTGACACTTAAGGACAATAATTAAGGACAGAGTCTCAGAAAATTTAGATTTATGATGCATGCACACTTTAGGGTAGAAATTCATAACATAGAAAACTTAGTGTCATTTCTCGATTAGTACATAATATTAATATAAACTTAATCAAATCTAATTAAAAATTAAACAATTGATTAATAAAATTTTAAATACACTAATAATAATTTATATAAAAATATACAAAAATTATACAACCTTTAATAATTAAATCATAATTAATACATAACCATTAAAAGATTAAGTCTAAATATAAATTTAAAATTGAATCTTATTAATATTTTAATCAACTAAAATTAAATAAAATCTTTTTAAATTTAATAAATCATTAACTTTTAATAAATCAATTAAGAATTTAATAAATCATTTAAGATTAACAAATCATAAAATATTAAATAAAAATCTCTAAAAATTTAATAAAAATATTAACACTCTAATAAATCATTAAAAATTTAACAAATAATTTTAATATTAATAAATTATCTAAAATATAATAATTCATTAAACATTTAGTAAATAATTAACTTAAATAATATAAAAGATCATAAATTACACTAAATAACCAATTTTATTAATCAATTTTAACAATTAAATTTTAATCTAAAATAAACTCTAAAAAAATATTAAATGCACTAAAACTTAAACCTAAAACATAAACCTAAATCAACTTTAACTAATTTCTTAATTAATATCTAATCAATCTCTTAATCAATTCCTAATTAACTTAAGGTTTAAAAAAATTTAGATTAAATTAAGAGAGTAAACTTAAACTAAAACTCATTAAGTTAAAAGTCTTTTAAAAAACCAAATATACTAATTCACCTAAGCCCAAACTAAACCTTAAGCTAATTTTTCAAAATCAATCAACACATCCCTTAATATACAACAACCACTCCAAAGATGAAGTTTATTGGATGGACTACTCCAGGCTGCGGGGCTAAGTGTCCTAAGGAGGCCTGGTTCCTCAAGCCTGGTGGCACAACGCCACGAATGAATTCAATGGAGTGTTAAAACATTAAAACTAATTGATTATTATTGATTTAAACCAAATAAAATCAACTAAATACAAAATAAAATTCTTAAAATAAATCTTAAGTCATAAATATTTAAACTTAAACTAAAAATCTTCTTTGACCTTTCAACAAAGTAAATTCAATCAACTAGATAACTTCAACCAATAATTGATATAGGACATATCCAAGCCACACAGCCTACTACACACACTTAGACTTGTTTGCTAGGACAACCGACTTTAGCTTTAAGTTAGGCCGGTGCTTACTTTCTTACTGTATTGTGACGGGTTTTCTCGATTTTCACTACATGTTGGTTGTAAAATTATTGGTGTGTTTGTTTACTTACTTTTACTGCACTCTGTGATATGATTTGATTAATGATTAGATTACCCATAGGTTAGGATCGATCTGGTTGTTAACAAAATTTTTTACAGGTGGCCACACTCGTGCAGGGCAGAAAAAGGTGGCTAATTAATCAAAAATTTTATATAAATGCTACATGTACTACAGCTGCTTAGCTCCCAAATAAAAAAGAGTGTCGCCAAGTGTGGCTAAGTGATTTAATTTAAATGCATATATATAATTATATATATATATATATATATATATATATATATATATATATATATATATATATATATATATATATAACTGTTTGGGATGATTTTTGCTTAGGATAACCCTACAGGTGGTCTAGATTTTCTTTTTCTTTCTGTAATGTAAATGTAATGTAATAAAAGTCAACATATGTGAAAGTGATTTTGAAAGTGGGATATCACATCCAATTTGGAATCCAAAGAAAAGAGAATATACCTTAAAGGATTATTCTCTTTTATTTGGAAAGCCAAATTAGGATGATGTTTATATCCAAATAGAAAAGAAAATACCCCCTTTAGGGATGAGTTTCTTTTCATTTGGATATTCGGACCCGACGGATCCAAAGAGTTCGTAGAAGAAGAAAGGACGAAATGAAGAAAGAAGACAAAGAAATAAAGACACAAGAAAGAATATATCCCTTTTAAAAAATCACTTGCGTCATTCTTAGGATTAGAATCCGGGTTTGTTGTCAGTGGTGCCCGGCCACTTTACTTTTCTGCAAATTCTGGTTGTAATTATATGGACATTGGAAATTATATATTTGGATTATTAAATTTGATTGTTTATATTATTTGTGCAATAGCTTTTTTAGGGCCCTTGCATGCCGTATTTTGTTTTAGCCTTGATATGAATCAGATTGCTTTTTTTAGTAAGGGTACGTATAAAATTCATCTATTTGAAATCCTAATAAATTTTTTAGGCTCACATAGTAATTCTAACGATCTAAGAAGTAAGCTCGGGACCGCCGAGAGTCAGCATAAGCATATTAATACTTTCTCTTCCTTGTTAGGCACCTCCCCGCCTGCGGGTTCTGGCAGATCACTTGACCTATGAGGGTGCAGTTCTGTCAAGGGGAAGTTGTGCAATCTCTGGGAAAAAACCTATTTTCTAAGACTTATTTTAAAACTACTTCATATTCATTTTATGCATTTGAGTCAATTAGCATGCATTGCATTAGATGCAAATTAAAAAAGAGACTAAAATATTAATTGCATTTCTAGACATTTTTCACCCTACATAAGTTGAGGGGCCAATTAGGATCTGTCTTAGATGTCGGTCCTCAATTCCTTAAAACTTAAACAACATCCCTACCCATCTTTCATAAGAGACTGGACGCATGGTTTTAAAGGGCCTAGGTGGTTAGCTGGCTCCCCAATCTAGGCCGGGATAAGTCCAGATTTACACTTCATTAGTTAGGTTCGGGTCTCTATTTTATAGTACCCAAATTAGATTTAGGTTCTGAGGTAGATTCTTTTTAGATCTTAAGCCCTCGCCCTTCGGGAATATAATCCCAAATTTCTAATAAAATATCAATTTAAATATAAAATTTCTCTCTTAAAATGTAAAGCCCAACATAGGATAGACTGAGGTTGCCTCTGAGCTTCTCAGAACCTGGCTCCTCCTACTTTTTCTCCTTTGACTCACTAATAAATATTCAACATTGAGCTTTCTCCTTGGAAAATCCTTACTTCTGTTCCTTGTCTTCTACTTTGTAGTCAAAAGGGTATGAAATCACTACTTTAATCGAGAGTTTTCTTAGGAGCATTCCTCCTAGGATGTAATTAACTATAGGGGCTTGCTCCTATAGGGATTTGAGAACCCCAGACTAAAATAAACCTTTTTTATTCATATAAAATAAGAGAAAAATCTTTGGAAATGCAGATGTCTTTAAAAAAAAACTTCATTTCTAATCTTAAATATACTTATAGGATGTTATTATTATCTTTTCAGAATATACTTATAGGATGTTATTATTATCTTTTCAGATAATGTAATGCCCTGTTTGTTATATTCAATTTTAGAAATAATGAATTTTATAAAACTCATTCTTATTTTTGGATATCTTGAAGAATGTTATATTCATCTTTCAAGATGATATAATATTCTCCTTGCTATATCTAAATAAAAGAACGAATAAATTTTTCAAAAAAAAAAGAAGCTTATTTCTATTTTTAAACATATTCTTAAGAATTTCATGTTTATCTTTCGAAATAATATGTTATTCTTTGAACTGTGTTTGATTATAGAAATATCAATTTTCAAAACCCTATTTTTGATATTGAATCCATTATAGAATATTGTGTCAATCTCTTGAGATTGTACTTTATTCTTAATGTAGTATTCGATTACAAAATAGGAAAAATTAAAATCTGTGTGGTGACATAATTTTTCCCACCAATAGGTTGATTTTAAATTCTCATGATTTTTATTCAAGTCATCAAATTCATCTAGTAGTTTCATGTGGTTGTCATCTATTAAAGCATGATCTTTTATAAGGATTTCATGTTCTTTTTTAAGCTCTTCCAATTCTAAACTTACACTAGCATGCATCTTTTTCATTTTCCTATATACATCATGCATGTGTTCAGAAACTTCAAACAATTCATCATAAGTTAAGTCACTTACTTATTCTTGATCTGACTGATCAAGACTATCTGTCATCAAGCGAAGATTGGTGACTTCTTCTTCTTTTTCAGTTTCTGATGAATCTGAAGTAGTCCGCCAAAAAGCTCTTTGAAACTTTTTCTTGCCCTTCTTTACAGTTAGTTTCTCCTCTACCTTCTCCTTGCTAGGAGTGGCTTTGAGTTTTGGCAATCAGTCTTGATATGTCCAAGTTTCCTGCATTTATAACAAATCACTTCATTAGAAAATTGCCATTTTTGTTAAATTTACCTTTATTCCATTGCTGACGTCTCTTCTGCTTCCTCTTCAAAAAGCTTCTAAATTATCTAGTCATCAAAGCAATATCATTTTCATCCCAGGTTGTGAGTGTTCACTCTCAGACTCTTCCACTTTCAGTGTTATATTCTTCTCCTTTCGTGGTTCACCTGCATCAATCTTTCTTTGACTAACTCCTTACTCGAAAGCAATAAGTGAACCAAGAAGATTGTCAATAGAATAAATGTTTAGATCTTTAGACTCTGTAATTGCAGTAATTTTTGCATCATAAGCAGTAGGTAAACAACGAATAATCTTATTAACCATTTCAGCATTCGTTAGTTCCCTACCAAGTGCATGCAAAGAGGTGACTATTTGTGTGAATCTTGTGTACATATTAGAAATGGATTCATTTGGTTTCATGCAAAATAATTCATAATCATGTAACAATATATTAAGTCTTGATTGCTTAACCTCATTAGTCCCCTCATAAGTTATACAAAGTCTATCCCATATGTCTTTTCCACATTTGCAAGTGGAAACCCGCATGTAGTCTTCAGATTTTAAAGCATAAAAGAAACTATTTAAACATTTAGCATTTAGTTGTGCTAAGTTACGTTCTTCTATAGTCCAGTCTGCAAAAGGTGTTTCAACCCTAACTCCATCAACTAATCTAGTTAGTTTTGTATAACCTTCCTGGACTAAGATCCACATACGATAATCAAGTGAGTGTAAGTAGACATGCGTGTTTTCCAAAAATCAAAAGGTATATTGTCAAATAGTGGAGGTCTAGTAATAGAGTAACCCTCAGGTGTATTTCAGTTTCCAAATGTAGCCATTTACGTTAATCAAAAAGTAGTTTAAACTTATGATTTTGAAACACTACTCTGATATCACTTGTTGAGTCTAGTGAATAGGTTGTTAAACCTAAGTTAATGTCCCAAGGCTACCAAGAGGGGGGTGAATTGGTAGTTTAGAAATTATCCCTCTTTCCTATCTTTTGAACCGAAAGTAAACTTTAATGAAATTTTTTTTTATAAAAAGTTTTTTTCAACCACAACTTTTCAAACAAAAAAAATGCAGAAAATAAAAAGCAGTGAAAATAAACGACACAAGATTTATAGTGGTTCGGTCTAAACCAGACCTACATCCACTCCCCAGAGGCACCCTCTGAGTATAGCACTAATACCAATAGTGTCTCTCCTTTTGCACCCACAGCAAGGCGGAGAAGCCTTTACAAACACTCTTTCCACCAATACCCAGTGTTGGCAGAGAACCATCATCCTTTTACACTCTCCTAGTGTGGGTAGAGAACCCTTCGTTCTTTCACACTCTTCTAGTGTGGGCAGAGAACCCTTCGTCCTTTCACACTCTCCTAGTGTGGGCAGACAACCCTTCATCCTTTCATACTCTCCTAGTGTGGGCAGAGAACCTGATCTCCTTGACAGATATTCTCATAAGAAATCTTCAAGGAAGAAAGAAAAAGAGTGAAGTAATCTCAAATTACAAGTAGGAAATCTTACCTTTAAACACCAAGCAAAGCCTTCACACTCCTGTGGTAGAAATCCTTCCTTGAATGCTCTCTCTCACTCTCTCCTTGACTCTTCTTTCAATAGGCACAAAGATCAATCCGCAAAAAGATTTGGTGACAGTAAAAATTGGACCTTATATAGGAGAGACAAGAAAAATCGTCCAAAATTGCAAAAATTTCAAGTTATCACGAAATGGATCGTCCCGGGCGATTTTACTTAAAGTTTCGGAAATAATCCTAATGTATATTGGTACGAATTATGTTCATACACTCTAATCGTCCCGTACGAACTAGGTTCGTCCGGTATGAAATGGATATTCCATAGGTCGGTTTCAAAATCCCTGAAGAACGTAACCAACTAAGGTAAGTCGTTTCGGTTCATCCTGGGATGAAAAAGTTTAGTCCGGACGATTTTATACAGAGAGTTTTGTCCAGAGACGAAGGTTAATTTCATCTGGACGAACAGTGCAAAGTGAGAATCCCGAGATTTTTGTCCCTGGACAAATGTTAAATTCGTCCTGAACGATTAGGACTTAGAAAAATTTCTCCCTGCCTGTCCGATCCATTGCACTTCCGAGGGCTTAATTGACATGATCGTCCCGTACGAACTAGGTTCGTCCCGTACGATCAGTTCATAAAAATTATTCCCCTAAGTGTGTGTGTTATGATATTTCACTCAATTACAATCACTCCCTCTCAATTTAAAACTTATAATTTACAAAT
Organism: Dendrobium officinale; assembly: GCA_019514585.1. Lineage (NCBI taxonomy): Eukaryota > Viridiplantae > Streptophyta > Magnoliopsida > Asparagales > Orchidaceae > Dendrobium > Dendrobium officinale. The sequence goes on from CM033687.1 coordinate 36,833,649, forward strand.
GAATATTTGCTAAATTGGATTTGAAGTCTTCATAGCTTGGAGTTGATTTTTCTGAAATGTTAGTACACACTAGAGCAAAAATAAATCTTCCAAAAAATGTTAGGAGATATATATACATAAAATAGTAATATTTGAAATTATCAAAATAATACAAGTTGCAAGAATGTAAAACATGCAAATAGCAACTCTCTTAACAATTTCGACGTCACTTGGAGATCGGTCGGAGTTTCGGTGTCACTTGACAGTCGGGCGGAATTCTGGCTTCCCGTAGAAGTTGTGCGAAATTCCAGCATCACTTGGAAGTCAGGCGGAATTCTGGCATCTCATGGAAGTTGGGCAGAATTCCAGCATCACTTGGAGATCAGTCGGAGTTTCGGCGTCACTTGAAAGTTGGGCGGAATTCCGGCATCCCGTAGAAGTCGAGCGGAATTCCGGCGTCACTTGGAAATCGGGCCGAATTCCGGCATCCCGTGGAAGTCGGGCGAAATTCCACTGTCACTTGGAAGTTGGGCAAAATTTTGGTGTCACTTGGAAGTCAGGCGGAATTCTGGCGTCCCATGGAAGTCAGGCAGAATCCCGGAGGTGGTCGAGGAGTCTCTTCCCTTCTATCCTTCTCTTCTTCTCCTCTTCTTCTTCTTACTTGGGTCTTGGCTTGGGCCCCTCCTTAAAAGAAATGAGGGGCGATTTATAAATATTCTGGAGTGGCGTGGCATGTAAATAGGTGAGAGATTAGGGGTAAATAGGAAGTGGTCGGATGGACGGCCGATATTGAATCCCTTGATCGTCTACCGTTCGTCAGACATTTGAATGTCTTAATGATGTCGGAATTTGTCGATCTTGGGCTCGTTGAATGTCTCATCGAGCCGCTCGATTCGACCATTAGCTCGTTATGTTTGGAAACCATTTGGTAACTCAAATTGTGGTTCAAACCTTCCAACAGTTCTTCAGGTCCTTGATTTGGACTCATTTAGGCTCTGATTGAGTCGAATTTGGTGTCGTTGGGTTCGTATTTCCGAGACGCTCAGTTTGACTATAAATTTACTGAAATCGAAGTTTAGGTGATCCCAAATTTAATTTTTGAACTTTTCGGCTTTATTTTGCCTCGAGATTCGTGCCCGATCAAGGTAATTTTATGATATATATATATATATATATATATATATATATATATATATATATATATATATATATATATATATATATATATATATATATATATGATCCCTCTTGCACAACATTCTAGACCATTCAAGAAATAATGAAATTGTTATGCAAGTGCTCCCCAATATTACTTCAGCCGTTAGGGCTATTTAACAAAAAACTAGAATCTTTTTCTCGTACATCTCTTTAGACCTAATAGTCGAACTTTTATTACATCCAGTGAACGTACGCTCCTCTACGTTCGGTTTTAGATCAAAACAACGCAATACCGAGTACCGAGTACCGAGTTTTTTAAAAAAACTCGGTATTGCGCTGTTTTGGTCTAAAACCGAAGTAGAGGAGCGTACGTTCACTAGATAAAATAAAAGTTCCTAATAGTGGGCCGTTGTATATGAGATTCCAAGGGCTGCAATAAGAAAATCCATTTTAAAATTTAAGAAAATTTAACTTAGGTAATTTTTGCACAAAGAATCTATTGATTGCTCTACTTCCTATTAGTAGGGATGGTTATAGAGCATGCGCAATGTAATATATTCTATACCTAATTTCAAGAAAAAAAAAGGAAAAGAAATCTTCTATAAGTTATATATGATCACAAATAATTCATTAGGGGTCATTTATGAGTATATTTAGATTTCGTTTGAGATGGCTTTCTTACTGTTTTTTAAAACAGAACTTTCTAGTACAAAAATTAAAATTTTTATAAAAAAAAATTGCTTTAAGAAACAGTAAGAAAGCCGTGCAATTATTCCACAACATCATAAGTGTATGATTCTAATTTTTATTTTTTCGTTCGTAAATATTCATTCTTTGTATATAGTTATTACTCAAATTTATGGGCTCTATTAAGATGTTGTAGATGTTATTTTGGATAGCATTCATTACATCAATTTGTTTGAAATGCACTCAATTCTCTTATAATCTATATTTATTTGCTCTTCTTATAAGTTGTGTTATGTTACAAATGTTTGTGATTACATTCACTTGTATTAGTTTTTTTGTAATTTCATTTATATTGTTATTGAAATTGCGTTGTAACTGTTCATAATTCTGTTTTTATAAATATTGCGCAATATTTTGTTTCTCATTATGAAGTGTTTTACCTATTACATTATATTTCATTGTGGTTAATATAGTTGAACCATAATCGAAATAAACTTTTTTCAAGTATTGCATAAAGTAGTTTTAGAATAATAATACATGATTTAAATAACATTCATATATTTACTTATATAACTTAAATTGTTTTACTAATATCTTCTCAATCTTAACGGATTCATATTTGAATAGTATTTGATCTAATATGAGTCATGATGGAGTTAAAAAAATTGATTTAAAACATATATTTTAGCTCTAGAAGAATCTTTCAAAGATTTATTTTAAATAAATAAATAATAATTTATTTCTCTAATTTTAATTATAATTATTAAATTTTTAAAGATAATAATTTTTTGGAGGGTAAATCCTTGTTCAACCTTTTGTTTTGGGAAAAATAGGGGCATACATGACCAATTTCATTCTACAAAATGAAAGGTTACAAGGAAATTACAAATGATTTAAGGAAAAAAAAACTTACTAAACCAAAAAGCAAAATAACTAATACAAACCTAAAAAAAAAAAGAACATAAAACTTCTTAGAACAGGAGAAAACTAAATTAATAAACAAGCAAAGTTAAATAATGAACGAGCAAAAGATAAAGAAATTTCAGCTTAACACAGCTCCATCATAGAAGAGATATGAACTAAAACTTATCATAGGTAGAAACGATGGGAAAAACCCATTCAACAGAGCCAACTCCAACATCCAGCAATTCAAGAAGAAGCAACCAACTAGCAAATAGGCACACCAGAGTTAAGAAGCCAAACAAAGTGCCATAACCATAACACACCAAGCCTCCAAACGCCATCCAACCGAGCTAACTACATCTTCAAGCAAACTAAGAAGAAGTAATCAACCATCAAATAGACCAACCCACCCAAACAAATTTCCTTATAAAACCAGGTTAACCTCCAATTGAGCAAACAACAAACAAATCATATCCCAACAACAAAAATTTGATAATAAAGCTCCACCAATCCTCGAGCAAACAACCCATTAAACAGAAGAATCCAATCAATCTTCAATCATACAAGTAAAACCTAGAAACACCTCTTAGAGATTAGAACATTAAATAAACCAAATGTAAACACCAACAAAAAAAGCAGAGACAATAAAAACCATATCTAGTTGAACAATCCACAAATAAATAGGATCCCATCAGCAGAAACTTGAAAAAAAAAATGAAGCTTCAATAATCCTCCAAAAGTCATTCTAACATAATAGAAATAAGCTAATCGCCAACATACTAGAAAAATCCCGAAACTTCCCAAAGAGAGCAAACCAACAAAAATTTCCACCAATCCTAAACCAAAACAAAATAGAAAAACTAGAAAATAAGATATCCAAAAAAGAAAGGACCCAACCAGCCCCCCGTTGGACTCATAAAAGGAGAAAGAACCTTCTTAATAAAATAAACACCTCAAACAAAGAATAATAAATCAATCCTTTGTTGCAAAAATCGACAATCCAAAGTTAAAAACCTGCTTGCCGAAATAAAACCTTTCAAGAAATAACTGAAGGCCCCCATCATCATAGCCCAAAATGCCAAAGAACCAAAACCCAACAAGAAAGATACAATCACCCTATCTAAGTAGAAAATGTTTAATGCTGATATAACCTCAAAACATTATCTTGATCGGGCACGAATCTCGTGGCAAAATAGAGACGGAAACTTCAAAAATTAAATTTGGGATAACCCGAACTCCGATTTCAGCAAGCTTATAGTCAAACTGAGCATCTTAGAAATACGAACCCAACAACACAAAATTTAACTCAATCCGAGCCCAAATGAGTCCAAATCAAGCACCAAAAATGCGGTTGGAAAGTTCAAACCATAATTTTAGTTACCAAATGGATCCAAATATGACATTCTCATAGTCAAATCGAGCGGCTCGACGAGACGAATCCAACAATCCCAAAATCGCCAAATTTTGACATCACTAAGATCTTCAAATGTCTGATGAATGGTGCACGATAAAGGGATTCAATATCGACCGTCCATCCAACCACTCCCTATTTACCCCTGATCTCTCACCTATTTACAACCCATGCCACTCCAAAAAATCTATAAATAGGCCCCTCATTTCCCATGAAGGGGGACCCAAGCTAGAAACAAGAAGAAGAGAAGAAGAAGAGAAGGATTGGAGGGAAGAAACTCCTCCATGACCACCACCGGAATTCCGCTTGATGCCCGAGGGACGCTGGAATTCCGCCGAACGCCAAACTGACGCCAGAATACTGCCAGATGCCCAAGTGACACCAAAATTCTTCCCAACGCTCAAGAGAAGCCAGAATTCAACCTGACGCTCAAGTCACACCAGAATTCTGCCCGATCTCCAAGTGACGCCAGAACTCTGCCTGACATTGTATCTTGATTTCAATTTAGAAGTGGTTCATTGTAATCTGATCGTCCTAACTTTTACGGATGATTCAGCCTCTTATATCTCAAACAAACACTAGTGGAACTTTTTTAATTAGGCGTGGCCCCGTGGTTTTTTCCCTTTTTAGGATTCTCCACATAAAAATCCTTGTGTTATTTATCTTCTGTTTGTGAGATGAATATCCGTGCAATGCTAAGGCAAATACTTTCTAACTCTATCTTCGCATATAATCTAGTCCGCAACAGTTTGGCACCGTTGTGAGAAACATTATCCCATAATTTCAAGTATTGCTATGATGGTCAACAAGTGTAGCAGTCATATCGTTGGAGCTTCTCGCTCAAACTCTCACCAGTCCAAAAATCAGTCTATGAATCATAGACACCTAATGTATGCCTCTTTTACCCTCTGGGGCAAAATGTCACTGGAGAAGGAACTTCGGGACCTTCCATAGAAGAGAGTATATAAAAAATGGAAGAATATCAGAATGAGTTCCTTCAACTCCTACGAGAGACTTAGTAGCCAGCATTACCACAGTGTGAGGAAGTTCTTCTCCCTCGAGCTCCAACACTGGCTGAAGATGTTCAATTCAAACATCTTCAAGCGGAGATTCATCTTCCTCCACCAAGGATACATTCGCGATCACTCCAGGATAACAAACTTCTCGATATAGCAAGTTTTACACATCATTCGCCCATAACTAGGCAAGCTCGGATTCCTCCAAATCTCTAGAAGACTTAGCCAAACCACATGTTACTGAGCTCCCTCATAATGCCCTACGTCATGAACTATGGAGATTAGTATGGGAAGAGTTCCCCAGAGGAGATATGAGGCAAACTCTTTGACAGCGGGACTTCCAGGAGTCATCACCTTTAACTGAAGCCATTCTTCAGCACCCCATTCTCGTTGTCTTCAAACTACCTAGCATCGAGTCCTATGATGGGACATCCAACCCATATGAGCATATCAACCATTATAGAACCATCATGCATATTCAGTGAGCCTCGGATGCACTCTTGTGTCTTGTTTTTCCTGCCAACCTTAAAGGACATGCTCGAACATGGTTCTATTAACTTTCGTCCAGAACGATCCCTTCAATTGTCAAATTGGCCAAAGTGTTCGTCGAACAGTTTATAGCCAATCGAAGAATTTCTAAGGATTCTTCCCACGTCTCCAGGATTCATCAAAATGAGGGAGACTCATTGAAGGAGTATTTTTAGCAATTTTCCACTAAGGCCCGACAGATTCCAGGAGTAGACCTTGAATTTCTTAGAGGGGTCTTTCTTGGAGGCCTTCGTCTTGGCCCCTTCTATTCGAAACTCATGCACAACAGTTTATTCATATGCTGATCTAATCCATCATGTAGAGGCATAAATCTCTGCAGATGAGGACATAAATGCTCATTGAAACCAGTTTGAGCAAACCATCGAGAAGCGTGAGGGTGCACCCAGAATGGATAATTCATCCTCATAATAGAAGAAGCAATGAAAGAATAATCTGCCTCCTAGGCCTCTATTGCAACGATGAGAACCTCGATAGGAGAATGAGTATACTCGACTCAATACATCTCAAGCAAATGTATTAATGGCTATTCAAGATTAAGATACAATGAAATGACCGCATCCTTTGAAGCCAAATACAGGAAATTAAGATCAGTATTCTCACTTTCATCCTAGTCATGGCCACACTATTAAAGCTTGTAGGCAGCTTAAGGATAAGATTGAAAGATTTATCCACCAGGGCTATCTTCGACAATTTATTGGGAATCCACCTACCCGAGAAGAAGCTCGCCCTGCTGGGGGGAAAAATCAACAACAGAGACAACTAGTGAATAACCGGATAACAATTATTGAAATTGAAACAACCGCTGGAGGCACCTTACTTTCTAATAAAGTCTTTTTGGCTGTAAATAAAAACCCAACTCCAAAGAAGGCTCATATCGATCATTCTATTGCATTTGATGACTCTAATATGGAGGGAGTAAAAACCCCTCATCAAGATCCGCTTGTAATAAATGTGAGGATAGGTGACTCGTGTTATAATGTTAAAAGAATTCTTATAGACAATGGTAGCTCCGTAGATATCCTATTCTACTCCACTTTTCTCAATATGGGTCTCTTAAGAGAAAAGTTTTAGCATGCTGTAGGTCCTTTGAATGGATTTAATAATTGGCATGTACGAGCAGAAGGGATAATCGGTCTCTCAGTTGTACTTAGAGAATTTCCTCGATAGACTACACACTCCATTCAATTCATTGTTGTGAAGTTAGAATCAACTTACAATGTTATCTTTGGGAGGTCGCTCTAGTCAATTTTTGAGATCGTCGCCTCTATCCCTCACCTCAAGCTAAAGTTCCATACCCCAGTATGTGTCAGTGTAGTATGTGGGGATCAACAAATAGCACGAATTTGCTATCTTAGGCAAGTCAAGCCATGCCCAACACTTACCCTGAGCATCGAGGAATTTGATCTCTGGAGCGAGTATATTCCTTAGAGAGCTTCCCATGTATAAGACCTTACTACTGTATCTATATTTGAAGAAAATCCTTCAAAGACAATGCATATTGGATCACTTCTCTCACACGAAGAGAAGAAAAAATTCATAGATTTTCTATGATAAAATAAGGATATTTTTGCATGGAATCCCGCGGATATGCCCAGAATTGACCATGAAGTGATCGTACACTCCCTCAAAGTCAATCCGACGTGTAAACCGATTATTCAAAAAAAAATGAAACTTTGCACCAGATCGTCAACAAACGATCGGGTAGGAAGTGGATAAACTTCTAGACACCGAATTTATATGGGAAGTTCACTATCCTACTTGGTTAGCAAATTTAATCATGGTACGGAAGATGAATGGAACTTGGAGAATGTGTATAGATTACACAAATGTAAATAAAGCCTGTCCAAAAGATAGCTTTCCACTTTCGTATTGACCAGTTAGTCGATACTACCTCTGGACATCAGATGTTGAGCTTTATGGATGCCTACTCTGGCTATAATCAAATAAAGATGAATCCTAATAATGAAGAAGCAACAGCTTTTCAAACAAACAAAGGGTTATACTGTTATCGAGTGATGCCCTTCGGGCTCAAAAATGCTGGAGCAACTTATCAGTGTCTCATGAATAAGATTTTTAAAAACCTTATTGGGCATACTATGGAGGTGTACATGGACGATATGTTGGTGAAAAGTCTTGAAAAAGCTTAACATATCTCTGACTTGGAACAATGCTTCCACTTATTGAGACGTTATACTCAAGCCCACTAAATGTGCCTTTGGAGTCGCTTCTAGAAAGTTTTTGGGGTTTATGATAACCCACAGGGGGATTGAAGCTAATCCAAAAAAGATCAAGGTGCTAAGGGATATGGTTCCACCGAAGAATATCAAGGAGGTCCAAAGGCTAAATGGGAAAATTTCAACACTATCTCATTTTCTGGCACGTTCAGGAGACAAATATCTAACCTTCTTCAAGATACTTAGAGTTGCTCGTAGCTCTAGATTCCAATGGACCGATGAATGCTATGAAGCCTTTGAACAGCAACAAAATTATTTAGTATCTCCGCCACTACTTTCTAAACCAACACTAGCACAAAAGTTATATCTGTACATGGATATTTCTACCCAATCCATTAGTTTGATCTTGATATAAGAAGAAAATGTTGTATAACGTCCCATCTATTATGTTAGTAAAATTCTATTTGAAATAGAGGGACATTATCCTCTAGCAGATAAGATAGTATTTGCGTTAGTTTATTCTGCTAGAAAACAACGCCCTTACTTTCAAGCCCATTCAATTGGGGTTTATACAAATCTTCCACTAAAAAGTATTATACAAAAGCCAGAAGAATCGGGTAGGCTCATTAAGTGGTCTATAGAGCTGGGAGAATTTGATATTCACTACTTGTCTAGGCCTGATATTAAATCTCAATCACTGTTAGAGTTTGTAGTTGAGTGCACCATCCCAGAATCCAATGTTCAATCAAGTGCTTCACCTTCTCCTCCATGCTGGATGCTATATGTCGATGGAGCTTCTATAAGTTCTTGTGCTGGGGCTAGAATTTTATTAATCTCTCCGCATAAATTTACCCTTGAGTATGGACTCCGACTCAAGTTCCCAGTAATAAATAATACATCAAAATATGAGGCCCTCATTGTAGGATTAAAACTAGCAATTGACTATGAGGTCCAGAACCTAATAGTCCACACTAATTTCCAACTAGTCGCCTCTCAGGTGGAGGGAGAGTTTGATATCCACAATTTGTAACTGGCCCAGTATTGCAGCATTGTGAACTTACTGTTGTCCCGTATAAGAGCGCATCATATCATACATGTCCTCCAAGAGCAAAATGCGAGAGCATATGCTCTTTCCAAACTTACTACATCAATAATAGGGAGATGTTTATAAAAGAAAGTGTATCGAGGAGATCCACTTTCCAAGTATTCAAGATCCGTGGGTTATACAATCAATCAATGAACCAAGAGAGATGTCTTGGATCGATACCATCTTGTCTTTTTTATAGGATGGGATACTACCTGAAGAGCACATGGCTACAACGCAACTTCGAAAACAAGTAACAAATTTCACCATTATTGGTGATGAGTTGTATAAGCACTCCTTCATCGGACCATATCTCAAATATCTCCCACCTTCAGAAGCTGATTACGCACTTCGAGAAGTTCATTCATGAGTGTGCGGAGAACATCTAGGAGGAAGAGCATTGGCTTGCAAGATCATGAGATAGGGATTTTATTGGCCTATAATGAAACAGAACACACTTGAGTTTACTTAAAAGTGTGAAAATCATTGAGAATCTGAGATTATGGATTAGACTTTTGATGACAGCAAACATTTATGTTTTTCTATGATTGCCTTGCCTACTAATTCTTTAGGTCCACAAGATCGAACACAACTCAAGACCAGCTCAAGTTTGAGTAAATTTAGGTTGAGTTAGTCTGAAATATTTTTCTTTTTCTAGAGTCAATTATAAAAGTGATTCATGATGCTAAGTAACCTTGCACACACACACTTGAGAGGTTTTCTAACTTTTTCTATTTTGAGTACATCGGTCTGGCCGATGTTTATATCGACCAGGATGATCCATTAAAAATAGAAACCCTAATTAGGGCATCCTGGTCAAGCAGCCGTCATTAAGAAAGTTATCCTGGACGATCCTTGTATCGGCCAGGATGATAGGCTCAAATAAAAAAGAATCAGCTACCATGATAAATTTAGGTATTCTTTATTTTAAAATATCGGCCGGGATGAACTCAATATCGGCCTGGACGATGCAGCATAATTATGCCTAAATTAATCTAGCAATTATGGAAAGTAATTAAGGCTGATTGATACAATCACATCGGCCGTGCCGATCGCAAAATCGGCTAGGATGATGGATTAGATGATTGACATCGGCCAGAATTCATCCAGGGCGATGTTCAGGATGATTTACCTCAGATTTGAACTAATCATCTAGGACGATATTGTATCGGGCTGGACGATGTAACCAATTTTCTTCTGATCGTCACAAATCGTCCTGGTTGATTGAGCTTAATTTGTACTGATCATACATAACAATAGAAATATCATCCTGAATGATAATGTTGGTTCTTAAAATTCTATTTGAAGGACACGAATTCTCTCATGCTTAACACCTTGAGTGCTGCTGTCTTGACTTGAGAGAGCCTTGGGAGAGGGAGAGAGAGAGAGAGAGAGAGAGAGGAACTTGTTGAGGGGGAGTTTGTGAGAGGGTTCACAAAGGTTGCTCCAAGTAAGGTTCCAAGTCATCATCTCCGTTCTTCAACCTTCATCCTTGGGAAGTTCTTGGGAGCTTTACTTCAGCAAAAGGTTGGATTCTCTGCTCGCTTCACGAGGAAGCAAAAGGAGTCGGTTCTCTGCTGCACCGGGGTTAGTGAAAAGGAGTCTGTTATAAAGACTTCTCTGCCTAGCTGTGGCAGCTAAATAAGAGACACTTAGTTTGTGCAATACTCAGAGGGTACCTCTGAGGAGTGGACGTAGGTCAAGGTTTGACCGAACCACTATAAATCTGGTGTGATCTTTCTTTGTTTTACTTTCGCATTTAATTTTCGTATCCGCTACTCTTGTGGTGAATTATTTTGTTTTTAATTTTGTGCTTTATCTAAAGAAAAATTTTAAAAAATACCAATTCACCCCCCTCTTGGTTAGCCTCGGGCTAGTTCTTAAGGGCTTAACATCCCTAACAAACTTTCAAGTGGTATTAGAGCGGGATTCATAAAAATTAAGTTTGAAAACTTTTTGAATTTTCATCCATGGCTAACAACGGAAATCGTAATACTGTGGAAGAGTATTCTATTACCCCTACCACCTTTGTTTGATAATATTCCTTTTTATTTTTGGAAAACTCGCATGTCTACGTTTTTATAATAAATTGATTATCGCATGTGGATGCTTGTTAAGGATGGTTATACACCTCCAACTGGAAAATTGAATGGCCTTATTGTTCCACTTCCTTTTACTGGATGGATTCTAGATGATAGGGATTTAGCATAATAAAATGCAAAATGTTTGAACTATTTTTTCTATGCTTTGAAATCAGAAGATTACATGCGTGTTTCCACTTACGCTACTGGTAAAAAAATTTGGGATAAATTGTGTATCACCTATGAAGGTACTAATGAAGTCAAGCAGTCTCATTTGAATATTCTCTTGCATGATTATGAACTCTTTCGTATAAAACCTTCTGAGTCGATTTTTTAAATGTATACAAGGTTTACTCAAATTGTTACTTCATTGCAAGCATTAGGAATAGAACTTTCTAACTATGAAAAAATAAACAAAATTTTAATATGTTTGCCTTCCTCTTTTGGTGCAAAAATTACTGCAAAATCTGAATCTAAAGATTTAAATATATATTCGATCGATAAATTACTTGGTTCACACATTGCTTACGAGCAAGGGATGAACCAAAGAAATCTTGATGTAGATGAAAGGAAGAAGGAGAAAATGGTGGCACTTAAGGCGAACGATTCAGACACTGACTCTTCCGGGTCTGAAAGTGATGATGTTGCTTTAATCACAAGGCAGTTTAAGAGCTTTCTAAGGAAGAAGCATAAGAATCATTAAAAGTGGAATAAAGATAAGGGTAGCAAAAATTTTAAGAATTATAATGATATAATTTGCTTTGAATGCAGGAAGCCTGGGCACGTTAAAAGTGATTATCCTACGCTTAAGGCACAACCAAGTAAAGAGAAGGGTGAGGAGAAACTAAACTTCAAAAAGGATAAGAGCAAGAAGCGATTCCAAACGACATTCTGGGTGGATTCTGCATCAGATTCCTCTGAAACTGAACCTGAGGATGAGACAACAAACTTGTGCTTAATGGCAGACAATAATCTTGGTCAAGGTGACCAAGAAGACGTTAGCTCTCACAAAAGGCCTCGTGAGAGCATGTGGTACCTAGACAGCGGATGCTCTTGTTATATGACTGGAATACCAATCAATTCATATTACCGGAGACCAGGACAGGAGGCAAGTTGACTCTTGGAGACAACACCACTAGGAAGGTGGTAGACTTAGGTATAATTGGTAATTCCAAGAACCTTTTGATTGAAAATGTTTTGCTTGTAGATGGACTGAAACACAACTTGCTCAGCATAAGTTAGCTTTGTGACAAGGGTTTCATCATAAATTTTTTGGTGAATTCATACATTATGAGCTTAAATAATAATACTATTTTACAGGGAAAGTAGATCAATAATGTTTACATGCTTAATTTAAATAACATTAAATGTGCTGTTTCATTTTGCTTAAAAACTACTATCGATGATTCATGGTTGTGACACAGGAGATTATGTCATGCTAGTATGAAAATCCTTATGAAAGTGACCCAAAAAGACCTAGTTAGAGGTGTCTCCAAGCTTAAATTTTCAAAAAACCACCTTTGTGATGCCTGCCAATTAGGAAAGCAAATCCACTCTACTTTTCACTCCATTAAGGACATTAGCACCTCTAGACCTTTAGAAGTCCTTCACAAGGATTTGTTTAGACCCCGTTAGCACTGCCAGCTTGGGAGGGAAAGTCTATGGTTTTGTGATTGCCGATGATTACTTGAGATTTTTTTGGATTAGATTTCTGTCACACGAAAATGAGTCCTTTGATGAGTTTAAAGCCTTCTTCACTTGAATTCAGAAAAAGCTAGGTTGTGAGATCTTGATCATCCATAGTGACCATGGGTGAGAGTTTGAAAATAAGATATTTGGATATTTTTGTGAGGACGAGGGGATTAATCATAACTTCTCAACTCCTAGGACCCCTCAGCAGAACGGAGTAGCTGAAAGGAAGAACCGGACCTTAATGTAAGCCGTTAGAGCCATGCTTGCTGAGTATTCACTTCCAAAATACTTTTGAGCTGAAGCGGTTAACACAGCTTGTTATGTGTTGAATAGGGTAAATGTTAGAGCCAAATTAGATAAAACACTCCATGAGATCCTTGAGGGTAGGATACCCAATCTTTCCCACCTTTATGTCTTTGGTTGTAAGGTTTTCATTCACAATAATGGGAAGTCTCACTTAGAAAAATTTAACCCAAAATATGATGAAGGAGTGTTCTTAGGATATTCTAGTGTTGGGAAATCCTTTAGGGTGTTTAATAAGAGTACTTTGGTGGTGGAAGAGACTACACATGTAGTGTTTGATGAGTCTGATCCTAGAAAGCCTAGAGTTGAGGATGATGATGATGTTGGAGAGATTACCACTGTAGTAGAAAATTTAGAGAAGAGGGTAGATCACCAGAACACTGAAGGAATATGAGAGGTTACCCAAGGAGTAGAAAATGTAGATCTAGAAGAAAGGGTTGAACCTTCAAACACTTTGCCTAGAGATTGGAGATACTCTTCGAGTCACCCTAAAGATCTGATCTTAGGATGCCCTTTTGATGGAGTTAGGACTAGACATGGACTTAGGAAGGAAGTGAACCACTCTGTCTTTATCTCGATGACTGAACCCCCCAATATAAACCAAGCCCTTTCTGATGAGTTTTAGATCTTAGCCATGCAGGAAGAGTTGAACCAATTTATTAGGAATGATGTTTGGGAGCTTGTAGAAAGATCTAAGGGACAATGTGTAGTTGAAACTAAGTGGGTCCTTAAGAATAAGGTGAATAAATATGGAGTGGTGGTTAGGAATAAGGAAAGATTAGTGGCTAAGTGGTATAACCAAATAGAAAGGATAGATTTTGAGGAGACTTTTTCCCCTGTAGCTAGATTGGAAGCTATTAGAGTGCTATTAGCCTTTGCCTGTTATAAGGGATTTAAACTTTTTTAAACGGACGTTAAGAGTGCCTTTTTAAATGGGGAAATAAAAGAGGATGTGTTTGTAGAACAATCCCCAGGTTTTGAGAATTCCCAATTTTTAAATCATGTTTTCAAATTAAAGAAGGCCTTATATGGATTAAAGCAGGCACCCAGATCTTGGTATGAGAGGCTTAGCACATTCTTACTAGAAAGGGAGTTTGTTAAGGGGAGTGTAGACACCACCCTTTTCCTGAGAAAAGTAGGAGATGATTTACTCATTGTTCAGATCTATGTTGATGATATAATTTTTGGATCTTCTAATAAAAGGCTATGTGATGATTTTCTAAAATAATGAGTAAGGAGTTTGAGATGAGTATGATGAGAGAATTGCTCGACTTTTTGGGGTTTAGCATTAGACAATTAGATGATGGAACTTTTCTGAGCCAAACAAAATACATAAAGGACATCTTGAAGAAATATGAAATAAACAAAGCTAAGCTAATTAATACTCCCATGACCTCAGGAATTCAATTAGACAAGGACCCAAATGAAAAATCAGTTGATCAGAAGAAGTACAGAGGGATGATTGGATCTTTACTTTACCTGACTGCTAGCCGACCTGATATAATGTTTAACATTTGTCTTAGTGCTAGATTTCAAGCTGACCCTAAGGAATCCCACCTGACTGTAGTTAAGAGAATTCTTAGATACCTTTTAGGGACCCAAAACCTAAGAATCTGGTACCCTAGGCACAACACTTCTTTTAAGATTATTGGATTTTCTGATTCTGATTTTGCAGGATGTAAGGTGGATAAAAAAGCAATTTTGGAACTTGCCAATTAATAGGACAATTTTTAGTCTCCTGGTCTAGTAGAAAGTAAAACTTTATTGCTCTTTTCACTGCTGAAGCTGAGTACATTGCTTTAGGAAGTTGTGTGGCCCAAGTCCTTTGGCTAAAATAGCAAGTACTAGATTTAGGATTACCTATAGACACCATCTCAATTCTTTGTGATAACACTAGTGTTATTTGTATTTCTAAGAATCATATCCAACATTCAAGGACTAAGCACATTGACATTAGGCATAATTTTATTAGAGATCATGTGATTAAGGGAGATATTAACTTACACCATGTGGCAACTTAAAATCAACTGGCTGACATATTTAGTAAACTACTAGCCTTCGATACTGTTAGCACTTTAAGGACCAGATTGGGTGTGATTGACATAATGCATAAACTTGATTTCTACTGTTTTCCTGATTTGTTATTTGCTAATTACTTTACTGTATTTTTCTAGTTTTTGTTATTTATTTTTTTAGTTAGTTGTTTTTGTTTTGTTTTTAGTACTTTATTTTTTTGTATGCCTTGCTTTGTTTTCCTTTTCAAATCATCGCTGAATTTATATCTTATATCTTATTTTTTATTTTAAAAATTTGTAGTTAATATTTTACATCTCTTAATCTGCTAAAGGGTAAAAACACCATTGATTGAGTCTCTTTCTCTAACCTATTTTGGTGGTAAAACTTTCTTTTCTAACCAAAAGTCTATCTCAAATTAACAATTGAATTTTGCAATAGAGATCTTTTCTACCTTGCTATAATAATCTAGCTTATAGTTATAATCATCAAAGTTTTTTTTTTACTTCAAGATTTCTTGTTATCCTATCAATGCATCTCTCATATGATTATTGATTCTGTTTTGTGGTTTATTCTTCCCTATTTTAGAGAGTGAGTTTTCTTCTCTAATATCTAAAAGATATACTCACAACTAAGAATATTTAAAAGTATTTGGAAAAGAATTTAGCTTGAAAAAAAAAGTGGCCAATGATGTCAAAAGCAAAAGATGCGCAATGACGCTAAATTGAAAAAATTATACACAAAGTGTATCAAAAATTAAAAGATGCGCAAACTGTGCCATTCAATGGACAAGAGGCATAAAATGAGCCCAACAAAAAGCAAGCTATCTTCCTATCTTCCAACTCTTAAAACTTAAAAGAACTCATATATCACTTGAGATTTTCAAGGACTTGATTTCGGATTTTGTGATTTAACAAACTACTTTGATATATTATTTTATAAGATATTTTTTTGAAACCAAGTCTTGATTGGATCTCTTTTTCTTATCCGAATGTTTTTTCTAAGTTAGGCATTTTGATTTCAAAAGAACATTTTGCCCTAAAAGAGGTCCGAGCTTAGGATTAACATGGTCAGATATTTTACCGTTTTTTGGATTTTTGAAGTTGTTAACTCATTAACTTATAAATTTTTAAAATCAATCACATGGAGACTATATCATGCTCATGCCTTAATTTAAAAAAAAAAAACTTTGTTTTTTTTTTTTTCATTTTATTGTTGTTATTTTTTGTTGATATTATTGTTTTTGGGTCTTCACTGATCATCTCTATCCTTCCTTTGATTTGAAATTTTTTGTCACATCATCCTGACCAATATTTATATTATCCTGGACGATCAGCTTTTCTTGCTTCATAAACTCCATATGCTGAAATTCTGACTTTTCTACTCTTATCATCCTGGATGATTCTTTCATCCTGGACGATTCTTTCGTCCTAGACGATTCTTTCTCATCCTAGACGATATGATCATTCTCTCTACAATCATCTTGATCATCTTGGCTGGTATATTTTTCATCCTAGATGATGTGTTTATTGTAATCATCCCATCCGATACACTTGATCGTCCTGGACGATATACGTGTCAGTACGTTTAAAATCTTTAAAATTGCCCAGGATGATCCATTTTTGGACAATCATCCTGAACAATCCACTGTACGTCCTGGACAATATACGTGGCACGTGATTTAAAACATTTTAAATTTAGCTAGTATGATCCATTATTGAGCATTATCCTAGACGATCCACCTAATCGTCCTGGACGATCTGCTTTTTCAACGGTCGTCCGGCCTGACTCCTCGGGACGATCACTTGTATCTAATCGTCCCAGATGATATATGATTGTCCCAGATGATTGGACCGCCTTTTTTACCAATCGACCTGTTCACAATAATTGCACTAGATCGTTTTGGATGATCCTGCGATCAGCTTGGACGATCCAGCCGATCCTTTAAATTCAGAGCATTCCAACCAATATTTCTCACTTCAATCTTCTTCTCTTCTCTTGTTTGCTTCCTGTTTGCTTGCTAATGGATAGCGGAAAGCGTGCTCGTTAAACGTCTGGCAGCTCCTCGAGGGGAATGCTGGACCCTCATTTTTACTGAACTTTCATAACTACTTGGAATTCTCTGTTTGTGTTGTCATTATCAAAAAGGGAGAGATTATTGCGAATTTGAGATTATGAATTAGACTTTTGATGACAGCAAACATTCATGTTTTTCTACGACTGCCTTGCCTACTAATTTTTCAGGCCCACAAGATTGAACACAACTCAAGACCATCTCAAGTTTTAATAGATTTAGGTTGAGTCAGTCTGTAATATTTTTCTTTTTTTTTTTGAGTCAATTATAAAAGTGGCTCCTGATGCTAAGTAACCTTGCACACACACACTTGAGGGGTTTTTTGAGTTTTTTCTATTTTGAGTACATCAGCCTGGCAAATGTTCATATCGACCAGAACGATACAACTAAAAAAAAACCCTAATTAGGGCATCTTGGTCAAGCAGCCATCATTAAACAAATCGTCCTAGACGATCCTTGTATCTGCTAGGATGATAGTCTCAAATCAGAAAGAATCAGCCGCCATGATCAATTTAGGTATTCTTTATTTTAAAATATCGGCCATGACGAACTCAACATTAGCCTGGACGATGCAGCACAATTATGCTTAAATTAATCTTGTAATTATGGAAAGAAATTAAGGCTGATTGATACGATCACATATGCCGAGCCGATCACAGAATCAGCCATGATGATGGACTAGACGATTGACATCGACCAGAATCTATCCAAGGCGATGTTTAGGATGATTTGCCTCGGATTTGAACTAATCGTCTAGAATGATATTGTATCAGCCTGGATGATGTAACCAATTTTCTTCTGATCATCCCAAATCATCCCAACTGATTGAGCTTAATTTATACTGATCGTACATGACGATAGAAATATCGTTCTGACCCATTTTTTCTCATGCTTAAGACCTTGAGTGCTGCTGTCTTGACCTGAGAGAGCCTTGGGAGAGGGGGAGAGAGAGAGAGAGAGGAACTTGTGAGGGGGTGTTTGTGAGAGGGTTCACAAAGGTTGCTCCAAGCAAGGTTCCAAGTCGTCGTCTCCATTTTTAGTCCTTCTTCCTTGGGAGGTTCTTGGGAGGTCTACTTCAGCAAAAGGTCCGGGTTCTCTGCCCGCTTCAGGAGGAAGCAAAAGGAGTCGGTTCTTTGTCGCACCGGGGTTGGTGAAAAGGAGTCTATTGTAAAGGCTTCTCCGCCTAACTGTGGGAGCTAAAGGAGAGACACTTAGTTAGTGCAATACTCGGAGGTGCTTCCGAGGAGTGGACGTAGGTCAAGGTTTGATCGAACCACTATAAATCTGGTGTGATCTTTCTTTGTTTTACTTTCGCATTTAATTTCCGCATTTGTTACCCTTATGGTGAATTATTTTGGTTTTAATTTTGTGCTTTCCCTAAAGAAAATTTTTAAAAAATACCAATTCACCCCCCTCTTGGTTAGCCTCGGGCTAGTTTTTAAGGGTTTAACATCCTTAATGAACTTTCAAAATTTGTCAATTGCATTCCAATCTCACCCATATACTTGCTCTGGAGCTTATATCACTTCAGAGCCCCTGGCCTTTCGTCCAATGAGGAATTGATATAATGGGACCCTTCCCTATAGCCATTGGATAATGAAAATTCATTATCTTGATTGTAGATTACTTCACCAAATGGGTGGAGGTAGAACCTTTGGCGAAGATTATTGAAGCAAATGCCAAGCAATTCTTATGGAAGAATATAATCTGTTGCTTTGGCATTCCTGCCAGAGTCATCACTGATAATGAGACACAGTTTACGGGAAAGATCCTTACATCTTTTTGTATGGATTTTCATATTCAGCTCATCAACATAATTGTCTATCATTCTCAAGCAAATGGGCAAATAAATGTTACAAATAGAACAATTCTGAAAGTGATAAAGACATGCCTAGGGAAAGCTGGGGGGACAATGGCCTGAAGAACTCCCAAGTGTCCTCTGGGCTTATCGGACCACTAGCATAACTGCTACAGGAGAGACCCCGTATAACCTTTATTTTGGTACAGAAGTGGTCATACTAGTTAATATTGGAGTCTCGAGCAACAGAGTTCAGACTTTTGACCTTAGTAGTAACGAGGAGAGACTCAGAAAAATTTGGATCTCCTACCAAAAGTAAGAGATGAAGCCTCACTCAGGACCGCTGCATACCACCAAAGGATTGCTCGTCACTACAATCGGAGGGTGAGACCTCAATCTTTCTCTATTGGGGAATTAGTTATGAGAAGCATCGAAGCCATTATAAAAGGCCCTCAGCATAACAAGCTCTCCCCCCTCTAGGAGGGTCCTTATTTGTTGGCGGCTATGGTCAAGCCTGGAACCTTCAAACTAAAGGATGCTAATAGAAAAATGCTCCTCCGGACTTAAAATGTCGGCAACCTTTGCAAGTACTATCAGTAGGAGTTGATAATACTATTTGTTTGGTGCTATGTTGTTGATAGTATTTGTCTTGTATTATATCCCCTCAAGTGATTATGCTTTGTATCTTTCAAGTTTTATGTCAATTTTTCTTATACCCCTTGTATGTTAATTATGGGAGAACTCTTTTTCTTTCATATCCATAAGTTATAATAGGGACTTATTGTACCGTCTTATATAATACAGTAATGTGATGTTCACTTTGTCGTGATACTATCTCTTCTCCTCAAACTCTTTTTTCGTAATTCAAGAAATACATAATCTACATTATATCTCAATCACTGGATGATCAATCCCAGGGAGATTTGATCCGACCTCTTCCATACAGGTTAAAAATCATCAAGCAAATTCTTTGATTAACAACTTCGGATAGGTCAAGATATCCAAGGCTGATATTTCTTGCATTCACTCAAGTCAAAAAAGACCATCAAAATATTTCTCATTGGAATAAAATTTGAGTCAATTTTAAATGCATGTGAAAAAAGAGAGATATTAATAATTTTTTTATATCACTAAACATTGAGTACATCATATGGAAGTATCAACAACAAACACATATATAATCAGTAGAAATAAAATAAAGTGATACAACATAACATCAAAGCCATTCTACAGGATCTCAATATCATCCTCATCCTCCTCCAGGGAAAAAGCCTAATGCAACTCACTCCTAATTCTTGACCACCAGAGTCTGAAGAAGGATCACCAGAAGCCTAGCTAGGAGTCAACCCCTCAATCTCATCTCTAATCTTGCGCTACACTGTACGAACGCTCTTCATAAAACCTTTGATAAAGACATCCTCCATGCAATCTGCCTCTAAATCCTTCTCCTCCACATCATAAATATGATTGCGAGCTTCCTGAATGTGATCCTTCATAATTATCTTGAAGGCATAAGAATTCTTGAACTCTTCTATGACTGTAGATGGCAATTACTAGGCTTCCTTCTCTGACATCATACTCTGGAGTATCTTATTCTCAGCTTCAAGGATTTGCTGATCTTTTATCTGCTAGTTGATTGTTGTATGTGCATCCACCAACTCCATATGTAGGCGATCCATCTGTTTATTTTGTGAAGAGGCTGAACTTATCTTATTTGCCAGCTCTGCTCTACATTCTTCTAACTGCTCCTCCACCGCATGCAACTCCTTGACATTACCATCATATTTATTCTTGTATTCTCCCTGAAGGTATTTGACCTTTACAAATTCGATGTTCCAGTCATTCAAGGTCTTGGACATCTCATGCTTGAAATTGATTTGCTGCTCCAACTGAAGCAACAAAAACACAATTGCATAAGAGATATATCTTATATATATATATATATATATATATATATATATATATATATATATATATATATATATATATATATATATATATATATATATATATATATATATATATATATATATATATATATATATATATATATATATATATATATATAATAATGAGAGAAAAAAAGGCAAACTCACCAACTCCTCAGGACGTCAACAGCCAATGCACCGATGTTTCAAAACATATTCTGGAATGTATGACTTGGATGGAAAGATATGAGGACCTTTGCTAGCGACCACCAAAATTTTATCTGCCTTCTTCTTCTTTGATGCCTACAAATCTCCCTCATTCCCTGGTCTCTTAGAATGATTTTTTTGGGGAACTGCCTCTGGAACTTTCACAGACTTCTTTAACATTATGGCATGCGATCTTCTTGCTTGAGTAGATAATCCCACATTGAACAAATATTCTTCATCTATATATCTGCTCAAATAACACACCTAATAATATAAGGTGTCGATGTCAGGAAGCTTAAGTATCTTCAATAAATCTTTTGCACCAACGTGTTGGGGAACATGTAACTCATTCAACTTTCCCCATTTCTCTTGAAGATTCCAATCATTTTGCACATTAAAAAGTCGCTAATTCAATCTTTCGATGGGTCTTGAGTATGAATATACAACCATTTGGATCTGAAAGAAATGTGGCCATGCACATGATTAAAGAGACGCCCATCCGAGAAAGACAATATGAAGATAACACCACCCCATGGTCTCTAAAAAGCATGATCAGGCCCATTATGATCGATATGGCTCTATAGGAAAATTGAGATAAACTCACTCTACACACTGTTAGAATGTCAATCAATTCAGGAGATGGTGGAAACCGCAATCCCACTCGCAAACTGAATTCGTACACCGTCATAAATCTCAGAGGAGGAAAATTGGCACGATCAGATCTCGTCAGCACCTTCATCACTAGATCATTAGAAAAATGAATTTTTTTCCTAAAGGAGATGAAAGAATCCTCAATAATGGTGGAAATAACATTATCAGTCTTCAACGCCTTGTGAGTCTTCTTTGAACCTTCATATCGGTGCACAGGAAGATCTTCTATGGTTGGAGGATTTCTTTCAGAAGTGTGATCACCCATTTCAATTGCTTTACTAAAGAGGGGTGCTAATCTGAGTTGGGAAAATCACCTACGAAAGATAGCGGAAAGCCTCTAGAGTAGGAAGAAAAACAGGTGAGAAAGAAATAAGAGGAAAGAAAATCTCCAACTTCCGTACAAGAGGAGGGGCACTGAGTCAAGTAGGGAAAGTCACCTACTGAAAAATAGCGAAAAACCTCAACTATCAAATAGCTAGAGGGAGAACAGGAGAAGTTACAATTTTTCTCTTGGCTCTAGGGGTCTTTTTATAGTTTTTTTAGAAAAGGGGAAAGTTTCTTGAGTTTTCTGGCATTTTCTAATTTTTCTAATTTTTCAAAATTTTTGGGGTTTTTTGGGGATTTTTTATGATTAAAAAAAATTTAAGTCGATTCGGCCAACCGCTGGCCTGAACTGCCGCTTGGCTGCTAGCGGGCGCGTGGCACCGCGCGGGCCAGGCGCGGGCCGGCCGGGTCGCAAGGGGGCCCAGGAGAGTAGGCTAGTCGGGCCGAGATCGGGCACGAAGCGGGCCCTAAGCGCAGCGCGGGTGGGCCTAGGCGCGCCACGGGAGGACCGCCACGCAGGCCAAATGGCCTGGCGCACTGTTTCGCGGCTGGTCGGTTCTGCTTGTTCGGCTGCCCAAACAATCTCGGGTCCAATTTTTGCCCCAAAAGGCTAAATCAAATGTTTTTGGGGTCCCCGGGACCATTTTTTAACATTTCGGATTCAATTTCGATAGTTTTAAAGCCATTTGAGGCTCCTACATGAAAGATTGGATTTTGAGTAACATGAAAAATTCTCCAAAATTTGTGACGTGTATTTTCGAACTCATGGAGCTTCGACGTTTGAAAATAGGGGGGCAACTGATATATCCTCAAAAAATTATCTTGATCGGGCACGAATCTTGAGGCAAAATCGAGCCGAAAACTTCAAAAATTAAAATCGGGATCACCTAAACTCCTATTTCAACAAGCTTATAGTCAAACCAAGCGTCTCGGAAATACAAACCCAACAACACCAAATTCAACTCGATTCGAGCCCAAATGAGTCCAAATCAAGCACCAAAAGGGCTATTGGAAAGTTCAAACCATAATTTGAGTTAACAAATGGTTTTGAAATATTATGTTCATATAGTCAAAACCAGCGGCTTGACGAGACAAATCCAAAGAGCCTAAGATTGCCAAATTCTGACATCATTAAGATCTTCAAATGTTTGACGAACGGTGCACGATACAGGGATTCAATATCGGCTGTCCATCCGACCACGCCCTATTTACCCCTGATCTCTCACCTATTTACAAGGCATGCCACTCCATAATATCTAGAAATAGGACCCAATCTAGAAGCAAGAAGAAGAGAAGAAGAAGAGAAGGATTGGAGGGAAGAAACTCCTCCACGACCACCGCCGGAATTCTGCTTGACGCCCGAGGGACGCTGGAATTCCGCCGGACGCCAGAGTTACGCCGGAATATTGCCAGATGCCCAAGTGACACCAGAATTCTTCCCAATGCCCAAGTGACGTCAAAATTCAACCTGATGCTTAAGTGACGCCTGAATTCCGCCCGATCTCCAAGTGACGCCGGAACTCTGTCTGACATTGTATCTTGATTTCAATCCAAAAGTGATTCATTGTAATCTGATCGTCATAACTTTTACGGACGAGTTAGCCTCTTGTATCTCAAACAAAAACTAGTGAAACTTTTTCAACTGGTTGTGGCCCCGTGGTTTTTTTCCTTTCCAGGGTTTTCCACGTAAAAATATGGTGTTATTTTATCTGCTGTTTGTGTGCTGAATATCTGTGTAACACTAAGAAGAATAATTTCTAACTCTACCGCCGCTTATATTCTAGTCCGCAGCAAATGCAATGAAAGAAATTCCAACAAAAAATTTTAGCTAACAAAGCCTTATTAATTGAACAT
Organism: Dendrobium officinale; assembly: GCA_019514585.1. Lineage (NCBI taxonomy): Eukaryota > Viridiplantae > Streptophyta > Magnoliopsida > Asparagales > Orchidaceae > Dendrobium > Dendrobium officinale. Next base: position 36,857,535 of record CM033687.1, read on the forward strand.
CTCACTAAATCCAAGCTAGAATAATTATTTTCAAATCTCCTTAAATTCTTTTCTTTCCAAATAAAATAAATAGAATAACAAACCAAAAGAAAAGAAAAAATTAAATTTTCACATCAGAATTCAAATAAAAAGTAAAATTAATCTAAACAAGAAAAAAATTTAATATAAAAATTAACTAATTTACCTGAAACTTCTCGGACAATACAGACGCTTCTAGGCTGCCTTGTCCAACGCACGGTCCTCATCCAGCCAAGACCATCTAGTCCATATTGTGGACCCACATCGTAAAATAAAGCACGTGGCACATGCCACACCGACCAAGCCACACGCGCGCAGCGCTCGTCGTCCTCTTATCTTTTTCTCCTTGCACTCCCTCCTCTGATGTTCCCCCGACCAAATCCATGGCCGCCAGTACTGCACTTGGTTTCCTCAGCCTCACACCGACTTCCAAAATACATCCTTTAAAACCCTTGAAGCCCACTCCTGTCCTCCTTCCTCTCGCCACCCACACCCTTAGTGCCACTCTACCCTCTTCTGCCGTCAGCATCGCCATAGCCGCGGCCGCCTCCGCGTCTGCTTTCTCACTACCTGAATTTATCATCCCTCCGGATGCACTTGCTGTTGGTGGGGAGTTCGGGATACTCGAGGGGCGCTCGTTCGCGCTCGTACACCCGCTGGTGATGGGCGGCCTTTTCTTTTACACTGTGTGGACTGGCTACTTGGGATGGCAATGGCGCCGTGTCCGAACCATCCAGGAAGAGATTAACGAGCTTAAAAAGCAGGTAAAGTCACCGGTACCAGCCACCGTTGCCGCCGGTGGCGTTGAGTCCGGCAGCCAGGAGCCAGCACCACCGCCGCAGGCGGCGATTTCTTCTGTTGAGAGGAAGATATCTCAGCTTTCTGAGGTATGGATGAATTGGGGTTTTCTTAGCGTAAGGAACGTATTCGACTAAATGTCTGTTAGAAATTTGATTTCATTTTTTTTTTGTTGAATAGGAGAGGAAGGAGTTGTTGAAAGGAGGGTTTAGAGATCGACACTTTAATGCTGGATCAATATTGTTGGGGTTTGGAGTATTCGAATCCGTGGGCGGCGCAGTCAATACGTGGTTCCGAACTGGGAAACTCTTTCCCGGACCTCACCTCTTTGCTGGCGCAGGTGCTTGCTTAATACCCCTTATTTTCATGAATCTGGCTTTATATGCTGCTTGTGAACTTTTGAGTGATAATTTATTTGCTTGATCGACCCACGAAGGTATCGAGTCGACTTAGAGCGTGCTGAACTCATGCTGAAATTTGTAGAAAGTAGAGTTAGTACATACTGTAACACAGCTTTAGTGATGCCTGTATCTTAATGATACAGTATAAATCTCATGAGGAAGATGATGTGCTTTTCTATTCTATATTCATTTTACTCTGTTAGAGGTACAATCTATATTATATATGGTGAAGATAGTCATGCCTTTACACATGGACGCATGGGATTAATTCGGTTTGTTGTGGATTGAAGGTTAGGATTCATCTTGTGCACATGGGAGATGTACTCCTATCAGAGGTTGAGCCATGAGGTTCTTTTAGCCCCCCTCAATGTAACAGACTAGATTGGATTGTCAGATTGCTTCTAAGACAACTGAATCTGGCCGTGGACGGTGGTTTTGTGAAAATGTCTATTGTATGGTCTTGAGTGCTGATAGGAATAATGTGAACTATCTGGCAGGGAATGTGATGATGAATGAAGTGATGATCCACTTCTTTGTGTTTTGTTCTAGCATGGAAGACATGATTATTGACTAAAGCTGTGGTAGACATGTTGTCACAGTGAAGATCCGTTGATTGTAGTAGATCAATGTGGAAGTCCTGGAGATGTTGACAAAGCCATATAATGTTTGTGATAGCAGCTGCTAGAGGACCTGTCAATCAGCATCCGAGAGGAGTATATTTGTGCTGTTTTTTGACATTCTAAGATAGTAAAGTATTGCACAGAAATATACAGTAGCCGAAGATGGACTTGCATGTGGAATGATCGCCAGCCCAATCAGCATCCGAGAACAAGATGAGGCGAAGAGGTCCTTTGGAAATGGGGAGACCATAGTCTACTGTTCCCTTGATATAGCAGAGTACTTGTTTGAGCAGATAGGTATGTTCAGGCTGTGGTTTATGCATTTGTTGGCACAGAAGATTGACCTAATATGCTATATTAGGTCTGGTAAGTGTTAGGTACTGGAGGGAACCTGTGAGTTTGCGGTAAGTGTGTAGATCTGCTACAGTTGAATTGGCTGGAATTAGAAGCGGAAGCTTAGTATAGGACGGGTTCGAGAGAGACTTGCATAGCGACATTCTTGCTGCGTCCAGTATGGATTTGGCTTATTGAGTCTATGGCGGAAGTATGCATTAGAGTGATGGTTAATGGATATTCCTAGGAGCGTGTTGACTATACCCAAGTGCTTCATGGCGAACTTCTTGTTGAGCTGCAACACAATGTTGGACAGTACTGTAGGATCGATACCTGTAAGAAGTATATCGTCAACATATATGAGTAAATAAGTTTGAGCGTCCTCAGTGTTTCAAGTGAGGAGGGATGGGTCTACTCGGCTTGGATGAAATCCTAGCTACTTCAGGTCTACTAAGAACGTGTGGAATGTTTAAGTCCGTAAATTGTTTTCCTAAGAAAGCATACATGATTCGGGTGTAAAGAGTCTATGAATCCCTTAGGATGTGTCACTTATATGGCATTTGTAAGTTCACCATGTAGGAAAGCGTTTGTTACATCCAGCTGGTGAAACTGTCATTGTTTTTTTACAACAATAGTTAATAGAGATCGGATTGTGGGAAACTTGGCGACTGGTCTAAATGTCTCAAGGTGCTTATTTCCTTGGGCTACCAGGAATGCCTTGTAGCGAGCAATTGAACCATTGGAGTGGACTTTGGTACAACCAAGAATAGGTGTGTTTGTAGGTGGTGGGACAAGAGTCCATATGCCCTACTATTGAGGAGCGAGAAATTCATTGGCCATAGCTTGTCATAACTGAGGAGATTTGGAAGCAACAACATAGGTGGTTGGATCTGAAACCGATGAGCTAGTAGTTGTGGAATGTTGGTGAAGGAGATTTATGATTGTTTTTGGTTTGAGCGAACCTGTCTGAAGTCTCGTTATCATGGGATGATGATAGACCGGTTCACATGGTTGCTGTAGGAAAGATATAGTGGGATGAGCGGGTGATTGACATGTAGGTGTGGGTGTAAGACAGTGATCAGGTGCGGGAATAGAGACTGGTGACGGCAAGCTTGTAGCAGATGTATTAGAGAATATGGTTAGTGGATGGGAGGACATGCAAGTGGGAGTGAGTAAGAGAAGGTTAGTGGGAGGTGTAGAGGTTGATGTGGTTACTGGAGAGGTGCGTTGAAAGGAGAATGTAGCTTCATCAAAGGTAACGTGACGAGAGATGATAGTGCGATTATTAGTGGTGTCTAGATGCCTGTATCATTTGTGAGAATTTGAGTAGCTTAGAAACACACTGGGAGCAGATATGGATTCAAGTTTAAGTCGGTGAGGAGGTGGGGTCCATGGAAAGAAGAGACAACCAAATGTGCGAAGGAATGAGTAGTCAGGTTATTGGTTGTAGAGAATTCAAAGAGGGGATTGATTTTGCGTGGTTTTGGACTGTAGTCTGTTGATGAGATATGCTGCTGTAAGAACAGCATCTGGCTAATAAGTGTAGGGAAGCTGCCATATTTAGGAGTGTCCTCGTTGTCTCCATAAGATGTCTATGTTCTCCCTCGGCCATGCCATTCTGTTCAGGTGTATATGGATACGATATTTAATTAATTATACCATTTAGTTGAAAAGATTGAAGGTTAGATTGAGATATTCAATCCCACCATTAGATCTCAATGTTTTAATTGAGTGTGATAATTGTTTCTCAATCAATGTTTTGAATTTATGAATATTGAGTAAACTTCAGATTTGTTATCTCATTGGAAAAAGTCAAATAAAGCGAGAGAAGTCATCAATGAACACTACATAATAGTGATAACCTTGATGAGAAGTAACATGGGATGAATCCCATACATCCGATTAAATGAGTTCTAGGGAGGAGGGGGGGGGGGGGTGGGGGGTGGTTGATGAGTGAGATATAAATTTTGAAAACTTAATCTTGTGGCCTTTTGAGGCTTTACAAGAGGAACATATAAAGGAAACTACGGGAATATTCATATGCTTGTTGCTATTGTGGAATTTGAGTGTCTATGGGTGAGGATGACCCAATCTATTATGCCAGAGTGAGTTGTAGCTGTTGGTGGTGGAGAGGGCTGAATGCTTTGATTATTTTGTTGGGTGATGGGAGCACATAGAGTCCGTTATAGAAAGGACCCTTTAGAAGTACTTGATTTGTCATTGAATCCTTGAGAACAAAATTGAAGGCATCGAAACAAGAAGATATGTTATTAGCTTTGGTTAAGTTGGAGATGGAAAGAAAATTATGGGATAGATTTGGGATGTGAAGCAGTGGCGATAATAGAAGCTAACAAGACGGTGTGAGAAGAATGCTGTCACTTGTGTGAGCAATTGAGATCAAACTTCCATTGCCTATTGTAATACTGTCATTGCCGTGGTAAGGTTTGAGATTTGTTATATTGTTGATGCAATTTGTAAGGTGGGATGAGGCACTCGAATCGAGATACCAATCCGGGTTGGGGGCTTTGTTGGTAGCAATCATGGCTTTCTGTTGGTTTGAAGGAGCCGCAGGAACATAGTTCATGTTGAGAGACGATGCCAACAATTTGCTGCAGAATGTCCTTTCTTGTTTCAAATTTGGCAGGTGGGTAAAGAGGATGCTGGAGATCTATTGGTAAAGATGGCAGGTCCGCCTCTTCCTCTACGGCCATGACCACGATTGGAGTATAGAGCCATATTTGGATCGGTAGCTTGCTGGTGACAAGAGGACTCCGCTTGAATGTTGATTTCCTCACTTAGCAACAATGAATACAAATCTTCTAAGCTGATTGGATGAATCATAGTTCTGATAGATGTTTTGAATGCTTGATAAAGGGGAGGCAGTACATTCAGCATATAAAGTATGATATCTTCAGTGTCAATATTTGCTCCTGCTGTAGTGATTTTATCCACCATTGTTTTGATCTCAGTTAGGTATTATTATTGTTGAGATTTCCCAGGGAAATATTGTGGAGTTCATTCTTGAGTTGAATGACTCTGGAACAAAAAATGGCTCTGTCCTCATCCACTTAAATAGGAGACCCAGTAGACTACATCATCATCAAAAGTTGTCCTATTCCTGCATCACTGAAGTTTGTCATTTCAAATATCAAAACAATAGTGCCAGTTCAATTATCTAATGACAACTATCAAATGTGGAGATCACAAGCACTCAAATTATTATGTGCCAATGGATTTGAAAACTTCATAAATCCTTATGCTGCAGCCCCAACTCATCTAACTTAGTCTCCTGATGGAACTATAATAGTTAACCCCAAATACACAGAGTGGGTTTTGATAGATCAGAACTTAGCACCTGTAATCTGCTCTACACTAACACCATCTATTCTTCCCGACATTCTACATCTAGAATCATGATATGATACAATGTAGAAAGTAGAGTTAGAACATACTATAATGCAGCTTTAGTGATGCCTTTACCTTAATGATACAGTATAAAGCTCAAGTGGAAGATAATGTGCTTTTCTGTTCTATATTCATTTTACTCTGTTAGAGGTACAATTTATATTATATATAGTAAAGATAGCCATGTGCATTTACACATCGACGCATGTGATTAATTCAGTTTGGTGTGGATTGAAGGTTAGGATTTATCCCGTGCACATGGGAGATGTACTCCTATCAGAGGTTGAGCCATGAGGTTCTGTTAAAATGTAATATTTCACTTGACATCTATTTGAGGTCTAAGTTGAGAAAAAAATATATATATTTCTAGTAGAGTTTGGAAAGGAAAATTTGAGTTTATATGCCCCATAATACCCAAAGTTGAAGAAATATACCTGCCATTTTATTTTTAGAGAAAATGCAGAAAATTCATTTTGGACCAAAATACTCCTTCCTATACTCATATCCTGATGTATAGTAGGAATGCCATCCCACCGTTACAATTTCAGCTTTCTCTTTTAATATCGTCACTGTCTTTATCCTAGTTTTTTCACTGAAGAGGGATTACGCCAATGAAGTTGGATATTTTTTTCATTTATCTGCAGCTTAAGCATAAGAACTCACTAAAGAGTGAGACATATCACATAAGAACTCACTAGTCATCAGCACTGTCATCACTCATTAGTCATCACTTATCAGTCATTAAGGGGGTCTTCATTTGAATCATCCTTATGATGAATTGCTCTCTTCTCTTCCTCCTCTCCTATAGAGTTCAATATCTTCCAATCAGCTCCTTCCTCATTATCAGTTATCTTCCTCTTCCCTAAATATTTTTGAACAATATCATAATGAATAATAGTGTAATACATTAATAAAAGTCTAAGAAAAGAAAACTATATTATTTATATACCTTTTTTGATTTGTTCCTGAGTTGTGGTGGATGTGGATGCTTTAAGACCATAAAAGAAATCAATATTTAAATCTTCATATTGTAATTCAGACGGCATCACTTCAACTTCATCATCTACAAACCACTCATCATCAGATGTCACATCATCGCAAAGCAAAGGATTGTCATCGTCCATTAATCCTTTTTTCTTCAAATTTCTATCTCTGAGTCTCCTATTGTACATAATGTACACCAGTGAGTTCATCTTCAATATCGATAAGCAATTTCTCCTCTTTGTATGCATTTGGTTGTAGGTACTCCAATTTCTTTCACAGTCAGATGAAAAGCATGTCAAGCCCAAAACTTTCACAGCAAAATGCTGTAATTTTGGAGTCCCATCACCAAATTGAATCCACCACTCAACTGTAAATCATTTGACAATTGTATCTTTTGCTTGTTGTAATCCAAAAAAATCTTTGTTCCTTAAAGGTACCAATTGCATGTCAGCATTTGATCTTTCAGTTGTATCACTTATTAGTCGATCCATGTAATGATACAATTCCAACTTTATTTCAGGGTTCATAGACTTGTTCTCTGCATATTGATACTGAGAGTTTAGGTAGTAGCCAGCGGCATGCAAGTGTCGGTGAAGTTGTAGTTCCCACCTATCATCAATAATATTCCAAATTTCCCTAAAGCTTCCCTCACTGCCTCCTAAATTAGAGGCAATCATCTCTTTGGCTTCATCCATGGCATTGTAGATGAAACCCATTGCAGGCTTCTTTTCAGCATCCACCATCCTTAAAATATGAACTAAAGGTCTAGTGGTTGTAATGACATATAAGATACTTTGTCAAAATCTGTCATTTAAAACAATCTTTCTAATATCTTTTCCCTCAGCCTTCTTCGCCCAAGCACAACTCAACCACTGTGTAGGTGTGAACATAGCCTCTAAAGATTGCCTAGCATCTAGCATGCTCTCTAAGGTAAAGTAAGCGGTGACAAATCTTATTGTTGCTGGCCTTAGAATTTCTTTCTTCGAAAATTTTCTCATAAGAGCTAGAACCCAATAGTGGTTGTAAATAAACTTGGTTATTTTTTTGGCTTTAGTGAGTGTATTATTATGTTGAGGTAGCTCCCCATGCTTCTCAAGAATCAGATTTATGCAATGTGCAGCACATGGAGTTCAGTACAGATGTTTCATCTTCTCCATAAGTTTATGACCTGCAGCCTTATAAGAACTTGCATTATCTGTCACAATTTGTACAACCAAATGTTCTCCAACCTCATCAATAATGCTATATAATAATCCAAATATGAACTCAACATCTTTGACCTGGTTAGATGCTTCAATTGATCTTAAAAACACAGTACCATAATGATTATTAATGAGGATGTTGATCAGACTTCTATGTTTGATATCATACCACCCATCTGACATAATTGTTACTCCTGTTTGGGCCCAAGTCTTCTTAATTTCTTTGATGCTTTTATCAGTGCTTTCCAACTCCTTCAAAATCCATGTTCTTAAATCATACATGGTTGGAGGTTTGAACCCTCTCCCAAATGCTCCAACTGAACGAATCATGTTGTAATAAGCAGGTGATGTTGCAACATTAAATAGAATTGCATTTTCGTAGAAGAATCTACCTATATCCTTACACACTCTTCTCCGTGCCTTCCTTGCATTTTCTGGGGCCATCTTCTATGTAGCAGAAGGCCTATCCTCTGATGTGTCAACCATATAATGATCCATAGGCCCTCTAGCACCCCTAGATGAAATGGGCTTCATAGAAGAAGATTAATCCCTAACGCTACGCTCACTCCCGTAGTAAGATCCAACATCAACTCTGTCCTCAAATTGCTTCTGTGCAAGATGTTTTGAAGTGGTAGACTTATTCATGTATGACTTTATCTCATCCCTTACAGTATCAGAAACTTTAGAGCATGGAGTAACATTCTTGTGAGAACTTGAAAGGTGTTCCTTCATCCTAATTACACCACCTTTCACAACTTTATCACAGTAATTGCATTTTAGATAGATATATGTTTTATCACTCTCTCCTACATCCACCTGAGTGCTATGTTTCCATGCTGGATCTTTTCTATGACCTGATGCAGCCTTATCCTTATTTCTTACCATACTGATTGAGAAAAATAGGAAGTAAACGAGTTCTTACTAATCTTTTCTATGACCTGATGCAGGTCGGAGGAGACAGCAGCCTCGGCCAGAAGCGTACGCCGATCGGACTGAGAAGACAACAACCCAACTCGCAGTCTCGCAGTAGAAGAAACCTCCAAGCAAAATGCGAAGAGAACAACTCTCGTTTAGGGTTTAATATGCGTGTTGGATGTGTTCGGTATTATATAATGTTGAGCCGTCAATAAAGCAGAACACTGCATATTCTATGCATATTTTCTGCGTATGTTATGAGTATACACTACGTATATACTGCGTATGTACGTCGTATTATATGCGTACTCCATACGTATTTTGTAAAACTTCTAAAGTATTTGTAAATTAGCAGTTGGAGCTGCTGTAACTTAATTTATGATTTTGTATTAATATTTAATAAAACATATGATTTTCTGGTTATAGTATGAGTACCGGATGTGTTCAATATTATATTGTGCGTAATCTATGCGTACGCTGTGCGTAATATATGGGTATACAATGCATTCACCATGAGTATGATGTGCGTACTCTCTTCGTGAACTTTGCGTATTTTGAAAAATAAAAAATAATTAAAAGATCATTTAATGTAATTTGATAAATACAATTTTAATGACTATGTACAATATAAAAAATACAAAAATAAATTAAAAGAACATTTATAACAAATACAATTTTACAAGAGAACCTATGCACATTCTATTAAAAATATTAAATCAAAATAATTACAAGAGAAGCTTTCTTTGATGTTTAGACATGATTGTCAAACAGAAATAATGCCGGCTTAACAAAAGGTAAGATTTTTTACTTAAGAGTTAAGAGCAAAGTCTAAGGCTGTTGGTAGATTGTGATTCATTTGAGGCTAAGGATTACCTAATTTTGAAATGTACTTATTTATCCTCATCCTCAGAAGAATCACAAACTAATAGTAACCTTAGACTAAGCTTTGAAGTAAAAAATCTAACCTTCTATCAAGCCTGCATTACTTCTGTTTGAAAATCACGTGTTACCATAAGCCAAGCGTTCCCGCATTATATAGTGGAAATTTTAATGTTGAACAATAGTAAGCAATAAATTTTAAATAATGACTCATAAAAATTCAACCAACCCTCCCAACCATATCTGCCACCTGTCAGTCCAGAACTAACAAAAATTATTATTAATGTCACGGCCCCTCAGTCCATACAACATATAAGTAAGCTAAAAACAAAGATAGATATTAAGTAAAATATTTAATAGAATATGTGCATGTATTATTTGTACTATATGCGTCTTATGTTAGTAATGTGCGTGTGTATTATGCGTACTCTATGCGTCTTTTGTGCGTGCATCTAATGTGTCATAACAAATTTAAGTTCAACGTGTTAAACATATTCCTCATCATTTTAATGTAAGTAACTTAAAAATAAAGATAGATATTAATTAAAAAATTTAATAAAATTTGATGAATAAAATTAACTGCGTAATGTGTGCATGTATTATATGTATTATACGCGTCTTTTGTGCGTGCATTATGCGTATTATTTAAAAACGTTTAAAAAACATTTTTAAAATTATTATTTTTTGTTAAAATAAATAAGAAATTCAAATACTAATCTTTAAACGTAAATGCCAAACACAAAATATTTCAAACATCATATTCCTTATTTCTCTTCCTTAAATACAATCCACCAAGAGTCATAAACCCTTTTTACTTGTTCAAATATCATATTCAAGACTAGAAAATGAAATCATAATAATCACATTGCGTCTAATGTGTAATAATAAATTTAAGTTCAACGTGTTAAACATATTCCTCATCATTTTAATGTAAGTAACTTAAAAATAAAGATAGATATTAATTAAAACATTTAATAGAATTTGATAAATAAAATTAACTATGTAATTTGTGCATATATTATGCGTACTCTATGCATTTTTTGTGCGTGCGTTACGCGTATTATTTAAAAACATTTAAAAAATATTTATAAAATTATTTTTTTCGTTAAAACAAATAAAAATTTCAAACACTAATCTTTAAACACAAATGCCAATTACAAAATCTTTCAAATTTCATATTATGCGTATTCTATGCCTATTATCTTCTTATGATATGCATAATATATGCGCACAATATACTTACATAATACGTACGATATGCGTAATTTATACGTTTTATCATTAAATAAGTTATTTTTTAATCAAATCAGTGTAAATAACATTTATACAAAGAATTCAAAAAATATATTCTTCAGAAATAAATATTTATATACAGAAGCGAAAAACTGTTATTTACAGACTGATAAATATTTTACAAAATGAAAAACTGTTATTTTTTCAACGTTTTATAAAATATTTCATATGCAAATTCTGTCTTATACTTTGGCATGTCTTCTTGCCAATTTATACTATCAGTCAAATCAGTGTTGCCTTCAAGATTTATTCTTCCCATGTATTTACAGATATACATTCCGTAATCTACAGAGTTCTCCTGTTTTGGTACATCTTTATTGATAGAAAGCTTTCATTTTCTGATATCATTATTAAAAACTCATTTCGTGTCAGAATATAGGACTTTAAGATGAAAAATACGTAGAACAAAGATTAGTTATGTAAATTTTTTAAAAATTGAAGAGTTCATGTTTATCTAACACTTATGATTTTTGGAACAACAAGCCTATGCTCTTTAACACGGTGGGGCAAGAGTCATAAAATTTTCACTTTTGTTCTTTCAGTAAACCAACCAGAAGGGTAATGTGCGCGGATTCAATGATTGGCCATAATAAAATGTTGTTTGAAATAACAGAATGTTCGGTTATATGGTCAATTTGCATTCTGGACAATTTATCCATTCCTTTGTTATTCTACAAGTGCAAGTAGTAAATGTAATAAATGAAAAATAAATATTAAAACTTACATTAACTATAGTTAAGCTGATTAATTGAATACTAAGTTACTAACCCAATAGACTGGCGAGATGTATAGAAATTTATGGTACTTATCAGCCATAAGGTTACACTTGTAATTTAACAAAAGGGCAAAAATATCTACATGTTCATTGCCTAAATAATTGTCTCTTAATAACTCGTCAATGTCAGCTCGAGAAATAAGAAGCCTATCAATAAACAAGACACTATCGTCCCTGCAAAAAAAAAAAAAATTAAATACGCATAACTCAAGCATCATACGCATAACTCACGCATACCATACGTATATCATATGCGTATCATATGCATAACTCACGCATAAAATATGCATAAATCACGCATACCATACGCATACAAATATTCAAAAATGAAATAAGTTGTATTTGTTACCTTTCATTGTACTTCTTCAAATATTTATGAATAAAATTTCTCTTCTTAGAACTTAAACTCAGAATGCTTTTATAATTTTCTATTTCAGTTGCATAAATATGAATTACAGGATTTATATGAATGTCATATACTGTTATTGGTATTGGTTCATTTGGATTTGTAGATGGAATAAGCTGCATTTCTACTGGGATTGACTCATTTTGTGGGATTGGCTCATTTCTGGATGGGATTGGCTCATTTCTGAATGGGATTGGCTCATTTTGGGGGATTGGTTCATTAGGGTTGTAGGGAGGGATATCTGATTTATGTTTCTTATTGGAAGATGAAGAGTAGCTAACAGATCTTTTCTGAGAAAATATTTTGCTCTGATCAATGTAATTATTGAGCTTGACCTCAATAACTTCAACTCTTTCAGTTAGGTCTTCAAACTTTGTGCTTAGCCTATCTTTAAATTCAAGAAAAAGTTTTGTGCATATTTCTTGGCAGGATTTGATTATTCTTTCTTAGAGAGATTCAAGTGCTTCAACAGAAAAATTAAAATATGGTTGTTGAGGAGATTGGTGGGGGTCTTATTGAGGAGATTGATGGGGGTCTTGTTGAGGAGATTGGTGAGGATTTTGTTTAGGAGGTGGGGTATGATGGAGAAATTAGGAGGGTTGTTTTGATGGGTGGATATTTCATGAGGGGAATCTGGGGATGGAAGGCTGTCTGATGGATATTTCTTGACATTAACCATATCCATTTCAGCCTGGGAAACTGCCTGGAGGACATTATAAATCTGACTTTTCCTTATATTAACAAATAAATTAGTGATCACCTCTGTAGTATATATAATATCATTGGCCCATCGTAGAAAATGGGGCCTTTTGTCAGCATACATAGGAGCATGAAAAGAAGTATGCTTCAGGAACCAAATCTGCATAAGATGAAAGAAAATTTTAGCACTCACATTGAACTAATAAAATTTTGAATGAATTTAGCAGTTAGTACTCACAATTAGCAGAGGTACAAAACCATTGATGTAACCTGCTGGCTTCTTATTTGAAATATTGGAGGATGCCTTATTAAACTCTCCAACTAAAAATTCTCTAATTGAACTAACTCAGTTTACTGACAAAAAATCATATGGATTATTTGCTATTCTTTGAAACAACCGAGGGGTTTTGAAGTTGTTAAATTGAAAAAATAAATTTGAACATAAATACATGATAAATGTTTTTAACATAGTCTCGGGGGGGGGGGGGGGGTTGCTTGTTCAACTCCAGCATGTCTGCCTTAATTTTCGATGATGTAACTGAAGTATGTGCTAAGAAAAGCCAGGATATTTCTTCTCTTTTATTTGGCAGACCAGTAAGAAAAACCACTTCATCAGCAGTGAAAGGAATGGAGTCACCTTTTAGAACAAAGCATTGCTTTGAAATGTTCCACCTTGATCATCTCATAAATAAGAGGAACATTTTACTCAAACCCAGGAAATTGCAAAAATTGTATGATCTTTAAACGTTTCAATGTGTCCACGACTTCAAGAGAAATTTACTAAGCAAAGTTATCACAGATTGATCGAAAAGTAGAAACATAGCATCGATAGGTAATTGGTCGAACATATATCTGAAAATTTTAAAAAATAAAAATATATAGAATAAGTAAATAAGATACGCACAAAAAAAAAAAAAAACGCACAATAGAAGTATAAAATACGCACAACATAAGCAAAGATCACGCACAACATACGTATAGAGTACTCACAACATACGCATAGAGTACTCACAACATACGCACAAGAACGCACATTTTAGAAAATATGGCAACAAATTATACTCACGCATAAAGTACGCACGCATAAAATACGCACGCAATATGTACGCACAATATAAGCAATTATCACGCATAGTATACACATATAGTATGCAAAACATATGTGTTTAGTACGCACAACATACACATAGAGTACTCGGTGCTTAAAATTTAGTTAGGATTTATATTTCAAATTTCAACATAAATTCATAAACCCTAAATACAGAAAAAATCCGATGGAATCAAAGTATTAAACATTTAAAAAGTTTCGAGAAGCACTGCATACACATAGCGTAAGCATAAAAAAAATGAAGAACTTCAAAACCTTGAACACCTACGCATATCATAACCATAAAATACACAGAACTGAACAGAAATCATGGCAGCAAATTACCTTTTTCTTGGTGGGTGACGACATCTGAGAAGGAACTGAGGGAATACTTGGAATTGCTCCGGAGTGAATGCTTGAAAGTTGTAACGTTTGCTGGAACTTGAAAACCGTAACGCAGCGTCTGACATTCGACCTTTACCAGGGTTTAAATATTGATGCCACGTCGACATCTCACTAGGCGACAGGATTCCACGTCGGCAATTAGGGGTCCGAACTGAAAAAAAAATTAGGTTAATTTTATTAGAGGCGACATCTCAAAAATGTGAGGCGAGGCGCGCCTTATGGCGCCCCTCATTAAACTTGAGGCGTAAGCCTCAAAACCTTATCTTATTGCGTAGGCTTTGAGGCTTAAAGGGACCACATTGCGCTGAGGTACGTCTCAAGGCGCACCTTTTATTGCGCAATTTTAAACCATGATTACAGTTATGGAGATCACATGTATAGCTCTCATCCCATGAGATTCAATACTTAATAGTATCTTCAATTTTATGACCACTGATTTACTAGTATTATGCTCGAGTTTGTCTCCTATTCAATTGAATGTTAGGCAGCTTTTCGAGTGCAAAAAGAGGTTGAAGTAAATGTTATATATATATTTATGCCATGAAAAATAAATTTTAATTTGTTGTAAAGAAATCTTCCAAAGAAGTATGATATATTTGTTGCTCTTCAGGACATGCTCGTGGTGCTTATAAGTAATTATAAAACTTAGATATGTTTGAGGTAAGAAGCATTGAATCAAAATTCAAAACAAATTTGTACCTTGAATGCAAGATCGAAAGGCCACTGATAGGCTCAACCGTGGCTCATTGGACATATAATCAAAGATAAACTTGTAGCATTCAATCCTAATATGAAACGGAAGATGATCATGTCTGTCATGAAAAGAGACTGACATTGTTTTACCCTATGAAAAGGCTTCGATATATCATGACCATCCTTAAAGAATTTATAATTTTTCTATGCTACACGAAAATCCTCATGGATAATTGTTGATCTTTAGCAAGATTGTGAATGAATTTCTAGCATGTATATTTCTCTTTAGATGTTTGTATTCAAGGATTGAAAAGTGCTTGCTGTTTAATGTTATGTGTGGATGGAATATTCTTAAATACATGCTGTCGAGATATATATTTTTGTGTCAACAATATAATATAATAATAATCCGGTCTATCTTATGGAATTTGCTATTATGAACTAAAAAAACATTGAGTCATGGTTGTATTTAGTGATCAACTAAGGGAGTCAATAGGCAAAGTGAAAAATTTGGTGTTTATATCTGATAGACATAATAGTATTGACAATATTTTATTAATCATTTTTCAAAAGGCACCAGATAGAGTGTGCACTCATCATGTAGTAATGAATATTATGACAAAGTTCAAATCTAATAATTTTCATGAGAAAATTCCTTTGGCTTTCAAAGCTTACAGAAGAGTTAAGTTCTTTACGTACTTCAACATAGTATGTTTCAACAACCCAGTAATGACATCCTATTTTGAGAATGAAGTTTGCTTTGAGTGATGGTCGTGCACTTTCTTTCCCAAAAATCATTATAAAGTGATGACAATTTATATTTTGGAGAACTTTAATAATATCATCAAGATTGCATTATTCTTTCTAGTGACTACATTGTCAGAGTTTTTTAGGCATATAATGTAAAAATGGTTCCTCGATAAACATAATATTATAAGGTAAATTAAATTATTTTACTAAAGGAATTCTAAAAAACATGAAGGAAACTTTTGAATAATGCTTAAAGCTTGATCATCTATCCATTAATCAACTTAAATTATATATTTGATAGAAACATTAATGTTCATGTTGACTTGTAGTAGTGGAGTGCAAATATAAAATGTCTAAGATTATGAGTTTCGGGTGCAACTATTCGTTGTTCACAACTTAGAATTGGGATGTCAATTATTATAGGTTATGTTCAAAGTTCTATACACATAAAGCATTTTTAGCTCATATTCTGAAAATATGTATCCAATTGAAAGAAAAAAACACAAAAGATTTCAGATAAAATAAAGGGTGCTATCGTGTTACCCTCATCAGTGAAGTCTAAGAATGGTCATCTCAAAAAAATAGAATGCCTTCAAAGAGCAAGAATGATGGGGTTGACATAAGTGTAGTCAATGTGGAGTTTGCAGCCATGGTCGAGTTACTTATAAGGCTAAGTGACACCACCTTCATAGTAATTTTTTGCTTGGATCGATTGTGATTTTTGAACCGGCGTCATTGAATAGTCGTGCAATGAATTAATGCTTGTCATTTTCATGTGTTATGTATATTAGTTGACTCTCTGTTATACCAAAATTTATTGTGTTATGTTTGTTGTGATTGATCTTTACTTTATTAACCTTGTAGACTGATATTTTTAAACCTTATTTGAACCATGTCTAAGGCTTTTTTGAACCTTATTCAAACCTTGTAAGAGCCATTTTGAACTCTATTCGATCATTGTTCTACCCATGTTTGAATGTTGTTTAAAGCTATCTTTGAATGGTGTTTCGAAAATAACCTAGAATGTTCAAATATATTTTGAATTTTTCTCAAATATGGTTCCAACTTTATTGCATTTTTTTACGCTTTTTTGAATCAATGTTGATTGCGGCTGACTTAAAGAAGTTCTGCTCAATCAAAATAAGTATTTTGGTCTGAAGTGAATTTCAGGCATATTTATTCAAGAAAGGAAGTAACATGCAAATTTCTCAAATTTTGGCCATTGTTGAAGCATATAAACTCAAATTTCCCTTTGGAATTGATTTGTGTTTATCCTTTCAATATAAAAAAATATACTTTTATAATAAAAATTATGTATATTAGTTGAAGGTTGGTAGATACTATTATTAATTTTAGACTGGAGAAACATATTCAAAACTCTCTATAGGAGGTGGATTTTAATTTCACACATATACTAAGTGAAAATAAGTCCTCACATTTCAAAGCAAGTTTTCCTACTACACGTAGCTAACTAAGCTTTAAATAACATTGCATTTTTCCTAGACAATAACTATGGATCAAACAAGTTGATAAATTACACTTATATCCAAATAAGCAATTGTGGATGTGATTTTCTGCTTGCTAAGAAATTGTGTCCACAACACAAAAATAGAATTTATCAACCCGAAGAACTAGAATTATTAAACGGGAAGAGTCTAGCCATTTGGCTTTTGCTGCAATTGTTCTTAGCTATAGCATGTAATAATACTTAAAATAATGATATATGTAGTTCTGGATTAAACATAAATATTATCAACTAGAGTTTTGAAAATTTTCAGGTGTTTTCAGGTTCACTGAATGTTTTGCGTTACAACTAAATATATTTTATTTTTGTGGGTGGCATGTAGGTTATTTGAGCGGGAGATATAAATCAACATAGTTTTAATATATATGTTTTTATATCTATGCAAGTCTTGTCCTTTGGTATCTCCCATTTTCTCTTTCTTAAACAGCTGCACTCATCTATGTTTTTAAATAGAGGGGAACGCTCCTTGGCTTCTCATTACTTTATACATGTATCTTTCATGAAGGGAGTCCCAAGGATTGTTATAGAACTCAGCATGTCTAAAGTTTTTAATCCTCTTTCAAAAGAGAAGTTCATTATTTTGAAGTCCTAAAATTTTCTTCTCTTATGATAAGTGTGATTATGATGAATTGTCTACTCTAATCAACCCTCCACATTCTCTTCCTCCTTACATGATCGAAAGCACAATGTCCTCTTCCTTGGTGTATGCCAGCATCCTTAGAAGAGCTCTTTTAACATTCGACTAACTCTGTAGCCCTCTTCCCACTTGGATCTATTGCCTAACAGAATGGCCTTCCAGAAGTGTCCAAACAATGTATGGTAGATTATAAAGCTGCAGAGAATAAGCCAACAGAGCTATGAATGGGCACCATGGTTGCCAAAAAGGCTGCCAACAACTTCCAGGAAACCTGGAGAGATCTTGCATCATTTCTTATAGTAGTGGCAGAAGAACCAATCCTTCTACAATTTTTTCCCCTCCACAAATAATAGATTAATATGCATATCACAAAGTAGTAATAATATTTCACTGCTTTAGAACTTCCCTGAAGGCCTTTAACATGCTCAAACAGTTGTAAAACAGAAGGCCTCAAAAGAAAAGAGGTAGACCAAGGAAAAAAATGCAGCAAGTACAGAATAGGAAAAATTGCATTAAAAAAAATAAGTGAGAGGCATTCTCCATGTGAGAATTACAGAGGCTGCCACAAGGATTAGCTATGCTACCTCTTTTAATGAGTTGATCTGCTGTTTTAATACCTCCAGCCATTAATAGCCAAACATAAGAAGAAAATCTTAGTGAATTGTGCTTATGCCATACAAACTTATGCCAGGAAACCTTCTCCAAATTACTGTAAAACACAATATCCCAAAAATTGGGAACCTTCACCCAAAAATTTTGAAATAGAAATCTATGATTAAAAGAATTAGGAACATGTAATTTGAGAATAACAGATGAATGATTCGAAGATAGAGAGTTGTCAGTGATATAATAGGAGTTGGGAAATAAATCAATCCATTGAGCATTAACTAGAACACGATCTAGTTTAATATAAATAGGTTTATCCTTCCTCTGGTTAAACTAAGAGGTGTGACAAGTAGAGGCCAAATCTTGTAATCTAGTAGAAAAAATCATGTTGTTAAAGTCTTAGAGCTTGCTAGTAGGGAGAGGAAAACTTCTTCTTTTCTCAGAGGCAAACCTACAGCAATTGAAATCTCCTAAAACAATCCAAGGTTGCTGAATATTACAGGCAAGGGTCATAAGTTGCTGCCAATGAAGATCCCTTGCAGAAGTAGAATTAGATGCATAGACCAAAGAGGAAGAAGGAGAATAAACCAACCAATCAAACCTTACCATATACGAGTTGTCTAGAAAAGAAATTGGTCTTAAAAGTAATGCATTGAGAGTTCCACTTGATCCATATACACCCAGGAGAGTGGAATTCGAAGTTATTACAAGAGTCCTCAGTATAAAAAAATTCATTGAGAAGCCATGATCTAGGAGTCCTGCAGAGAAAGACTTCGGATTTTGACTTCTAAAATGCAGATAAGGTCTAAATTTTTAGAATGGGTAATGTTTTTACATAACAAAACCCGATCAGGATTGTTAAATCCCTGAACATTCCAAGCTGCAATTTTGCACTAGATCATTAGGATTTGGGAGATTGTTTTGTTTTCTTTTAAGACCCTTTGTATCTAGTATTTATACTAGAATGATTTTGCAGAGGGGGCTGAGATATAGAGATGGTTGTGGTGAGGTCTTCCTAATCCAGTATGCTTAGTTTGTTAGACACCCACAACCAACGTTTCTCAACAAGAAGGGCCTCAGCTAGGGAATTACTGGGAAAAGAATTGAGGTTAAGAGTATGACCATTGAACACATACCCTAGCAAATGTGAGAAGATATTTTTGGACCATAAGATTATCAACTGCAAGAGGTATACCTATAGCACTTGCTATCCTTGAGATAACCAAAGGATTCGAGTAGGTTAACAGTAGATCTTGGATTTTAATCTAGATGGTGATAGATTTAAGTTCCTCACGCTTTGGTTTAAGGAGGGAAATCATTTCTACAAGATAAAAGGTTTACCCAACAGAAATAATGGCCGTCCAGACCAAACCATGTCAATGTTATCATGATTCGTGAAATGTAATAAGAAGAACCCATTGGACATGACAATCAAAGAGATAGTACCTTTCAATGCCCAAGTTTCTTGATTGCAGAAAGCAAAGCTTCATAATATAGACGCCTAGCTAGAGAGTATCCTACTAGAGAAAGGCGCCATTCCTTAGCGGCTTCATTAGTTTCCTCCTTGGAGAACTGAATCCTTCCAACTTGAGGAGGAATAAACGAAAGAGAAAAATCAATTGTTTCAGCATCACTATTAGATAGGATGGTTTTCCAAACAAGAGCATATTTATCTGTAGGAAGAGGTGGAGAAGGAGGGTGTTGGAGGATTAATTATTAAGTAAAGGAGGAAAGTTACTAAGAGAAAGATTGTCTTGGGAAGCTATAATGCGATGGAAAAAGGAAAATAAGTAGGGATGAGACTAGGATCCTCTGACAGAGCAGGAGGAGGAAGGCAACACAAGGAGATGACTAGGGTTACAGAACGCAAAAGACTCTCCACTCACAATTAAGCCTTCAACCAGTAACACCAATATTTCTAGTTCTTGGTTTAGCCTCTTTAATGACCACTATAATATTAACTGTCAAAAAAAGAAAAAGAGGTGGGACATTCATCCAAAGCTCTTTACAAAAAAGTTTAAGAAGAACAACAAACGGAAGAGTATGACTTCCCTTGACTTAAAATAGAATGCTAGAACTAGTTCAACATGTAGACTCTACGCTATCTTCATCAATACCATCAATTAGGATAGACAAGAGCCTAGCATTCAGTCTTGATGCACATGAGGAGCACTTACCCTACACATTCACATGAAGTAGGATATTGTCAATGCTATTAAAAATATCAAAAGTCAATAGGATTTGGTCTTAGAATTTATTGTTAAAAAGACATGGGTTAGACATGACTCCACATCCTCATTTGCAATCCTTTACTTAGATCTGTAATGTTGCCGACGTGTGGATTGATCGGAAGTGTCATCTATGCACCATCATTTGGGAGTATAATAATCAATAGTGGAACTAAAGGGTAGCTAAGGGTGATGATCTTTTCCTCCCTTTTGTTTTGGATAAATCCTTTTATAGTTATGTAAAATATTGATATTTTTCTTGTAAATCTTCTTATATTTAAATAAGGCATGCAAGCTTCCCCCCCATAAGTTTAGGATATACAATTTCAGACTATCTCACTTTAAATGTTAATGATATGATACATAGACTCTAAGAAGATCACCGTTAAAAGGGATATCCCCTTCCTTGCTTTGATTATCGTTTTGAGCAACTCAAGAATGTTACAATCTTCTCTAAGCTTGATCTAAAATAAAGCTTCCATTAAGTATTAATCTAGAAGGAGAATGAGTGGAAGATGATATTCTGGAAAAAAATAAGGGCTTTTCATATGGATGGTAATGTTATACAGTCTTTGTAATGCAATAACAATTTTTATGCATTTTATGAATGACATCTTGAGGTCAGACATTGATGTGTTTTTAATCGTCTAACTTGATGATTTTCTCATCTGTTGTCAGATATGGAAGGAGCGCCTTGAGCATTTGAAGATATTTGAGCTCCAATAAAAAAATAATTTATGAATCACAAGATAGTTTGGCAATTGGTAAATCTAGATTGGCCCAAAGAAAAAGAAGAAAATCAAGTAGTTTTCTTATCCATAAAATGTCACCAACTTTAAGGGCTTCATAAGATCATGCTGATATGTGAGCTGGTTCATCCGTAATCTGTCTCTTCTTTTTTCACTTCTTCACTATCTTACTAGTGACAACCAAAAGTTTGTCTAAGAAAAGAAACAATGAGAGTATATTTCTCTTGTTGAGAAGTTGAATAAGTGGCATATATCTTAGGCTTGCCAAATCAATGAACTATTATAATTTAAACCAATGTATTTTGATATGTTATTAGTGTAGTCCTGATCTAAGAGGGGTGGTCGGTAGCCTATTACTCCAAAATTTTATATGGTATGCAAAACAGCCCTGTATATGTATGGTAAAGATATGTTTACGATACATCAATCAATAAAGCATTGCCTTTCCTACTATATCTATTTTGGAATAAAATCATGTTCCACATTAACAATAAGCCTTTTCAATAATCCAAGATGCAATAAAAACTTTAAGAAGGCCTCCACATGAATCGGATAGCATACTTGCAACAATTTAACACTTTATCAAATAAGTGAAAGGCATAAAAAAAAAAACAGCAGATGTTCTTGTGACTGTACAATCAATCTTGCATAAGGAATATGTCAGATTATATAATAATGTCAAGGATTTAAAAAATATCTTGGAAGGGGCATAAAGTAAAGGGTTTGCTTTCAAAGAAGGGCTACTTTACAAAAGGGCACAAATTTTAGTTCTAAATGATGATGATCACTTGAAGTAGATAAATAAAGCATATAAATCTAGTGTGGTCGGAATTATTGATCTTTAAAAAAACTCATCAAACCTTGTAGTGCAGACTATTGGTTTTGTATATACCTTGACGTGGATAGATTTATTTGAGGGTGTGTTTTTTGTTGAACTTCAAAGCCCTTTAATCAGAAGCCATTTTGTTGCTTCTAGCTTATGATGTGAAACGTACATGCGATGATGGGTTTCATAATGAAAGCTTGCACGCTTAATCTCAGATAGAACAAATAATTATATCTTTATAATAATTTGAACGACGAGATAAAACATTAAGAACGGAAAAACGAGCTTATGGTTGAATCACACGGGTAAGAATTAAGATCATATAACAATCAAGTCAATCTAACGCTGCATACATGAATGGTTTTCCACAAGTATCCCTAGACTAACAATAAGAATAGTTGCTATGAGAAGACCCCTCACACAACTCATCCAATTACTAGGCTTTAGCGGAGAAGATTAGCATGATTTCCATGAGTCAAGATATCACAACAATAGAGAAGTAACTACAAAGATAAAAGGGTCGGATGATGAGTTTACCCAAAGAAATAGAAGACATGAAGCTTTAGTGGCTGTTTGAATGCTTGAGATGAAGTAGACGGCAACCAAAACCCTTCCTGATGTGGTGGACAGCAATCGGAAACTTTAGGACCGCATCCGAAGCTCTCCCGATTGGTTGGACAGCAGGAAGAGATGCAGAATTTCTCTGGGCAGCAGCAGTTTAGTCTTGGACAGATCTTGGACAGCAACCTTTCAGGTGCAAGTAACGTTGGAATGCTCTTCTAGGCTGCTGGGAGCTTGGGACAGCAAAGTGTGGTCTTTCAGAGTGCTGGACAGCAAGATATTTTGTTGAAATAAGGGGACAGCAAGCAGAACCTCAGGGCAGCAGCAGATTTGAAGAGTGGACGGCTGAATTAGGTGGAGGCTTCAGAGACCAACGTTCAATCTCAATTTGAATTTCCCTTAGGCGGAGTGGGAGGGGAATTAATTGAGGATTTACATTAATCCCATGAGGGGCAGCGATTTCAGGAGAAAATAAGGAAGTAATTAGAATAGTAATTAATAGCGTATAAGAGAAATTTAGCCCAGTGAATGGCCGGCCACCTAGAGAGGGAAAAAGTTTAAACTCATAAGCTAGTGGGGCCCATAGGTTTAAATGATAGATTTGTATTAAAATCTGTAATCAATTCAGATTTCAACAAAGTAAAGTTTCCTTTCACGGGTGGAGACAATAGGCAATGCTTTGAAATTTCAAATTAGCTTTAAAATGCAGTAAAGATAATTGCCTAAATTTAAGGATCTATTTTAGGAAAGCAATCAAAGTTTCTTGGGAGTTTTGAATTTCAAATTCCAATTCTCAAGAGGGGGATCAAATTTGAAATTCAAATGAGGATTTAATTTCAATAATGAGCTCCCATAATGAGAGGGAGCCAATTAGGAAAGTGTTTAACAAGGTTTGAAATTCAAACACTAGAATTCAAGATGAGAGGGGTGACGGGAAAGGGGGTTTTGCTGGGCTGGCCGGCGGGAGGCTGGCCGGAGGGAGGCCGGCGGCTGGTTGGCCGGCGGCGGCTGATCTGGCCTGCGGAAAAATGGTTGCAGGGTGGTCGGCGGCTTTGAGCTGCTAGGTGTGGGCGGCGGCAAGAGCAAGGGGAAAAGACGAGGGGATTTTCAAGGCTTCGACGACTTCGGATTTACTAACCTCAAATGTCCTCACCTTGAATTTTCACAAGATTAGGTAGTACGAAAACTAGAACTCACAAAGGGATCTAGTCTTCTTCGGCGAACTCACTAAGAGATCGAGGAGGGTGAAGAACTCACCAAGAGATCTTCTTGGACTCACAAAGAGAACACATAATAGTAAATTTTCATTCATCAAAACTAAACTTACATGAGAAAAGGGCCATATAAATAAGCCTCAAAATGACAAAGAAAGTAAAGTACTAAAATGCCCCTTGGGCTACAATAGCTACCAAATACCCATAAGGGTAAAAACGGAAAAACATAAAATAAAAATAAACTACTACATAAAATGATGAAAATACAAATCATGATCGTGGCCGTCGATCTCCGGTATCTCTTGAAGGTACATGTGTCGAAATCGCTGTTGATGTCCCCATCATTCTCCCCAGGTGGGAGAAAACTCGACCCCGTCGAGTAAATATCTATGGAGCCCTCGTATAGCTCTAGGAGATCTGGGTCTATCAGATGTAGCTCCTCGCACTCTGACCTCATATCCTCTGACTTTGGTTCACCTCTTCACCTAGTCAAGTATCTTCTTCGTCCACCCTCTTTTGTGGCATTAATATCATCACTATGAATCATGTCAACCTTCTCCGCTATAGAAATTTTGAGAATAATTTTGGAAGTGGAGGTAGGCTTTGGGGTTCTCACAAGGTGGTTCACACAAGGCTTTAATTTGAAGTGGAGGTGGTGGGTTAAACTCTGGACCCTACTAAATCTTCTATGTTAATAGAGGGATAAATGTTGAACTCTGCAAGCAGAGCCATCACGTAAGCGCTATCAGTGATTTTCTTGACTGTTTTAATTGGTCCCGCACTCCTAGCATGTGACTCCTTACAGTTCCTTGTGGGAACTGCGCCGGACGAATCCGCACCGTCGCTGAATTACCAATCTCAAAAGTTTTAAATTATCGTTTTGAATTCAGCATAAAGTCTATAATTATTATCATTCTGTTTAATTAGGCGTGCAATTTCCATAAGTAGGTCATGCTGAGGCGATGTAGATGCGGCATGTGCTATGTAAAATTATATGTCTACAATTCAAGACTCAACAAGATAACTAATATGACAATGAAGTGGTGCAAGAGATTTGACCAAGATGAATGAAAAGTGGATTCACACACAAACTTTAAACAAAGAGAAATTTAGGAAGACAACAGACTACCAAACACCACAACAACACATACTAACTCACACGAACACAGCTAGAAAAAGTGGACAAGTCACAAAAGAGTGGTTTTAAAGTGTTCGGTCTAAGGGAACTGGGGTAGGGGGAGCAATGAAGACATCCTTAGCTAAAAGGGCATCTACATAGGGCATCTTAGCTCGGGTCACAGTCAGCCAACTAGGAGAGGGAAGGTCCTTAACAGGGAAAGACAAGGATGTAGCGGGCAAAATGTAAGAATCAGGAGTATGATAGGACGATGGGTCTTCACTCTCAACCATAATAACATAGCCCAAAGAATCACTAGCAGGTATGGGACTCAAAAGTCGGGGTATCGTGTCCAGGGTAGATGTGGGCACAACATGAAAGTGTGGGTTAATATTCTCATTCCAGTCGGTGGGCGGAGTGATGTGGTAAGCCCCATCAGGAAGGACAAACTCTTTCAAAAGTAAATCCAAAGGGGCAACTCCTAAAATAGGCTCCAACAAATCAAAAGATGACTTATTGTACATATTAGGCTCAAAAACTTTCAGACGCAAAGTACAATCTTCCGAAAGAGACTCAGGTTAGGTTGCTACCCTAAGATCCATGGGTTCCGTTTCACTTGAATCCGGTGATAAATTCGATTGACTTACTTCCAACTTGAGATTATCTAAGTCGTCATCAGAATTATCCAAAATTAAATCAGAGTTATCCAAAACTAAATCAGAATTATCATAATTATCCGGAATAATCTCAGTAGGTGTTACAACTAACTCAGGATCTTCCAAAATTAAATCCAAAGTGTTCGAAGTCCGGTTGGTTTCTTCCGAGATCACACTACTATCATCCAAGCATACTTTTTCCAAAGACTTATCATCGAGGAGACTAGGATCGGGGTGGGCTAAGGTGTCGTCATTCAAAGATTCTAACTTTCCTAGTTCAGGGTTTAAGTCATTCAGGGAGTCTGATTCAATTACTCTTGTTCCATCCTCAAAGACGTCTTCATTATCCTTAATATCATTAGCATCCACGAAATGGATGCACTCAGTTATATGTTCAGAGAATTTCTTCTCTTTACTGCAATTATTTATTAAACTTACACTTGCAGGGTCGAGGATTGGGGAGGCTAAAGGTTGACTGGAACGGCTAGAATTGGGTCCAAGTGGGGAGTCATAAGAGATTGGTCTAACAGAAGACCCAGTAGAGGGTCGGCCATCAAGGTTAAGTGAGGACCTAAAGGGTGGAGCAGCAACCCGGATGTTACTAATGGGTGGGTAGTCTCGACCACAGTAATGTCCACGGGTTGATCCAACAAAAGAGGTAAGGTGGTGCTCTAGATAATGACCACTAGTAGAGGGTTGATATTTTAAACTAAGTTCTCTCCTCATGTCTTTCCAAGTAGGGTACTCACCACGAGACTCTTTATGATCTTCCAACCTCATCCAAAATTGAAGAGCTCGACCTTTAAGGTGAGTCTTAGCAAGGCTAATCTGGTGGGACTCAGGAATATGACAAGATTCAAAATAATCCTCTAGTTGTCTAACCCAATCCCTACAGTAGTGTGGGTCCGAGGAACCATCAAAGGTGGGTAAACGGTAAGGTGACTCTAAGTGATGTCGTTGCTGCCTAGGATCAGGTCTAGGTTGATAAGTCGAGTAGGGCATCCTCCGATTAGCATGATTGACCGACAGGGGCGCGTACCTCGAGTGGGGATAGTTCATAGGTTTCTCCGTCATAATTCTAGTCATATTTCCCACTAGGTTAACGATGTCATCTAAACTCTTATGGAGTCTTATCGGGTCCATTGAAAAGTATTAAGTGATACTCAAAGATTATTGGGTGTAAGGTACGTCATTGAGACAACAAGTAGGCTCTGTTAAACTCACTAAAGGGTGTGAAGATAGTTTGGACAGCAAACTAAGACAAGGCATAAAGTTATCTAAGTGCTTAGGAAGGATTTTAGGCTGTGGACAGCAAGTGAAAGAGTCCTAAATTTTCCCAAACGGTGACTGAACGGTGCAGGAATTAAGTAGACAGCAAGAGGGGTTTAGTGCCTAAGCTGTCTAGGTGTTAGGGAAAGATCCGAGAGAGTGGACAGCACCTAAACAAGGACTTAAAGTTTGTTAACTGATGGGTAAATGCTGCAGGAACAGTGAGGACAGTGGTTATACTTAAGGTTGTGATTGTCCTAAACAAGTAGAAGCAAACTGGGTTTAAAGGCAGCACTCTTACACTTCCTAGAATGTCTTAAACCTTAACGTATGCATGCAGGAATTACGACTACAGCAGTGAAAACAGTGAAAATGTCCTATCTACGCATTGATATGCATGCAAATTTCAAACTACAATTAGAAGCTAGACCCTAGGATGCATCTAGCACAAGTCAAGCATGCTAGCCATGCTCTGATACCAAGATGATGTGAAACGTACATGCGATGATGGGTTTCATAATGAAAGCTTGCACGCTTAATCTCAGATAGAACAAATAATTATATCTTTATAATAATTTGAACGACGAGATAAAACATTAAGAACGGAAAAACGAGCTTACGGTTGAATCACACGGGTAAGAATTAAGATCATATAACAATCAAGTCAATCTAACGCTGCATACATGAATGGTTATCCACAAGTATCCCTAGACTAACAATAGGAATAGTTGCTATGAGAAGATCCCTCACACAACTCATCCAATTACTAGGCTTTAGCGGAGAAGATTATCATGATTTCCATAAGTCAAGATATCACAACAATAGAGAAGCAACTACAAAGATAAAAGGGTCGGATGATGTGTTTACCCAAAGAAATAGAAGACATGAAGCTTTAGTGGCTGTTTGAATGCTTGAGATGAAATAGACGGCAACCAAAACCCTTCCTGATGTGGTGGACAGCAATCGGAAACTTTAGGACAGCATCCGAAGCTCTCCCGATTGGTTGGACAGCAGGAAGAGATGCAGAATTTCTCCGGGCAGCAGCAGTTTAGTCTTGGACAGATCTTGGACAGCAACCTTTCAGGTGCAAGTAACGTTGGAATGCTCTTCTAGGCTGCTGGGAGCTTGGGACAGCAAAGTGTGGTCTTCCAGAGTGCTGGACAGCAATATATTTTGTTGAAATAAGGGGACAGCAAGCAGAACCTCAGGGAAGCAGCAGATTTGAAGAGTGGACGGCTGAATTAGGTGGAGGCTTCAGAGACCAACGTTCAATCTCAATTTGAATTTCCCTTAGGCGGAGTGGGAGGGGAATTAATTGAGGATTTACATTAATTCCATGAGGGGCAGCGATTTCAGGAGAAAATAAGGAAGTAATTAGAATAGTAATTAATAGCATATAAGAAAAATTTAGCCCAGTGAACGGCCGGCCACCTAGAGAGGGAAAAAGTTTAAACTCATAAGCTAGTGGGGCCCATAGGTTTAAATGATAGATTTGTATTAAAATCTGTAATCAATTCAGATTTCAACAAAGGAAAGTTTCCTTTCACGGGTGGAGATAATAGGCAATGCTTTGAAATTTCAAATTAGCTTTAAAATGCAGTAAAGATAATTGCCTAAATTTAAGGATCTATTTTAGGAAAGCAATCAAAGTTTCTTGGGAGTTTTGAATTTCAAATTCCAATTCTCAAGAGGGGGATCAAATTTGAAATTCAAATGAAGATTTAATTTCAATAATGAGCTCCCATAATGAGAGGGAGCCAATTAGGAAAGTGTTTAACAAGGTTTGAAATTCAAACACTAGAATTCAAGATGGGAGGGGCGGCGGGAAAGGGGGTTGCTGGGCTGGCCAGCGGGAGGCTGGCCGGAGGGAGGCCGGCGGCTGGTTGGCCGGCAGCGGCTGAACTGGCCGGCGGAAAAATGGTTGCAGGGTGGTCGGCGGCTTTGAGCTGCTAGGAGTGGGCGGCGGCAAGAGCAAGGGGAAAAGACGAGGGGATTTTCAAGGCTTCGACGACTTCGGATTTACTAACCTCAAATGTCCTCACCTTGAATTTTCACAAGATTAGGTAGTACGAAAACTAGAACTCGCAAAGAGATCTAGTCTTCTCCGGCGAACTCACTAAGAGATCGAGGAGGGTGAAGAACTCACCAAGAGATCTTCTTGGACTCACAAAGAGAACACATAATAGTAAATTTTCATTCATCAAAACTAAACTTACATGAGAAAAGGGCCATATAAATAGGCCTCAAAATGACAAAGAAAGTAAAGTACTAAAATGCCCCTTGGGCTACAATAGCTACCAAATACCCATAAGGGTAAAAACGGAAAAACATAAAATAAAAATAAACTACTACATAAAATGATAAAAATACAAATCATGATCGTGGTCGTCGATCTCCGGCATCTCCTGAAGGTACATGTGTCGAAATCGCTGCTGATGTCTCCATCATCTTAGCTTTGTGATAACATCTCAATAGATTTCCTTAGACATTTATTGACAACTTGTTAGTATAATAATCCTCATGGTGTGCAAGAAAATAATCGCTTGCGGGGTTGCTTTTTAGCTATTCTTGCTTAGTATGTGGGTCTACTGCAGGCTTTCAAAATTAATCTTTCCCATGCTGCTTTTAGAAGCCACTTTAGGCATTGATGGAACCATTTTGAAGAGAAGTATGCTGTTCCATTTGTAAACTGACTGCCTAATTGAGGTCTTAAATTGAACAATGGTGCATATTTTGAGAGGATTCAACTTACATCATCTAAAAATGTAGGGCAAAAGCCTCCTAAATATCCAACTGTTAGCTCTCTGAGTTTAAGCTTATAATCATGATTCTAATGATCACAAACATAATTTTTTATGTGCTAACAAATTAATCATCTTATCGTACCATATGATATGTATCTATAGTATAATATGATATAACTCAATGTAAATTAGCATAATCAATTTAACATTAAATGACTATTTTAAAAAAATAAACTAATTGTATCGTACGATGGATATCATATTGTATAATATAATTTTTGATTCAAATAATGAGCATGCTTTTTTAATTCATTCAAACTAAATGATTAGGATTTGAATTGATCACATCGTTTCATCATGATTATTTAATATGATCTAATAGTAGTTGATTCAACATGATAATAGTAGCCTTTTGAATATTACTATGGGCTTATTATGAATATGGCCACTAGTTGTAAAATAAATTCTTACACTTACATACCTAAAGAGAGAGAAAATAAAAAATAGAGTAATTCCTACACCAAATTATCTTTTGCTCATACAAACCATTGATCCTCAAGTTGGATTATTTGGCTATTGAGAGCTTATTTTTCTGATCAAAAGAGATTGATTGTTTAACTATGCAAGAGTTCATTTAAAATATTAATTATCTAACTAGTTGTGCCAGGAGTATCCAGTTTCACATCTTAAAGTTAATGTTATTACCTAATAGATTGTGCTGGGAGTTCTTTGCTTCTCTCTTTGAGTAAAGTTATAGGGTGACTTCATTATCCATAAAGGAAAGAAGTTTCTTCACTTTGTAAAACTTCTCTTACGACCAAGGGAAGGATTAATAGAAATTTTTAGAAAACTTGAGTAGAGGACAAATATGTTTGGTAGCCTAACCACAATACATCAATTTGCACTCTTTTTCTTTTTTCACTATTTATTTTCTGTAGTTACTTCTTGCAATCATTTACTAATTTCACTTGTTTATACTCAGAAATCTTGATTGCTTTTGCTAATTAACTCAAAAAGAAAATAAAGAAAAAACCTAAAATCAAATTATCCTGTGGAAATCTTTTTGAAAAATATTTGGTATTTTTCTGATCATAGTTTAAAGAGGATTAGAAGAAAAAATTAAATTTACTTGTGATATCATTGGAGATATTTGTTAATCTCATGTTTATAGCTCTCATAGTCACATTATTACTTGTGTTATGACGAAATAGAAGAATGAGGTTGAATAATTAATTTATTTGGTGTATGTGATTATTTTATTTAAAAAATTAATACTTTTTTTCTAAGTTCCTATAGCAAATAAAGTTATAAAGAAAGCTTTCTATCAAATAAATAATTCTTAATACCAATATTTTTAATACTTTTGATTTAGTCGTGGATGTTCTTACTAGAGATTTGCAAGAGAATGTTCCCTAGTGTATGCTTTTTGCTGACGATATTCTTGTTGTTGATAAGACTAAAGAGGGAGTTGAAGGTAAACTTGAATTATGGAGGTCAACCTTAGAGTCTAAAGGTTTTTATCTGAGTAGATATAAAACCGAATAGGAGTGTAATTTTAGTAGTAATAGATCTAGTGGAGGTTTTGTGATTTTGAGCGATCAAGTCATTAATAAGAGTACATGTTTTAGATATCTTGGTTCTATTGTTTGGAGTGATGGCGAAATAGATGGGGATATTATTATTAGAATTCAAATTGGATGGATAAAGTGGAGTGTTGAGGCTCGTTCAATATGAATTAGGATGTTAAGCCTAATTAAATGTCCTAAGGCTAACCAAGAGGGGGGGTGAATTGGTAATTTAAAAAATTATACTTCTACTCTTGGATTTTTAGAAAACCTGAGTAGATATAAAACCGAATAGGAGTGTAATTTTAGTAGTAATAGATCTAGTGGAGGTTTTGTGATTTTGAGCGATCAAGTCATTAATAAGAGTACATGTTTTAGATATCTTGGTTCTATTGTTTGGAGTGATGGCGAAATAGATGGGGATATTATTATTAGAATTCAAATTGGATGGATAAAGTGGAGTGTTGAGGCTCGTTCAATATGAATTAGGATGTTAAGCCTAATTAAATGTCCTAAGGCTAACCAAGAGGGGGGGTGAATTGGTAATTTAAAAAATTATACTTCTACTCTTGGATTTTTAGAAAACCTTTTTAATTATTAATGCAAGTTAAATTTAAAGTTTAAAAAATAAACTTTTCAACAAGAGTAAACAACTTGCAATGAAATTAAATGCGTAAGAAAAATAAGCAAGAACACACCAGATTTATAGTGGTTCGGTCAAACCTTGACCTACGTCCACTCCCCGGAGGCATCCTCCAAGTATTGCACTAATACCACAAAGTGACTCTCCTTTTGCCCCCACAGCAAGGCGGAGAAGCCTGTACAAAATCACTTTCACCTTCTCCGGTGCGGCGGAGTAGCCCGGTTCTTTGACACCAAAGAGATCTTCTTCTCGCCAAAACTTCCCTCAAGACGACCCTTGAATCCGATGGTACTGAAGTGCAAGTTCGCCGGAGCAACCGTGTGAATATCCCCTCCACACTCCCTTGAAATCCCCTCCAAGGATCTTCTCCCTCTCAAACTCCACCCTTTCCTCTCTCCCTTTCAAGTTCTCTCTTCTAGTTTTCTCCCAAAGAACGAAGACACAATGACTGTCAAAGATACATTTTGTTGTCCTTTTACACTCTCCAAGTGTCGGCAGAGAACCGGACCTATGTTGTTGAACTTCACTTGAGAGCCTTCAAAGGAGATGAGAAGAAACAAAGAGATCTTCTTCTTCAAGTAACCTTATGAATCCCTCACAAACCCCTCACTTGATCTCTCACTCTTCACTCTTACAATCTCTCCCAAACTCTCACTCTCAATGATCCCTCTCAAGAGAAAACAACTCCAAAGGCACTTGTAATAGTTTCTAGGACTCCTTATATATAAAGGACATGAAAAACCACTCAAAAAACTACTAAAAACATGTTTTACTGCGCACTGGATCGTCCCGTACGAAATTGAGTTAGTATGGACGAACTGAGTAAAAAACTGTTCCGTACAAACCATTTGTTCATCTGTACGAACCAATTTCATCCTGGACGAAATTGGTTCGTCCCGGGACGAAATATTTCGTCCGGTACGAACAGTTATATCAAAAGTCATTTTCGAAAACTGCAGAACATTGCCAGAAACTGCCATAGTCGGTTCCCATCGTCCTGGACGAACTGGACTTCGTCTGGACGAAATTTTTACAGTGAGAAACTCGTCCTGGGACCAAAAAATGATTTCTTCTGGACGATCATTCCTTAGAAAAATTTTCCAGTTCAGTTCCTGTCCGTTCTATTGCTCTTACAAGGAGATAACTGATCTGATCGTCCTGTACGAACAATGTTCGTCCCGTATGATCAATACACAAACTTTTTCAAGATCTCTTTTAAGTGTGTGTAAATTTATTCACTCAATTACAATCACTCCCTCTCAAATTTAATTCAAATAAAAAGTACAAGCTTGAAATTCACAAAGTATCTCATGCTGAATCTGATTTGAAGTCTTTATAGTCTGGGGCGATTTTCCTGAAATATTAGTACACACAAGAGCAAAAACAAATCTTCTAAAAAATGTTAGGAGATAACAACACATAAAACAATAATATTTGGAATCATCAAAACTATACAAGTTACAAGAATGTAAAACATGCAAATAGCAACTTTCCTAACAATCTCCCCCTTTTTGATGATGGCAAAACAATTCTTGTTTGTATAACTTCAAATTCTAAGAATCTCCTAAACTCCCCCTGAATTAGTTAACATATGAAAATAAGGAGGCATTAAAATTATTTTTGTTTTCAAAATTTTTAGAAATACAAAACAAAACAAAACAAACACACATACACTAAACAAAACAAACCCACAACGATACGAATACACAAGACACAACAAATAATTTCTCCCCCTTTTTGACAACATCAAAAAGTGAAGAAGAAAAAGACTAGAAATATAAGCAGACATATGAAAATCATTTAAAAATTTAACCTTTAAAGTGATTGACATAATGTATGCAAATAAAATTAAAATATTAGCCAAATCATAAAATTCATATAATTTAAGAAGAGATATAACATAGAAACTAAAAAAATTAATCAACACATGAGTATATTTAGACATTTAAGATAGAGAAAATCATTGTAAAAATGATGATATAAAAATTTTATATTTCATATTTCAATATGTAATATAAATGTACATAAGATCAATTTGAATTAAGAGATTAAAAAATTAAGGAAAGAAATAACTACCACATGTGGCGCTTTGCGCATCTTTTTCAATTTTGTGGCACATTTTTGTGCATCTTTTCACTTGTTGGGCTTATTTTGTGCCTGTTTTTCACATTGCAAATCTTTGTGCATTTCTTTTGATTTTTCGTACATTTATACAATTTTCAAGAGTAATTGTATTCTTTCCAAAATCAATAATCTAAAATTTCAAATCTTTCTAAGTACATAAATATTAATTGATAAGTGAAATACAAAATAAGAAAACATCACAATTGCAATAATAATATTAAAATTAATATAGTCTAAATAAGAGACATGAAATTGACAATCTTAATAATATCAAGTTATAAACACAACTTAAATTTATAAAAATTAGATTTTCTAATGAATTCAATTTTATGTTGCAGTTCAATATATAGCACTTGTAAGATAAAAAATTTAAGGGTTTTTTATATAGGCTAACGAACATTTCAAACACATAACAAAAACACTTAAATATTCAAAAAAATCTAAAGCAATAAAAGAATAGAAAAATACTAAACAAAATACAAGTGCACAAACTATGAAAATCTTCATATCACATTCCAAATGTCTCACAACAAGAAACATGGAATCCGATATGAAAATATCTCAAAATCATACAAAACACACAAAAATTAAAAAATAGAAAAACACATAAAACGAACAAAAATAAAAATACAACAAATAAAAAACATACACACAAAAATACATAAACAAAGGGTTTAAACATCATTTTGCTCCTGGTCTGATGATTCAGAAGCTAGATCTGCCCAGGAGATTTTTTGCTTTTCATTATTTTCCCATTTTATAATTTGCTTAGTTTTTCCTTTTTCTTTAGGAAGAGTTCTCAAATTAGGGCACTGACTTTTCAGATGTCCAGATTTCCTACATCCAAAGCAAATAATATTTGAAGAAATCTGAACATTCTTACCATTTTTACCTTTATTCCACTTTTGTTGATGCTTATGCTTGTGCTTTAGTGGACTTTTTAATTTGCTTGTTAAGTCATCTCTTTCCTCACCAACTAAGCAACTTTTCTCCATGTCTTCCGCTTTTAGCATTATTGTTTCACCTGCATCCAAAAGTCTTTGACCCAAATATTGCTCGTAGGCAATGAGTGAGCCAATCAAATTATCAATAGAATATTCATTCAAATTTTTGGATTCGCAAATAGCAACAACTTTAACATCAAACTTGTCAAGTAAACAACGTAGAATTTTATTGACTATTTCAAAATTTGAAAATTCTTTACCTAAAGCATGCAATGATGTTACAATTTGAATAAACCTAGTATACATGTCTAAGATCGTCTCATAAGGTTTCATGCTAAAGAGTTCATAGTCATGCATAAAAAAATTCAACTTAGATTGCTTGACTTCACTAGTACCTTCATATGTAATGCATAAACTATCCCAAATTTCCTTGCCGGTAGTACATGTAGAGATTTTCATATAATCTTCTGAATTTAAAGCACAGAATAAACAATTCATACATTTAGCATTTAATTCGGCATAAATTTGTTCTACTCTACTCCATTCAGAAAAAGGGGTATCAGTTTTGATTCCATTTATAATACGTGACGGTACAGAATAACCATTTTGAATCATATGCCACATTCGATAATCTATTGATTGCAAGAAAGTAGACATTCGAATTTTCCAAAAATCAAAAGAAATATTTTCAAATAAAGGTGGTCTAACAATTGAATATCCTTCTAATGTTTTACGGTTTCTAAAATTAGCCATACTCGTTTTTCAAAAAGTAGTCTAAACTTATGATTTTGAAATAAAGCTCTGATACCACTTGTTGGAAACTCGCTCAATATGAATTAGGATGTTAAGCCTAATTAAATGTCCCAAGGCTAACCAATAGGGGGGGTGAATTGGTAATTTAAAAAATTACACTTCTACTCTTAGATTTTTAGAAAACCTTTTTAATTATTAATGCAAGTTAAATTTAAAGTTAAAAAAGTAAACTTTTCAACCAGAATAAACAACTTGCAATGAAATTAAATGCGTAAGAAAAATAAGAAAGAACACACCAGATTTATAGTGGTTCGGTCAAACCTTGACCTACGTCCACTCCCCGGAGGCACCCTCCGAGTATTGTACTAATACCACAAAGTGACTCTCCATTTGCCCCCACAGCAAGGTGGAGATGCCTGTACAAAATCACTTTCACCTTCTCCGGTGCGGCGGAGTAGCCGGGTTCTTTGACACCAAAGAAATCTTCTTCTCGCCAAAACTTCCCTCAAGACGACCCTTGAATCCGATGGTACTGAAGTGCAAGTTCGCCGGAGCAACCGTGTGAATATCCCCTCCACACTCCCTTGAAATCCCCTCCAAGGATCTTCTCCCTCTCAAACTCCACCCTTTCCTCTCTCCCTTTCAAGTTCTCTCTTCTAGTTTTCTCCCAAAGAATGAAGACACAATGGCTGTCAAATATACACTTTGTCGTCCTTTTACACTCTCCAAGTATTGGCAGAGAACCGGACGTATGTTGTTGAACTTCACTTGAGAGCCTTCAACGGAGATGGGAAGAAACAAAGAGATCTTCTTCTTCAAGTAACCTTGTGAATCCCTCACAAACCCTTCACTTGATCTCTCACTCTTCACTCTTACAATCTCTCCCAAACTCTCACTCTCCATGATCCCTTTCAAGAGAAAACAACTCCAAAGGCACTTGTAATAGTTTATAGGACTCCTTATATAGAAAGGACATGAAAAACCGCTCAAAAAACTACTAAAAACATGTTTTTCTACGCACTGGATCGTCCCATACGAAATTGAGTTAGTACGAACGAACTGAGTAAAAAACTGTCCCGTACGAACCATTTGTTCATCTGTACAAACCAATTTCGTCCAGGACGAAATTGGTTCGTCCCGGGACGAAACATTTCGTCCGGTACGAACAGTTATATCAAAATTCGATTTCGAAAACTGCAGAATATTGCCAGAAACTGCCATAGTCGGTTCCCATCGTCCTGGACGAACTGGACTTCGTCTGGAAGAAATTTTTATAGTGAGAAACTCGTCCTGGGACGAAAAATGATTTCGTCTGGACGATCATTCCTTAGAAAAATTTTCCAGTTCAGTTCCTGTCTGTTTCATTGCTCTTACAAGAAGATAACTGATCTGATCGTCCCGTACGAACAATGTTCGTCCAGTACGATCAGTACAAAAACTTTTTCAAGATCTCCTTTAAGTGTGTGTAAATTTATTCACTCAATTACAATCACTCTCTCTCAAATTTAATTCAAATAAAAAGTACAAGCTTCAAATTCTCAAAGTATCTCATGCTGAATTTGATTTGAAGTCTTCGTAGTCTGGAGTTCGATTTTCCTGAAATATTAGTACACATAAGAGCAAAAACAAATCTTCCAAAAAATGTTAGGAGATAATAACACATAAAACAATAATATTTGGAATCATCAAAACTATACAAGTTGTAAGAATGTAAAACATGCAAATAACAACTTTCCTAACATGGAGGAATGCATTGAGCTTGTTCTGTGATAGAAAGTACCACTCAAACTTAAGGGAGAATTCTATAAGATAGTGGTTAGACGTTTTTTTAAATTATTTATTTATTTTGAGATGGTGTTCAGACCTGCAATGCTTTATGGCATAGAATGTTGGCCATTAAAAGATAAGCATAATATTAAGTTAAGTGCTGTAGAGATGAGGATGCTCTGGTGGATGAGTGACTTTACTCTTAAAGACAAAAAATGAAATGAGCATATATATGAAAAGGTTGGAGTAGCTCCAGTGGCAGATAAGATTAGAGAGAGCGCCTTAAATGGTTTGGTCACATAAAACGGCGACCTTCCGATGACCTGGTTAGGCGAGTAGATGTTTTAGATTTAACCTATGTTAAGAAAGGTAGAGGTAGACCTAAAAAGGCATGGTTAAAAAATATTAGAAATGACATTTCTTTATCAGGATCTAAATAAGAATTTGACTTTTAACCGGACACAATGAAGAAAAGGATTCATGTAGCCAACCCCACATAGTGGGATAAAAGCTTGATGTTGTTGTAGTAGTAGTAGTACCAATATTACCCCCTCCTCTTAGCAGTTCCATAACATTCACAGTTTAAATTCAACTTTGTCAGCCGTGCATGACTCCTCTGATCAAGCTCCATTCGAAGAATGCTTGGACGACCATCCTTAAAGCCCTTTTGGCATTGTGATCATCATGAATTCAACTTCAACAGCTGCTTAAGATGGCTTTAGTTCAGTGGAGGCCCAATGGATCCTTGATGGAATTTGATTGAATTTAATGTGTGCTTGAGATGGAGATATAAATTCAGAAATCCTAAAAATTAGAAAAGGTAGTGCGATCATCTTTAGGTTAAAGGGAATATGAAAGATGTCGTTTGGTTCCACATAAACAATGAATTTCCACAAAGGAGAGAAACATGAACTTAAACAATGTGGTCTGATCCTCTACGTAATATAAAGAAGATTGGTTCCAATGCCCATCTACTCTATGGTGAAAGTAGAGAATCTCATATCATTCAAACCTCTTTGCTTAATGATGAACCGGAAGAAGTTTATGCTCCGCTTGATAATAGATTTGAGAAAAAATAGTGTTGGGAAATAAATGTTCTAAACAAAAAATTATTATGGCTCATCAAGTTGTAAAGAAACAATACTGTATCTTCATGAAGGAAAAACAAGATAATACCACCAAATGGTACTACTAAGAGTATAGGATTATTATCTTTCCTCATCTCTATATCAACTAGATTGACAGGACTGAATCTAATTCTTAGAAGGAAACGCATGATGCAGAGATCTATACCAAGTTAGTTTTAATTTGTGTTTTGGTATGTAAATAGACCTCAAATTTTAACATTCTCTTTTCTCCTTTAAAATATTTAACTTTTTTTTTGTGAGATGAGGTGTAAGCTCCTGGGCAGCATAGGCGTCAAAATTAAACCTCCTTAAGACTTGATAATAAATAATATCATAAAAATTAGAGCCAGGTTTCCTCCCAACAAAGCATTTGTGAATAATCCAAAGTGTCATAGTAATATTAAAGTCATACAAGCACTCAATAATAAATAAGAAGCCTAAGTTAAACAAGTAAACATAAACATTATGTTTAAAAAAAATAAGTAAAAATCCTGTAAATAAACTGATTATGACTTATAACTCCAAATTCAAATGTCTCTCCCACTTCCACCACTTTAAGGTCTTCATCAGAATCAACATCATAGTTACTTGCTTTCTTGCCTCATTAACATTGTATGACATTCTCCCAATTTTTTTATCATCTTTAATAATAATCATCTACTTCTTCCCTATCTAATAAATTGAAATAAGAATGTTATTTTAAACAATGACTATATTGACCTTTAATAATTTCTATTATATTTTATACTAAGATTTTTAATTACTTTCTTGTTGAATATTAATATTTGTTCCTTAAAATAAAATGTCAACTTTCAAATCTTCCCCTTGTATTTGTGACAGTAAAATTCTTTTATCATCCTCCACAAACTATTTGTCATTTGAAGGCATATCATTTAATGAACAAGTGATCTTCATCATCCTCCATAACTTTTATATAAAACCATGAAATAAAGGTGTACACCTTATTAGATGTGCCTCAAGACATGCTATGACCAAGCCCTTCAAGTTCATGTATCAAGAAATTCAACCATTTTTTCTTTCTTCAATATATTGTAGCACCTCCTCTCTCTTAATATGGTATCTCCATGCAATATTTCAGCCAAAGCTTCATTTCTCTTTTATTTTTTCAATTAAAGGCGCCTCATGGAAACATGAAAATTTAAAAGTCAAAAGATGATATCAAGGCTTGAATTATAATGGAGTTACCCAAATGTAGTCTTTTATTGAAGCACTTCAAAATTCGAAATTCAAAATTATTGGTTGTCCCCATGTATGATAAAATCCAGCCCATTCTTTTTCTTTTGAAGCAAGGCTTGATTTATGGAGGGATTACACAAATGAAGCCCTAATGGAAACATTTCAATTTTTAAATTCATGGAGCACATAACTGGCCAATTTGATTTTTTTTAGTTTATTTTCTTCATTGTAATTACCAGGTCCCAAGTCATGGAGAGAAAACTGAAGTGTTGCATTAGGTAGTCGACAACCAATATAAAACTTATCGAATAACCATGACATTAATCCTTCAATATATTGTGTTAATGCTAGGGCATTCCCTAGAAACAACGTGCTATGTGGCCTAAATACATCGAGAAGTGTGCAGTGTTAAATAGGCAAGGGTTCCCACATCATGGACGGATGTGAGCAAAGAAGTTAGTCCATGAAACTAGAATTCAGATAGGATCTTGGAATATATATTCTCTTACATATAAATTAATTTAATTAATTGATATTGTGATTCATAGGAAGATAAATACTTCATGTATTAAGGAAACTAAATGAATTGGAGAGAAGGCTTAGGAGATTTATAGTTTAGGATTTATATTGTGGTATTTTGATAGAAGTTGCACTAGAAATGGTATAAGTGTGATTATATATAAGAGTTTGAAGGATAATGTTATAAACATTAATAGAATTGGAGACATAATTATTGTTTTGAAGACTATTTTTTATGCGAAGATTATTAATATTATAAGTACTTATACTCTTCAAGTAGGTTTGGATGTATATTTAAAACTAAAATTTTTGAATGACTTAGAAGAATTAATTCAAAAAATTTCTCTTGAAGAAAGAGTTTTTATTGGAGGAGATTTAAATGGACATATTGGTAGAGAGGTAGAGGATTTTAAAAATATCCATGTTGACTATGGATTTGGACTGACTAATGAAGGTGGTAAGGCTATATTAGATTTTGCTCTAGCGTATGATTTTCTAATTGTTAATACCTTATTTAAAAAGAGATGAGCATCTTATCACTTATAAGAATGGATATAATAAAACATAGATTTATTATTTTCATAAGAAAAATAGATCGTTTAGAATGCAAAGATTGTAAAGTTATTTTGAGTGAAAGTTTATGTACCCAATATTACTTTTTAGTTTTGAATTTTAAGATGGAGTCGAATATGAAAAATTTAGTTAAATTCTATTCTAAGATTAAAAATGGGGGGTTTTTAAAAATACTAACAAAAATATTTTTTGAGAGCAAGATTTGAGATCTTAAGATTTTGTATATGTATGACAAAGCGAATGTTATGTGGGATAACGTAGCTAGTAATATTATGAATGTTTTAAAGGATGTGCTTAGAGTTTCAAAAGAAAAAAGCTCATAATAATAAAAAACAGTTGGTGGTGAAATCAAAATGTGCATGAAAAGATAAAAAATTAAAAGCTTTGTTATAATATATGGTTTAAATGTAAAAACTTTGAAAATTGAGAAAGATATAAATAGGTTTATAAGGTGTCTAAGAAAGCAATCTGTGATGCAAAGATTTTAGCTTTCAATGATTTATGTAATATATTATATTCTAAAGAGAGCGAAAGATATATGTATAAGTTAGTCAAATAAAGAGATAGAATTAGTAATGATTTAGTTCAAGTGAAATGTATAAAGGATGAAGATCAAGAAGCGTTTTTTTTTTTTAAATATGATATTCAACAAAGGTGGATGAGATATTTTGCTATGCTTTTCAATGAAGAATGTAAGAATACGATTGAATTTAGTGAACCTAGCACTATAAATGAAAGTCGAGATTTTTATTTTTACTAGCGTATTAGTAAAATTGAAATTAGAGAGGCTTTAAAGAAAATGAAGTGTGGAAAAACTAGTGGACCTGATGATATTCTAACAGAGGTGTGGAAATGCTTAGGAGATGAAGGAATTTCTTAGCTTACTAAACTTTTTAATATTGTTTTGTAGACTAAAAGATGGCGGATGAGTGAAGAATGAGTGTGTTGATTCTTATTTTTAAGAATAAAGGTGATGCACAAAATTGTGCAAATTATAGAGGAATTAAGTTGATGTGTCATACTTTAAAACTTTGTGAGAGAGTTATGGAGCATAGGTTATGACATGATACTAATGTTTCTCAAATTAATTTGGATTCATGTCGGGTAGGTCTATTATGGAAGCAATTCATTTGTTGAGAGGGTTGATGGGTAAGTTTATGATATTTATTGATTTAGAGAAAGCATGTGATAAAGTTCTAAGAGAGTTCTAGAAAAGAAAGAGGTTAATAATACTTATATTCAAGTCATTAGGGATATGTATGCAGGAGCTGTTACTTGTGTTCAAACACAAGGTTGTTTGACCAAGTATTTTTCTATTTCAGTTGGATTACATCAAGGATCAACCTTAAGCGCTTATCTTTTTTCTTTAGTCATGGATGTTCTCACTAGACATTTGTAAGAGGATGTACCTTGATGTATGCTTTTTGCTAATGATATTCTTCTTATTGATAAGAATAGAGATGGAGTTGAAGGTAAACTCAAATTATGGAGGTCAACCTTAGAGTCTAAAGGTTTTTGTTTGAGTAGATCTAAAATCGAATACATGAATTGTAATTTAGTAGTAATAGATCTAGTGGGGGGTTTGTGACTTTGACCAATCAAGTCATTAATAAGTGTACTCGTTTTAGAAGATCTATTGTTCAAAGTGATGGTGAAGTAGATGGGGATATTAGTAGAGTTCAAGCTGGATGATTGAAGTGGAGGAATGCTTTGGGTTTCTTGTGTGATAAAAAAGTACCACTCAATCTTAAGGAAAAGTTTTATAAGATGGTGGTGAGAGCTGTAATGCTTTATGGCACAGAATGTTGGCCCTTAAAATAGAAGCATAATATTAAGTTAAGTGTTGTTGAGATGAGGATGCTCAGGTGGATGAGTGGACTTACTCTTAGAGACAAGATATGAAATGAGTATATCCGGGAAAAGCTTAGAGTAGTTCTAGTGACATATTAGATTAGAGGAAGTTGCCTTAGATAGTTTGGTCATGTCGGCCTTCCAATGACCTTGTTAGGAGAGTAGATGTATTAGATTTGGCCTATGTTAAGAAATGTAGAGTTAGACCTAAAAAGAGTTGGTTAGAAAATTTTAGAAATGACCTTTCTTTATTAGATTTAAATGAGAATTTGACTCTTAACATGACACAATAGAGAAAAAATGATTCATATAGCCGACCCCACGTAATGGGATAAAGGTTTGATGTTGTTGTTGTTGTATTTTATTTTCTTCATGTAATTACCATGAATTGCTAGAAATTTGATGTATAATTATATTAGAAATTAGCTTAGGTTGTATGTGTAGGATGCTTTGGTAGGTGAAGTTGGCTCTCTTCTATGAAAAGTGTGAGTTGCCAATGAAATAATATTTTATATTTTATTCCAATCATGTATCAACTATGCAATTTTCTTTCCATGGTTGAATTTCTTTTCTTGATTATGTTATCTTCACTCTCCACCAATCCTTGTCCTATGCATCTAGGCATGGCCTCCACCTATTATTTTACTATGGCCAAGATCCACTTCTAACAGGTCATAACTTAGCTATATGGGTTGATATATGTTCCATCATCCACAATGCCACAATATTTTAGTAATCATGGTCATGATTAAAAAATTAGCCATGGTGTCTTCACTCCATAATCCACTCTTTATGAATAATTTGCTAAGGTTTTTCCTCCTCACATTCTCATGCTTCCATCCCTTATTAGAGAGCCCAAGTGGGAAACTGAATAACCTAGATCAAGGGCTTCTCTTATACAAGAAGTGAAATTCTCTCCTCGTCAGAGGTTTTCCATTCGCATATATGAAGCAATATCGGGTCATAATATAGTTGCTTCCTTCAAATAATAGTGTTATGTAAGGATGTATTGATAATCACCTACTTACCATCTCATTCGGTATACTTTATCGGCAAAACATTTTGGCAAGGATCGGCTATTATTAGATAACTATCAACTACAAATGAGGATCTGTTATATTAAATGCTTTTTAAAGGCTACAATTGGGTATTTAAAATGGTCAAACGGGCTGGCCATAAAGAAGTTGAAACTCAAAAAACATGGTTATACTAGGATTTAGATGGTACTAATTGATTAGGCTTGCAAATTGAATTTTACATAACTCTATATAGGATGTGGGCTGGAAAATTTGACTTGTACTGTTTTTTTA
This sequence comes from Dendrobium officinale, assembly GCA_019514585.1. Taxonomy (NCBI): domain Eukaryota; kingdom Viridiplantae; phylum Streptophyta; class Magnoliopsida; order Asparagales; family Orchidaceae; genus Dendrobium; species Dendrobium officinale. Next base: position 36,901,703 of record CM033687.1, read on the forward strand.
AATTTTCTTTTTATTTTTTATTTTTATGAGTGCTAGGGGCACTTGAAGAATGTTATATTGGCATGAATGGGAAGGTGCCAGTGGTTTAGTGATCCACCTAGAACATTTATCTTCCACCATAAACTTATCCACCTTTAAAAAACTAAGTGGTCAGGACTATATGGAATATAATAATGCAATTCTTGTGGATTGGAATATTGGAAATGGCATGCTACATTTGGATGGTCCAAAGCCTTAAAATTTACTTTATATATTGTGGTTTAACATGGCTTCTTAAGCGGTTATTTTGAAAATTCTGGAGGAAATTATTATGTGATCCACGTTGCTTCCTTCAAGTTAGCGCTATTAATTTGCTGGATGTCATGGGGTTTTTCGAGCATTTTAATAAAATTCATTTGATCAACATGCATGCTAGCCATCGGTATAATGCAAGTTGGTTACATGCTGAAACTAGAATGGTAATGTATAATGCATGTTACTACATTATCATTCTCATCAAAACAAATTTCTCCACATATTATTTGAAATAGAGTCATGTCAAGGTATGCTTTAATCGTAATTCCTATATGTTTGAACAGATGACATAATAATCTATTCATTTTGCCTATGGAAAGCATATGCACTGAGACCCATTCCAGCTCTGTGATCCAGACTATCATCTTTTCATGGTTTCTTTTTCTTTTCTCTCTTGTCCTGGTCTAAATAATTCGTAACAAGATATAAAAGCTAGTCAAACGCGTGCTTAAGAAGGTTTTAGAACGGACATGAACAATTAGAGTTTGCTAAATGCTACGAAAGGTGCTTCTACATTGAGACTATTTTAAATTGCTATGATGAAGTTTACATGTTACGAAAATGTTAGATGATGTGCATCCATACTGTTTGAGAATATCAGAGTTATAGGAATATTAAATTATTCAAGATGTATTAGTAAAGATATGCTAATGAATGGTGAAATCATAAAATATTTTGCTTTTTATTTAAGATGTAGCTGTTTCAGCAGCTAATTTATAAAATTTTATGATATATACGTTCTCTGACACAGCATAAGCTTCAAGGTAAAGCACCTCTTTAAAAAAAGGTCGATTAGATATAAAATTATTCATGACTGGCCAGATAATTAGCTAAGAAACTTTCAGAACGGAAATACATGGTTTAGGGTTTGCTCTGAATATAGTATTTTCCAAATTGTGGTATGATGCAATTATCAAATCTTTTCCTTTTTTTGTAGGTGATAAAATACCTGATTTATAAAATCTTTGTTTACAAGCTTCAGTTGCATGGTATGTATCTTATACAGTGTAGTTATGATTGAAATGAATAAATAGATCATCAGTTTGATCTAGGACTCATTTGGTTACTTGAAGTTAGAAATCATGTTTTGAAGATTGTTGAAATTTATCAAATCCGTCATTTGGTTTGATATAGTTAAGACTTCAATATTAATGTCAAAATCTACAAACCTTTCCAAAATTCCTTCCAAGTGAGGTTTTCTTCACATTCAAAATGAGCGATAATAACATCATCATTTTTTAAAACATATTTAGTGTTTGCAAGCAACCAAATGAGGGATTTAAGGTTAATCTAACTTGCGACTTGTAAACTAATGTAGGAATCACAGTCTTATGGGCCTTGGCAGCAGCACTTGTTCCTCTGATGCAGAAGGGAAATGAGACAGCCAGGAATCTGCATATTGCATTGAACGCATTGAACGTTCTGCTCTTTATATGGCAGATACCCACTGGGATTGACATTGTTTTCAAAGTATTTGAATTCACTAATTGGCCGTGATCCAGTGCTTGCTCTCTTCCTCCCCATCAAACTTTTATGACTGAAACGATACCTGTAACTGGCTCAGGGCTTTATAATCCAGTGCGTTTTTAGTATAGATTTCATATGCTAACACAGGAAGTTGTTTGCCAAACATGTATTTTCTTGCGAGGTAGCTTTGGTAATTGAACTCTGTTTGATGTTAGTATACGGAAATAACGAATAATTAATGTCAAGCATGGAATATCCACTAGTTTGTTCACTTTTGCATTATTTGTGCACTTGAATTAATTAAATATGTTGGTGTATTCGAGAACAAACTTTATCATAGCTGTTTCATAGTTTCCTCTTTACGCAATGAAAGAATATTTTTTTTTTTTTGATGTTTTTTTTTCTCACTAGGCACATTTTGTTGCAAGTAAATATAAAACATGTTTAAGAAGTGTGATTTAATTTTTTAAACTATAATTTTTGTAAGAAAATAACTCAGCTTTTTATTGCGGCTTAAGAACCTTGGAATAAATTTGATTAAAGAATTTGTTGAAAACCTGCAAGGTAAGAAAGCAAAAACCAGAGCAGATAAACTTAAGGGAAAACAGAGAGATTAGCAGAGTTGAATCACTCATAGAAGCTGTGATTCATTTCATCTTCCTTGACGTGAGAAGCTACAGTTCACACTATATATAGAGCAGAGCATCATGGATTCAGCAGAGCAATGATTAGGTTAATGGCTGTGATTCCATCAGGTAGTTATTTTTGTAGAGGATGTTTCCCATTTGGAGCTGATGTCGTTAGTGGAGTGTTGCTGCTCACATGTGTGGTCCCCTCTTGGTATAATAATCTAACATTCCCCCGCAAATTAACTCTTCCAGGTTGAAGAGTTAATTTGGTGTGAAGTGCTTGAAACTGAGTGGTAGATAGGCCTTTAGTAAAGACATCAGCTATTTGATCAGCAATAGACAAATGGTGCACCTGGATAATGTTTGTTTCAATACACTCTCGAATGTAATGATAATCAATCTCAATGTGTTTGGTTCTGGCATGAAACACAGGATTGTTTGCAAGTGAAATTGCAGAAATATTATCACAAAAGAGTGTGGTCGGATTCATGGAAGGGAATTGAAATTCCTGCAGCAGTCGGCGTAACCATACAATTTATGTTGCAGCTGCTGTGAGAGACCGGTGTTCTGATTCCGTTGAGGAACGAGCAATAGTATGTTGCTTTTTGGAGCTCCAATTTTTGAGTGTATTGCCCAAGTAAATACAAAAACCAGATGTAGACTTGCAATCTTGCTTATCACCAGCCCAGCATCAGAATATGTTAACAGTTGCATTGTGCCATGTAGAATAGGGAGACCATAGTGTAAGGTTCCATTAAGATATCGCAAGATTCATTTGATCATCTGAAAATGCATATTTAAAGGATGATGCATATGCTGGCCCGCTTGATTAACCACAAAGGCTATATCAGGACGGGTAAGTGTGAGATACTGTAAAGATCCCGCAATGCTTCGGTATAATTGTGGATTAGAAAAGGGAAGCATAGCTTCAGTTGAAGTGTCTGGTTTTGGAGCTATAGGCGTTTGTAATGGATGACAATCAGTCATGCTAGCTCTATTGAGAATGGCCCGTGCATAGTTTTGCTGATGCAGAAATATTCGATCAGCTGATTGAATCACTTGCAAGCCAAGAAATGTATGAAGATGGCATAGATTTTTGACAGCAAACTACTGGTGCAAATCATGAAGTAGCTTGGAAGCAAAGCAAGAGTCATTTCCCATGAGTAAGATATCATCTACATAGATAAGTAGATATAGAGTAACTCCAAGTTTGGAATAGTAAAGTAGAGAATGATCAGCTGTACTGAATTCGAAACCCCAAGAGACTAAGTAGTCAGTAAACGTGGAGAACCATTGTCAAGAGACTAAGTAACCATTTTTCTTACCATTGTCTAGGTGCATGTTAAGACCATAAAGAGCTTTGTTTAGCTTGCAAACATGTGAAGGATAATTAGGATCAACAAAGCCTTTAGGTTGCTCCATATAGATCTCATCATTTAATGACCCATGCAGAAATGCATTTGAAACATCTAATTGCATGATAGTCCAATTATTGTGGAGAGAAACAGTAAGAAAAACTCTTATTGTTTGAAATTTAGCAACTGGACTGAATGTTTCAAAGAAATCAAATCCATACTCTTGTTTGTATCCTTGAGCCACCAAGCGGGCTTTGTATCTAGCAATACTGCCATCAACAGTAAGTTTGGTTTTATATAACCATTTGTTGCCCAAGATATTATAATGGGATTTGAGAGGTACAAGAGTCCAGGTACGCTGTTGCTAAAGTACTTGAAATTCAGCTGACATTGCATTGCGCCAGTTTGGACATTTAACTGCTTGATTGTAAGATGTGGGTTCAGAAGACTGTTGGGTGAGATGTAGAAGATTAAAGATGGATCGTGGTTTTAAATGGCCTGTTTGAAGCCTGGTGGTCATATGATGAGTTTTGACCAGGCGAAGTGGTTGAGATGAAACAGATGATGAATCTATAGACAGTGGTGTTAGAGGAGTTGTTCTGGAGGATGAAGATGTTTGAGGAGCTGTAGCAGAAGATGGGAAGGGATTAATGATAGGTACAATTTTTGTAGCAGGCGTGAATGGAACTAGAGTTAGAGGAGGAGAAGTAGATGTGTTGGATGAAGTTTCAGTAGACTGCATAGTAGGTAGTGCAGAAGTTTCAGGTTTGAATAGAAACAGATGTTCATGGAATTGAACATTAACATAGGTGATGACTTTTCCAGTAGGAATATTAAGACATAGATAACCCTTAGATGCTGGTGCATAACCAATGAAGGCAGATTTAAGAGCTTTAGGAGCAAGCTTGTGAGTTTTATGAGAGGGAAGAAGTGGGTAACATTGACAACCAAATACCTTCAAAAATTTATAGTTTGGTACAATATTGAACATCACCTCAAGAGGTGACTTGTTTTTTGGTATTTGGAGAAGGGAGTCTGTTTATTAAATAAACAACAGTAAGCACAGCATATACCCATAGATTATATGGCAGATTTGCATCCAAAATCAGTGTACGAGCAGTTTCTATGATGTGACAGTGTTTTCGCTCTGCCAAACCATTTTGTTGAGGGGTATACGGACAACTGAATTGTTGTTGAATACCATGAGTTTGTAAGTAGTTTTGAAACTGTTTATTTGTAAATTCTGTTCCAGAATTTGATCTGAATACAGTAATTAATGCATTAAACTATTTTTCAACCATGGTTTTGAAATTAATAATGTGCTGAAATGTCTCGGACTTTTGAAGCATTGGAAATATCCAAGTATAGTGAGAAAACTCATAAACAAATATAACATAATAACGGAATCCATTAATTGAAGATATTGGGGAGGGACCCCATATATCATAGTGAACTATTTGAGGAGGTCTAGAAACAGTAGAAGTAGATAAAGGAAAACTAACACGATGACATTTAGACTGATAACATGAACTACAAGAACTGACAACATTTTTTAAAGAAACAGATGGATTCCGAGCACGTAGAACAGCAAGGATGTTGGTGTTTGGATGTCCAAGTCTCTTGTGCCAGAGATTTGATGAGTTTGGTATATTTGTTGATGTGCTGGTGGAGATGAAAGTAGTGGAGACGGGATAGAGACCATTATGGCTGCGACCTTGAAGGAGAGTTGAATGGTTCTTCAGATCCTTTATTTGAAAGCCATTTGAGTCAAAACAACAGAACAATTATTATTGGATGTGAGTTGTTTAACGGAAACAAGATTATGTGTGAGTTTAGGAACTAAGTAGAGAGGATGAAGAATAAGTTTATGTGAAGGAGTATGAAGCAAACCTTGTCTAGTGGCAGCAATGGGCAGACTCTGCCCGTTTCTAACAGTGATCTGATTCTGGCCCAGGTATGGTTGTACTGAGGACATTTGTGAAGCATCTGAAGTTAGATGCGATGAGTCACCTGTATCAAGGTACCAATCAGCAGCTGAAGAGTTTGTTGTAGCTGTAAGAGCTGCATTTTGTGGTGATTGATATTCCAGATCAGTCCTGTACCAACAATTTACTGTAGAATGTCCACGGTGCGCACAAATCTGGCATTCAATGCTTCGATTAACTATTCGGCCTCCTCTACGTGTGTTTTGTCCACCTCTATTATAAGGATGTGAGTGCATTGAGGATGAACGTCCTTGGTTACGACCTCTTGAAGTATATAGCGCTGTTGGTGGGTCTGTTGCTGCAGTTATATGAGTTTCACGCAGTGTATTAGCTGTCAAGTTAATCTCCTCACTACATAACAATGTGTATAAGTCATCTAAACTCAAGGGTTGCAGATTTGTGCGTATAGAAGTCTTAAACACATTATAAGTAGCGGGCAAGCCATTGAGAGTATAAAGTATTATATCTTCTATGTCCAAACTACGACCAGCAGCATTAATAGCATCCACCTTGGATTTAATAACTGACAGATATTGTGTCATTGTCATCTCCTTCATGGCAATATGGTGCAGCCCATTCTTTAGCTGAAGTATGCGGGATCGATTAGTGGATTGTAACCTCTTCTCTATAGTTATCCAAACAGCTTGAGTGGTTTTCAAGTTTAATACATAAGGGAGAAGAGATGGGGTGATAACAGAATAAAGAGCTGAAGTTAAATTTTGATCAATAAGTTTCCATACAGCAAACTCAATGTTTTGTGTAGAAACACTATCAGACGTAATAGTATATGGTTGCGGTGCAGTCGCTGATCCATCCAGAAATCCATAAAATCCATTGGCCTGGAAAACTTTGATGAACTGAGCTCTCCATAGTGGATGATTGTCAGTAGTCAAGGGGGTATGAACAATATTCTTGATATTGTTCATAAAAAATTTCAGAGAAGAGGGTATTTGAGTTTCTTGAAGATGGGTATACTTGGTTCCAGTATCTGCTGTTGATGCTGTAGACGACATAGCTGGAGTCGTCATTGGGATCAAGGCAGATGAACAGGATCAGATGTCGTGAGACAAGAGCTCTGATACCATGTTGAAAACCTGCAAGGTAAGAAAGCAAAAACTAGAGCAGAAAAACTTAAGGGAAAACAAAGAGATTATCAGAGTTGAATCACTCATAGAAGCTGTGATTCATTTCATCTTCCTTAACGTGAGAAGCTACAGTTCACACTATATATAGAACAGAGCATCATGGAAACAGCAGAGCAATGATTAGGATTAATGGATGTGATTCCATCAGGTAGTTATTTTTGCAGAGGATGTTTCCCATTTGGAGCTGATGCCGTTAGTGGAGTGTTGCTGCTCATCATGTGTGGTCCCCTCTTGGTATAATATTCTAATAGAATTTTTTGTAAAATAAGTTTGATTATAAAAATTACATAAATTGAGCTTATCTCTCAATTTTCTGTCAAGATTGGGTTGGATCTTGAGCATTACAAAATTACTTATATTTATAGCTATATAAAAAAAAGAAAAAATATAATTATAATATAGCTTTATTAGAAGATCTGATTTGATGAATTTGTTTGTTGATCTCCTAAAAAGTCAAAGGCTTGGCGTGCTGATTAATAGTTTTCCTTGAACAGTCAATCATCCCTTCTTGAATAGTATTAAGGTCGACTTCATAGATAATAGTCAGTAGAACTAATTGATAAGCCATACTCACTAATTGGAATGAATTCTTATATTACGGTCACATTCTTAAGACGTGTTGTGTTGTAGACTCATGATTTCGATACTTAGTTAATATGTCTTGAATCGGCTCAACTTAGCTAGAATCAAATTTTTTTAGAAATTTCGGTGTATTTAGCTCCTCAAATCTTTTATATCTTTGGAGGTTTACGGAAAAAAATAAAATATTATAAAAATATTCTTCCTTAATTGATTATAAATGCTTAATAAATATGTATTTGATGTTAGATATTACTAAATCAATTTGATCTTGACTTCTGACATTGTTCTTTTGTCCACCTTAGCCAATACCGGGCTATAAATAAGAAATTATTAATTTTTTTTCAAATGCTTGCTTCTTTTATTTCTTATTTTGTTGATTGACTTTGAGTTCTACAACTTTTTTGTTTCTACTGAGAATAGAGGTTCCTAAGGACGATATTAATATCTAAAAAAAATATATTGTTCCAAGCTTATTCAACAAGTATAAACAAGAGGGAACTTTTTCTAAGAAGAAGAAGAAACAAAGGGAAAAGATCAAACAAACTGGGCCTAAGGGAGAGATCTAAAAATTCAGTGTTTAATCAAAATTTTTGGTTGATTGTTAAGTGAAAATTATATGTATTTTTATTCTGTTAAATTCCAACAAAAATTTATGTTTTAGATGATGTTGTGTAGGAATGTCTAAGAAAAAGACCAAATTTTGTAGAGTAAGAACAAGCGTTGCAACACCCTAAACACTAATGTCATAGTGCCTTCAATGCTACGACAACAAAATTGGACATTACAATGCTCAAGTGTCAAGAAAATTGCAACTAATTCAGTGCCCCGACTTGAAATCCAGTCAGCGTCATAGTGCTACTGGCGCCACAGTGCTACTGATGCCACAACACTATTGGTCCCATAGTGCCATAAAGTGAATGTTGTCATGCTCTACTTTCTATCATATTTGGAAATAATTCAATGCCGAAGCATCAAACTCTATAGTGCCACAATGCTCAATCTTTTGTAGTTTCGTAATGGGGAATTTATAAGCGGTTTATTGGGAAAACATTATGTTGAGTCTGAGCCAAGTTAGCAACACCGAGGCGCTAGTTCATCATTATAGCATCGCGACACTACCTTGTCGAGCATCGTGGGGCCAGAATCAATTTGTGTAAGTAAATATAATTAGTTTTCTATTATTTTTAGGAAAGGGGGATGAATAAGAGTGTGGAGAAATATTCAATGAAGTGGTTGGTCATCTGTGTAGTGGGAAAAACACCACGCAAGAGTGAAAGAGAGTGTGGATAGAAAACAAGTGAAGAGTGAATCACTCCAGAAAGAGTCCATTTGCAGGACATGTTTGGGATTCTCAAATCTAGGTGATATTTTCTTCATTGTTTCTTGTTTCTTTTCTTGAAAGAAAGTAATGAAACGTGTTTTGTTCCAAATTAATTCTATGCTTGGCTAACATACTTATTTTGGGCTAATGATATGAATAATCTTTATTTTTTTTCTAATGTAGACTCTTGTATGCAAATGTGAAATATTGTTCTCAATTACTCTTATGCTTAATATAATTCATTAAATGAACATGTATGAAGTTAAAAGGTAGTATGATATATTGCCTCAATGAAGAAATATTGGCGCAATATGGATGATTGTGATAGAAATTTTCATGCCTAGACATAGGATGAATAAGATTCTAGTATTTCTGGGATAGATCACCATAGAGAGGTGAAAATATTTTTTTGTGAGATTTACTTACATACCACTTTATTTCATGCTATTTACATATCTAACACCCAAAACATTACCTACCACCCATAGAACAAATATGGGTGCATGAAATAAAATATTGATGTTCATAGGGTGGTATGAGTGATAGGAATGAAATATATGAGTGATATATTTGATATTAAAGTTGTATATGGGTGATAGACATGTAATATTAATATTTTTGGTGTTAGATATGTAAATATCATAAAAAAAGTGGTATGTATGTAAATCCCCCTATTTTTTTTACACTCTTACAAACCTGATAGAGATCTAATGATGCATATACTCTAATTCACAACTATTGTAGATGAGTTTGTTTAGGAAAACATAAGTTCATTCACTATCATTAGTCAAGAATATCTTAATTTTTGCTTATCTATACTTTTTACTTAATGTTTTAGTAGTGGTAGCACCTCACCTTTATTTTATTGAGAAGAATAAAAATGAATTGAGTAGGAAGTATTAGATACAATTGTAGCACACTTTGTCCTTTTGGGATCAGCACTCTTATCATACACTTTATTATTTGATCTACATGTGCACTTGCTTAGTTGGGAATGTCACACATGCATATATAGTAGCAGCAAACACCCATCAAGTTTTTGGCACCGTTGTCAGAGACACAAAAGTTTAATTTTTAGGATTTTTTATATTATCCAAAAAAGTTGCATATTTAATCATGCTTTTATTATTTAGTTTTTAATTGGTTATTTGTATTTGTATTTATATTTGTCACTTGTGAAATTATGAGCTTGTGATTATTTTGTAATTTTTATTTTATTTTTTTAATTGCATTTCATATATTGTTTGTTGTTTGTGTATGCATTGTAGATCTAGCAAGGGATCTCTATTATTTTACCTAGAAACAAAAAGGACCCTTACAAAAATTTGAAAAATTAAAAAGACTGTAGAAGTTGTTATAGCTGAACCAAATCCAGATCAAGACTAACCTAAACCTCTTAGGGAGTATGCCGATCATTAGTAGATGGAATCCATTAGAGTATCAAATGACCTATTATCCAAGCCAATAAATTTGAGTTGAAACTCATTATTATCCAAATGATTCAAAATTCTCAATTTAGGGGAAATTTTGTTGAGGATCTAAGTCTATATTTAGCTAGTTTCTTAAAAAATTGTATGACATTCAAGTACAATAGAGTCAGTAATGATGTCATTAGACTTCGATTGTTTTAATTTTCTCTAAAGGAAAAAAGCTTGAATAATGTTGAATTACATCTCCTAGGCTTCATAACTACTTGGAATGAGTTGGCACATAGGTTTTCAGCAAAGTACTTTCCACCTTCAAAAGCTTCTAAGCTTAGTAATGATGTTACTTCATTTTCCTAATATGATGAAGAGTCAATTTATGAGAGCTGTGAAAGATTTAAGAAGATGCTTAGAAAGTGCTCTTATTAAACTTTAATTGATTGGTTGGTGATTCAAACATTTTATAATGGACTTGTAAAATCCCTTAGGTTTATAATTGATGTGGCAGCTAGGGGATCTTTAATTTTAAAACCTTTTGATGAGGCTTATGCACTGATAGAGAAAATGGAAACAAACAACTTCTATTGGTCTTTTGATAGGGTGAATCCTAGGAGAGTAGCAAGTATCTATGAGTTATATTTTTTATCTATTTTGATTAATCTGGTAGTGTTCATGTATAAAAATTAAACAATCATGGAGTTAGTATAACCTCAGGATCACCTATGCATTTGGATGAGAATAACTTTAATTCTATTAATGATTCTAGAGCTCAAGGGATAAAGAATATAAATGTGATTGGAAGATAAAATAATTCCTATTTAGAATATATATAATCTAGGTTCGAAGAATCACCCTAATTTTATTTGGAGTAATAATAATAATGGTGAAAATAAGTTGAATGAAATCAGTCAAACTCTGTAGGACATTGAATAACCCTTAATAACGTATAGTAAACTCTAGAACTTCTTATTCCCTAAGCTTTAATCAAATTAATAAATTTAAAGATAGGAAGACACTTTTAGAGGACTTAGTGCTTTAGATGGGAAACCAATTGCATATTCAAGTTGTTGCCATCAGAAATTTAGAGAATCAATTAGGAAAGTTTGCAAATTCATATAATTGTAGACCCTATAATCATCGTCCTAATCATAGAAAAAAATTTTGGAAGAACATTGTAAGATAATTCAACTAAGGAGTAGGAAGGAATTGGGAGATTCCTATAAATGCATAAATCAACCTCAAAAAGAAATTGTGTTAAAATATCCTTTAATGACTGAACATTCTAAAGAACAACCTGAATTAATTAAAAAAATTGAAAGACATATATTAGGAAAGTTATAGAGAGACCAATACCACCTTCTCCCTAAAGGCTGATTAAACCAATTTTGGATAAACAATTATATAGGTTTTTGGATGTATTTAAAATATTGACCATTAACTTACCCTTCTTAGAAGACTTAGAGTAGGTGCCCACTCATATTAAGTTCATGAAAGATATTCTTAATAAGAAAAGGAAATATGGGGAATTTGAAACTATAGCATTGACTGAGGAATATAGTGTTATCATATAAAAGAAGCTCCTGATAAAGTTGAAGGATCCTAGTAGTTTTATTATTCTTATGATTATATTGGATAAATTTTATGGGAGAGCATTGTGTGCTTTAGGATCTAGCTTCAATCTTATGCCTTTTTCCATTTTCAGGAGATTAGATTTAGGAGAAGTCCAACCCACCACAGTCATCACAGTCACCCTTTAGCTTACTGATAGATTATTTACTTATCCTAAAGGGGTGGTAGAAGATGCTTTATTAAAGTAGATAAGTTTATCTTTTTTATAGATTTTATTATCTTAGACATGAAGGAGGATAGGGATATACTCATTATCTTAGGGAGACCTTTCTTAGTAACATGGAAGACTATAATATATGTTTATAAATGGGAGCTGATCATGAGTATAAGATCAAAAGTGACGATAGATGTACTTAATTCCATGTAATATCCCATTGATAAGAATAAGGATTACTTTAGAGTTTATTTGGAAGAAAATATTATTGAGGACTTTAAGGAAGGTCTCTTCGCAAATGATACATTAGAAGAATCCTTGGATGAGAATTGTGAGGAGTTAAAAAAAAATTGTTTTGTTTGTTGGAGAAAATCTTAAGATGTTTAGGGAGAGATATAAAACTTTAGAGACCTCATCTTTGGGTAGAACTTTAAAACCATTTATAGACGAAGAACCTATTTTAAAGCTTAAGGCCGTAGCTAATTATCTTAAGTTCACCTTTTTGGTAGTAGCTCAAGTTTGCATGTCATTATTTCTGCTAGTTTGGGAGAAGATCAGGAAGATAAGTTGATTAGGGTTCTAAGAGATTATAAGAAAGCTTTTGGATGGGCCAAAAATGGTATCAAAAGAATTAGCCCATCATTATGTATGCATAGGATTTTGATGGAGAAACATTCCTTACCAAAAACTGACCCCCCAAGATGATTGAAACCATCCATAAAAGGAGTAGTTAAGAAAGAAATACATACATGATTAGATGCATGAATTAGTTACACCATTTCTGATAGTACTTGCATGTATCTTTATTTAAAGATGTTAATGATTATGTTAATAAGTGTTATCAATGTCAAAGAATAAGTAATATTACTAGAATAAATGAAATGCCATTAATTAATATATTGGAAGTGGAGTTGTTTGGTGTTTGGGGACTTGATTTCATGAATCCATTTGTGTAATCCCAGTGAAGTCAATTTATATGTATTGTTGTTGACTATGTATCTAAATGGATTGAAGGAGTGACAAACCATAAAATGTATGCTCAGGCAGTGCTTAAATATTTAAAGAAAAATATTTTTTTTCTAGATTTGAAATGCCTAGAGTTTTAATCAGTGATGGGGGAAGTCATTTATGTAATTAGAGAGTGTAAATAATAATCACTAAAATTGGTATCCCATATAGGATTGTAATAGCTTATCATTCCCAACCTAGTGGTCAAGATGAAATCAATAATAGGGAGATTAAAAGAATTTTAGAAAAAAAAATGTGAATTCCAATATGAAAGATTGGACTATAAGGTTGGATGAATTATAGTCCTATAGAACTGCTTTTAAAAACACATATTGGAATGTCTCCCTATTGCTTAGTTTTTGGAAAAGTTTGTCACTTATCTTTGGAATTAGAACTTAAATAATTTTTAGGGTCAAAGAACAAAATTTTAATTTTAAGGAAACTGAAGAAAAGAGGTTAATATAATTGAAGGAGTTGGAGGATTTTAAAAGTGAAGCTTATAAAAATGCTAGAATCTATAAGAAACAAACCAAAAGATGGCATGATGCTAGAATCTATAAGAAATAAATTTAAAGATGGCATGATCATAAGCTTCACAAGAAAGAATTCACCACTGGACAAGAGGTATTGTTCATCAATTTTAGATTTAAATTATTCCCTAGAAAACTTAAGTCCAAGTGGTTAGGACCATTCATTGTTATTAAGGTATTTCCTTATGGAGCTATAAAGTTTCTGGACAAAAAGACTTTCTAAAATTTTTCATGTTAATGACCATAGGTTAAATCCCTATTTAGGAGGGAACATAGATCATTTAAGGAAAATATTGTAGAGTTCACATATCATCAAAAGAAAAATTTAGCATAGTCTGGTTGAAGATTAAAGACTTAGTTGTGATGGAAGGCTATTCAATTTTGTATATATTGTGTATTTTATTAGCCTTTTTAATACTTTGTCTTGTTTGTTTTAATTACATATATATGCAATTCATTATTTTATGTTTTATATTATTATTGTCAATCAAAATTTTTAAATGACTTTCTTATTTGCTTAATTATTATATAACCTTCTTATAACTTTAATTGCACTTTGATAATAATTTTACCAATATAAAAATTGTAATTAAAAATTACTTAAAATTAAGAATAATACAAAACTATAGGTACTTAATTGAATGAAAAAATAATAAAAATTTATAATTTGACAATCATAACAAACAACTAAGAAAATCATCCAAGTTAATACTTTATATTGAACTTAAATGCTATAACATCAAAGCACCTTACTGGTGGTAACAAGATTGAATAACTAAGTTTTGAAAAAAAGAGTACTTATATTAATTTATGAAATTCATTATAAACCCATGTATGGAATTATTGAACTTGTAATTTACATTATCCAATTTAATATCATCTATAGGAACAAGATAATCAAATATTCAAAATAATTACTTGAGTACTCATGGAAGTTAAAAGAAATAAGTCAAAAACAAGAAGATAAAAAAAAAAGGTACTCTAACATAAAAATATTGATATATAATGAAGCTAAATTCCTAGAGGATTCTATTACTTAATTTTAAAAGGAAAGTGTACATAAATTAATTTCAAAATTAATTAAAGTATGTGCATTTCCTAAATAAAAAATCAATCAATCCAACTTACTAGTCAAACATCACACTTACACTTGTAATAGAGAAGTTTAGTTTGAATGATAACAAAAATGATTTATTAGGCTATTTTATTATATGTATTATCTTATATTTTAAGCAATTTTAACCTACAAATTTTTATTTGGAATAATAAATTGATCAAAGGTGCAATCACATTGTTTGAGGACAAGCAATAGCTTAAGTGGGAGAAACTTATTAAGTGAAAATTATATTTATTTTTATTGTGTTAAATTCTGATAAAAATGTGTGTTTTGGTTGATGTTGTGCAGGAATATCACAAGAAAAAATTAAAAATTTGTAAAGTTAGAACCACTGTTGTACTGCCCCACACTAACACTATAGTGCCTTCAATACCACAGCGCCCCAACAGATCACAACACTCAAGTATAAAAAAAATTGTAATTAATTCAATGCCTAGGCAAAAATATAGTCACCAATGCAGTGCTACTAGATGCCTCAACACCATAAACAAAACATTGTCGCACTATGTTATGTCATTTTTGAAAATAATTCAATGTCAAAGCAAAGATCTCTAGAGATCAACAGCACCAAATGATGTATCCGAGCGCCTCGGCATCCAATCTTTTGTAGCATCATGGTGGGGTAGTTATGAGCAATTTATTAGGGAAATGTTGTAGTGGGCCAGCCCAACACTGTAGCAGAGCCAAGTTAGTAGTGCCGAGGAGGTGCTCAACATTGTAACGCCATGATGCCACCTTGTCGAGCATCGCGGTGTTTGAGTCAGTTTGTGTGAGTAATTATAAATAATTTTATGCTCTTTTGAGAAAAGGATACATAAAAGAGTGTGGATAAATGTTTAGTGAAGTGGTTGGTAACCTATGTAGCGGGCAAAACACCATTTAGGACTGGGAAAGAGTGTGGATATTGAATGATTGATGAGGGAATCACTTCAAAAAAAGTCCATCTGCAAGTTTTGTTTGTGATTCTCAAATTTGGGTGATATTTTCTTCATTTTCTTTCTTATATTCCTTCTTAAAAGTAGGTAATGAAAAGTATTTTATTCCGAATTAATTCTATGGCTAGATAAAATCTTTGTTTTAGGTTGATGATGTGAATAGTCTTTATTTTTCCTAATATAGAATCTTGTATGTAAATTATAATGGTTGTTCTCTCAATTACTCTTATGCTTAATTTAATTCATGCAATGACCATGTATGAAGCTAAAATTTACTATGATACATTATCTCGGTAGAGGAATGTTGGAACAATCAGGAGGATTGAGAAAAAAAAAAAAAAAAACTTTCTTGCCTAAACATAGGATGAATAGGATTCTATGTTCTATGGATATAGAATCACATTAGAGAGGTGAAAACTATTTTTGACACCAAAATAAACTTAATAAAGACATAAGGTAAATATGCTCTGATTCACAACTATTGTAGATGACTCTGTTTAGGAAAATATAGGTTTGCTATCATTAGTCCAAAACATCTTAATTTTTAACTATCTTCACTTTTTACTGCATTTTTCAGTTGTGGTATCACATAACCTTTATTTTGTTGAGAACAATAAATTTTATGGCTTGAGTAGGTAGCATTAGAGACAGTTATAGCACACTTGTGCCCTTTTGAAATTAACACTCTTCGTATACATTTTATTACTTGGTCAGCACATATACTTGCGTTGTTGAGAATATCACACATGTATATATAGTAGCAACAAACACCCTTCACTAACCAATACTCTTTCCCCTTGCTATTGTGGAGATAATTATTACTTCATCAATGAATGCTTCCCTTAATGTATTGTTGACACGGGAAGAGAAGATGACAATTAAAATTGTTTAACAAAAATGTAAACTAATATATTTTATAAATTTGATTATACTATGAAATTTTTAACACAATTCCTTTCTTTATGAGTGAGTTCTTCGGTGAGTTGCCCACTGTTGGAACCTCTCAGTGAACAAAAAACTCATGTTGAACAAGTAAAAATAAACCAATTGGTGGTTCTATTAGACGCTAATAATGTTTAGCCTCATATGGAGGTTGATGAGGTTGAAGTTATCTAGCCTCCTATTATAATAACCAAATATAGAGTCGCACACCTCCTGTTAAAATAGTAGAAGTTGAAGTAGCCAAACACCTGTTAAGCAACAAATTATTAAAGGGTTAAATATATAGATATTAATGAGAAGCCATCTTTCAAATTTTTGAATGAAATTCTTCCTTTTCCAGCCTCCCCTATAACTGAATTGGCTATGGAGAAGGATTTGAACTTTCCCTTGAATTTAGTTGATGTAGTGTATGAAACATTAAAACTTATTACTTGGCCAACTACTAATAAAAGGAAGAAGTCACCATCAATTCTAAGAGAGTACATTCTCATAATACTCATAATGTTTTTTTGGGGAATTTTTGGGGCATTTGCCCATTCATTGCTGAGAAAAAGTATTACAAAAAAGTAAAGAACCAAAAACTATAATCCAAAATCTCAGGACAAAAAGAGATTATGGATTCTAAATAAAGGAAAATACAATAATTGAAATGTAAAGCAAAAACTATAAGCTCAAAGCTAAAAAGGACTCAGATAAAAGCTCTAAAAACTCGGAAGGGTCAAAAAACGAGGGGCAGTGATAGAGCATAGACCCTGGTTGCCCGGAGGGCCGTCCAAGGGGCAGCTGAACATAATCAGCAATCATCATCGTCCTGTCAAAAAGGGTCCCCAAAAGCTTCTGATATGATCGTCGAATTTCCCGCATCAATCCACAAAACTGAAAAAGCTCCAGATTCGGCTGACAGAGATGGGCCAAGGAATCAACAGCGCAACAATACAGAACTTAATCAGCTTCTAATACTCATAATGTAGCTTCCTTCACTCCTAGGGAACTTCTTAAAATAGCACCCTTGAAAAGAGTTGACCAATTATCTTGAAAAGTCAACCAATTAAAGTCATTCATGAATGCTGTAAATAATGAGCTTGAATTAAAAAAGTTCATCTTTAACAAGCAAATTGTCAAATTGAAGGTTTCATTCACTGAGTCTTTTGTGGCTATTTGCCAAGTAGTCACTGCTATGAAGGTTAAAGTCATAGTTAACCAAAGATACATGAAATTTACAAAGTAAAATGAATCCATAACTAGAAACAAGTTTGACTTAAAGTGACTTTTTAATAACATAAAGATCTCTAAAGCAGTTATTATTGATTCTTAAATTTAGTTTTCCTTTGATTATTATTATTATTATTTTCTTTTAAGGGTCTGACTTTGAGTCACCCTTTGTACTATTATGTTATTATGCCGCCTATTATTACTATCTTCATTGTTAGAGTAGCCATTTCCTCAAACTTCAAAGAAGGATGACTGATGAATGGAGAAGCACAAATGAAGGACTGAAGATTAGACTGAATATCCTAAAAGAACTAAAAATTCAATCATTTATCAGGCAAAAAGAGTTCAAAAAGAGAGTTACTAAGTATTACAACTCTTTTCAAAAAGAGTTCCATATTACTGCTCTTGGTTTAGATTGGTTCCTTTGCTCTTTTCAATCTCAGGATGCAATAGAGGAAGTTCTCAATGGAGGTCCTTAGTATGTGGAAGGATTTGTCATTGGATTAGACAAATGGACTCCCAATTTTTCTCCTCATTCCTTGGATGGGGTTTCTTCTCCCATTTGGGTTCGTCTTCCACACTTACCATTACACTGCTGGGACGAAACCATCATTACGAGAATTATTTCGAGTATAGGGACTCCGTTATTATTGGATAGAAACATGTTTAGATGGGGGAGAAGGGAATTCGCCAGAGCTTGTGTTCGGGTAAAATTAAACTCTAAGCTCCCTAGTGGTATTTGGGTTGAAGGTATTCATGGCAAGTTTTTTCAAAAATTTGAATTTGAGAATTTATTTTCTATCTACTTCAAATGTGGAATAATTGGACATAAAGACGTTGTATGTCCAAATGTTTTTCAAAATTCAGTTCTTAGTAAGAAGGAAGCTACCAAAGAATCTTTATTAGTTGATGAGAACTCTTACGGGCCTTGGATGCACGTCAAATTCAAATCTAAAAGAAATATTAAAAGTGTTAAGAGGGATTCACTTTTAAACCATGGTGCAGATTTTTAGAAAGTTCGCCGGTTCTATGATGGATCTAAACCAGATCGTCACCCTCCGAAAACAGATTTAAATTTGGTAGAAAATACAGCTGAAACTAAGGGAAGAGATGAAGTGGCTGTTAGCATTAATTTAAATTTGTTGAGTAAACCAGATTTAGCTTATAATACAAATTTTGAATTTAATGAATCTGGTTCGTTGGATGCTGATAATACACCTAGAAAAATAGTTGCTAGTCCGACGTGTATGCTAGAATAGTTGAGGTTTTGATTTTTCAAACACCACAAGAGATGGAGGCAATTACGAAGGAGTGTGAGAAGGAGCTAAATGCGGTTTTGACTCCTTCTATGGCTGCAATTCCGTCTAAGGAGGAAGGTTATACTGGTACTCTTGATAATATTGCTGAAAGTTTGGGATCTTTAGATTCAAATTTTAAAATTCCACCAAGCATGGAGACGGTTAAGGCAGTTGAGGCCCATTCTATTCCAGCTGGTGTAAAATCTGTTTCTCCAACGGATTCTCCTAAGTTGGCTGAGAATTCGAATTTTCAAGTTCCTCAATTGATGGAGGCTGTTATGGAGAAGGGTGTGGAAGAGTAGGTCACGGTTTTGACACCTTCTAAAGCTGATGAGATTTCAGGATTACATGCTTTTAATGATTTGCTTACAGATGGCTGTTCCAATTCCATTTCCCCATCCTCTATAATCAGTTTAAAATTCAATAAATCTATTTTATTCAAAGGGAATAAGAGTACTTTGCTATCCGGTTCTAAACCCAAGCTATTCAAAGAGCAACAAGGGTTAGGACCTGTGAAAGATCAAAGTAGAAGAAGGATTGCTGATTACAAGGTGAAGAACGGTTTGAAGGGTTCTTCACAGAAGCTTTCAGTAATATGATACCCGATTTTTTCCTCTCTATTTTCAAAGCAGTTAGAGACATGAAGAAGGGAATTCCAATCGAAGAATTTTCCATTTATTATGCTTGGTTTTACAAATGTTTTTTTTGGAAAAGACTTCTAAAGTACATATCATTGGTTTTAATAGGTATTTTGAGAATGTCTTATATATTTTGTAATTTTCCTTTGGGTTTCCTTTATAGCTGGTTTTTTCTCTTAGCTTTTTTGTTTTTTAAACCTACTATTTTTTTTATGGAATCATTACTAGATTATATTCTTTAACCGGATGGGAACTCTGGGATACTAATCAACCTTCAGGTTGTTTTAAATATTTGGTATCCCCTGCATCTCAACGGTTTCAAAATAGGAAACAGTGGGTTTCATATCAAAATATTAGGTTTAATGATAACAAAATTGCTTTCAATAAGGATCCTTTTCTTCAAGGATCATTTAGTGTCTTTTTTTCCTAGTTTGTATTAGCTTGTTTTATTTCTTTATTTAATGCATCTTTACATCTTCTAAAAAAAAAGTATTACAACTCAAATATCTGAAAGAAGATTTTCCATATAGACAATCTAATAACAAAAAAATCATGAATTAATAAAGAACTAGTTCAATAAAGGTAATTACATTTTATTTTAATAATCTGAATTCCTTTAGTTAGTTTATCACATACAACTACTTCATTTAAAAGTAAATCATTCTCATTCATGGAAACATTTAAATCATTATGAAGTTCCTCATGATATAAATTCAAATTTTCATTTTTTTTCTCAAAATGTAATATTTTTTCTTTGATTTATTAAATGGCTCATTCAATTTAAATAACATACCATATAAGTAATCATATGAAATGAAATTATTTATCTTCTAAGCAGATTGTGGGTTCCAAAAATTTGGCCTCGACCTCCTCCGTTATTTTTCGATGGAGTTTTAATGGATTAAGTTTTGGGATAAATTTTGGGAAGGCATATTAGATTTGTAGATAAGGAACTACCCAAATATTTTACCCTCATTTTTGTGAGGACTTTATGATCTGAGTTTTTCCTTCCTATAGTACATGCCCCTATAGTTAATTACCCCTCCCGATCATTAGAGAGAACGATTAAGCCTAGTGGTTGATCAGATACACATAATTATGTATTATCTGACATATAGTAGTAGCATGGGCATTTGAAATGTGGAGATTTGATATTTAAAATATAAATTTCACCATCTTATACTTAAAGTGCATGGTGGGGGAATGGTGGATGGTGGGGGAATGGTTGATGGACCCAATCAAGATCCCATGGTTCTGTCATCCTAAGCCATTGTAGTCCCTGGTCTACTTAGCCAAAGGAGGTAGTCGACCTAACCTAATAGAAGGATCCTTTTTGACAGCCATGGGTTACTTCGTCAAATGATACCTTGTAGACCTGAAGTGGGTATTTGTCTAAGTGGACAAATTTGAATCCGCCTTAGCTAACATAGAGCTTTATTCTCTATCGATTATATAATATTGATTCATATCTAAAAGATTTGATGCCATTAGGGAGAATGCATGATCTGGCCATAATCGTAACTTAGCGGTGTCATTTAAAGGCAAACCACCCAGTTTAGAGGGCCTCGATCATAACTATTTACTTACGAAACCATTTGGTTGAAAAATTATTAGTTAGAGGACATGTACCACATCCTTATTGGCAGGAGACTATTTGAGAATGAATCCTAGTGATATTCTCGTCTATGTGAGCTAAAGTTATTTTTAGATTTGTCCACCATGGCAAACAATTACAGAGGGTAGATGGATTTTGTACTTCAAGCGTTTGATGATTAGTTTTAATTTTAAACATTTTTTAATTTTGGAATTTTATTTGAAGTTTAGACATATTATTTTAGAATCTTATGTGTATTTCATCAACATTTAAAAATATTTGGAATTAATCTCTTTGGTTAAGATCTGCATTCAACATGACCATCATCGAGGTGTATAGGCATTTATATTTTATTGATTGAACCATGTGGACTTTGTCTAGCTATCAATAGAGGATCAAGTTTTATAGGCTTTATGTCTTTTGTGATGAACCATTCATTTATTAGGCTTTGAAGGCCTAATATGAACTATAAAAAAAATATTTTGGTCGTCACCGTGGCTGAATATTTGTTTAATAGTTCAAGCCGTCTCGACTCCTATCTACTCATACAAAAGGATCAGGCTCAAACTCAGGTTTATTTGTTGACCCGAGCAGTATCCCTAAACATACGTGTATACCTATAACACTCTCTCCAGAGTCATATAGGTGAATGTTTACATATGTATTTATGTGGATTTGCCTATATATTTTATGGCGCATATTTGGGGGCATTTTGGAATATTCGATGGGTTTTCTATTATAGCCTGTAGAAGCTCATCTTGTTGTATCTCTATTGTATTTTGCTTGTGTGTTGCATATTGGATGCATAGTCGGGTTTCCTACAGCAGCTCGTAGGAGTTTGTATCTACTATGTATTATCCATCTTCAATTGTAATGGATTAATATATTTGATAGCCATTAAGTAATTGCCAACTACAAGGGTGTTGTAATATTAGTCACATGTTGCTGATTACCTATTGTAGACTTGCTATCGGGCCTACAATAAATCTCCCATCATTGCTAGCAGGCTTTTGTATTGGTTATATGCCTTTCTCCTTTGCTAACGAATGACATGTTGAATGTATAATGGGCCTCCGACATTAGATCATAGGCATTTACATTCATCGTAGTCATAATACATTTTGTTTGTAGATGACATTTTGTGTGAATAACGAGTCTACTATAGCAGTTTGTAGGAACCTATACTTTCCATAGTTCTTTTGCATACGCTGATTGGCAAGTTGCAACATTCGCTTGCACATTGACTTTCCGTTATTCATCTGAAGCTGTTATGTTTGATTTCAGGTTGAGTAGCATTGATTGTAGGAATGCTATTATATTGCTTATTTCCCCGCATATGTACTCTAGAAAATTGCCATTTTCACTACTTTCATCATTCATAAAAAAATTAATGTACTTATTGGCAAGTCAATCAGCATTGATGGAAAAGAGGCTATCTTCTTTAATCCTTTCTTGCTTTATTTTTATACATGTCACACCCTTTGCATGTTACAGGTGAACTTTTGCACATATGAAAAGCTTCTACAATTGTTTGTGGACACTCTTAAAGTTGCTCGTAGGCACTCATGTTTGTAGTTGATTAATAGTTCTTACTTGAATATGAACTTCAGGGCATTGGTACATTCTCTTTAGTGAGTTGTCATCACTTTTAGGTGGTAGATGTATTTCATCCCCCTTATGTTGTAGCAGATTGCATGAATACCTTAATACTCGTTGCACACTTCTATATATAAATGACTGATATGAAGACCCGCATCAGTTTCAATCTCTTTGCTTTCAAGTTTGAGTGTATTTTCTTATATGTTGAATTATTATTGATGATGGAGACACCGCTACATTCATCTGCATATTTTTTAGGTATATCCCCATTACAAATGTCCTTACTCTTCAAATTCATATTGCTTATTCTCATGAGTGAGATATAGGGATTTTATTCATCATAGGTCAATACTTGTAACTATTCGTAGATGTTTGCATCTTAATTTGCATATAGTTCTTTGATTTATCATTCGTTATCTACATTGATTTGAGAGTTTGCTCTCCATTTATCATAAACCCCTTGTTTGTTTGTTGACTTTTATTTGGATGATTGGGATAAATGATATATGCCAATCATTGTCATCTGGGCATGATATGAATGACATCATTAACATTAATAGAAAGAGGCAATTTGCATTCCAACCAATATGATAATTCATTTATACTTCATTGAGACCTTGTATTTTGATTACAAGTATATTGTTGCATTCTCTAATTGATCTTTGCTTGCAGATAGATCACATTTGTTGCTATCAATTATAAGCGGGTTATGTTGAAAGTTTGCAACTCCATCATTTGATTATTTTCCTGCACTCGAGTGCACTTAAATGATTCAAATCATTTCTTGATTTTAGCATTTTTTATTTTTCATTCAAGTATTTATTAAATTAGAATTCAATTTCTCGTAACTCAATCCAAGTTCCAATTCAATTCAAGTCTTATATTATTTTGCTCAAGTTCTAGTTCAAATTAACTTCGTGTTCAAGTTAAGTTTAATGTCATTTGTTTGATGTTCATTTGAGTCTAATGTGAGCTCCATGTTATTCATTTAAAGTCCCTTATTCGATTCATTTGAGTTCCGTTGCGTATCTAATTTCAAAAATAGAATTTTGATGATAGCAAACACTTTTGTTTGTCTACAACTGCCTTGCCTACTAACATTTCAGGTCCACAAGATCAAAATTGCAAGTTGAACCAGCTTAAGAATGGGTAGACTAGGTCAAAGTTAGTTTGTAAAATTCTTTTCCCTTTCTTGAGTCTATTATAAATAATGTGGTTCCTAATACAAAGTAATCTTGCACACACATACTTGGGGGAATTTTATATCTGATTTAGAGTTCTCTATTTTGAGGACATCGTTCAGGATGATTTAAATATCATCCTGGATGATCAGTTAAAAATAGAAACCATAATTAGGGCATCCTTGTTAAGGCAGTCGTCATTAAGCTCATTGTCCTAGATGATATTTGTATCGTCCAGGGTGATATGCTCAAATCAGAAAGAATCAGCCGCCAGATCTATTTAGGTATTATTTATTTTTAGACATCGTCTAGGATATCATCCTGGATGATGCACACAATTATGCTTAAATTCATTTGGTAATTAAGGAAAGTAATTAAGGCTAGATTGATATGATCACATCATCCTGGATGATAGCAGGATCGTCCGGGACAATCAGTTCAAAATATCTTAGTTGCTCCTTGATGATCAACATCCTATAGCTCCTATTTAGGGCGATGCTTTGGACGATTTTCATGGATTTGAACTAATGTCCATGAAGATCAAGCTATTTTTTCATCATCTAAACATCCATTCAGTGTGATTGTCTAGACAATATTCACCAATTTGTACTAATCATACAGGACAATTTTATATCAGCCTGGATGATAGGAATAAAATTCACCTGATCATCCCAAATCGTCCTAGCTGATTAAGGTTAAATTGCACTGATTGTCCAAGATGATATTTATATTATCCTATACGATATAGTTGGTTCCTTACAATTAATGAGCAATTTTGAAGCTCTTCTATTTAAGAGCACTTGCTCTACCCTTTAGAACATCTTTTATTGTTGCCTTGACCTGGGAGAGCCTAGAGGAGAGGGAGAGAGAGGTAGAGAGAGAGAGAGGATCTTATGAGGGGGAGTTTGTGAGAGGGTTTCATAAAGGTTACTCTAAGCTTTGATCCACATCTTCTTCTTCCATCATAGTCCATTGTCCGTGGAGGGTTGAGAGAGGTTCACTTCAGTAATCGATTAAGGTTCTCGGCCTGCTTCAGGAGGAAGAAAAAGGAGTTGGGTTCTCTTCCTCACCGGTGTCGGTTGGAAGGAGTTTTGTAAAGGCTTCTCCGCATTACTGTGGGAGCAAAAGGAGAGTTACTGAGTTTTAGTGCAATACACGGAGGGTGCCTTCGGGGAGTGTGCGTAGGTCGTGTTGACCGAACCACTATAAATCTTTGTGTTCTTTACTACTATTTCTTTCATATTTAATTTTTTCACTTTGATTATCATTGTGGTGAATTTTGGTTTGAGTTTTGTGTTTTAATTATTTAAAAGATTTTTAAAATACCAATTCACCCACCCTCTTGGTTAGCCTAGGGCTAGTTTATAAGTTCTTAACATCCCTAATGAACTTTCAAGTGGTATTAGAGCGGGATTCATAAAATTAAGATTGAAAACTTTTTGAATTTTGATCCATGACTAACTTTAGTAATCATAATACTGCGTAAGGGTATTCTATTACCCGACCACCTTTGTTTGACAATTTTTTTTTTATTTTTGGAAAACTCGCATGTCTATATTTTTACAATCAATTGACTATCGCATGTGGATGCGTGTTAAGGATGGTTATACACCTCCGACTGGTAAACTTAATGTCATTAATGTTCGCACACCTTCTACTGAAAGGACTCTTGATGATAGAGATTTAGCATAACTTAATAAAAAATGTCTAAACTATTTTTTCTTTGCTTTAAAATCTAAAAATTACATGCATGTTTCAACTTGTACTACTGGTAAAGAGATTTGGGATAAATTGTGTATCACTTATAAATGAACCAATGATGTTGAGCAATCTACATTGAATATTCTATTGTATGATTATGAACTTTTTTCATATAAAACCTTATGAATTAATTTTTCAAATGTATACAAGATTTACTCAAATTATTACCTCTTTGTATGCCTTAGGAAGAGTATTCACTAACTATAAAAAAGTGAATAAAATTTTAAGATGCTTGGCTTCCTCTTTTGATGAAAAGATTACTACAATTACTGAATCTAAAGATTTGAATACTTATTCGATTGATAACTTACTTGGATCACTCATTTATTATGAGCAAGGGGTGAATAAAGAATTCTTGATGCATGTGAGAAAAAGAAGGAGAAAATTATGGTGCTAAAGGCCAACAACATAGACACTGATTCTTCCGGGTCTGAAAGAGATGATGTTGCCTTAATCACAAGGCAATTCAAAAGTTTTCTAAGAAAGAAACAAAAAAATAATCAAAAGTGGAATAAAGGTAAGGGTAACAAAAATTTGAAGAGTTATAATGATATGATTTGTTTTAAATGTAGGAAGCCAGGACATGTTAAAGATGATTATCCTACACTTAAGACTCACCCAAGCAAGGAGAAAGGTGAGGAGAAACCCATGATCAAAAAGGATAAGGAGAGGTTCCAAAAAGTATTCTGGGCAGATTCTGCATCGGACTCCTCTAAGATTGAAGCTGAAGAGGAGACTACAAACATATGCTTAATGGCAGACAACTTGGCGAAAGTGACCAAGAAGAGTTATATGAACCAACCTATAAGTAACTACTTGAAGTTACTGAACAAATTCATGCATCATATAGGAAACTTAAGAAAATACATGCTAGCTTGAAATTAGAATTTTTAAATTTGCAAAAAGAGCATAAAATTTTACTTAAAGATCATTCTATAATTAATAGCAATCACTTGTCTTTACTTGATGAGTTGGATGCATCAAACAAAAAATATACTAAATTGTCTAATGCATATGATTCCTTAAAGTCATCCCATGCTGAATTAGAAAAGGAGTTTATAAAATTAGAAAATTTCAAAACTTTTGAAAATAAAAAACCATGATTGCATGCATCACATAAAAAGAAGCATCACCACCTGAGTAGATTAGTACTTCCTTTTCCTAGTGTTAGATATTTTTCATGAGACATGATAGGACACATAGCACACACTTGCATCATTCACCATAGTACACATTGGGTGTGGAGACCCAAATTGTATGATTCACAACATAACACACATACATTATATACTACTTTTCATAAGAAGGGACCCAAACATATTTGGGTACCTAAATCTAACATTTGATAATTTTGTAGGAGTGCTCTCATAAATGGCCTCGTGAGAGCATGTGGTACATGGACAGTGGATGCTCACGACACATGACTGGAGATGCTAATCAATTCATTTCGCTTGAGGCCAGGGCTGGAGGCAAGGTTAATCTTGGAGACAACACCATCATGAAAGTGATGGGCATAGGTATAATTGGAAACTCCAAGAACCTTTTGATTGAAAATGTTTTGCTTGTAGATGGACTAAAACAGAACTTGCTCAGCATTAGTCAGCTATGCGATAAAGGCTTCATCATAAAATTCTTGGCAAACACTTGCATTATAAGCTTAAATAATAATACTATTTTGCAGGAAACGTGAATCAATAATGTTTACATACTTGATTTAAATAATATTGAATGTGTTGTTTTATTTTGATTAAAAATTGCTGCTGATAATTCTTGTTTGTGGCACGGGAGATTATGTCATGCTAGTATGAAAATCCTAAGGAGAGTGACCTAGAAAGACCTAGTTAGAGGTGTCCCCAAGCTTAAGTTCACAAAAGGCCACCTTTGTGATGCCTGCCAATTAGGAAAGCAAGTCTATTCCAATTTTCACTCAATTAAGGATATTAGCACCTCTAGACCTTTGGAAGTCCTTCACATGGATTTGTTTGGACCCATTAGCACTTCCAGCTTAGGAGGGAAAGTATATATTTTTTTGATTGTTGATGATTACTTGAGGTTTACTTGGATTAGATTTATATCACACAAGAATGAATCTTTTGATAAGTTTAGAGCCTTCTTCACTTAGATTCAAAAAAAGCCAGGTTATGAGATCTTGACCATCCATAGTGACCATGGGGGGGGGGGGGGAGTTTAAAGATGAGAGATTTGGAGACTTTTGTGAGGATAAGGGGATTAGTCACAACTTCTCAGCTCCTAGGACCCCTCAGTAGAACGAGATAACTGAAAGGAAGAATAGAATCTTAGTGGAAGCCACTAGAGCCATGCTTGCTGAGTATTTACTTCCAAAATATTTTTGGGCTGAAGCGATAAACACAGCATGTTATGTTTTGAATAGAGTGAATATTAGAGCCAAACGAAATAAGACACCCTTGAGATACTTAAGGGTAAGACACCCAACTTTCCCACCTCTATGTCTTTGGCTGTAAGGTTTTCATTCTTAATAATGGAAAGTCACACTTAGGGAAATTTGATCCAAAATCTGATGAAGGAGTCTTCTTAGGATATTCAAGTGTGGGGAAATCCTTTAGGGTGTTTAATAAGAGGACATTGGTGGCGAAGGAGACTAATCATGTAGTGTTTGATAAATATAATCCTAGGAAGTCTTGAGTTGAGGAGGAAGATGAAGTTGGAGAGAATACCACTGGAGTTAGAAATTTGGAGAAGAGGGAATTGTCCCAAAACACTGAAGGAGTAGGTGAGATTATCCAAGGAGTATAAAATATAGATCTAGAGGAAAGGGTTGAACCTGCACACACTTTTCCTAGAGATAGAGGAGATACTCTTTGAGTCACCCTAAAGAACTGATCTTTGGAGACCCCTCTGAAGGAGTTAGGACTAGACATGGACTTAGAAAGGAAGTGAACCACTATGCCTTTATCTCAATGACTGAACCCACCAACTTCAATCAATCCCTTTCTGATGAGTTTTGGATCTTAGCCATGTAAGAGGAATTAAACTAATTTGTTAGGAATGATGTTTGGGAGCTTGTAGAAAGACCAAAGGAACAAAGTGTAGTTGGAACCAAATGGTTCTTTAAGAATAAAGTGAATGATTAGGGTGTGGTGGTTAGGAATAAGACAAGATTGGTAGCTAAGGAGTACAACCAAATAGAAGGGATAGATTTTAAGGAGACCTTTACCCCTATAGCTAGATTGGAAGCCATTAGAGTGCTATTAGCCTTTGCATGTTATAAGGGATTTAAGATTTTTTTTAAATGGATGTTAAGAGTGTCTTTTTAAATGGGATAATAAAAGAGCATGTGTTTGTAGAACAACCCCAAGGTTTTGAGAGTTCCTAATTTTTAAATCATATTTTTAAATTAAAAAAGGCCTTATATAGATTAAAACAGGCACCCAGAGCTTGGTATGAGAGGCTTAGCATATTCTTACTAGAGAGGGAGTTAGTTAAGGGGAGTGTAGACACCACCCTTTTTTTGAGAAAAGTAGGAGATGATTTACTCATTATTCAGATCTATATCGATGATATACTTTTTAGATCTTCTAATAAGTGGCTATGTGATAATTTTTCTAAAACATTGAGAAGGGAGTTTGAGATGAGTATGATGAGAGAGTTGTCCTACTTTTTGAGGTTTAACATATGATAATTGGATGATGGAACCTTTCTGAATGAATCGAAGCACATAAATGACATCTTGAAGAAATATGAAATGGATAAAGCCAAGCCAATTAACACTCCCATGACCTCTAGTGCTTAGTTAAATAAGGACCCAAATGGAAAGTCTATTGATCAAAAGAAGTACAGAGGGATGATTGGATCTCTACTTTACCTGACTGCTAATCGACCTAATATAATGTTTAGTATTTATCTCTGTGATAGATTTCAAGCTGTTCCTAAGGAATCCCACCTGAATGCATTTAAGATAATTCTTAGATACCTTTTAGGGACCCATAACTTAGGAATCTGGTACCCTAGGCACAGCACTTCTTTTGAGATCATTGGATTTTCTGATTCTAATTTTGTAGGATGTAGAGTGGATAGAAAGAGCACTTCTGGGACTTGCCAATTCATAGGATAGTCTTTAGTCTCCTGGTCTAGCAGAAAACAAAACTCTGTTGCACTTTTCACTATTGAAGCTGAGTATATTGTCTTAGGGAGTTGTGTGGACCAAGTCCTTTGGTTGAAGCAGCAAATTCTGGATTTAGGATTACCTGTAGGCACAATCTCAATCCTTTATGACAATACTTGTGCAATCTACATTTCTAAGAGTCTTATACAACATTCAATGACTAAGCACATTGACATAAGGTATCATTTTATTAGAGACCATGTGACCAAGTGGGACATTGAGTTACACCATATGACAACTTATAATCAACTAGCTGACAATTTTACTAAACCACCAGACCAGCCTTCGACACTTTTATCACTTTAAGGATCAGATTGGGTGTGATTGACATAAAAGTATGAACTCGATTCCTCCTGATTTCTGATATGTTATATGTTGTTTATTTTTAACTTCTATTATTTTATTTTTATAGTTTTTCTTTGTTTATTTTTATTGTTGTTTTTGTTTTTTTTTTTGCTTTATTTTTTGTATGTTTATTTTTTAAAAATCACCGCTAAATTGATATTTTATGCCTTATTTTTGTTTTTGAAAATTGTAATCAATGTTTTACATCTCTTAATCTATTAAAGGGTAAAAACACCATTGATTTTGTCTCTTTCTCTAACCTATTTTAGTGGTATAATTTTCTTTTCAAAACAAAAGTCTATATCAAATTAACAACTGGACTTTGCAATTGAGATCTTTTCTACCTTTATTAGAGACCATGTGACAAAGTGGGACATTGACGTCAAATTGAAAAATATACATAATGTGTATCAAAAATCAAAAGATGCACAAAGTGCGCCATTTAATGGATAGAGACATAAAATGAGCCCATCAAAAGCAAGCTCTCTTCTCTTTTCAAACTTTTAAGTCTTAGAAGAATTCATGTATCACTTGAGATTTTCAAATGCTTGATTTCAAATTTTGCGATTGTGACAAATTACTTTGATACATTATTCTATAAGATATTTTTCTGAAACCAAGTTTTGAACGAATCTCTTTTTCTTATCCAATTCTTTTTTTTTTAGTTAGGTCTTTTGATTTCAAAGACAGTTTTTCCCTGAGAGAAGTCCGAGATAAGAGAACATGATCAGATACTTTACCACTTTTTTAGATTTTTGACATTGTTAACTCATTGACTTACAAGTCTTTAAAATCAATCACATGGAGACTATGTCATATTCATGCATTGATAAAAAAAATCTTTGTTTTTGTTCATTTTTATGTCTTTTTCATATATTTATTTTTATTACTTTCAGTTGATTTTATTATTTTTGGGCCTTTTATAATCATCTCCATCCTCCTATATTTTAAATTTTTCTTCACATCGTCCCAGATGATATGCCTATCATCCTGGACTATCTATTCAATTCACTTCTAAAAACTCAATCTACTAGCTATTTTGAACCTTCTGCTCTTTATCGTCTTGGACGATCCATCATCATCTTAGACGATCTGATCGTATTCTTCTTCAATCATCTTTGATTATCCTGGACAATCCTCTTTCATCCTGGACGATGCTCTTACTCATTGCTTAATTATTGGTAATCATCCCATACGATCCACCTATTTATCTTGGACGATACACGTGGAAATACATTTAAAAGCCTTAAATTCCGCCGGTACGATCTTTTATTGGTGATTGTCTGGGGCGATCCACCTATTTGTCCCGGATGATCCACATGGCAGTGTGTTTAAACATTTTAAATTCGACCGATATTATCCATTATTGTTCATCATCCTGGACGATCTACCTCATCATCCTGGATGATATTCTTTTTCAATGGTCATCCGAATTGTCACCTTGGGATGATCGCCTGTGTCTTATCGTTTTGGATGATATCTGATCATCCTAGATGATATGACCGCCTTTTTTGACCAATCATCCAGTTGCAATTATTACACCTAATCGTCTTGGACGATTCGGTAGATTTTTAAAATTTTGAGAGTTCCATCCAACACATTCTCTTATTCTACTAGCTTTCTCCTTCCTATTGCTTTGCTGTTCTTGATAATGGCCGGAGGAAAGCAATCCCACCACCCTTCTCGGAGTTCTTTGAAGGCTACTCTTGACCCTCACTTCACTGAGGTGGACGATCAAGTCGCCTACCAAAGATACAAGACGGCCAGAATCACTATCTCCTGGTTTGTCAATCCAAACATCCTTTCTTATTCGGTACTAAATCTATTTACTCACACCTCGTTGTGTTTTCTTATTACTCTTAGTGTCCCCTTCAACTCTGAACTTTTGTTCAAATTTTTTACCAGCCTTCGCATTAACTCTTCTTTTACTTCAGTCGGGTCTTATGAGAATCGACACCCCGTCAAAATCATATACCAAGACTGCACCAAACTTTTACAATTTTTCACCATAGGGGATAAACTTCTCACCCTATGTTCTGACTTTGACTTTGATTGGGCTCTAGCCAACCACTTTCTATGAAATTTTCATGCTCACATTTATATTGGCGACACTATCAGCTTGCTCAAAGATGCTAGAATCGTCCAACATATCCTTCACACATCCATAATTCCCAAAGCTGGTGATCGCATCCATATCACTCCTCTTCTTTTGATTACCTCCTTTTACATCTTGGCACATCACGAATTTAATGCTACTGATTTGATTTTTCACTTCATTGAACATCTGACCACTATTTGTGACCCAAGCCATAAGAAGAAACCAAATCTAGCCCTAGGACATATCATTACTTATGTCTTAGAATCTAAATATAACCTCTAATATCTTGCTCCTCCAAATTTCTAGCCTGCCTTCTACTCCAACACATCCTTCCATGTTTTTTACCGTACTCGTCTCCACCCGGGGCACGAGAAAGCCGAGCGAGCTGAGGAGGAGGAAGCTCTCCCACCTATTCTTGCACCTACTCCACTTTGCGAGCACTCTCAGCTAGATGAGCTGGTCGAGCATTTCGACCAGTGGGAGGCATAATTCAAGACTTTCGTTGCTGCACAGGAGCAGCAATATACTGAGGACTTATCACGCTTTGACACCTATTTTGCACACCAGCAGCAGCAGCATGACCAGGATATAGCCTGGTTTGGAGCACGGTTCACCACTTTGTCTAGTTATTTTCAGTAGCCACCAACACCACCTCCTCTTTTGGATGATCAGGACCCATCTTTCTTTTAGTGTGTTTTTTGTGATATCATTTTTCTTATCTTTATCTTTTTCTATTTTATAGTTTTTGTTCTTCTCATCCTTTTTATGATGTCAAAAGGGGGAGTAGTTAGTTGTATTGTTCTCTTTGTAGTTTGATTCTATTATTGGACTATTGAATTGTGTTTGTTTCTATCTCACTATTTTCTTTAAACTATTTTAAATTGCTTTAATCATGTTTATGTTTACCATCATCAAAATAGGGGAGATTATTGTGTATTTGATTTTAAAAATAGAATTATGATGATAGCAAACACTTTTGTTTGTCTAAGATTGCCTTGCCTACTAATATTTTAGGTCCACAAGATCAAAACTGCAAGTTGAACCAACTCAAGATTGGGTAGACTAGGTCAGAGTCAGTTTGTAAAATTCTTTTCCGTTTCTTGAGTATATTATAAATAATATGGTTCCTGATGCTAAGTAACCTTCACACACACACTTGGGGGAATTTATCTATCTGATTTAGAGTTATCTATTTTGAGGATATCATCCAGGATGATCCAAATATTATCCTGGACGATCAGTTAAAAATAGAAATCCAAATTAGGGCATCCTTATTAAGGCATCCGTCTTTAAGATCATCATCATGGATGATATTTGTATCATCCGGGATGATATGCTCAAAGAAAAAAGAATCAGCCGCTAGATCTATTTTGGTATTATTTATTTTTGGACATCGTCTAGGATATCATCTTGGACGATGCTCACAATTATGCCTAAATTAATTTGGTGATTAAGGAAAGTAATTAAGGCTTGATTGATATGATCATATTGTCTTGGATGATTAGTTTAAAATACCTTAGTTGCTCCTAGACGATCAACATCGGATAGCTCCTATTCAGGACGATGCTCTGGATGATTTTCACGGATTTGAACTAATCAACCAGGATAATCATGAGATCGGCCTGGATGATCAAGCTTTTTTTTATCATCCAGACATATGTTCAGTGCGATTGTCTGGATGATATTAACTGATTTGTACTAATAGTACATGATGATTTTATGTCAGCTGGATGATAGGAACAAAATTTAGCTGATCATTTTAGATCGTCCTAGCTAATTAAGCTTAAATTACATTGATCGTCCAGGATGATATTTATATTGTCCTGGACAATAGAGATGATTCCTTGTAATTAATGAGCTATTTCAAAGCTCTTCTATTTTAGAGCACTTATTCTACCCTTTAGAATATCTTTTAATGCTGTCTTGACCTGAGAGAGCCTAGAGGAGAGGGAGAGAGAGAGAGAGAGAGAGAGAGAGAGAGAGAGAGAGAGAGAGAGAGAGAGAGAGAGAGAGAGAGGATCTCATGAGGGGGAGTTTGTGAGAGGGTTTCACAAAAATTACTCCAAGCTTTAATCCACTTCTTCTTCTTTCATTATAGTCCCTTGTCCTTGGAGGGTTGAGAGAGGTTCACTTTAGCAATCGATCAAGGTTCTCTGCCTATTTCATGAGAAAGCAAAAGGAGTTGGGTTCTCTGCCTCACCGATGTTTGTGGAAAGGAGTTTTGTAAAGGCTTCTCCTCCTTGATGTGGGAGCAAAAGGAGAGTCACTAAGTTTTAGTACAATACTCGGAGGGCGCCTACGGGGAGTGGACGTAGGTCGTGTTGACCGAACCACTCTAAATCTTTGTGTTCTTTACTATTATTTCTTTCGCATTTTATTTTCGTACTTTGATTATAATTGTGGGGAATTTTGGTTTGAGTTTTGTGTTTTAATTGTTTAAAAGATTTTAAAAATACCAATTCACCCCCTCTTGGTCAGCCTCGGGCTACTTCATATGGGCTTAACATCCCTAATGAACTTTCAAGTTCAAGTCAAGTCCCTTGCTGTCCAGATTTTGTTCAAATTAAGTCCCCTATTGTTAGGTTGCAAAATCTTTTGCTTATATTCAAATTGTTCGAATCATTATTCACTTGAGTCATTTTTCTCAATCAAGTTCAAGTCCAACATCATTTGATCAAGTTTGATTTAAATTTGATATTCAAGACATGTTTAAATAAAGTTCAAATTCTATTCCAAATCCCTTATTTTTTTGTTCAAGTCTATGTGTTTTTAGATGAAATTTTGGGAGCCTCCCAGCATCTAAACTGCAGAAGTCTAGGCCTTCCCACCATGCTAATAAAAGCATGTATGGTACATGTCCGTAGACACCGTAGTCATAGTTTTCATTCCCACTACACTAATAAAAGTGTGTATGAGGTCTTTAAAAGTACCTATTTTAAATTTTAATTGGCTTTCCCCCGCTCAAGGGTACTTATAAGTAACCCCATCTCACCATAGGAACTGTACCAGGTTCTCATCCCACCATGCTAATAAAATCATATATAGGCAAATTTACGGTACGCCATGAATGCCATATGGGGCTTTAAGTGAATACGAGCGCCTCGTCGTAGGCACGACACTGGGGTCTCATCTCACCACACTAATAAAAGCATGTATGGGCAATCTTTCGGTGCACCACAAATGATGAAATTGGGCTCTTGCCACTTTGAGTTTAAAGGGTTTATACCTTCGATACAACAGTGGTGATGGAAAAAATTTGTAAGATAGCCAAAATACTCAAATCCCTCTTTCTCTTTGCATTTTTCTTTCCTTTTTTTTTTCCTTTTTTTTTTCTTTTCTTCTTCTTTTTTTGTGTCCCTATTCATACATACATATATTTTATATTGGCAAAAGTAATAACAAATGACCAATGAAATCAAAAGAAAAAGAACTAACTATACTAGTTGATGCTAATAACTAACATTAACAATCATATAGCATAATGAAATTAGAAATAAATAGAAAACTTTAAAAAATAAAACACTTTACTCTTTGGTTCTTTTTTTTTTTTTTTGAAGGAATATAAGGTGAAAAGTGGCTATTTGGATTTTTTTAGTGGGTTGTTTGTGTTTGAAATGGGATGGTCATTGGTAATCGGCAAGGAAAGTTAGTGGGTTTTAAGTGCAGTGAAAGATTATGCTGTTTGAGAGAAAATGGTGGGATTTTCTTTAGTGGATTTAAGTTGTTAGACTTGTTTGAGGGCTGCAATTGAGGGGGTTTGATGGGCTAGCTACATGTTTTGGAATAGGTTGAAGTTTGTAGGTTGGGTCCTTACAATTGTTGCTTTGGCCTTGGTGAAATGAATAGTTTGCTATAGGAATTAGAGGGATGATTGTGTGTGGGGTTTTGCAAAGAAAAAAATTGAGTGGAATGGGCTGATTTCAATGACTGTATAGATGAGATGATGGAATTAAAGTTAAGTGGGTGAATTGGTTAGGTAGAGGGTTGTTTTGCTATAGCTTTTTTGGGGCTGATTTTGACTGTATAGAGGATTAAAAGAGAGCATGTAATAGGCTATTGGAGAGTGGGTTGCTATTTGCAGATTTGGAATGCCTCAGTGGGTTGATTTTAGTCAAATAATTTATGGAATAAAGTTATCAAAAGAAGATAAACAAAAGCTCTATGGAATTTAGACTTCACATATAAAGCAAAGTGGGAATCTTTGTATGGAAAACTACTCCCCTATGTTGTCCAATAAAGTGAAGATGTGGGCTATATGAATAAAGAACTGGGTTGCCTAATGTAGCATTACAACAATATGAATATTTAATTGGAAGTTAATCCTCATCTAAGGCTTAGGAAGGTCATTTAATTTTTGAATTTATTCTATTTGACAATATTTAGACCTTAAATGAAATAGGCCCTAAAAGCTTGCTACTAACTCACTAAATCATCATTGATGGGTTTATCTACTATGTTAAACAATCCTCAACTCCTCTTTTGGAAAGCATGGAAATAAATTAAACAAAAAGAAGAGTAGAAAATATCATCAAAGCTGAATGTGTTTACACTTATTTTTCACATGGATGTCGGGGAATCAGCTTTCACTCCAATAAAGATGGACGGAAGAGGCCACCTCTCACAATTCTTATAGAGTTGGATGGGTGTAGGGAAGATTTAGTGAATTGTTGCTTTTGGGTAAGAGAAGGGAAATATTCATATTCAACATAGTAAAGGAGACGGACCAGAAGATATGATTACGAGTGATAGGCTTAGTGCTTGGAGGTTAGGTTGTTGTGGTTGTGAGGGAGGCAGCTCTGAGCTAGATGTTTGTTGCAAACCTGGATTTAAGGATTATAATTTTGATGATATCAAATATTTCTGGCATTTCTGTTTCTCTACTATTACCTTGCCTACTAACATTTTAGGTCCATAAGGTCAATTGCAAATCAAGCCAACTCAAGAATGGGTAGATTAGGACTGAGTCAGTTTGTAAGTGTACTTCTTATATTTTAACCTTTTCTTGAGTCAAATATAATAAAGTAGATCTTGATGCTAAGTAACCTTGCATACACACACTTAGGGGGAGAATTTCTGTAGGTTTCAGAGTTTTTCTATTTATTATCATATCGTACAGGATGATACAAAATCATCCTGAATGATCAGTTAAAAATAGAAACCCTAATTAAGGCATCTGTGTTTAGTCTGCCAAACTAAGCAAATCATCCTGGACGGTATTTACATCATCTTAGATGATAGGCTCAAATTAGAAAATCATAACCACCGAACTCACTTAGGCAAGATTTTATTTTAAGGATTTATTCTTGCTAAAAAGGAAGATCCCATATCATCCTGGAAAATTTATTATAATCATGCCTAAATTAGTCAGGTGATTAAGGAAAATAATTAAAGTTTGATTGATCGATCATATCATTCCGAATGATCGCAGGATCGTCTTGGACAATCACTTAGAAAAATATTAGTTTTCTTCTAAGTCACCTAGACAACCATAACGATTTGTTGGGCAATCAGTTGAATTTCTTAATCATTAAGGTTTTTCTCCAGGATGACCAGAATGATGTACTTAATGATAATCCCCAATTTTGAACTAATCATATAGGACAATCCAAGCATCATCTTGGGATGATCAGTTATATTTATTCATCGTCCAACATATGTGAGCTAGATGACGAGAATGATGTGTTGGACGATATGTATGATTTTGAACTAATCATACTATTGAAAATTCAGGTCTATGAACTATGTTTTGATGATTGACAAACACTCTTACTTGTCTTGGACTGTCTTTTACTACTGACTTTTCAGGAATAAAAAATTGGACCGAAAAATAGAGCCAGCTCAAGATGGGGTAGGTTGGGGCTGAATCAGTCTGTAATTTTATTTTTTCCCTTCTTGAGTCAATTGTAATCTTTGGTGTGACTAATGCAAAGTAACCCTACACACACACACACTTGAGAGAGTTAGAATTTCTGTTTTTAATCAAATCGGCCACGACGATATTTACATCGGCCTGGATGATTAGGCTCAAAACAGAAGTTCTAATCAGGGGTTCTTAATTAAGGCAGCCGTCAATAGCCAATCTTCTTGGACAATATGCTCAAAATAGAAAGATATTACCGCCAAAAACAATTAAGTTATTCTGTATATTTGGCAATCGGCCTGGACGACATTCACAATTATGCCTTAATTAATCAGAAAAATCAAGGAAGTAATTAAGGATGATTGATACGATCACATCGTGCTGGATGATCGTAGGATCGGCCAGGACAATCTACTCAAAAACCTTAGTTACTTCTGGATGATAAATATCGGCCAGCACCAATTCAGGGCGATATACTGGACGATCGGGATCAGACAGCTTGAATTTAGGGCGATGCTCTGGACGATTTTCCTTTGATTTGAACTGATTGGCCATGCCGATCATGATATTGTCCTGGACAATCAAGCCAATTTTCAATCATCCCGTTTGCATTCAGGGCGATGCTCTGGCCGATCTCATGGGATTTATATTGATCAGCCAGGACGATTTCCATATCTTCCTAGACGATATAGTCGGCAACTTGCAATTAATGAGCTCCTTTGAAGCTCTTCTATTTAAGAGCTCTTGTTCAACATTTTTGAACATCCTTGGCTGCTGTATTGACCTAAGAAAACCTAAAGGAGAGAGAGAGAGAGAGAGAGAGAGAGAGAGGATCTTGTGAGGGGGAGGTTGTGATGGGATTCACAAGGGTTGCTCTAAGCATTGTTCCACTTCTTCTTCCCTAGAGTCTCTTGTCCATGAAAGGGTTGGGAGAGGTAAGTTCCAGCAAGCGATCGAGGTTCTCTGCTTGCTTCAGGAGGAAGCAAAAGGAGGAAGGTTCTCTGCCTTGCCGGGTGTAGCAAAAAGAGGTGTTTGTAAAGGCTTCTCTGCCTAGCTGTGGGGGCTAAAGGAGAGTCACGATTGTAATGCAATACTCAGAGGGCACCTCCTGGGAGTGGACGTAGGTCGAGTTGACCGAACCACTATAAACCCTTGTGTTCTTGTTTTTTACTGCTTCCGCATTTATTTTCTTCCGCGCTTATTTTTTGTGGTGATTTGGTTTGTATTTGTACTTTGCCTAAAGAATTTTTTAAAAATACCAATTCACCCCCTCTTGGTTAGCCTTGGGCCTATTCTATAGGGCTTAACATCCCTAACGAACTTTCAAGTGGTATCAGAGCAGGATTTATTGAAAGCATGTCACAATTAACTTAAAATGATTTTAAAATATTTATGGATGAATCTGAGAGTAGGAAGCACTATTTAAAAGTTGATAATGCTATTTTAGAAAGTGCTAACTCATTTTTTAAAGCGGAATTGAATGTACTTGAAGAAAATAGGATTCCACCCACACTTAAATAATTTTTCAATCCAAATCCGAAGAAAAAATTTTTAAAACCTAGGAAGAGGCACTATAACCCGAATAGGTTAGTAAACCCTTTTCCTAGTATTAGATATTTTTCATGTGGCATGCTAGGACACATCTCCCACACTTGCATTGTTCACCGTAGTACATATTGGGTATGGAGACCCAAATTTTATGATTCATATCATAACACATATGCATTACATTCTTCTTTCTATAAGAAGGGACCCAAAGTTATTTGGGTTTCTAAATCTAACTTTTGATGATTTTGTAGGTGTGCTCTCACACAAGACCTCATAAGAGCATGTGGTACCGGATAGTAAATACTCATGACATATGATTGGAGATGCCAATCAATTCATTTTGTTGGAGTCCAGGGCTGGAGGAAATGTAACTCTTGGAGACAACACAATAAGACAAGTGGTGAGCGCAGGTATAATAAGAAACTTCAAGAACCTTTTGATTGAAAATATTTTACTTGTATACGAATTGAAACACAACTTGCTCATAATCAGTTAACTCTGTGGGTTTCAATATAAATTTTTGGTTAAAAATATACATCATTAGTTTGAATAACAATACTATTTTATAGGAAAAGAGGATCAATAATGTTTATATACTTTATTTAAATAATATTAAATATGTTGCTTAATTTTACTTAAAAAATGCTCTTGATGAGTCTTGGCTGTAGTATAGGAGGTTATATCATACTAGCATGAATACCCTTAGGAGAGTAACCTAAAGGACCTAGTTAATGGTTTTCCCAAGCCTAAGTTTAGTAAGGACCAGATGTGTGATGCCTGCCAACTAGTAAAATAAGTTTAGTCCTCTTTCCATTCCATTAAGGATATTAGCACCTCTAGACTTTAGAAGTCCTTCACGTGGATTTGTTTGGACCCATTAGCCTTGATAGCTTAGGGGGAAAATTCTATGGATTTATGATTATTGATGATTACTCGAGGTTTACTTGGATTAGATTTATGTCACATAAAAGTAAGTATTTTGATGAATATAAATCCTTCTCCACTTGGATTTAGAAAAAACTAGGTTGTGAGATTTTTATCATTCATAATGACCATGGTGGAGAGTTTGGAAATGTGAGATTTGGAAATTTCTGTGAGGATCAAAGGATTAGTCATAACTTCTCAGCTCCTAGGACCCCCTCGGTAGAACAGGGTAGCTGAAAAGAAGAATATGACCTTTATTTAAGTTGCTAGAGCTATATTTATTGAGTATTCACATCCAAAATACTTTTGGGCAGAAGAGATGAATATAATCTGCTATGTATTGAATAGGGTGAATGTTAGATCCAAACTAAATAAGAAATCCTATGAGATTATTAAGGGTATGACACCAAACCTTTCTCACCTCCATGTCTTTGACTGTAAGTTTTTCATTCTTAATAATGGGAAATCACTCTTAGGAAAATTTGACCCAAAATTAGATGGAGTGTTCTTAGGGTATTCAAGTGTGGGGAAATCCTTTAGGGTGTTTAACAAGAGAACATTGGTGGTAGAGGAGGCTACTCATATAGTGTTTCATGAATCTGATCCTAAGAAGTCTAGAGTTGACAAAGAAGTTGAAGTATGAGAGATTACCTAAGGAGTAGAAATTATAAATCTGAAGAAAAAGGTAGAGCCTCAAACACTGATGGGGTAGGTGAGATTACCCAAGGAGTAGAAACTATAAATCTAGAGAAAAGGATAGAACCTTAAAACACTTTGCTAAATATTAGAGATATTCTTTGAGTCGTACTTAAGAACCGATCTTAGAAGACCCTTCTGAAGGTGTTAGAACTAGGCATGAACTTAGGAAGGAAGTTAACCACTCAGCCTTCATCTAAATGATTGAACCTACAAATATCAATCAAGCCCTTTCTTATGAATTCTAGATTTTAACCATACAAGAGGAATTAAACTAATTTATTAGGAATGATGTTTTGGAGTTAGTAGAAAGACCAAAGGGCCAAAGTGTAGTAGGAACCAAATGAGTCCTTAAAAATAAAATGAATGATTCTGGTGCGGTGGTTATAAATAAGGTGAGATTGGTTTCTAAGGAATATAATCAAATAGAAGCGATTAATTTTGAAAAGACTTTTGCCACTGCAACTAGATTAGAAGAAATTAGAATGCTACTAGCCTTTGCCTGTCATAAGGATTTAAGCTTTTTCAAATGGATATCATGAGTGCCTTTTTAAATGGGGTAATAAAAGAAGATGTGTTTGTAGAGCAACCCCTAGGTTTTGAGAGTTCATAATTTGTAAATCATATTTATAAATTAAAAAAGGCCTTGTATGGATTAAAACAAACACTCATAATATGGTATGAGAGACTTAACACATTCCTACTAGAGAGGGAGTTTATTACGGGAAGCATAGACACCACCCTTTTTCTAAAGAAAGTAGGAGATGAGTTACTCATTATTTAGATCTATATTGCTGATATACTTTTTGGATCTTATGATAAAAAGTTATGTAATAATTTTTCTAAAATAATGAGTAAAGAACTTGAGATGAGTGTGATGGGAGAATTATCTTACTTTTTGGGGTTCAGCATAAGACAAATGGATGATAGAACCTTTCTTAATCAATCAAAGTATATTAAGGATATCTTGAAGAAATATGAAATGGATAAAGCCAAGCCAATAAACACTCCCATGAGCTCCATTGTTTAGTTAGATAAGGATTCAAATGGAAAATCCTCAAATCAAAAGAAGTATATAGAATTGATTGGATCACAGCTTTACTTAATTGTCGGCTGACCTGATATAGTGTTTAGTATTTGTCTATGTACTAGATTTTAAGTTATCATATAGAATCCTACTTGACTATAGTTAAGAGAATCCTTAGATATCTCTTATGGACACAAAACTTAGGAATCTGGTATCCTATGCACAACACTTATTTTGAAATTATTAGAAATTCTGATTCTGACTTTGCAGGGTGTAGGGTGGATAAAAAGAGCACTTTTGAAACATACAAATTTATAGAAAAGTCCTTAGTTTTTTGGTCCAATAAAAAATAAAACTCTATTGCACTTTCCACTACTGAAGCTGAGTACATTGCCTTAGGAAGTTATGTGGCCTAAGTCCTTTGGTTTTTTTTTTTTTTTTTTAAAGAAATGCAGAAATTGCATTAAACAAAAATCAAAGTACAACTACTCAAATCAAACCTAAAGCATCACATTCCTCCTTCAAGCAATACAAGAAAGAAGGAGAAATCAAAACATCATGGAGATCTTCCAATACAAAAGATCCCCCAAGAGCCAAATTAGCACAAATATCCGCAAATTTGTTCCCACTCCTTAACGAATGAGAAAAAACAACTTGCTTAACCTCAAGTAAGAAAGCCAACTTATCATCAATTACTCTACTAACCTTCCAATCTTTGACTGATTTCTGTAGCAATTTGACGATATTCAAGTTATCCCCTTCAATGATCACTCCATGAGCCTCAAACATCCAACTTTTAACCACATTCTTCAGGTGAAGAACGGCCATTAACTCCAAATGCGATAGGTCCCAATGCAAGGAATTGTTGCCAAAAGCAATAAAAAACCTCCCCTTTCATCTCTGACAACACCACCAATACCTGCCAAATGATTCTTCTTAAGAGCTGCATCTACATTTATCTTAATCCATCTAGAAGGAGGAGGACACCAAGAAGAAATCAACAAAAGCTGGTTAGCATCCCAGTTTTCCGGTTGGAGATTAAGAAATTTGCTTCTCACAGCTAAAGAAATAGCATTAGCAGCAATGCAGTTATCCGAATCCTCATTCATGAACAAGCTTGCATCTGCTCTTCCAAATCAAGCAAACTGTATTATAGAAAATATTTGCCGAGAGCAAGCTTTTCCCAATGTTATTTTGAAGGCTGTGCAAATAGTCTTCAAAATAGAGAAACATAGGGATATTGAAGCCCCAACAATTCAAAAAATCAATTATCTTTCTGAGTTTGGAGCATTTCCCCACTAAATGATCATTGTCTTCAACTTCTCCACACCCTCTCGGACAACCAGAATAAGTGCTCAACTTTCTTTTAACCATAAAGGAGTTAGAAGGAATAGCATGATAACAAAGTCTCCACCAAAAGAGTTCAATTTTCGGGTTTAATTTTAACTTTTTTAACCACTTCCAATGAACAAATTCTTCCTTATGAACTAAAGCTGGTTCATATACCAATGCTGTAATAGATTTCCCAGAAAATTTGTCATTCAAAATAGTAGTATCTGAAGATCTATCCGTCCAGATAGGGACTTTAAGAATAAGATTTAACAGGTGCTCACCGAAAACTGACTTCAAGCTTTCCACATCCCATTGGCCATTGGAAATAAAAGAGCTAAGCAGGCAATTAGAATTATTCTGATTATTGATAAATGTCGGCCAAGATGCAAGACATCTATCTAAAACCCAAGTGTCCTGCAACCAGTTGATAGAATTGCCATTAGATACCTCCCATCTAACAACTTTTTTAAGAAAAACATCACCCATAGTAATAATTTTCCAAGTCGGGGAACAACATTTCTTCACTGTATCCGATCAGACATCATCACCATATTTTGCTTTAAGAATAAGATTCATAAGAGAATTAGGCTTGGTTAAAAAATTCCAAGCAAACTTGGCACGTAAAGGATCGACCCTTAGACTGGCAGAGAACAATCCTCTACCACCTTCAATTTTCGGTCTACATAATAACTCCCAAGAAGCATAATGAATTCCATCTTTACCATTGTTTTTACTCCATATAAACCCTCTACACATCTTGTCAAACTCTTTAAGAATACTCAAAGGGACCAACGAAAGAGTAGACAAAAAAAGAGGAAGGGAAAGGAAAGCTGATTTAGCTAGAATCAGTTTTCCCTCTAAGGAAATACACCTTTTACCCCATGTATTCAATCTCCTGGCTGTAGCTTCCAATAAAGGCTGAAAATCCAATGCCACCATTCTCCTCAATGTCATTTTAACCCCAAGATAACTGATATCCTTAACAACCATGAAATTGAGCATCTTAACAATTTTCCCTGGTTGCTTCTCATTGTATTCTTACTAAAAAGAATCATAGATTTAGAATAATTAACCTTTTGACCCGTCCAACTACAATAGTTAG
This sequence comes from Dendrobium officinale, assembly GCA_019514585.1. Taxonomy (NCBI): domain Eukaryota; kingdom Viridiplantae; phylum Streptophyta; class Magnoliopsida; order Asparagales; family Orchidaceae; genus Dendrobium; species Dendrobium officinale. The sequence goes on from CM033687.1 coordinate 36,946,579, forward strand.
AAATAATTTTCTTCAAACCTTTAACCTCCTTCATCCTTGCCTCTGCAAAAATTAAGATGTCATCTGCATAGAGCAAATGTGAAACTCTAGGGGCTGAAGCAGAGATTGAAATTCCCAATCCATTTCTTCTCAGGAATAAAGCATCAGACATAATTTGGGAACATAAAATGAATAAAATGGAGATAAAGGACAGTCTTGCCTAAATCCACATTTACCTTCCATCCAATCCGTCTTCTTACCCTTAATCAAAATGCAATATTTGAGATCTAGCACACAATCCAATAACAGCTCCATAAATCTGTTAGGAAAATTAAACCGAATGAGAACTTGCCTTAGTGTTTGCCATCCCATGCTGTCATACGCTTGCTCCATGTCAAGCTTAATAGCTAATATCCCTCTTCTAGATTTTGACCATCTGAATTTGTTAAAAACTTCCTGAACAATCAGAACATGATCTGATAAAGAACGACCTCTAATAAAAGCCGCTTGATCCACCGTGATGAGTTTGTGAATGACTCTTTTTATTCTAGTCAATAGCATTTTCGCTATGATTTTATAAATGGTCATACATAAACTGATAGGTCGGAAGTGAGCAGGTTCATAAGGACTCTTGATTTTAGGGATCAAAACAATCAAGGTCTCTTTCCAAGACCGATCCATTACACATGAAACCAGGAATTGATTAACCGCAAGCCATACATCCTCTTTAACCACCTTCCAAAAGTCTTTGAAAAAAGAGAATGTAATCCCATCCAATCCATGAGAAATGCTTCTAACAAAATTATCCACAACCACTTGCAGCTCCTCTTTAGTAAACTCAGCATCAAACATCATTTGATCACTAGTACTAATGACATTAGAAGAGTTAGGCCACCCCTCCAAAGAACACTTTCTTTGTTGCTATTTCATCTTGAAAAAATCTGAGAAAGTTTTTTGTATGAGATCAACATCTTCTGAAATAACCCCATCCTTAGTCTTAATATGACAAATCCAATTTGTATTCCTTCTAGCATTGGTGTAAGTATGGAAGAAAGATGAATTACAGTCACCCTCATTCATCCATCTAGCTTTTGCCCTTTGCCTCCACCAAGTGTTGAGTCTAGCCAAAGTCACATTAAGTTCATTAATCTTAAATCTCAAAAGCTATAATCTCTCCAAGGAAATCCAGCCTTCATCCTCCTCTTGTTGAATTTCTTGTATTTCAATCTTCAGTTTATCTCTGAGAGAGTTTAGATCCAAGAACTTAGCCTTACTCCAGTAAAAGAGCCCTTTTAGAGTTCTTTTGAGCTTCAGGTTGAGAGCAGATTGGGGATCCAACCAACAATTCCTACGCTAAATTTTCTTCACCAGGGCCGCAGCTCCATGATAGGAAGCCCAAGTCTCTTCATAACGAATCTCTCTGTTAAGATTATCCCTCGGTTTGTAGATATCCAACAGTAAAGGGCAGTGATCATAAGCAATACGGGATAAGTGTTTAACCGTAGCAAGTTGTAAAATATTTAAAGCAGATGAATTAATTAAACACCTATCCAATTTTTCCAATATCCGAGCACTACCATTTTTATTGTTACACCAAGTGAATTTAGATCCTATCGAATTCACTTCATGAAGATCATTAACAATCATGGAATTAATGAAATCCTTCGAGCCTTGCGTTAAGAGGAATTTTTTACCACTTCTTTTTTTAGATTGGGAAACCACATAATTGAAGTCCCCTCCCACAATCATAGGAAGCTCATTAGAACAATGCCTCTCAATATCAACCCAAAGTCTTCTCCTCTCCTAAGCATCTGTGTTGCCATAAATAGAAGCAACAATCCAACTTCCTTTGCCATGCACCTCCAGTTTACCCAAGATCATCTGAGACGTAGTTTCAACAACCGAAAAGAATCTAAATCATTCCTCCATGACACCATAAGTCCACCCGATAAACCAACCGATGGAACTACAAAAGAATCCCAACTATTACCCATAAATTTCATCAGGTGACAATTGTCTTGAGAATTATTTTTGTTTCTAGTAAACCTATAAAGAATACCTTATGGTCCTTGACCATCTCCTTGAGATATAGAGCAGCCTACAACTTCTTGGCTCCTCTACAATTCCAAAATAACAATGAAGTCATTATTTAATAATGGGGTAAGCCCCCTCCACCTTCTTAGTTTTACCACCTCCAACCTTCCTATTATGAGGAATAACATTACTAGATCCGAGTGATCTAAGTTCTTTAACAAGTTTAAAATTTTTTCTCAGTAGATGGAATACCTCCCAAAGAATGGATATTAACAGGCAATTCCAAGTCTTCAACCCGAGATACTTTATGTTGCTGAGCTGATCCTTCATTTGGTGTGCTAAAACCGGGTTCTATAACTGAACCCATAATTTCTCCTTCCTCCATTCCAATCTAATTAATAGTTTCTACCTCATTACACTCTGTAAATTCTGTTAAAACATCAAACTTGTTAAGAATTTCCACCCCTTTATTAACTCCAGAGTTATTCACCTGTTTATCCACCTTATCCACCGGAGCATATGCAGCAGGTACACTGGCCAGAGTATTTACACTTACAACCGCATCAGGATTAAGGATATTCTCATTATTTTCAAATTGCTCCTCTAACAATTCCCCCATCACCTTCAAATTGGAGGTACTAGTCTTTGGAAGAAAAAATTTCTTCTTAGGTACATAACTCTTTATGTTGAAAAATCTTCTGTTAACTGAGATCTTATTAACTCTTCTTTTACCATGTTTCACTAGAGTCCAGGAGTTACCAGCAGCATTCCCTTCTTTAGCAACAGATTTTGCAGCCATTTCTTTAGCACCTGATAACCAACCACACCCGTAGGAAGAGCTGTACTAGAATCCAGAATTACTTTCTCCTTCACCTCAATACATGTCTTCAAATCATGCCCAATTTTACCACAATTAGAGAAGTTATTAGAAATCCCTTTATATTCTACTTTTTGATAAAACTCTCCAGCCAAACCTTTCACCCAAACACCTTTTAGTAACTTCAAATCAAGAGGAATTCGTATTCCCTTCTACTCCACTGGAACATATTCCCATCAAGAAGATACGGCTTGCCGACCAGAGAAGCTATTCTACAAATGTTTACCTCATCCCAACATTGCAGAGGTAAATTGTTTAAACGAATCCATACAGGTGATGTAATCCCCTTCAGAGACATTGGATTGAGGTTCACCGACCACCTTTCCAAACCAATAACTTGTCCCCTGATCCACCAAGGGCCACCCAAAAGAATACTCTCAACCGCCTTTGGATCCTCAAAAGAGCATAAAAACCAGCCAAGTTCCAGGCCAGTAATGTGGAATTTACCAAACTTATCCCAATGTCTTCTCAAATCTGTACTGATCACATGAAAAAGAGTATTTTCCCCAAAAATTTTCACAACAAGGGCCTTTTCAAATTTCTTAGCATTTTCTAACTCCTTGTCAGCATGAAGCAAAGCCACTTTACCATCTTCCGATAAGAAAGATCACAGGTCCAAATTGTCGACCTTCACATACGGACGCCTGCTCCAAACCGAATTCACCTTCACATTAACATCATTATTCACCACAGAATTAGAATTTTCTAAAATGGCTTCTAGTACATTTGTCGGGATATCAACATCTTTCCTCAGAGGCAAATTCACATCAATATTATTAACATCTTCTGTATTGCGGATTTTTTAGAGACTCTGAGAAAGAATCACGATTAATCATAGAAGACGGCAGAGATTTTGAAATAACACCTTTACTAAAAATAATAGGTCCTCCAGTAGAAGAAGATGCTCCTAAGCTCCGATTATCACCATCATAGTTTTTCACAACCTGTACAGGCGAGAATACCTTCACATTCAGATGATGCTCCTCCAACACATCCTTTCCTTTACCAGGGACAATCACTGGAGTCACATTTTTATTCAACTGACCTCCCTCGTTGATAATCAACGGCTTTTCCTTCAAACCTTTGAAATTTTGATTAAAATTTTCAAGAACCTTAGAACCTCCATTAAAAACATTCGAAGAGTGAAGGACTCGTAAAGCCAAATTTTTCCTGTAATTCTTCCAAGCATCCGAAGGAAGAATACGTCTAGCCTCCATCGTTCCCTCCCCGTACCACCGGAGAGCCGGCAGAAGGCCGGACTATGCCTCCACGAAGAAAACCAAGAACCGCCGAAAACAAAAATTTGAATTCTCAGGATTCTTACTGATGCCTAAGTCCTTTGGTTGAAGCAACAAATTCTAGATTTAGGATTACTTGTGAAATTTCAATTTTATGTGATAACACTAGTGCCATCTGCGTCTTTAAAAATTATATCCAACATTTTAAAACTAAACACATTGATATAAGGCATCACTTTATTAGAGTCAATGTTACCAAATGAGACATTGAGTTACACCATATAACAATTGAAAACCAACTAGCTGACATCTTTACTAAACCACTAGCCTTTGACACATTCAGCATCTTAAGGACTAGATTGGGTGTGATTGACATAAATGCATAAACTTGATGATTTGTAAACTCTAAACTTTATTTTTTGTGATCTTTCTCTTATTTTATTTTCTAATTTTCTTTAGCTTATAACCTTTTCTTTGTTTTTGTTTTGATTGTTTGTTCCTCTTTATTTGCTGGTGTTTTTTGTGTTTTTAATTTATATTTTATTTTTTCTTTTCAATTTTCTTTTGGTCACTACTGAAATGATATTTTATGCCTTATTTTTTCTTTTGAAAATTTGTAATCAATGGTTGACATCCCTAAACCAGTTAAAGGAAGAAACACTATTGATTATTTCCTTTCCTCTAATTTCTTTAGAGGTGTAAATTTCTTTTAACAGTAAAAATATTTTTCAAATTAAAAATAGGTCTTTGAAATTGAAATGTTTTCTATCTTCCCACAATAATCTATCTTAAATGAATAATATTCAAAGTCATTAAATCACTTTCAAGTTTTTTTTTATCAAGTTATTGCATTTATTATATAAATATGATTTTGATTTATAGTTTATTCTTCCTTATATTAGAGAGTGAGTTTTTTTTCTCTATTATCTAGAAGATATTCTCATAATTGAGAGCCTTTATAGGTTTTGAAAGGGAGCTAGCTCGTAAAAATGATAAGAGGCATAAAATGAGCCCAAAAAGAAAAAGTGAAAATATGCGCAATGATCGTAAAATAAATAAAAATATACACAATCTGTATCAAAAATTAAAAGATACATAAAGTACACCAAACAATTGACAAAAGGCACAAAGTGAGCCCACAAAAATCAAGCTTCCTTCTCTTTCAAACCTTTAAATCTTAGAACAATTCATATGTCACTTGATATCTTCAATCACTTGAGTTTTGAAACCCTTGATTTTGACTAATTACTTTAGTATATTACTCTATCATATATAGATTCTGGAGTGAAGTGTTGAATAGATCACTATTCTTGGCTGATTTTCTTTTTGAATTAGATTTTGTTTTCAAATGATCTTTATCCTATAGGGAATCCGAGCTGGGGATAACATGATTAGTTTTTCTAATATTTTTTAGATTTCAGTGATGTTAACTCATTTTTTACAAATTTTTTAATTCAATCGCATGAAAAATTGGTTATATTCTTGCTTTGATAAAAAACTTTATTTTTCATTCTTTTTATCTTTTTTATTATCCTTTCATTGCTTTATGTTTAATTTTTTACTTGGCTTTTATGTTTTGGGGCACCTTCTGATCACCTCCTTTCTTCAACAAAATTTTATTTTTTTATCACATCATTATAGATGATATTTCTATCATCCTAGATGATAACATCAAATCATTGTTCATCATCAATCTAATGGCTGATCTGACTCAATTATTTCAGATTGTCTTGGATGATCCAAATCTTCTTGGATGATCTGATCGAATCCTGCTCAATTATTTGTGATCATCCTAGATGATACAGTTGTTCTTCCTAGATGATCCACATGAAAAAAATGATTATATGTTTTAAATTTGGCTAATACTATCCATTATTTTCAATTGTCCTGAATGTTCCATCTAATCATCCTGGATGATCCATTTGGTCAACGATGGTCCTGCATGACTCCTCAGGATGATCACTTGAGTCTAATTATCCTATTTGATGTCTGAACATCCTGGATGATAGGATTGCCTTTTCGACCAATCCTCCCGAACGTCATAAATTCATCTAATCATCTTGGTTGATCTTGTGATCATCCTAGACAATGTGGGCAATTTTTTTATAAATGGCTGATTTCAAATATTGTTTGTCACCCTCAAATCCTCTAATTTTTTTCATTCTCACTCATACTCTCAATCCTTGTCAATACCTGGTGGGAAATAATCTAGGATTGACTAGTAGTTCCTTGAGGGCATCTATTGACCGTTAACTCACTAAGACAGCTGATGAAGCTACCTATATTTGATACAAAATTACTGGGATCATACCTTTGAGGATTATCAATCCTCTAAAACGCACTTACCCGATACTGAATCTGTTCACTCATCCTCACTTTCATTCTAACACTGGCTTTCCCATTCAGCTATGAACTCCTCTATTTGTTCTTCGCTAGTCTTAGGATCAACTCCACCTACACCGCCCTATAGTCTTATGTGTACAGACACCCAATAGAGATCACCTACTAGGATTGTCACGAACTCCTCCAACTTTCCACTATTGGAGACAAGCTTCATACCTTGTCTTCAAATCCTTACTATGACTGGGGTCCTGCCAACCAACTACTGAGGAGCATAAATATCTCCTATCATGATGGGGCATCAAGCACCTTAATCAAAAATACCAGGAAAATCCAACATATTCTTAGAACCTTAATAATCCCAAAGGTTGGTGACCATCTTCAAATCACTCCCCTACTCTCAATCACCACCTTTTATATAATGGCCCATAGGGAGTTCAATGCCACCAATCTTCTCTTTCAATACATTGAGCACCTATGTAGTATTAGGAATCCAATGCACAAAAGAAAACCCAACCTAGCCTTAGGACACTAAAACTTCATTAGGGATGTTAAGCCCATATGAACTAACCTGAGGCTAACCAAGAGGGAGGGGGGATGGGGGGGTGGGGGGGTGGGGTGAATTAGTGATTTAAAAATTATTAAATAAAAATCACGATCTAAACCATATGATCGCCCACATAAGTTAAAGATGGAAATTAAATGTGAAAATGCAATAAGAAAGAATGCACCATATTTTATAGTGATTCAATCAACTTGACCTATGTTCACTCCCTAGAACCTCTCCTCTGGGAATTGTACTAAACTCAATAACTTTCATTTTACTCCCATAAGAAGGAGGAGAAGCCTTTATAAAACTCTTTTCCATTGACTCTAGTAAGGTAGAGAACCTGACCTCCTTTCACTTCCTCCTGAAGCAGGCAGAGAACCTCGACCACCTTTTGCTTCCTCTTGAAGTATACAGAGAACCTTATTCAATCGTTGAAGTAGACATCGCTAGAACCTCCAAGGAACCATGGATGATGATTAGAGAAGATGACTTGGATCCTTACTTAGAGCAACATTTGTGAACCTCTCATAAACTCGCCCTCATAAGATCCTCTCTCTCTCTCTCTCTCTCTCTCTCTCTCTCTCTCTCTCTCTCTCCCAAGCTCTCCTTCTCCTGCTCTTAGCTCTCTCAGGCTAGGATAGTAGCAAAAGATACACTATTGAGTTAACAAGATATCTTATATAAAATGGCTTCAAATTTTCCCAAAATTACAACTGATGGACAAAATTTGTCGAGGATAATCAATAGATCATCCTGCACGATCAGTGTATTTTTTGCCAATTTAGTCAGGATAACCTGGGAGGGCTAGATGATTAGAAGCCTTATTTATTTTGATTGTCTACAATGATTCCTGGATTATCATGTATGATTAGTTTAAAATGATAAATATCATCTAGAACATTATTTTATTAAGCTAGACTTTACATGTTAGACGATGAAAAAATAATTAGCCGTCAAGGATCATTATTAGATCATTCTGTATGACTAGTTCAAAATATTAAATATCAACCAAAAAATTATATTGTTCGTCCAAGATGATTAGTTCAAAAAATTAATTATCATCCAACACATTATGCTATTCATCTAGGATGACTCAAGAAGAAACTAACTTTTTTTTAACTGATCGACTAGGACAATCCTACGATCGTCTAGGATGATATGATCAATCAATCAAACTTTAATTACTTTTCTAAATCATCAGACTAATTTAGGTATAATTATAATGCATCGTCCAGAATGTTGCCCTGTATGTTATATAAAAATAATAATATGTCTAAATGAGTTGGCTGTTGATTCTTTTTATCATTAAATGAGTAGGTTGGGTAATAATAAGAAAATAGAAATGGCAAAAATATTTGTTATCATTAAAATTATAATCCTTGAATCCAGATTTATAATAATCTCCCCCTTTTTTATGATGACAAATATTTGATAAGAGGTTCAATTTAAGCAGTTAAATGAAACATAACATAAAAGAAAATAATGTGAATTAAGCAATGCAAATTTTACTAAAACTAAAAAGGTGGTACAAACACTAAATAAAGTAGTACAAAAAAAAAATAATAATATAATGGAATAACATGATCACACTAAAACTATCACCACTCCCCCTTTTGATATCACAAAAAAGAGGAGGAAATAGAAAAGAAAGTAGAATAGAAAATACAAAAAGAAACTAACAACATCATAGAAAACATCATAAGAAAAATAATCTACAAGTATGAAGGGCCTTGATCATTAAAAGGAGATGGTGGCAGCTGAAAGAAGCTAGAGATGGCAGCGAAACATTCTCCAAACCATGCCATATCTTGGTCGTGTTGTTGCTGCTAGTGTGTCATGTACACATTAATTCTAGTAATATATGCCTCATATTGCTGCTCATGTGTAACAACGTAAGAGTTAAACCTAGCATCCCACTAGTCGAACCTCTCCACTAGTTGATGTAGCTGTGATTGTTGGCAAATTAGAATAGTTGTAGGAATGAGTACATGAGCAGCTTCCCCTTAGCTCCCTCAGTCTCCTCATGCTCCAGATGAAGACAAGTGTTGTGAAGAACATGGAAGGAGTTGTTCATGTAGTAGATAGGCTAAAAGTCAGGTGGGGCAAGATATTAAAGATTGTATTTGGTTTTCAGGACATAAGCTATGATGTGTCCTAAGGTAAGGTTAGGTTTTCTTTTGTACCCTAGATCCCTAATACTAGTCAGTTGCTTAATGTATCAAAAAGATGATCAACAGTGTTGAACTCCATATGGGTCATTATATAGAAGGTGGTGATTAGACTCAAGCGATCATCCCGATGAGTCAGCCTGGATGATTATTGATGATAAGGATCATCCTGGATGATTAGGTGGATCATCCAAGATGATCGACAATAATTGATCGTACAAGCCAAATTTAAAACGTGTAACTATTTTTTCCATATGTATCATACACGATGAACATGTGCATCATCTAGGATGATTATAGATAAATGAACAGGATTTAATTAGATCATCCAGGACTATGTGTATCATCCAGGATGATCACAGATAATTGAGCAGGATTTGATCAGATCATCCAGGATGATGAGGATTATCCAGGATGATCTCAAATAATTCACTCAGAGTAGCCATAGATGAACGATGAAGGGCGGATTGATGATATCACTTAGGCGATATGATTAAAAATTGAACATTTTGGAGATGGATGGAGGTGATTAGAAGAGGCCCTAAAACATAAAAAACCAATAAAAATAAAAAAATAAAGCAATAAAGACTATAAAAATGACAAATAGAATAAAAAACATATTTTTTTATCAAAGCAAGAATATAATAAATTTTCCATGTGTTTGAATTAAAATTTGTAAGAAAATGAGTTAATATCATCAAATCTAAAAACTGGTAGAACAACCAATCCTCCTAACCCTAGCTCAGACTTTTTACAGGGCAAACTGCCTTTTAAAAATAAAAATCTAACTAAAAAAAAAAGCAATTTGATAAGAAAAAGTGATCCGTATAAAACTTCATTTTAGAAAAATATCTTATAAAATATTATACCAAAGTAATTAGTCATAATCATGGATTTCAAAATCAAGTCTTTGAAAATATCAAGTGATAAATGAATTCTTCTAAGATTTAAAGGTTTGAAAAAGAATGAAGCTTTCTTTCTTGTGGGCTCATTTTGTGCCTTGTGTCAATTGGTTGGAGCACTTTAAGTATCTTTCAATTTTTAATGCACTTTCTATATCATTCAATTTTTTTTATGATCAGTGCGTATCTTTTTAATTTTTCTTCTTTTTGGGCACATTTTATACCTCTTGTCATTTTTGCAAGCTAGTTCCCTTTCAGAACTTTTAAATACTCTTAGTTGTGAGAGTATTTTTTAAAAATTAGAGAAGAAAAATCATTCTCAAATATAAGAAAGAGTAAATCACAAAGCAAAACCAACTTCATATGATAAATATAATGACAAGTTTAAGAAAGTTTGAAAGTGATTTAATAACTGTGAACACAATTTATATAAGAAAGATTACTATAACAAGATAAAAAGATCTCAATTGCATAATCTAGTTGTTAATTTGAGATCGACTTTTGTTTAGAAAAGAAATTTGCACCGCTAAAAGAAGTTAGAGAAAGAAAAACAATCAATGATGTTTCTCCCTTTAATTGAATTGGATGTTAATAATTGACTACAATTTTTTTTTTTTAAAATAAGGCATAAAATATCATTTTAGCAGTGACCAAAAGAAAAACTGAAAAAAAAAACTAAAATAAAATAAATGAAAACATTAAAAATAATATCAAATAAAATCAACAATTAAACCTAAAAATAAAAGAAAGGTTAGAAACAAAAGGAATAGAAAACAATAACAAATAAAAGATAAAAAAATATAAAGTTCAAAGTTCAAAAAGTATCAAATTCATGTATTTATGTCAGTCACACCCAATCTGGTCCTTAAGATACTGAATATATCAAAGGCTAGTGGTTTAGTAAAGATGTCAGTTAGTTGGTTTTCAGTTAATACATGGTGTAACTCAATGTCTACTTTGGTAACATGATCCCTAATAAAGTGATGTCTTATGTCAATGTGTTTGACCCTTGAATGTTGGATAGGATTTTTAGAGATATAGATGGCACTAGTATCATTGCATAGAATTGAAATTATGTCTATGGGTAATCCTAAATCTAGAATTTGTTGCTTCAACCAAAGAACTTGGTCCACACAACCTCCTAAGGCAATATACTCAGCTTAAGTAATGAAAAGTGCAATAAAATTTTATTTTCTACTTGACCAGGAGACTAAAGACTATTCTATGAATTGATAAGTTCTAGAAGTGATCTTTCTATCCACCCAACACTAATCTTAAAAGAAGTGTTGTGTCTAGGATACCAGATTCAAAAGTTTAGGGTCCCTAAGAGATATATAAAGATTCTTTATGATCAGCATGAAATATAGTATAGAGATAAATAATAAATACTATATCAGGTTGACTAGTAGTTAAGTAAAGTAGTGATCTAATCATTCCTTTGTACTTCTTCTGATCAATAGATTTTTCATTTGGGTGCTTAACCAACTGAACACTAGAGCTCATGGGAGTATTTATTGGCTTAACATTATCCATTTTATATTTCTTCACGATGTCCTTAATATACTTTGATTGATTAAGAAAGGTTCCATCATCCAATTGGCTTATGCTAAACCCCAAAAAGTAGGATAACTCTCCCATCATACTCATCTCAAATTCTTTACTCATTATTTTAGAAAAATCTTCACATAACTTTTTATCAGAAGATCTAAAAAGTATATCATCAACATAGATCTGAACAATGAGTAACTCATCTCCTACTATTCTCAAAAACAGGGTGGTATCTACCCTCCCCTTAATAAACTCCCTCTCTAGTAGGAATATGTTATACCTCTCATACAAAGCTCTGGTTACCTATTTTAATCCATCTAATGTATTTTTTAATTTGTAAACATGATTTGGAAATTAGGAACTCTCAAAATCTTGGGGTTGTTCTACAAATATATCCTCTTTTATTATCTCATTCAAGAAGACACTCTTGACGTACATTTGGAAAAGTTTAAATCTCTTATAATAGGCAAAGGCTAGTAGCATTCTAATGGATTCCAATCTAGCTACAGGGGTAAAGGTCTTCTCAAAATTAATCCCTCTTTATAGTTGTACTCTTTAGCCACCAATCTTGTCTTATTCCTAACCACCACACCATAATCATTCATTTTATTCTTAAATACCGATTTTGTTCTTACCATACATTAAGTCTTAGGTTTTTTTACTAACTCCCAAAAATAATTTCTCATAAATTAGTTAAGTTCTTATTACATAGCTAAGATGTAGAATTTATCAAAAAGGTCTTGATTTATATTAGTGGGTTTAGTCATTGAGATAAAGGCAGAGTAACTTACTTTCTTTCTAAGTCCATGCCTAGTTCTAACCCTTCAGAAGGGTCTCCTAAGATCAGCTCTTTAGGATGACTCAAAGAATATCTCTAATCTCTAGGTAATGTGTGTCTAGGTTATATCCTTTCCTCTAGATTTGTATTTTCTACTCCTTGGGTAATCTCACCTACTCTAGTGTTTTGAGGCTCTACCCTTTTCTCCAAATTTTCAACTCCTCGGGTAATCTTTCCAGCTTCATCTTTTTCTTCAACTCTAGATTTTTTAGGATAAAAATCATCAAACACTACATGAGTATTCTCCTCTTTCACCAATGTCCTCTTGTTAAACACCCTAAAGGATTTTCCAACACTTAAATAACCTAAGAACACTCCTTTATCAGATTTTGGATCAAATTTTCTAAGTTAATATTTTGAATTCGTTAAAACCTTGAAATCCATGATTTATTCCTATCACATTACTTTCTATGCCAATTAATAATCATAACAATAAATGAAATTTGTGAAATTAAGCATCTTTATATTTAAATTTATGGATACCCAATAAATTTTGTGGAGCCCATAAAAGGCATTATAATAATGCAACTGCAAGGGGTTGTGGCAATTTATTACTAATTTACAGAGGTGTATAGATTTTTATGGATGCCTGCAAATAGTATCAATTTTCAAATTTTAAATTTTAAAGTATTTACCACTTCTAAAAATTCAATTTAATTTACTTTAATAAATATTATATATAATATTTTAAAAATAGTTTGTTTAAATAACTATGTATATTTTATATGTAGAAAGAATTTTATTTGAATTATTTATATATTTGTATTCATTATTTTTCTAGCTTGATTGTTATCTTTGATATCTCATTCTTATGACTCGCCCATGATAAAATGCTCAAATTAATTTGAGTCAAGCCAACAATTTGAACATGCATAACCCATGTAGCTATGTGGAGATTTCAATTATTAAACTCGGTGTCTTCTTCGCTCAGCACAATCCTCCACTCCTTGTTCGTTTAGCCCTTTGTTGGCACATCTTTCACAATCATTCAATAAGATCATTATTACATGGCCAAATCATAAAAAAGGAGCACATTTTATATAAAAATATGTATAAAAAGCATATTTTATAATTAATTTAAAAATGAGCAAATACGGAGGTTGCAAATCCAATTTGTAATGAAAATGGAACATCAAAATCCAATTTCTAAGAAACCGGATAAAGAAAGAAACCAGAAATTCTTTATTTTATTTCACAAGAAATTAGATTTTGATCTTCCAGTTTTTTAAGAAATCAGAATTTTTTTATCCGATTTCATTAGAAATCAATTTTATAAATCAGAATTTCCTCCTGAAAGTTTGTTAGGGATGTTAAGCCCTTATGAACTAGTCCCGAGGCTAACCAAGAGGGAGGGTAAATTGTTATTTTAAAAAAATCTTTCAATCAAAACACAAACTCAAACCAAACAAAAATTCACCACAAAGAAAATCAAAGTGCATAAATTAAAAGCGGAAATAATAAAGGAAAGAATACACTAGATTTATAGTGGTTCGGTCAAGCCTTGACCTACATCCACTCCTCGAAGGAACCCTTCAAGTATTACACTAAACTCAGTCTCTCATTTAGCCTCCACAACAAGGCGGAGAAGCCCTTACAAAATCACTTCCACCTTCCCCGGTGCAGCGGAGTAGCCTGGCCCTTTGATACCAAAGAGATCTTCTTCTTCCTAAAACTTCCCTCAAGATGAGCCTTGAATCTGATGGAACTAAGGTGCAAGCTCGCCAGAGCAACCGTGTGGAACCCCCCCACTCCCTTGAAACCTCCTCCAAGGATCTTCTCCCTCTCTTAGACTCCACCCTTTCCTCTCTCTTTCTCTCTGAAGCTCTCTCTTTAAGTTTTCTCTAGAAGAACGAAGATTCAATGACTGCCAAAAAACTCTTCATGAGAAAGCAAGAGGTCTCTAAATAGATTTTCAAAATTGATATTATCGTCCAGGACGATCGCCGGATCATCTCGTATGATATACATAAAAAGAGAGCTTTCGAAAACCCTAAAAACATAATTTTGGCACCATACATCATCTAGGATGATCGCAGGATCGTCCCATATGATGTGCTTAAAAAGAGTGCTTCAAAAAACCCTAAAAACCCAATTTTGGTGCCTAGAATCATCCTGGACGATCGCATCGTTCAGTATGATCTGTAAAATTTGACCTGATAGTCCTGAACGATATTTAGATTGTCCAAGATGATTAGTACAAAAATATATAGACAATATTGTGGATCGTCTAGGATGATTAGAAGAAAAATTATGGTATTTCGGCTTGGAAAATTTAGAAAAATCAAGTATGTCAGCAAACATCGTCCTGTACGATATATAGATTGTCTACGGTGATCGGATTGAAATATTTAACCATAATTAATCCCCTAATAATAGGATCAATTTAGGCATGATTTGTATTGATCTTCCTAGATTATCTAGATCATTAGGGATGATAGAACAAAAATTAAATCTTAAAATCTTGCCTAAATTAGCATTGGCTGCGGTTTCTTAGGATCATAAAAGATCGTCCTGGACGATCCAAAATCACCTAGTACGATTAGTTTAAAACTTGATCTTCTTGATTTGACTAGATATCACCCCCTTGAGTGTGTGTGTGCATGATCACCAAGCAAGCATACACCCTTACAAGACTTGACTCAAGAAATAAAAAATTACATCAATGAATATTATAGACCCTTTTACAACATAACATTATTCAACCTAATCTTGAGCTCTAATTCTTTGTTTGATGTTGCATGATATTCCTGAAATATTTGTATACACACAAAGAAACATATATTATAAATATAAGTAGACAATAAAAAGTGAGCCATAATATTTGTTATCATCAAAAACATAAACTCATAAACTCGAGTTGTAATAACCTCCCCTTTTTTTATGATGACAAATATTACTGGTTGAATTTATAAAATTGAAAATATTTTCTCCTAATCTCCCCCTCTCAAGAATAAAAATTTAAAAAATAAGGAAAGATAAAATTTTTGTTGTTTTTATTTTTATATTTTTAAAAAATAGAAAATAGATACAAATACAATAGTATATTCTTCCTCTTTGACATTATCAAAAAGAGAAGGGGCGCAAACAATCAGAATAACAAATAAAAACCAAAATGATCCATGATCTAGTGAATAGAAAAAATCAAATATTCTTAAAATGAGAAAGTTACCTCTTAATTTTATTCAAAAATTTAGTAAGGAATGGTTTGACAATGCATAATCCAGAAAAGGTTAGAAATTCAGAAATTGTTAATCCAAGCTCAAGTTTTTTTAAAGGCTTAAAAACTTTTTAATCCAATATCTAAATCAAGGAATAAATTAGAAAAAGAAACACTAATTTTTCAAAACTCCTTTCATAAAATACATCTAATAGAAGATTAATGCAAAAATTAGTGAATCAGGAATCATGATTTTCAAGCTCAAGTATCGAAAATATTAAATATTTTCTTAAGTTTTAAGAAGTACAAAAAGGTAAGCATTACTTTTTGTGGACTCATTTTATGCCTCATGTCAGTTTTTTTGGCGCACTTTGTGCGTCTTTTACTTTTTAATGCACTTTGTGTATCTTTCTCAATTTGGTGTCATTATGCATTTTTTGATTTGGCGTCATTGACCACTTTTTTTTTAATTACATATGCTACTTTTATGAAACTTTAAAAACAAAAGTAAATCCATTCTTTTGATAAAATGAACTACTTGATTAAGAAAATTATGAGATAGATTCAATAACTTATAAAAGATACTTATGCGATAAACAAAATGTAGGGAGATGAAAAAGATCAGTTTCAAAATCTAATTTATAATATGATTAAGATTTTGAATAGAAAATAAAATTACCTCTTTAAGAAAAGAGATAGAGAGACAAAATTATGAGATTCCTTCCTTTGACTATTTTTAGAGAAGTTAACTTACATAAGAATTTAAGAAAAAATAAGAAGTAGGTTTTTCATTTTTAAAAAGGTGAAATGTGTGTGTTGATCAGAGAGAACTACACAGAAAGAAAAAAAAAGAGAGAAAAAAAAGATAAGTTTAAAACTAACAAAAAAGAAAAAGAACAAAAAATAAATAAATAAATAACAAAGCCTAAAGAAATTATAGAAAACAAATGAAAACAACAACAAATAAATAAACACACAAACAAGGGTTTAAGCATAATCTTGCTCCTAATCTGATGATTCAGAAGCTAGGTCTGCCTAGAAGATTTTTTATTTTTCACTATTTACCATTTTTACAATTTGCTTGCTTTTCCCTTTTCTTTTGCAGGAAGAGTACTCAAATTAGGGCATCAATTTTTCATGTGTCCAGGCTTCCTACATCCAAAGCAAACAATGTTAGAAGAAATCTTAACATTCTTACTATTTTCACCTTTGTTCCACTTTTGTTGATGCTTATTCTTTGGTGAGCTATTTAATTTGCTTGATAAGTCATCGCTTTCGTCACCAACTAAGCCCCTTTTCTTCGAGTCTTCAACATTTAGCACTATCATCTCACATGTATCCAAAAGTCTTTGACCCAAATTTTGCTCGTAGATAATGATTGAGCCAATCAAATTATCAATAGAATATTCAATCAAATATTTTTTATTCATAAATAGCAACAACTTTGGCATTAAATTTGTCAAGTAAACAATGTAGAAATTTATTAACTTTTTTTAAGTTTGAAAATTCTTTACCAGAAGCATGCAATGATGTCAGAATTTTAATAGAGCTAGTATACATGCCTAAGATCGACTCATAAGGTTTCATGTAAAATAATTCATAATCAAACATTAAAATATTTAATCTATATTGCTTGATTTCACTAGTGCCTTCATATATAGTGTGTAATTTATCCCAAATTTCCTTGCCAGTAGTACACGTGGAAACAAACATAAAATCTTCAAAATTTAAAGCACAGAAAAAATAGTTTACTGATTTAGCATTCCATTTAGCATTGATTTATTCTTTTCTATTCTATTGATTAAAAGGAATATTAGTTTTAATTTCATCTATAATTCATGATGGTACAGAATAACCAGTTAAAATTATTTGTCACATTCAAAAATCAATTGATTGCAAGAAAGTAGACATGCAAATTTTTCAAAAATCAAAAGTAATATTTTCAAACAAAGGTGGCCAGGTGATTGAATAACCTTCTGCAATATTATAATTACAAAAATTAGCCATGAATCAAAATTCAAAATTTTTCAAATACTCATTTTTATGAATCCCGCTCTGATACCACTTGAAAGTTCGTTAGGGATGTTAAGCCCTTATGAACTTGTCTCAAGGCTAACCAAGAGAGAGGGTGAACTGATATTAAAAAAAAAATCTTTCAAACAGAACATAAACTCAAACCAAACCAAAATTTACCACAAAGAAAATCAATGTACAGAAATTAAATGTGGAAATAATAAAGGAAAGAACACAGCAGATTTATAGTGTTTCGGTCAAACCTTGACCTACGTCCACTCCTCGGAGGCACCCTCCGAGTATTTCACTAAACTCAAAGTCTCTCCTATAGCCCCCACAGCTAGGTAGAGAAGCCCTTACAAAATCACTTCCACCTTCCCCGGTGCGGCGGAGTAGCCGGGCTCTTTGACACCAAAGAGATCTTCTTTCCAAAACTTCCCTCAAGATGAGCATTGAATCTGATGGTACTAAGGTGCAAACTCGCTAGAGCAACCATTTAGAACTGTTGCAACCCATGACCCCGAGTTTGAGATTTTGATGATGCCAAATAATGAGTGTTTTGGAACAGCTTTTCATTGAATATTATTTTATTTGCTATTTTTCTTGAGCACTAACATTTCAGGAAGATCACAAGTGACTCAGGAAGAAAGGAAGACTCAAGACTGGGTAGATTAGGAGTATGAGTCAAACATTGTATTTTCCATTTATTGTATTTTTACTTTATTGAGTTTGGCCACAAAATGCATAAGAGTAAGAGCAACCATGCACACACACAGGGGGAGAGTTTTTTTAACTACAAAATGTAATTAAAATTCTTCTCTGGAGATCGTACTGTACGATTTTATTTCGTACCGTACGATCCAAGCTATGTGGACAATTCTGTGAATAGATCGTACTGTACGAATTCTTTCGTACTGTACGGTATGTTCAGATCCAAAACCCTAGCCATGATTTAATTTAAGTAAGTGATTTTGCGCCGTTCGTACTGTACGAACAGGTTCGTACTGTATGATTTATTTTAATACTTACTTAAATTAACCCGTGATTAGTGCATGTAATCCAGGCCTAATTAAAATTTGAACATCGTACTGTACGAACGCGATCGTACCATACGATGAACAGAGACGAAGTATGATCGTCCCGGATATCGTCCTGGAAGATCTCTTAGTTTTTGTCACATCGTACTGTACGATAGTAATCGTACCATACGATGAACAGAGATGACATCCGATCGTCCATACCATCGTCCTGTACGAATAGTATCTTGTTGGATCGTACCGTACGATATTATATCGCACCGTACGAATTGTTTTTGAACTGTTCGTACATCTTCGTACCAGGACGACGTCTGTTTATGAAGATCATACTGTACGATGTGGAATCGTACTATACGAACAGTAATGGCTACTTTTGAATTCAGAGGTTTTTTGAGCCTTTTTTAGATATCAATCAAGTTCTTGTTGAAAGAGATTTTTTTTTAACAGAGGAAGTGGACGTGGTTAGAGAGGGATTCCAAGAGAGAGAGCTCTAGAGAAATTCTTGAGGGTTGAGAGAGGAAGGAGGAGGTGAGCGTTGTGAGGGAGAAGAGGTGTGAGGGAGATCACACGGTTGCTCCAAGCTTGCTGCATCTTGCTCCTCCTATGGCCCTAGAAGGATTTGAGGGAGGATCTCCAAGGGAAAGGCTCGTCTACATCCGTTACCTCGAGGTTCTCTGCCTTCTCCAGGAGGGAGAAAAATGAGAAGGTTCTCTGCCGTCGCCAGGAGGGCGAAAACAGAGTTTGGTACTCCGCCACACCGGGTTGGTGAAAGGGAGGTTTGTACAGGCTTCTTAGCCTTGCCGAGGGGGGCAAAAGGAGAACTATTTTGATAGTGAAAATCTCGGAGTGGAGGACTCCGGGGAGTGGACGTAGGTCATATTTTGACCGAACCACTATAAAATTCTTGGTGTGTTCTTTCCTTATCGTTGTTTACTTTTTGCTTGCATTTTAAATTTGTCATATCTATTGCATGTGAAATTTTGTGAAAGTAAAATTGCATAAATTTTTGTTCTAAAATTTCAAAAACAACAAAAAAATTAGAACTCTTGTTTAGGGTTAATTTTTTTAAGAAAAAGACTTTTACAATTCACCCCCCCTCTTGTCGTTCAGTAACTTCAAGAACCCCCCCCCCCCCCCCCCCCCACACACACACACACACACTCCCTTGAAACCTCCTCAAAGGATCTTGTCCCTCCCTCAAACTCTACCCTTTCCTCTCTCTCTTTCAAGCTTTCTCTTTAAATTTCCTCAAGAAGAACAAAGCTTCAATGGATGCCAAAGACACTCTTCTTGAGAAATCAATAGGTCTTTAAATAGATTTTCAAAACTAAAATTATTATTTAGGAAGATCGCCGGATCATCCCATACGATATGCATAAAAAAAGAGCTTCTGAAAATCCTAAAAACTCAATTTCAGCTCCAAACATCATCCAGGATGATCGTAGGATCATCTCGTAGGATGTGCTTCAAAAGAGGGCTTCAAAAAACCCTAAAAACTCAATTTTGTCACCCAGAATCTTCCTGGATGATCGTAGGATCGTCCAGTATGATGTGCAGAATTTGACCTAATAGTCTTGGACGATAATTGGATAGTCCAGGATGATTAGTAAAAAAATGTACAGATCATCCAGGGTGATGTTATGGATCGTCTAGGATGATTAGAAGAAAAATTATGGTATTTCGGCTTGGATGATTTAGAAAAATCAAGTATGTCAGTAAACATCATCTTGTATGATATACAGATCGTCCAAGACGATCGGATTGAAAAATTTAACCATAATTAATCCTTTAATCACAGGATCAATTTAGGCATGATTTATATTGATCGTCCTTGACGATCCAGATCCCGCTTATTATGCCTGCCCGTGATAAGTTATTCTCAACCAGCTTCACTCACAAACAAATTTGTGCCCGTGATTTCTGTTATTATTCTACTCCGCTCATACTTTCTCAATCCATTAGAGAAATGCAATTAATAAAAGAGTGAAGCAAAATTTTTCTTGGAAATTTTCTACAAGCTTTGAAGGTATTTTTATTTATCTAAAATATTTTGTTTAATGTAATAATATGTTGATCGATCATGTAAATTATTTGTTAATGGAAGTTTTGAGCCATATGTAATAATATAATTGAATGATATTTTGATTTTGAGTGGCTATTACATATATAAGAATATAATTGAATGATAGCATAAGGAAAATTTTACTTTTTTAAGGGCCTTCCCCCAACCCACCCCCCTCGAACTACATGTACATTCTATATAAATCTGAGCTTTGGAATGGCTACTCTAGCTATAAAACCTATATCTAAGACTTAGACTTCGTTTGAGACATTTTTTATTGTTTCTTAAAATAGTTTTTTGAAAAACAAAATTTTTATACTAGAAAGCTGCTTAAAGAAGCAGCAAGAAAGTTGTCCCAAACGAAGTCTTATTTTAGATGATTATGATTATAATGCCATTTACATTATTGCACTTGAGAGATATTGGCATACAAGCATGCATAAAACTCAGAAAATATATCAATCACATTTGCCATTAACATGTGTTGACCAGTGAACCTGCCGAGTCGAGAGGAGGAGAGTTTTTCTTTTTTTATATATTATATATATTATTATTATTATTATTTATCATTAAAAATTATTAATTATATTTAAGTAGTACTAGTTATAATTAATCATTATTTCTTACACTTATAATTAATTGTTAATTATAACTAATTAATTATTAATTATAATTTATTTTTAACTAGTTATAATTATTAAATTTAATTAATTACTAATTAATTATAATTATAATAAATTAATCTTAATTAATTTATTAGTATTAATTAACCATTAATTATAACTAGTTAATAATTATAATTATTTAATTAATTATCAATAATTAACTACTATTACTTATAATTAATCATTATTATTTATAATTAATTAATTATTAATTTTAATTACCTATACTTAATTATGGTTATTTATAGTTAATAATTATTAAAAAAAGTGGGAAAATAACTGCAATGTGCATGCCAACACCGCCGGTCCACTTGCGAAGGTATAAATTTCTAACTTAAATCCTGCATTTGTTGCTTGCGACGAGCCTGCAAACCTCCCTAAGCTCTCACGTAGTACGGGGGGAGGGAAATTGGTGCGATGCTTGTGATGAGGTGGGTAATCCCCAGAGCGCTCATGTTGCATGAGGGGGACAAAAATAAGTGCCCATATGTGGGAAAATGATTGTGCTCTCTTTTCAACAAGTACCAAAGACCCCTAAGCGCTCATGTAGCATCATGGAGATTAAAGAAAATACAGCTGCGATGTCACCTGATATTTACCTGAAATGCTCATGTAGCATGGAGGGGTAGGCTGCCTCTTATTTTTTTCCCATAAATGGGGGAGACGTCGGGAGGCTGCCAGATTTTTCAATAAAAGCAAAAGAATTGGCACCAAATAAACATGACTTGTGAACTTGAATTTCGATGAACAGTGGACTTGATTGAATTCAAAGGAGAACAAGGGACCTATGAATTTGAACTAAGATGAACTCAAATGAATTAAATCCAATCTTGAACAAAATGCATTAAGAACTTAGAATTCATTATGATAACAAGAACTTACAAATTGAAACTTGATTTGAACTTGAACGGTATTGTGCACAACAAACCCAAGTGAATATGAACTTGAAATTTGAAAAAATAGAGGACTCTTGGACTCAAACTCAAATGGGCATGGTGAACTTGAACTTGAACTAGATTGAATGTAGGGGACTTTTGGACATGATCTGAATATCAGATGAATAAGATTTAAACTAATTTGCAATTTGAATTAGGTTATAAGAAATTGAATTCCAATATGATAAATCCTGGAGTGAAAATAAATATGCTAAAGTTGAGGGATGATTTTAATTGTTCAATTGCACTCGAGTGTGTGTAAATAATCAAATAAAGGAGGTACAAATTTTCAACATAACCTACTTAGAACTAATTGCATTGAATGTGACCTTCCCACAAGCAAAGATCAATTAGAGAATGAACTCCCAATGCAAGTGAACGCTAAATAAACTCTCAAAAGCATAAACAAAGGATTTTTTGTGCAACGATATGTCCAATTCTACAACAAAGGATCTCCAACTTACACATAAGTATCATGAAGCCACTAATTACCAACATGATTCACTTGAAGATGACAAAGTTAAAGGGAACGAATGATTTGGTAATAGGGAAGCATGTGGAGCCCTTGAAACTTCATAAGTCACCTACATATGATGATGACTGGTGTGTAGCACCCATATCAGTTATGCAAGCATGGTTACCTACAAATGATGGATGATATAGCAGCAAAAGAGAGCATAACTTGGTTGTAAAGAACGACTTGAAAATTTTCAACAAATACCATTGCCAGCAATGACATACATAGTGTAGCTTACGACAAGTGCTAATGCTTGCCGAGTGCTAATGCTTGGCAAAGACAACAAGAAAATTTTCATATACATAACAAGCCTACAAGTCCTAATCAACAACAAGTAGCGGATTCTACGATACCCTTATAGTCAAGAACTGTTCAATGATAGCCGAATACACTGAAACTCAACAAGTAAAGACAGGTGGAATGTAGCAGATACAAGCACTTATGAGTCATTATATGATATTGACCATATAAGTAACATATTACTTACAATAAAATAAAGAAAGAATTGTAATAATACACCTCACCTGCATCTAAATTTCACAAGCATTAAAGATCAATGGAGATATATAATTTGATCACAATTAAAAGAGCATAGATCTTTAGCAAATATATCATCTATGAACAATGGCATATGATGTGTAACATTCTCATAAATAACAAGAGCAAGGATATAAGGCTATAATGAATGCAAATGCCTACTGGTGACAAAAAAAGAATGGTTGCATACACAATGACACACTTGCAAACCACTCTAAAGGACCTTTAATGTATATAATACATTATCTACAAGTAAATATAGAAAGAGCTGCAATAAAATAAAATAATTATGGGTAGATGCAGAGGGATTTCAACAAATGTAGTACCCTGCAACTAACAACAATATGCAAACAAATGTACGAAATTATTGAATATGTGGAGTTCACATGAGTCATGTAAAAATGCATGGTAGCCCTTGCTACATCCATATGCAAACACTAATAATGGGTTGTATTTGCCAGAAAACATAACAGTTTTCCCACAAATTGATATAAAGGACCCATCGTATACCCTGTATGTGCCCATAAGTAAAAGAAAAAGTAACTATATCAAGTGCAAATGCCTACGAGTAGCACTAAAATTTCTGCAATATATATAATCTCTGTATGAATACAGATGTATGTACAACATGTCACTTATGGGTAGATGCAGAAAGACTTCGATAAATATAATAACCTGTAGTTAATTTCAATATGCAAATGAATACATGTACCTACAACAATAGTGGATGTGTTGTAAGGATAAAATATCATAGCGAAATGCATAAAAGAATGTAGCGAATGCAAGTTCCTATGAGCTTCTACAAAAGTAGGAGATTCATTAGTGCACTATAATCCACCTGTATAAAGTAATAAGTACTACACAACAGTATACCTATATAAAGAAGAGAATAACTCAATTAAAAGTTGCTATACCATGCCACTAGATCCACAACATTCATGCGAGCGGACAGAAGGCATTTATAAACATTTTAAAAATACCCCTGCACATGCACTGTAATTTATATACACAGGTACACAAAAGGGGTAAGTGTAATCAACTCCTTCATGGTCCCTAGTGAACGTGTTATTAGCACATAGGTGACATCGAGGGATGCTGCGCGGGTCAATAAGTGAATTCATGTTTGAACCTGATCATTCTATATTGGTTAATAAGAGTCGATGGGATTCTAATCATCGAGAAAATATATGGTTGTGGAGATCGATGTATTTATTTTAATACATTCATATTAGGCCTTCAAGGCCTATAACAAAAAAAATTCACAAACAAAGATATAAAAAAATAAACTTGATCCTCTATCAGCAAGTTAATAGGGTCGACAAAGTTTAATCAATAAAAATGCATGTACACCCCAATGATGGCTGTGTTGAACATAGATCTCAATTGGAGGGGTTAATTCAAATTGTTTCAAATGCTTACCAAATACCTTTGAAACTCAAAATCTCCATAATTCCAAACTCTAAGATATTTAAAATAGAATCTAACCATTCAAACACTTGAAGCAAAATCCATCCACCCTCCATAATAAATTGTTTGGGTGGACAAATTAAAATTTACTTTATCTCACATAGAGCTAATGACTAGTTGAAAATATCACTAAGATCTATTCTCAAATATTTTCCTACTAGTAAGGACGTGGTACGTATCCTATGATCGACAGTTTTGTCACCATATAGCTCCACATGATAAATGGTTATGACCCATGGCCTCTAAACTGAGTGGTTTTGCCGCCAAATGGCACCACGAAATATTGGATATGGCCAAAGCCAATATGTTCCTTAATGACATTAATTCCTTGAGATATGAATTAATAGAATATAATTGATAGGTCACAAAGCCCTATGTTAGCTAAGGTGGATTCAAATTTGTACACTTAAATAAATATTCACCCCAGGTCTACAAGGTCCCCTTAGATGAAGTAACCCATAGCTATTGATGAGGATCCTTCTGTAAGGTTGGGTTGACTACCTCCTCTGACTAAGTAGACCAGAGACCATGATAGCTCTGGATGACAAAACCATTAGACCTTGATCGGGCTCTTCAACCATTCCCCCCACTATCCGCTTTAAGTGTAAGATAGTAAAATTTTAAATATCAAATGTTTAGATACCCAAACTTCCAACATCAACACTTCAAACTCCAAACTCATGCTGCTGCTACATATCAGATAATATGTATATTTCTAATTATCTTATTGACAAATAGCCTTAATCAAAGTTTCTCTCTCGTTATCGAGAGGGGTAATTAACTATAGGAGCTTGCTCCTATAGGAAACAAGAACTCAGAATATAAAGTCCTCACAAAATGGGGAAAAAATCTTGTGGTAGTGTCTTATATACAATCTCATCTGCCTTACAAAATTTATCCCATAACTTATTCCATTAAAACTCCCAAAAAAAAGAGAAAGCGGGAGGAGGCTGGGGCCAAATTTTGGAGCCCATAGATTTATGGTGACTCCACTAAGGATTGGTTTATCATTTTATCTTTGGCTAGTTATCTCAGTGCTACAGTAGCAACTAATCATTATAGGCTCAAAATTCTATTTTTTTTTTCAAAGTGATCATTTAAAGAATTAAATATTTAAATATTTTAAAATGATCAACTCAACAAATTTATTGAGATAGCACATTTAGCAGGTTTTTTAAATTTGTTTTATTTTAATTACTTGCTAATATTTATCTATTTCATTTGTTGTTCTGTGCAAGTTTTTGAATTTTAAAAGTATGGGGTGATGTATCAAATGATGATTACTAACCCTTGCCTTTCATTTATACAAATGGATCTACAGAACACATCAATTACCATCCAAATGGGATGTGGAGTCAATATTCAATTGGAAAATGATGTGATAAACACTGAAAGCTCTGGAGCTACCATCAAATTTGGTATCCTCGACTTCCCTACAATCACAGCAAGGATTGCCATTGTTCCTCTCAATAAAGTGGAATCTAGAGGGCTTGCTAGGAGGCCTCACTCTACTGAAGTTGCCACATGTCGTGCACATCTGCCAGTGCCATGACCTATTGCTGAAAATCCTCATAGAAGGATTTCTATGTTTGAACAGCTATCACTGCCAGAAGCCCCATCCACCAAGATGGTTATAGCTAGAAGAAGGATTTTTGTGGAGATTACAAACACCACATCTCTGCCAGTCGGGTTACCTACACCCATAAAGAACACTGCTGAGCTTCCTTATATGGAGGAAAGCTAATAAGAAGGTAGAGAAGGAAGATGAATTCTGAGCCTCGAGCTCAGTAATATTTAGTGCCTGTGCACCCATAAAACATGTATGCCCAAGAGCCTAAAGCTGTCATTCTGACTAGGAATAATTTTACTGACCTGAGATGGGTTAAGAGGAACAGCTCTACTGGGGAGCTAAAGAAATCTTTTTGGGACCAACAACCCGAGGTCCTGACACCTCCAATGAAGAAGGAATTCAAAATTGTTTCAGCTCGGGTGTACTGGTACTAAAGACAGTCAAATAGAAGAGTATGAAGAAAAGGAAGTTGTATATGCCACTAATGATTGAGGCCGGGAGAACCCCACCAGGAGAAAGGCTACAATTTACCATGGTAGAAAGAAAAGAAAGAAGATATAGTCTACCTGGTAAACAAAGGGGTGTGACACTCAAACCACGTGTCTAGGGACCCACTTTCAAAAGGTCCCGGTGGAAGGGAAAGTAAATCTAGAGGCTAAAGCCTCACAAATAAGAAAGGGAAGATAGAAAGGAATGAAGAACTGATTCGGGTGTAACATCCAGTGTGGCTTTCCAGAGATCCGCCCCAAATAACAAACAACATTAGAAACTAGTCCCAAGGACGTCCCATGACAATACTCATTCTGATGTTTGACACCTCAAATAATCCTCCCGGGGATCTCATCGTTCACTAACTCCATCCAAAGAAATTGCTAACTTTGATGACAGCCCACATGTCAAATAAGTTTTCTTGCCAAATTAGGAACCAAATATTTAGTGGCACCACTGCTTGGAGATTTGAGTACTAGAAGAGGGAGAAAATTTAGAGGAAAATATGAAAGAAAACTCAAAAGAAGAAATAGAAGAAATAAATAACACCTTGTATATGAAAGTGGTCAATATGGTAAGACACAACAATGCTGATGATGGGGCTTACTATGGTGAGGGTGAAGATGGTGATGATCGTTGGCAATCACTACTAAGGCAAGAACACCGACGTCACCATGAAGTTTGGTCCACCACTAAGAGAGATGGTCATTCCCAAGGAGAAGACGAAGTGGAGGAAGTAGAGGAGAATCCCCCTAATGATGAAAACACCACACTCATCGATATAAGAAGGAAGATGAGGTGACAAATGAGAGCCAAAGATAGAGAAATCTCTTAGTTAAATAAGAAGATAACTAAGATGATGGCTTAGATGGGGGCGATGATGGAGATGATGTAGAGAACTACCACTATTGGTGTCATGCCTAATCCTCCTGTTGATCCTCCAAACTTTCAAATGCCTCAAGTCTTAGGTGTATGGGGTGCTCTTGAAGGCGGTCATGAAGTCAATAATATTACCTGCCATCACACACCATAAAATATTTCAAGTACCTCTAAGTCTGTGATGGCTGTATAACTCGAGGGAATCATCACCAAGAAAATCAAGGCTATTATAGTTGTTAATTAGGCGGAGAAATTAGTTGGCAAGGGTCATTTGTATCCCGCTGAATATAAATAGGTGCAGTATCCAAAAGGAGATTCTGTACCAAAGTTCAATACTTTTAATGGTACTAATAACCCTAGGCTACACTTGGCATAATTCAAGGCCAAATGTGGGAATATAAGAGGAAATGACGCCCTACTCTTTCGATAATTAGTTAGTAATTTGATAGTAACTGCTTTGAAATGGTACGATGAATTGCTAAATAACTCTGTGAAAATATTTGCAGACTTGGAAGATATGTTTGTGAAGAGATTCACTAGTATGACCAAGAATATTATGACCGCCAACCTCGCTTTAGATAAACTAAAGAAAGAGGAGTCAGTGTTGATATTATATAACTCGCTGGCACAACTTAAACTTGAAATGTGAACAGAAACTCAAAGAAGAGCATTCCTTGTAGTTGTTAATGGGAAACATTGATGATAAGATGTAACCATTCATATGCATGGCTACAATCACCATATTTCAAGACCTGTTGGATAAAGTGGACAAATTTTAAAAATTAAACTTGTCCAATTAGGAAAACTGCTCTGATAAGCCTAAGAAAGCTAAAGCCCTAGGTGCTAGAAGAGTTGAGGCTGACTCTATGTTCTTTTCTATAGCTGACAAAGAAAAATAAGTAATTTATAATATATATAAAGGCAAACAAATGATACAATATAAAGAAAAGCCTAAACAAGTCTATAGCCCTGACCCCCAACCGAAACTGATACTTAGGGGGAATGATAAGCCATAAATTTTCCATGGTGGAGGGGAATGCCTAAGGAAAATAATAGGAAATGGTGAAAGAACATTCCCATCCCTCAAAGAAAAGATGAATAAAGAATATTCTTTCAAGAGGGAGACTGTCACCAAGTTATTTTGACAGGCACTGAAAGTAGGCTTAGAACTATCGGAATGCAAGAAGCCCGATGAGTCAAAATACATTAGAAACCCAAACTATTGCCTATATCATTAGGTAATCAACCATCCTATTGAAGATTTCTAAATATTCAAAGATTGGTTGGAAAGAAAATATTGAAAGGGAGAGCTTACATTATCAGATGATGTGTTTACTAATCCAAGAAAATAATCAACTTGGGTAGTTACAACTTCCTCCGTACACCCGATTGAAGAAAGAAGAATGAAAAGAAAGCTAATTAAAGAAGAGCAGTGGAAGACCGCAGTCTCCAAGAAGATTGTAAAAATGTTGAAGCAGCTCGAAGGAGTTCCAGGTGTAAAGTGAAAGTCTCCTATAGAACAAATGTTAAATCCAAAGGCACTACCAATTGTATAAGCATCGACACCTAAAAAGCATTCCAACCAAGCTGGTTCTTCAAAAATTGGAAAGATAAAGTCTTCTAAGAAGAAAACTAAGCTGAAGAAATACATGGAGAAAAAATATAGCAACTGAAAGGGTTATCAATAGTTTGGATGATACTACCAGACTGTGAGGCAACTTGTTAAGCTTGTTGTTCTCATGTTAGAGCTTAAAATAGATAAATCAGAAGAAGATGTAGAGGATTCTCTTATGGTAGAAATATGTTAGGTCATCTATGTGGCGCCAAATATCTTGACAAAAGAAGAATGTGCTGAGAAAGAAACCCCTGAATCTTGCGTGATGGTATTGCCAATGGAATACAGTTTGGAGGAGGGTATGTATTTTCCAAAAACATATGAGTCGGACCCTGACTTTGTGTCGTAGATGGGGCATGTAAAACTAGGTGGTGATTTTGAATCAGTAAATGAATCCCTATACGCAATAATGGCTGACTCTGAAGAAAACAGCCCATTAAATGAGTCTAAGTAGAGGAGATCACTCAAGTGTAGCTAAGGAATGGTAAGATACTGCCACCTCCACTGAAAAAAGGGTTCTCTAATAAAGATAAAGGGAAAGAGATAGTTGTGAATGAAAATATCTTCCTCAAAGACTCCAAGAAGAAAGATAACTCAGCCAAGGGGATAGATTATAATGTCTTATCCCATATGACAAAAATACTAGTGCAAATTAGCATATGCAATGCTCTTGTGATGTCTAAGGACCTTCGAGAGACTTTGATTTAGGCTCTTAAGGACCCCAAAAGGTATGAGGTATATTTTGATGAGCGCAATATGACTGAAGTCCTACAAGCTCATAATAAGCCATTCATCACCATCATTAAAGAAGATATGATGCTTGGAATGATAGATCATAATCTTCCTTCGCATGCTACTGTAGAAAGTGATGGGATGACTATCAGTCAAATCCTAATCTATCCAAGCTCCTCCATAAATCTAATGAGCTTGAAAGCACTAAGATCATTGTTCCTCGATGTGGAGCACCTTGGGTCAGATAAGTTGATGGTACATAGCTTTAATGAGAAGGGATAGAAGATCTAAGATCATTTACACACTCTCTCTCATATCGAGAACTTCATATAGACGCCAAATTTCATGTGATTGATGTAGATACCATATTTAAGGAACTTCTTAGTTGCAGATGGTTGCATGAGTACGATATCATCCCATCAACACTATATCAATGCATGAAGTATTTCAGTGATGGACAAGAACTCGGGATATTTGGTGATATCTATCCCTTTGTAGTCCATGAAATAATGATCTATGAAGTTGCCAAATATTTTATTCCAAAGAAGCTAAACCCATCAAGCTCTCTTGAGGCCCAAGCATCAGATCCAAAGATTAGAAAGCAACCTAAACAAGAAGGAAATAAGAAGTAGGTGGAAAGAAAGAAGGCCACACCGACTCTTCTCAAAGTACCAATCATTTTGAAAGAAAGAAAGCATGTGCCTCATCTAGGGCGTGACATAGATAAAAGTGATGCCACCCCTTGAATTCTTGGAGGGTATGCTAGTCGATGGTCAAATAGTGTAGGGAGGTTGAATATTTAAAAGATGATTATGCCTACAACTCTATGTACATGAACATAGTGTAGGGTGTGTTCTCTAGAAGAATAGACAGCCTGTTGATCTCAGATAGCATACTCTTCGTCACATATATTCCCTACAACATTTCAAAGAAATTATTTCATGAGAGGTGCATAATGTCAAAGAGCTCAAAACATTTTACTTACCTCCCACAAGAGAAAGAGGTGGGCCAGTGAGTCTACTTTATTCAACTGGAAAACACAATAAAGAAATAAATCGCAACAAGTTCTGTGCACTTGTTGATTTTAGGAAATTAGTACCTATGAGGTTTCCCAGGTATAATACTAGAAATATCCAAAGAAAAAATGTTACATAAGTGAGGTAAAACTCATCTCTCCAAACAACAAGTTCATTTCTGCTTGAGCCTCTAATATCAAAGAAATCCTCGCTTATTAAAGAAGAAGGATATGTTTGTGAAAAAGGTCTAGGGTTTATCATCCAAAAGTACCCCCGAAAGGAGATTTTTCGAGCAATCACATGTGGGCAAATTAAATCTGATGATAATGATGAGGAAGAGGTGTACAAAGTTCACATATAAGATGATTAACCCATAAAGACTAAGCCTGCACCAGAAGAACTAGAAGATGGTGGACAGGTAGCCACTATGGATAAGCTAAAAGAAGTCAACTTAGGAACTGAGGAGGATCATCACCCAACCCTTATTAGTTTGCTCCTATCCGAGGATCAAATAGAAGAAATAAAAAAAACTTCTCTATGAATTAAAGGACTGCTTTGCCTGTACATAGGCTGAGATGACAGGCTTATCCCCAAATGTAGCGGTTCACAAATTAA
This sequence comes from Dendrobium officinale, assembly GCA_019514585.1. Classification (NCBI taxonomy): domain Eukaryota; kingdom Viridiplantae; phylum Streptophyta; class Magnoliopsida; order Asparagales; family Orchidaceae; genus Dendrobium; species Dendrobium officinale. The sequence continues at coordinate 36,978,359 of CM033687.1, forward strand.
CCATTAAGCCTGATGCAACACCTATCAAGCAAACTCCAATGAGAATGAGATTGGAGATTGAAAAACATGTTATTGAAAAGGCAAAGAAGCTCATGCAGGTAAGCTTCATTCATGAAGAAAAATATGCCAACTGGATTTCCAATATTATCCCGCCGAAGAAGAAGAACAATCAAATTTGTATTTGTATTGATTTTTTGGACCTCAATAAGGCGTGTCAAAAAGACGACTTTTCACTCCCCATATCCAAACTCCTGGTGGACAACACATCAAACTATGACATGTTCTTATTTATGAATGGATTATTAGGATACAATCAAATCATGATGGAGCCTGAAGATGAAAAGCACACGTCAATTAGAATGCCCATCTACATTTTTTGCTAAATGGTTATGCCCTTCGGCCTAAAGAACACTGGTGCAACCTATCAAAGGAAAATTATGCTTATATAAGATGAGCTCATACATCAAAAAGTCAAGTGCTATGTGGATGACCTTGTTGACAAGTGCATGGATCGGAAAGATCACCTAAGCAATCTGAGAATTGTATTTAAGAGGATCAAAAAGTATAATCTAAAGATGGATCCCCTCAAGTGTTCCTTTGGGGGTTCCTCTTACAAATTCCTAGGGTACGTCATTCAACACTGAGGTATCAAGATCGATCCCAATAAGATAAAAGAAATTATGGAGATTTCACCTTCTAGAAATATTTGTCAACTTCACTCCTTGCAAAGATAATTGGCTTTCATTTGATGACTTATATCAAATATGTCGGGTAGGTGCCAACCATTTTTGAAGCTCATAAAGAAAGATGTACATTTCAAGTGGAATGAAGAGTTCCATGATGTATTTGACAGGATTAAAAGATAGTTATTAAACTCGCTCATTCTTGTAGTGCCAATTTCGGGAAAGCCTCTTATACTATTCACGATAGCACTAAAAGAGTCTCTCAGAGCATTATTGGCCCAACATAATGAACAAGGCAAGGAGAATTCACTTTATTACAATAGTTAGAGGTTGATCGGAGCAAAAATTTGTTATTCTCCAATTGACAAGTATTGCCTAGCATTAATTTTCATAGTACAGAAACTCCTCCATTACATGCTCTCTCATAAAGTTATGTTGATATCAAAGATCAATCCACTAAAGTTCTTGATGAAAAGACCATCATTGATATGTCTTTTAGCTAAGTAGATAGTACTACTATTGTAGTTTGATATCACGTATATACCACAAAAGGTAGTTAAGGGACAATCATTAGCAGATTTCCTCATCGCACATCTAATCCCAATAGATCTCCACTCAATGATGATTTGATTGATGAGCAAATCATACAGGTCAAGGATTATGAAAAACTATTATTTTAGGATATATACTTTGACGGGGCAACATCGATTAAACATACTTGACTTCTAAATCTTGCAAGGGCTCGAGCCGGCTTCGATCTCATTTTTGTAGCACCTAAGGGAGGCATAATGAGGTTTTCATTCCATTTGACTGATCCTCAGACCAATACTGAAGTTGAATACGAAGCTCTAATAATAGGACTGAACATTGCGATCGATATCATAATTCAAAATCTTCAAATCTTTGGCGATTCTCAACTTGTGATAAAAGAAGTTCTAAATATTTATAAGGTTGGTAAACTTGAATTGGTCCATTATCACTGGCGAGCACTTGAGCTTCTAAAACAAGTGCCAAATATTAGAATAGCCTGAGTTCCTTGAGGTCAGGATGCTAAGGCGTATTGAAACTTGTTCACTATAAATTATTTTGTTAAACCTAAGCTTTTGTCCCAGCGGCTAACCAAGAGGGGGGGGGGTGAATTCATAATTTAAAATTTAATCCCTCTTTTGAATATTTTATACCGAAAATTAACTTTAATGAATTTTGTAGAAATAATTTTTCAACCACAACTTAAAAATAGTAAAGCAGAAAATAAAAAGCAGCAAAAAAAAATAAAAGACACAAGATTTATAGTGGTTCGGTAAAACATGACCTACATCCACTCCTCGGAGGCACCCTCTGAGTATTGCACTAATACCACTAGTGACTCTCATTTTGTACCCACAGCAAGGTAGAGAAGCCTTTATAAAGCCTCTTTTCACCACTACCAGGTGTGGCAGAGAACCGTCATCCTTTTACACTATCCCCAGTGTTGGCAGAGAACCGTCCTTCCTTTCACACTCTTTCGATGTAGGTAGAGAATCCTTCATCCTTTCACACTCTCCTAGTGTGGGCAGAGAACCCTTCGTCCTTTCACACTCTCCTAGTATGGGCAGAGAACCCTTCATCCTTTCACACTCTCCTAGTGTGGGCAGAGAACCCTTCAACTGTTCCCACTCTCCAAGTGTCCGCAGAGAACCAAATCTCCTTGACAGATCTTCTCAGGCTAATAAAGAGATAGAGAGGTGAATCAGTATATAAAATGAACACAATCTAAAATCCAAAAACAAGATTCACCACAATTAAAACCAACATTATAAGAAAAGAACACACCGAATTTATATTGGTTCGGTCAAACCTTGACCTACGTCCACTCCTTGGAGGCACCCTCCAAGTATTGCACTAAATAAGTGTCTCTCTTTTAGACCCCACTGCTAGGAGGAGAAGCCCTGACAAAATCACTTCCACCTTCCCTGGTGCGGCGGAGTCACCGGGTCCTTTGACACCAAAGAGATCTTCTTCTTTGGTGAACTTCCCTCGAGACAAGCCTTGAATCTGACGATATTTAGGTGCGAGCTTGCCGGAGCAACCATGTGGAACCCCCTCCACACTCCCTTGAGTCCCCCTCACAGGATCTTCTCCCTCTCTCAAACTCCACCCTTTCCTCACTCCCTTTCAAGCTTTATCTTCAAGTTTCCCCCAAAAGAAAGAAGCTACAATGGCTACCAAAGACACTTATAAAGTGTAATGTCATAGCTTAAATAGAAGATCTCAAAACGATCTCATTAATGCAAGATGCCGACATTATCGTCCAGGATGATATAAATATCGCCATGTACGATTAGTACAAATTAAGCTCATCAGCCCGGGATGATTTGGGATGATCAGAAGAAAATTGGTTACATCATCCTGGCCGATATCATGATCGTCCCAAACTATTAGTTTAAAACTGATTTCAATCGTCCTGATCATCGTCTTAAATAGATTCTGGCCGATGTAAATCATCCAGGAAATCATCTTGGTCGATCATACAATCATCCCAAACGATGTGATCGTATCAATCAGCCATTAATGCTTTCCAAAGATACCAGATCAATTTAGACATAATTGAGTTAGATCGTCCTGGACGATGTGTATATCGTCCTGGCATATTTCCTAAAATAATGAATACTTAATCTGATCATGGCGGCTGATTCTTTTTGAATTAAGCTTATCGTCCTGGCCGATACAAGTATCATCCAGGTCGATCAGCTTATGATGGCTTCCTTAATGAGGATGCCCTATTCAGGGTTTCTGCTTTTGGACTGATCGTCCAGGATGATATAAATATCGTCCCGGATGATATTACCAAAAATAAAAATCTTTAGGAAATAACAGAAAATCTTCCAAGCTACAAATCATCAGGAGCCACACCAAATACAATAGACTTAAGAAAGGAAAAAAGTGTACAAACTGACTCAGACCTAGTCTACCCAATCTTGAGTTGATTCCAAATTGCAGCCGATCGTGTGAACCTGAAATGTTAGTAGATAAGGCAGTTGTAGAGAAAAAAGAATATTTGCTATTATAAAAATCATAAGCTATAGATCCACAACACTTTAAACACCAAGTGAAGTCTTCACACTCCAGTAGTAAGAATTCTCCTTTGAACACTCTCACACTCTCTCCTTGACTCTTCTTTCAATATGAATGAAGATCGGTGAGCAAAAAAATTAAGTGGCTGTCTAAATTGAACTATTTATATGAAAGACAAAAAAAAAACCGTCCAAAAACTACACATTTTCAAGTCTGTCAGCATGGGATGGTCCCGTACAATAGTGGATCGTCCTAGATGATTTTACTTAAATGTGTTGGAAATGAACCAAATGTATATTAGTACGAACTGAATTCATACCCAATCATCATCTCGTACGAACTAGGTTCATTCGGTACAAACGATTATTCCATAAGTCGGTTCCCAAAAACTGCAGAATGTCGCCAAAAATTTTAGAGTCGGTTCACTTCATCTTGGGACAAATATGGGTTCTCCCGTACGAAATTTTTACAGAGGAAAAATCATCCTGGGAAGATTTTGAGTTCGTCTGAACAAAATTTTCCAGAGAACAATTCATCCTAGCACGATTATAAATTTCGTCTGAACGAAAATTCTCCAGAGGAGATTTCGTCTAAGGACGATTTTGAGTTTGTCTGGACAAAATTTTTCCAGAGAGCATTTCATCCTTGAACGATATAAATTTCGTCTGAATGAAAATTTTCCATAGAACATTTCGTCCTGGGATGAATTTGAGTTTGTCCTGGACAATTAGGACTTAAAAAAATTTTCTTCAATTCCTGTTCATTCCATTACTCTTTTGAGGAGATAACTGATTTGATGGTCCCGTACAAACATGATTCATCCTATACGATAAGTATAAATTTTTCAAGATCTCCTTAAGTGTGTGTGTATTTATTCACTCAATTACAATCACTCCCTCACAAACTTAATTCAAAGAAAAATACAAGCTTTAAATTTCAAAATATCTCATGCATTTCATGCTGAATTTGATTTAAAGCCTTGAGTAGTTTGGAGTTTGTTTTTCTTAAAATGTTAGTACACATAAGAGGAAAAATAAATCTTCTAAAAAGTGTTAGGAGATAACGACACATAAAACAATAATATTTGAAATCATCAAAGCAATACAAGTTGCAAGAATGTAAAACATGCAAATAGCAACTCTTTTAACAATCTCTCCCTTTTTTATGATAGTAAAATAATTTTTGTTTGTATATTTTCAAATTCTAAGAATCTCCTAAAGTCCCCCTGAAATGATGAACACATGAAAATATGGAGGCATTTGAGTCAAAATGTTTTTTGTTTTCAAAATTTTAGAGATACAAAACAAAATTAACACACAAATACACTACGATAGAACAAACAGTTTCTCTCCCTTTTTGACAACAGCAAAAAGAGAAGAAGAAAAAGACTAGAAATATAAGCAGTCATATGATAATCCTTTGATAATTGATTCTTGAAAGAGATTGAGATTAATTTTGCAAACAAAATCAAAATATTAGGCAAATCATAGTAATTCATAGGATTTAAGAAGAGATATAATATTGATAATAAAAAGTATTTATAAAAAATATGAGTCAATTTAGACACTAAGATAGAGAAAATCATCGCAAAAAGGATGAATAGAAATTTGTATATTTCAAATTTTAATACGGAATATAAATGTACAGTATATCAATTTGAGTTAAGAGATTAAAAGATAATAGAAATAAATAACTACCACATGTGGTGCTTTGCACATCTTTTTTAAATTTGTGGCACATTTTTGTGCTTCTTATTACTTGTGGGCTTATTTTATGCCTCTTTTACAACTCTTGAACCATTGCGCATTCCTTTTGATTTTTTTACATTAGTATATTTTTTAAGAGTAATTTTGATCTTTTCAAAATTAATAATAAAAAATTTTAAATTTTTCTAAGTGCATAAATATTTATTGATAAGTGAAATACAAAATAAGAAAACATCACAATTGCAATAATAATATTAGACATTAATGTAGTCTAAATAAGCAACATTAAATTGACAATCTTAATTACATCAAGTTATAAGCAAAACTTAAATTTAGAAAAATTAGATTTTCTAAGGAATTTAATTTTAACTTGCATTTCAAAGTATAGCACTATAAAGATCAAAAATCTAATGATTATCATAAAGGCTAACACACATTTCAAAAACTAAATTAAAGCTAAAATAGGATAACTTATATTGATATCAAAATGAAGGATATTACAATTGAAACATAAGATATCAATATGACATAAGATTTAAAAACAACAAGATCTAAAGAAAACAAAATACAACACATTTTCCTAAAACATAAAACTAACACACCAACTAGAGAAAATACATAAAATCAAGTGCAACTGTCACTCAGAAGGACCCTAATCTGGAGGAGGATGAGGAGGAGGTACAGTATTGAAGATATTAAAATAAGTACTAATCATAAGCATGTTTGTATTAATATCATTCATCTGATCCCTCATAAACCCCATGCCATGCTGATATTGTGCATCCTGCTGCTGAAGATGAGTCTCAATTTAATCAAAATGTTGATCAACATGAGTCTCTAAGCGATTAAATCTTTGAACCAAATCCTAATAATTTGGTTCATTGGCGGGTACAGGTGCAACTTCATGTTCTTCCTCAGTATCACTAATGACATGTGCTTTACTTGGTTCTTCTTTGAAGATTGCTCTAAATGATCCATCATTGTAGTAGAGCGATTCTTCAAACTCTTGATCAGGATGAACCAAATTATATTTCTTATCTAGAATGTAGGCAATAAGATGTCCTAAGACAATGTTCTTTTTCCTCTTATGCTCTACATGACCAATTTCAGATAGCCCATAAAGATAATCAAGGATAAGTTGGGTTTTATCTATAGGTTCTTTAGACATGATCAAGAAGGTCACTATAGAAAGAAGAGGGGTAATGTTGATCCTATCACCAGCTTTAGGAATTATAGAAGTTCTCAGAACATTCTGGATGATACGAGCATTACGAACTAGGCCGAATACCTTAGGCATATGCTCGTTAAAATTGATTCCTCTAATCACTTTATTAATTTCATACCATTGATATTCAGTTGAGGTGATCAAGATATGTGCTCTAGCTCCCTCAGTCCTTAAGTTTAAAAAGGCTCTTAAGTCAGCTTTGGTGATTTCAACTTTTTGCTTAAAGATAAAAGAATGGATGATAGTATGGTCGGAGTTGAAAGACATGTTTGCAAGGAAATAATGAAAGGTTTCTTTGTTGTAGAGATAAACTAGGATGAGGATGAAACCAAATTGAGTTGAGGCAAACAAAATCATTACCTGGAAAGTTAGTTATTCCTGGATATGAACTCTAGAGGGTGTGATCTTAGCGGAGACAAACCTAGGAAAGGATTCTTCATTGGTTTTAGAAAGGAAGTTCTCAGAAGAATTCCTAGGTGGACCCCTGGACAAAGTCTTTTGATGCTTGCTAGAACTTGTCATTGATAGGATCTAAGGAACGGCAAGATTTGAACGTGAAAGTGAAATGAGAGTGTGACAGTTGAGTTCAAAAGCTCATCTATTTATTGAAGAAACGACTGTTCGTACCGGACAAAATTTTACATTCATCTCGTACAAAATATATTCATCGCGCACGAAAAAAAAATTTATATGGACAAATGTATGAGACCTAAATAAAATGGCTTTTCGTAATCACACAACTTGTGGAGCGTCCTTTCTTACAAACTTTTGACCAGAATGATCATACAGACAAACACGTGTTCATCCCGGGATGATTAGAACTTATGATCGTTTTAATGGCAGTTGAAACCGTCCCCTCCATCGAACCGACATGTGTTCGTTCGACTGAACCAAAGGTTCGTAAGTACAAAATATAGCATTAAAACTACCTTATCCGTTTAACTGCTTTATTAAATCGTCCCGTTGTTTGAAAAACATTTCATCCTGGATGATCGTGGCGATCATACAGACGAAGTGACATTTAAAAACTGAAAAACTACACACAAATGATTCAAAATCTGACAGTTTGACACACAACACAAATCATCCCGTACGAAAAAAATTCGTCCCGTACGAAAAAAATTCATCCCAGACGATTGCCACTCAATTTTTTTCAAAAATAAGCACTCAATCAAAACTAGAACACAAGCACACTAGAAACATGATGAAAATGAAAACAAAAACTCAATCAAAATTAAAACACAAGCACACTAAAAACATTAACTAGAAAACACATATCAATGTTGCAAAAAACATTTTTAATTAAGCATTCAAATCAATCACACATAGCCTTGTTCTTAATACACTGAAGGTATCAAAGGCTAAAGGTTTTGTAAAAATATCTGCAAATTAATTTTCAATAGAAACATGAGTGAGTTCAATTTCTCCTTTGGATACATGATCCCTTATGAAATGATGCCTGATGTCTATATGTTTGGTTCTTGAATGTTGAATAGGATTTTTAGAAATACAAATAGCACTAGTGTTATCACAATAAATTAGAATAATGCCTATTTTTAATCCTAAATCAATTAACTGATATTTTAACCAAAGTACTTGTGCCACATAACTTCCTAATGCAATGTATTCAGCTTTTGTAGTAGATATGACTACTTAATTTTATTCTCTACTGGACCAAGAGACTAAGGAATTTCCAATAAATTAACATGTTCCAGAAGTGCTCTTTCTATCCACCCTATAGCATGCAAAGTCAAAATCTAAATAACCAATTATTTCAAATGAAGAGCTAAACTTAGGATACCAAATTCCTAAGTTATGAGTTCCTAACAGATATCTTAAAATCCTTTTTACTGCTGTCAAATGTGATTCTTTTAGATCTGATTAAAATCTAGCACACAAGCAAACACTAAACATGATATCAGGTCGGCTAGTAGTTAAGTAAAGTAAATATCCAATTATCCCTCTACATTTCTTTTGATCAATAGATTTTCCCTTAGGGTCCTTATCCAACTGAACTGAGGAACTCATTGGTGTACTAACAGGTTTAGCATTATCCATTTCATACTTAGGATATCCTTAATATTATAAATTCTGTTTCATGGACTATGTTTTGATGATTGGCAAACACTCTTGCTTTTCTTCAACTACCTGTTACTACTGACATTTTTAGGATTCAAAGATCGGATGAAAATTGGAATCAGCTCAAGATTGGATAGATTAGGGTTGAGTCAGTTTGTAATTTTCTTTTTTCTTTCTTGAGTCAATTGTAATTATTTGAAGTGACTGATATTAAGTAACTCTACACACACACACTTGAGAGATTTAGAACTTGTGTTTTTCCTCATATCAGCCCGGGCGATATTTATATCGTTCTAGACGATCGAGTTCAAAACAGAAGATCTAATCAGGATTTCTTAGTTAAGGCAGTCGTAATTAACTAATCGGCCTGGATGATACCTGTTTCAGCTAAGACGATATGCTCAATACAGAAAGAATTTGCCGCCATGATCAATTTAAGTATTCTATATTTTTAGAAATTGGCCATGACGATTATTTGATCGGCCTGGATGATATTGTATAATTATGCCTAAATTGATCCAAAAATCATGGGAGTAATTAAGGATGATTGATATGATCACATCATCCTGAATGATTGCAAGATCGGCTTGGATGATCCATTCAAAAACCCTTTGTTGCTCCTGGCCGATTTGGATCGGACAGCTCAAATTCAGGGTGATGCTCTGGACGATTTTCCTCTGATTTGAACTGATCGATCGGGATGATCATGAGATCATCTGGAATGATCAAGCAAATTTCAATCATCCAGTTTGCATTCAGGACGATGCTCTGGCCGATCTTATGAGATTTGTACTTATTGGTCAGGACGATTTCAATATCATCCTGGACGATAAAGTCGACAACTTGCAATTAATGAGCTCATTTGAAGCTCTTTTATTTAAGAGCTCTTTTTCAATATTTTTTAACATCCTTGGCTGCTGTCTTGACCCGAGAAAATCGAAAGGAGAGACAGAGAGGGAGAGAGAGAGAGAGAGAGAGAGAGAGAGAGAGAGAGAGGATCTTGTGAGGGGGAGCTTGTGAGGGGGAGCTTGTGAGGGGGAGCTTGTGAGGGGATTCACAAGGGTTGCTCCAAAAATTGTTCCACTTCTTCTTCCCTAGAGTCTCTTGTTCTTGGAAGGGTTGGGAGAGATAAGTTTTAGCAAGTGATCGTGGTTCTCTGCCTACTTAAGGAGGAAGCAAAAGGAGTTGGGTTCTCTGCCTTGTCGGGTGTGGCAAAAAGGAGGTGTTTTTATGAGGGCTTCTTCGCCTAGCTGTGGGGGCTAAAGGAGAGTCACGTTAGTAGTGCATTACTCAAAGGGCACCTCCGGGGAGTGAACGTAGGTCGAGTTAACCGAACCACTATAAACCCTTGTGTTCTTATTTTTACTACTTCCGCATTTATTTTCTTCCACATTTATTTTTGTGGTGATTTGGTTTGTGATAATCATTCTTTTTGCTTAAAGAAATTTTTTTAAAATACTAATTCACCCCCCCTCTTGGTTAGCCTCGGGCCAGTTCTATAGGGCTTAACATCCCTAACGAACTTTCAAGTGGTATCAGAGCGGGATTCATAAAAACTAAGTTTGAAAACTTTTTGAATTTTAATCCATGGATAACTTTTGAAATCATAATATACCGGAAGGGAATTCTATTACCCGACCATCTTTGTTTGATAATATCCGATTTGATTTTTGAAAAACTCGCATGTCTACATTTTTATAATTTACTGATTATCGCATGTGGATACTTGTTAAGGATGGTTATGCACCTCCAACTAGTAAACTTAATGACATTCCTGTTCCACTTCTTTTTACTGAATGGACTTTAGATGATAGGGATTTGGCTCAATTAAATGCAAAATATCTTAATTGCTTTTTTGTGCTTTAAAATCAGAAGACTACATGCGTGTTTCCACTTATAAAACTGGTAAAGAAATTTGGGATAAATTGTGTATCACTTATGAAGGCACTAATAAAGTTAAATAATCCCATTTGAATATTCTCTTGCATGACTACGAACTTTTTTGTATGAAACCTCATGAATCAATTTCTGAAATGTATACGAGATTTACTCAGATTGTTACTTCGTTGCATGACTTAGGAAGAGAACTTTCAAACAATGAAAAAGTGATCAAGATTTTGAGATGCTTGCCTTCATCTTTTGATGCTAAAATTACTGCAATCACTAAATCTAAAGATTTGAATACATATTCGATTGACAACTTACTTGGCTCACTCGTTGCTTACGAGCAAGGAGTCAATCAAAGAAATCTTAATGCAGGTGAGAAAAGAAAGGAGAAAATAGTGGCACTGAAGGCGCACAAATCTGACTATGACTCTTTCGGGTCTGAAAGAGATGAATTTACCTTAATTACAAGGCAATTCAGAAGCTTTTTAAGGAAGAAGCAAAAGCATCATTGGAGAAAAGGTAAGGATAACAAATATTCTAAAGGATCGTCTGATATGGTTTGTTATGAATGCAGGAAGCCCAAAAATGTGAAAGATGATTGTCCTACACTTAAGAAGTACACATGCAAGGAAAAGAGTGAGGAGAAATACAAATTCAGAAAGGGCAAAAAGAGACTTCAAAAAGCATTTTGGGCGGATTCTGCGTCGGAATCATCAGAGACGAAACCAGAAGATGAGACAACAAACTTGTGCTTGATGTCAGACGATAATCTTGATCAAGAAGAGGTATGTAAACTTTCCTATGATCAACTTCTTAAATTTTTTGAAAAAATTCATGCATCATATAGGAAACTTAAGAAAACACATGCAAGCTTGAAATTGGAATTTTTTAATTTACAAAAAGGGCATGAGGTTATTCTCAAAGATTATTCTACGATTGATTCAAATCAGATGGCTCTACTTGATGAATTTGATGAGTTAAATAAAAAGCATTGTAAATAAATTAATGAGCATGAGTCACTAAAAGTCACACACACCTCACTTGAATCTGATTTTAAAAAATCTGAAGAGATGGAGAAAATTTGAGGATTGATAATGATGCCTTAAAATTTACTAACTTGAGGATTCAAAATGAATTGGATACATTTAAGAAAACTATGATGACACCAACACTTGATCAAAATCCAAAATCTAAGAAGAGGCATTATAACACAAATCATTTAAGAAACCCTTTTCTAGGTGTTAGATGCTTTTCATGTGACATGTTAGGATATATCTCACACACTTGCACTGTTCACCATAGTATATATTGGGTGTGGAGACCCAAGGTGCATGATTCACAACATACCACACATGTATTATATTCTACTTTTCATAAGAAGGAACCCAAACCTGCTTGGGTTCCTAAATCTAACATTTGATGATTTTATAGGTGGGCTCTCACAAAAGGCCTCGTGAGAGTATGTGGTACTTTGACAGTGGATGCTCTCGATATATGACTGGTCATGCCAATCAATTTGTTTCATTGGAGTCCAGGACTGGAGGCAATGTTACTCTTGGAGATAACACCACCAAGAAGGTGGTAGGCTCAGGTATAATTGGTAATTCCAAGAACCTTATGATTGAAAATGTTTTGCTTGTAGATGAATTAAAACACAACCTGCATAGCATCAGTCAACTTTGTGACAAAAGCATTGTATGGTTTAAAGAAGGCACCAAGAGCTTGGTATGAGAGGCTTAGCACATTCTTACTAGAAATGGAGTTTATTGAGGGGAGCGTAGACACTACCCTTTTTCTTAGAAAAGTTGGAGATGATTTGCTCATTGTTCATATTTATGTAGATGACATACTTTTTGGATCTTCTAATAAGAAACTTTGTGATAAGTTCTCTAAAATAAAGAGTAGAGAATTTGAGATGAGTTTGATGGGAGAGTAGTCCTACTTTTTGGGGTTTAGTATAAAATAATTGGATGAACGAACCTTTATTAATCAAACAAAATACATAAAGGATATTTTGAAGAAGTATGAGATAGATAAATCTAAGTCAATTAATACTCCCATGACTTCTAGTGTTTCATTGGATAATGACCCAAGTGGTAAGTCTGTAGATCAAAAGAAGTACACATGCATGATTGGATCTCTACTTTACCTGACTGTGAGCCGACTTGATATAATGTTTAGTGTTTGCGTTTGTGCTAGATTTCAAGCTGACCCTAAGGAATCCCACCTGACTGCAGTTAAGAGAATTTTTAGATACCTTTTGAGGACCCAAAGCTTAGGGATTTGGTATCCTAGACACAACACTTCTTTTGAGATTTTTGGTTTTTCTGACTCTGATTTTGCAGGATGCAAGGTGGATTGAAAAAGTACTTCAGAAACTTGTCAATTCATAGGATAATCTTTGGTCTCATGGTCTAGCAGGAAGCAAAATTCTGTTGCACTCTCCACTACTGAAGCTGAGTACATTGCTCTTGGAAGTTATGTGGCCCAAGTCCTTTGGTTGAAACAACATGTATTGGATTTAGGATTACCTGAATGCACCATCTCAATTTTTTGTGACAACACTAGTGCCATATGCATCTCTAAGAATCTTATCCAACATTCAAGGACTAAGCACATTGACATTAGGCATCACTTCATTAGAGACCATGTGACTAAAGAAGACATTGAGTTACACCATGTGACAATAGAAAATCAACTGACTGACAACTTTACTAAACCACTGGCCTTCGACACTTTCAGTTCTTTAAGGACCAGATTGGGTGTGATTGACTTAAATGCATGAAATTGATCATTTATTTGCTTTTCTTTTTGCTCTTTGCTTTCTTTTCTTCTTTTTGTTTTACTCTTAATTTTTTGTTTGATTTGTTTTACTTTCTTTTGTTTAATTTTTGTTTTCAAAATCATTGCTGAAATGATATCGTATGCCTTATCATTGCTTTTGAAAGTTTTTAGTCAATGTTTTACATCTCTTTATCTATTAGAAGGTAAAAATATTTCATTGATCATGTCTCTTTCTCTAATCTATTTTAGTGGCATAGTTTTCTTTTCTAATCAAAAATCTATTTCAAATTAATAAATTGTGTATGAAATTAAGATCTTTTCTAAAACTTGCTTAAGCAAATCTATCTTGTATTTATAATGATTAAAGTCTTTTTGTCACATCAAAATTTCTCGTTACTCTTGTCTTTGGTTATTGATTATGTTTTGTGGATAGTTCTTCTCTATGTTAGAGAGAGAGCCCATATTCTCTAATATCTAGAAGATATACTTGAAAGTTCGTTAGGGATGTTAAGCCCTATGAACTTAGTCCTAAGCTAACCAAGAGGGGGGTGAATTGGTATTTTAAAAAAATTCTTTTCAAAAAGAACAAAAATCACATAAACCAAAATCACACCACGAAAAAAATAATAAATAATGGGGAAATTAAAGTGTGAAAGCAAGAAAATAAGAACACAAAGATTTATAGTGGTTCGGTCAACTTGACCTACGTCCACTCCTTGGAGGTACCCTCCAAGTACTGCACTACAAACGTGACTCTCCTTTAGCCCCCACGTCTAGGCGGAGAAGCCCTCACAAAGAACCTCTTTTTGCCACCCCGGCAAGGCACAGAACCTATCTCCTTTTGCTTCCTCCTGAAGCTGGCAGAGAACCACAACCAGATGCTGACTCCTTACATCTACCGACCCTTCCACGGATGAGAAACTCTAGACGAAGAAGAAGCAGAGCGATCATTGAAGCAACCCTTATGAATCCCCTCACAAGCTCCCCCTCACAAGATCCTCTCTCTCTCCCTCTCTCTCTTTCTCTCCTTAAGGCCTTCTCAGGTCAAGACAGCAGCCAAAAGTTTTTCAAAGCATTGAACAAGAGCTCTTAAATAGAAGAGCATCAAAGAGCTCATTAATTGCAAGTTGCCGATAATATCGTCCAGGCCGATATGGACATCGTCCTGGCCGATTAGTACAAATCTCAGAAGATCGACCAGAGCATCGCCCTGAATGCAAACTGGACGATTTAAAATTGGCTTGATCATCCAGGCCGATCTCACGATCGTCCCGGCTGATCAGTTCAAATTAGAGGAAAATCGTCCAGAGCATCGCCTTGAATTTGAGCTGGCCGATATTTATCGTCCTGAAGTAACTAAGGTTTTTTGAATAGATCATCCTGGTCGATCCTACTATTGTCCATGATGATATGATCGTATTAATCATCCTTAATTACTCCCTTGATTTCCTGATCAATTAAGGCATAAATTGTGAATATCGTCCAGGCCAATCAATGATCGTCCAGGCCGATAATTTAAAAATACAGTATACCTTAATTGTCTGTGGCGGCAACTTCTCTCTGTTTTGATCTTATCGTCCAGGCCGATCTGTTAATGACGTCTGCCTTAATTAAGAATCCTTATTTAAACTTTCTATTTTATGCCTGATCGTCCAGGACGATGTAAATATCATGCTGGCCAATATGAGTAAAAATAGAAATTCTAATTCTCTCAAGTGTGTGTGTGTATAGGGTTACTTAGCATCAGTCTCTTTGACCATTACAAATAGACTCAAGAAGAGAAAAAATAAAGTACAGACTGACTCAACCCTAGACCTACGCAATCTTGAACTGGCTTCGTCTGTTCGTCCGATCTTCGATTCCTAAAAAGTTAGAAGCAACATGCAGTCCAAGAGAATCAATAGTGTTTGTCAATCATCAAAACTTAAGTCATTAAAATAGATTTGCAACAATCTCCCCCTTTTTGATGATGGCAAAACACTACGAAGACAATTAGCAGAAAAAATTTTAGGATCGACAAGTGTAAAAACATCATAAACTTCTCCCCCTTTTGACATATCAAAAAGGAGGAGGGAACACAAAAGAACTACAGCAAATCACAGCAATTTTTTTTTTTTAACCAAGGCATGAAAATGATGTAGTATTCCATGTGATTAATTTAAAAACTTGTGGGTTAATGAGTTAACAATCTCAACCATCCATAGAATAGTAGAATATCCGGTCATGGTTACCCTTAGCTCAGACGTTTTCTTAGGGTAGAATCATCTTTTAAAATCAATGACCTAACTCAAAGAATTAATTAAATATGAGAAAAAGAATCCACCCATCACTTGGTTTAAGACAAAACTATCTTTATAAAATAATGAACCAAAGTAAATCTGTCACGATAGCAAAACAATTGAAATCAAGTCTTTGAGAACCAAAACTTCTAAGTTCTAAAAGATTTAAAAAGAGAGAATAGCTTGCTTTTGAGTGGGCTCATTTTATGCCTCTTGTCAATTTGAGTGGCGCTTTGCGCATCTTTTTATAGATTTTTCAATTTTGGCATCTTTGCTCTTCTTTTGTTCGCATCATTGGCAAAAAAATTTTTATTTTTGCAAGCTATATTCTCTTTTATGATCTCTTAAAAAAAAACTTAGTTGTGAATATATCTTCTCATATATTAGAGAATAGGAGCTCTCTCTCTAACATAAGGAAGATTTACCACAAACAGAATTAATAATCAATGACAAGAGTAACGAGGGATCTTGATGTGACAAAAAAACTTTAAACATTATAAATACAAGATAGATTTGCTTAAGCAAGCTTAAGAAAAGATCTCAATTTTATAAACAATCTTTAATTTGAGATAGACTTTTGATTAGAAAAGAAAACTATGCCACTAAAATAGGTTAGAGAAATAGACACAATCACAAAATATTTTTACCATCTAGGATATTAAGAGATGAAAACCACATTGACTACAAATTTTCAAAAAAAATATGGAATATGTTATCATTTCAGCGATGATTTTGAAAACTAAGTAAGAGAAAGAAAAAAGCAAAAGAAAGTAAAACACACAAAAAACTAAAAAATAAAAAACAAAAACAAAAGAAAGTAACTAAAAGATCAAGTTTTATGCAGTTATGTCAATCACACCCAATCTGGTCCTTAAAGAACTGAAAGTGTCGAAGGCCAATGGTTTAGTAAAGATGTCAGCTAATTGATTTTCAGTTGTCACATGGTGTAACTCAATATCTCCCTTAGTCACATGATCTCTAATGAAGTGATGCCTAATGTCAATGTGCTTAGTCCTTGAATGTTGGATAGGATTCTTAGATATGCATATGGCACTAGTGTTGTCACAAAAGATTGAGATGGTGCCTACAGGTAATCCTAAATCTAATACCTGTTATTTCAACCAAAGGACTTGGGCCACACAACTTCCAAGAGCGATATACTCAGCTTCAGTAGTGGAAAGTGCAACAGAGTTTTGCTTCCTACTAGACCAAGAGACCAAAGATTATCCAATGAATTGACAAGTTCCTAAAGTGCTTTTTCTATCCACCTTACATCCTGCAAAATCAGAGTCAGAAAATCCAATAATCTCAAAAGAAGTGTTGTACCTAGGATACCAAATTCCTAAGCCTTGTGTCCCCAAAAGGTATCTAAAAATTCTCTTAACATTAGTCATGTGGGACTCCTTAGGATCACCTTGAAATCTAGCACAAAGGCAAACACTAAACATAATATCAGGTTGGCTCGTAGTCAAGTAAAGTAGAGATTCAATCTTGCCTCTATACTTCTTCTGATCAACAGATTTACCACTTGGGTCCTTATCCAATGGAGCACTAGAAGTCATGGGAGTGTTAATTGGCTTGGCTTTATCCATCTCATATTTCTTCAAAATATCCTTTATGTATTTTGTTTGATTTAAAAAGGTTCTATCCTCCAATTATTTTATGCTAAACCCCAAAAAGTTGGACAACTCTCCCATCAAACTCATCTCAAACTCTCTACTCATTGTTTTAGAAAAATCATCACATAATTTCTTATTAGAAGATCCAAAGAGTATATCATCCACATAAATCTGAACAATGAGTAAATCATCTCCAACTCTCCTAAGAAAAAGGGTGGTGTTTACGCTCCCCTTGACAAACTCCCTCTCTACTAAGAATGTGCTAAGCCTCTCATACCAAGCTCTTGGTGCCTGCTTTAAACCATACAAAGCCTTTTTTAATTTAAAAACATGATTTGGAAATTGGGAACTCTCAAAACCTGGGGGTTGTTCTACAAACACATCTTCTTTTATTTCCCCATTTAAAAAGGCACTCTTGACATCCATTTGAAAAAGCTTAAATCCTTTATAACAGGTAAAGGCTAAAAGCACTCTAATGGCTTCCAATCTAGCTACAGGGGCAAAAGTATCCTCAAATTCTATCCCTTCTATTTGGTTATACCCCTTAGCCACCAATCTTGCTTTATTTCTCACCACCACTCCTGAATCATTCACCTTGTTCTTAAAGACCCACTTTGTCCTAACTACACTTAGTCCCTTAGGTCTTTCTACAAGCTCCCAAACATCATTCCTTACAAATTGATTCAATTCTTCTTGCATTGCTAAAATCCAAAACTCATCAGTTCGTTAGGGATGTTAAGCCCTATGAACCGCCCCATGAGATTTTTTGCATTTCATTATTTCCCCAGTTTAAATTTTGCTTCGCCTTGCCCTTTTCTTTCGTAGGAAGAATTCTTAAATTAGGGCACTAATTTTTCATATGTCCAGGCTTCCTATATTGAAAGCAAATAACGTCAGAAGAAATATGGACATCCTTACCATTTTTACCTTTTTTCCACTTTTGCTTATTCTTTGGTGAGCTTTGTGATTTGCTTGACAAGTCATTGCATTCATCACCAACTAAGCAATCTTTTTTCATATCTTCAGCTTTTAAAACAATCGTTTCACCTGCATCCAAAGTCTTTAACCCAAACTTTGCTCGTAGGTAATGAGTGAGCCAATCAAATTATCAATAGAATAATCATTCAAATCTTTTGATTCACAAATAGCAACAACTTTGGCATCAAATTTTTCAAGTAAACAATGAAGAATTTTATTAACTTTTTTAAAATTTGAAAACATTTTTCCTAAGGCATACAATGATGTTACAATTTGAATGAACCTAGTGTACATGTCTAAGATCGTCTCATAAGGTTTCATGGAAAATAATTCAAAATCATGCATTAACAAATTCAATTTGGATTGCTTGATTTCACTAGTGCCTTCATATATGGTGTGCAATTTATCCCAAACTTCCTTACCGGTAGTGCACGTGGATACTAACATAAAATCATCAGAATTTAAAGCACAGAAAAAGCAATTTAAAGACTTTGCATTCAATAGAGCATTGAGTTGTTCTACCCTATTCCATTGACTAAAAGGAATATTAATTTTAACTCCATTAACAATTTGTGACGGTGATGAATAACCAGTTAAAATCATATGCCATATACGAAAATCAATTGATTTCAAGAAAATAGACATGCTAGTTTTCCAAAAATCAAATGACATATTTTCAAATAAAGGATGTCTGGTGATTGAATAACCTTCCGCAATAGTACGATTAGCCATGGATCGAAATTCAAAAGCTTTTAAAAATTTATTTTATGAAAACTTGCTCTGATACCATTTGAAAGTTCGTTAGGGATGTTAAGCCCTATGAACTTAGTCCCAAGCTAACCAAGAGGGGGGATGTGTGAATTGGTATTTTAAAAAAAAATCTTTTTACAAAGAACAAAAATCACACCACGAGAAAAATAATAAACAATGCAGAAATTAAAGTGCGGAAACAAGAATACAAAGATTTATAGTGGTTCGGTCAACTTGACCTACGTCCACTCCTTGGAGGCACCCTCCAAGTATTGCACTACAAACGTGACTCTCCTTTAGCCCCCACGGTTAGGCGGAGAAGCCCTCATAAAGAACCTCTTTTTGCCACCACGGCAAGGCAGAGAACCTATCTCCTTTTGCTTCCTCCTGAAGCTGGGAGAGAACCACAACCAGATGCTGACTCCTTACCTCTACCGACCCTTCCATGGATGAGAAACTCTAGACGAAGAAGAAGCAGAGCAATCCTTGAAGCAACACTTATGAATCCCCTCACAATCTCCCCTTCACAAGATCCTCTCTCTCTCTCCCTCTCTCTCTCTTTCTCTCCTTAAGGCCTTCTCAGGTCAAGGCAGCAGACAAAGGTTTTTCAAAACGTTGAATAAGAGCTCTTAAATAGAAGAGCATCAAAGGAGCCCATTAATTGCAAGTTGGCGAGAATATCATCCAGGCCGATATGGACATCGGCCTGGCCGATCAGTACAAATCTCAGAAGATCGGCTAGAGCATCGCCCTGAATGCAAACTGGACGATTTAAAAATTGGCTTGATCGTCCAGGCCGATCTCACGATCATCCCGACCGATCAGTTCAAATAAGAGGAAAATCATCCAGAGCATCGCTCTGAATTCGAGCTGGCCGATATTTATCGTCCAGAAGTAACTAAGGTTTTTTGAATAGATCATCATGGCCGATCCTGCGATCGTCCAGGACGATATGATCGTATCAATCATCTTTAATTACTCCCTTGATTTCCTGATCAATTAAGGCATAATTTGTGAATATCGAACCAGGCCGATCAATGATCGTCCTGGCCGATAATTTAAAAATATAGTATACCTTAATTATCTATGATGGCAATTTCTTTCTCTTTTGTGCTTATCGTCCTGGCCGATACACATATCGTCTAGGCTGATCTGTTAATGATGGTTGCCTTAATTAAAAATCTTTATTTAGACTTTCTGTTTTAAGTCTGATCGTCCAGGACGATGTAAATATCGTCCTGGCCGATATGAGTAAAAACAAAAATTCTAATTCTCTCAAGTGTGTATGTGTAGGGTTACTCGGCATCAATCTCTTTGACCATTACAAATAGACTCAAGAAGAGAAAAAATAAAGTACAGACTGACTCAACCCTAGACCTATGCAATCTTGAACTGGCTTCGTCTGCTCGTCCGATCTTTGATTCCTCAAAAGTTAGAAACAACATGCAGTCCAAGAGAATAAATAGTGTTTGTCAAACATCAAAACATAAGTCATGAAAATAGATTTGCAACAATACTCACAACTAAGAATCTTTTTTAAAAGTTGTAAAAGAGAATAGAGCTTGCAAAAATAAAAAAAATTGGCCAATGATGCCAACAAAAGATGCGCAATGTCGCCAAATTAAAAAAAAATATCAAAAAGTAAAAGATGCGCAAAGCACCAATCAATCGACAAGAGGCTTAAAATGAGCCCACTAAAAAAGCAAGCTCTTCTCTCTTTTCAAATCCTTTAAAAACTTAGAAGTTTTCATGTATCAAAGGCTTGATTTTGATTATTTTGAGATTGTGACAAGTTTACTTTGGTTCATTATTCTATGAGATATTTTTCTTAAACCAGGTGATGAAGGGATCCTTCTCTCATATCCAATTGGTTTTCTTTGAGTTAGGTCATTGATTTAAAAAGATGATTCTACCCTAAAACAAAGTTCGAGATAAGGGTAACCATGATCGGATATTCTGCCGTTCTTTGGATTGTAGATGATGTTAACTCATTAACTCACAAGTTTTAAAAAATCAATCACATGGAATGCTACATCATATTCATGCCTGGGGTAAAAAAAAGGTCTTTTGATTTGTTTTCTTCGTTCCCTCCTCCTTTTTGAGATGCCAAAAGGGGGAGTAGTTTAGGATGTTAGCTTACACTTTCGATTCCATATTTTACACTGTTGTTTTAAAAAAAATTGTCATAGTATTTTACCATCATAAAAAAGGGGGAGATTGTTGCAAATTCGGTTTTATGGACTATGTTTTGATGATTGGCAACCACTCTTGCTTTTCTTCAACTGCCTGTTACAACTGACATTTTTAGGATTCAAAGATCAGACAAAAAATCAGAATCAACTCAAGACTGGGTAGATTAGGGTTGAGTCAGTCTGTAATTTTCTTTTTTCTTTCTTGAGTCAATTGTAATTATTTGAAGTGACTGATGTTAAGTAATCCTACACACACACACACTTGAGAGATTTAGAACTTGTGTTTTTACTCACATCGGTCCGGACGATATTTATATCATCCTGAATGATCGAGTTCAAAATAGAAGATCTAATCAGGATTTCTTAGTTAAGGCAGCCGTAATTAACTGATCGGCCTGGACGATACCTGTATCGGCTAGGACGATATGCTCAATACAGAAAGAATTTATCGACATGATCAATTTAAGTATTCTATATTTTTGGAAATCGGTTAGGATGATTATTTGATCGGCCTGGATGATATTGTATAATTATGCCTAAATTTATCCGACAATCATGGGAGTAATTAAGGATGATTAATACGATCACATCGTCCTGGACGATCGCAAGATTGGCCTGGACGATCCATTCAAAAACCTTTGGTTGCTCCTAGCCGATTTTGATCAGACAGCTCAAATTCAGGGCGATGCTCTGGACGATTTTCCTCTAATTTGAACTGATCAGTCGGGACGATCGTGAGATCGTCTGGGACGATCAAGCAAATTTTCAATCATCCAGTTTGTATTCAGGGCGATGCTCTGGCCGATCTTATGAAATTTGTACTGATCGGCCAGGACAATTTCAATATCATCCTAGACGATAAAGTCGTTAACTTGTAATTAATGAGCTCCTTTGAAGCTCTTCTATTTAAGAGCTCTTGTTCAACATTTTTTAACATCCTTGGCTGTTGTCTTGACCTGAGAAAACCTAAAGGAGAGAGAGAAGATCTTGTGACGGGGAGCTTGTGAGGGGATTCACAAGGGTTGCTCCAAGCATTGTTCCACTTCTTCTTCCCTAGAGTCTCTTAAATTTAAAAGGGTTAGGAGAGGTAAGTTTCAGCAAGTAATCGTGGTTCTATGCTTTCTTCAGGAGGAAGCAAAAGGAGTTGGGTTCTTTGCCTTGTCGGGTGTGGCAAAAAGGATGTGTTTTTGTGAGGGCTTCTCCGCCTAGCTGTGGGGGCTAAAGGAGAGTCACGTTGTTAGTGCAATACTCGAGGGCGCCTCCAGGGAGTGGACGTAGGTCGAGTTGACTGAACCACTATAAACCCTTATATTCTAGTTTTTACTGCTTTCGCATTTTTTTTTTCGCACTTGTTTTTGTGGTGATTTCGTTTGTGATAATCGTTCTATTTGCTTAAAGAAATTTTTTTAAAACACCAATTCACCCCCCCTCTTGGTTAGCCTCGACCCAGTTATATAGAGCTTAACATCCCTAACAAACTTTCACTTAACATACTTTGACTGACTAAGAAATGTACCTTCCTCAATTTGCTTAATGATAAATCCTATAAAGTAACTTAAATCTCCCATTAGACTCATCTCAAATTCACTTCTCATTGTTTTAGAAAAATCATCACAAAGATTTTTATTTGAAGATCGAAAAATGATATCATCCACATAAATTTGAACAATGAGTATATCCTTTCCATATTTCTTCAAAAATAGAGTTGTATCCACACATCCATTTTCAAAAGAACTTTCATGTAGGAAGGTGCTCAACCTCTCATATCAAGCCCTAGGTGCTTGTTTCAATTCATATAATGTCTTTTTCAACTTGAAAACATGATTTGAGTATTTAGAATTTTCAAAACCTGATGGTTGTTATATAAAAACATCTTCTTGAATTATCCAATTTATAAAGACACTTTTTACATCCATTTGATACAATTTGAATCCTCTAAAATAGGCAAAAGCTAATAAAACCCTAATTGCTTCAAGTCTAGCTACAGGGGCAAAAGTCTCCTCAAAATCAATCCCTTCAATCTGATTATACCCCTTAGCAACTAATCTAGCCTTATTTCTAATGACTACTCCTGAGTCATTCATTTTGTTTTTGAATACCCACTTAGTTTCAACTACACTTTGATCCTTTGACCTTATAGTTAATTCCCAAGTTTTATTTCTTACGAATTAATTCAACTCTTCTTGCATGGACAAAATCTAAAATTCATCTGAAAGTGCTTGATCAATATTTGTGGGTTCTATAGTTGAAATGAAGGCTGAATGATTGACTTCTTTGTTTAATCCATGTCTTGTCCTTACACCCTCACTAGGTTCACCTATAATCAATTCCCTTGGGTGATTTTTAGAAAATCTCAAATCTCTAAGCAAAGGGTTTTCTATCTCCTAGTGTGGGCAGAGAACCCTTCATCCTTTCACACTCTCCTAGTGTGGGCAGAGAACCCTTCCACTATTCATACTCTCCAAGTATCGGTAGAGAACTGGATCTCCTTAATAGATCTTCTCATAAGAAATCTAAAAGGAAGAAACAAAATAGTGAAGTAATCACGAATCAAAAGTAAAAACTCTTACCTTTAAACACCAAGTGAAGCTTTCACACTCTAGTAGTAAGAATTCTCCTTTGAATACTCTCTCACACTCTCTCCTTGGATCTTCTTTCAATGGGCATGAAGAACAATGAGCAAAAATATTAAGTGGCAGTCTAAATTGGATTATATGAAAGACTAGAAAAACCATCCAAAAACTATAAATTTTCAAGTCTGTCAGCATTGGATCATCCCGTACGATCGTGGATCGTCTTGGACGATTTTACTTAAATGTACTGGAAACAAACCAAATATATATTGGTACAAACTGAATTCGTACCCGATCATCATCCCGTACAAACTAGGTTCGTTCGGTACGAACGGTTATTCCATAGGTCGGTTCCCAAAAACTGCAGAATGTTGCTAAAATTTTCAGAGTCGGTTCACTTCATCGTGGGACAAATATGGGTTCATCCGGATGAAATTTTTACAGAGGACAAATCGTCTTAGGACGATTTTGAGTTCGTCTGAACGAAAATTTTCCAAAGAGCAATTCGTCCTGGCATGATTATAAATTTTGTCTGAACAAAAATTCTCCATAGGAGATTTCATCTTGGGACGATTTTGAGTTCATCTGGACGAAATTTTTCCAGGTAGCATTTCATCCTTGACCGAATATAAATTTTATCTGAACAAAAATTTTCTAGAGAACATTTCGTCCTGGGACAAATTTGAGTTCATCCTGGACAATCAGGACTTAAAAAATTTTTCTTCAATTCTTGTTTGTTCCATTGCTCTTTTGAGGAGATAATTGATTTGATCGTCCCGTGGGAACATGGTTCGTCCTGTACGATCAGTATAAATTTTTCAAGATCTCCTTAAGTGTGTGTGTATTTATTCACTCAATTACAATCACTTCCTCGCAAACTTAATTCAAAGAAAATTACAAGCTTTAAATTTTAAAATATCTCATGCATTTCATTCTGAATTTAATTTGAAATCTTCAGTAGTCTGGAGTTCAATTTTTTTGAAATGTTAGTGCACACAAGAGCAAAAACAGGTCTTCTAAAAGGTGTTAGGAGATAACTACACATAAAACAATAATATTTGGAATCATCAAAACTATACAAGTTACAAGAATATAAAACATGCAAATAGCAACTCTGTTAACAAGGCGGATTGTCTAGCTGAATTAGCCAAAAGATGTGGCAAACACTGACGAGGAGATGCCTATAACAATTATGGTTCGTGGCTGTTGGGTCTTAGAGCCCACAATTTTGCAATTCCTGTAAGAAGATGGAATACTAGTTTCAAGCCAGTAAGAAATAACCCTGGTTGATCCTTAACCTCCCAAACAGATCATTATTAAAAATCAACCAGAAGAATGTCATGTAATTAAGAGATGTAAGACCAATAGATACTTAGAATTATGGTTGCATTACCTCAATATTTAGGAAGGTGATAATTGGAGGCAACCCTTTATCGACTATTTCAAAGAAAACAAACTCCCAATAGATAAATCTCTAGCCATGCAAATTTGAAAGAGAACATTATGATATGTGTTTGTCTATGACATGTTGTATTGTCGAGCTTTTGATTAGATGTGGCTAAGTTTCTTAGAGACAAAGAAAGCTAATAAAGTAATAATAGAAGTCCATTAAGGACTTTGTGGTGTATATCAGTCAGATCCCAAAATGACCAAAAAAATCAAGAGAATGGGTTACTATTTACCAACCAAGGTCAAAGATTATATTGACCATGCCAAGAGTTTCCATGAGTGTTAGATCTACGATGATGTTATACATCAGCCTTCAAATCTACTACACCCAATAGTAGCATCCCCTCCATTTGATTGTTGGCGCACATATATAATTGGGTTGATAAATCTGCCATCTTCAACAAGACAATGCTTTATTATGGCAGTAATAGACTACTTCTAGAAGTGAGTAGAGCGGCTCCATTCAAAGAAGTCACACTTGAGCATATGATCAATTTCTTTATCCATAATGTTATTTATAGATTTGGTGTGCCACACCACATAATCTTGGATAATGGTACAGCTTTTAAAAGTATAAAATTTATAAGTTCATTGATCTGTATCAAATCGATTGGCGGTACATATCAATATATAATCCAAAAGAATATGGCCTAGTGGAAGCCTTCAACAAAACACTAGTAAAACTGCTAAAGAAGCTCTCACCAAGATTAAAAAAGAGAGTGACATATGAAGATGACAGAAGCACTATGGGTATATCATACAACCTATAAGATGCCAACCAAAGCTACTCTTTATTTATTGGTGTTTAGAGTTGAAGCAATATTGCCACCAGAAATTGAACTATCATCACTCTGGGTAGCAATCCATAATGATCTAAATGGAGAGAAAAATGCTTGCCTGAGAATGAAAGAGCTCGACCCACTATATAAAGTTAGGTTACAAGTTCAACAAAACCTATAAATATATTGAGGAAGAATGGCAAAATCCTTTGATTGGATGGTGTATCCTCGGGCATTTCAAGAAGGAGAATTATTCCTGGTGCTGAGAAGGCCAATTATCTCACACCAAAAAATTATGACAAGTTTGTATCTAATTGGGAGGGCCCCTCTGTCATAAAGAAGATATTTCAAGGAGGAGCTTATCAGTTAATCGACCTGGAAGGTCAGAGACCTATGCCGCTGATCAACGGTCAATATCTAAAGAATTATCACATATAAAATTGCCCAAGAAAATGTTATGGTCAATGTGTTATATATTTTTGTACATATTTGTTATAACATATGCATTTCATATTTTAAAATTCTCTTGTGTTACGAGAATGCATTTCAAATGGGGGTATTTTAAATATCTATTCAGGTCGACATCGCAGTATATGCCGAAATCTCCAAAAAAATATTCAAAATCTCCCTGCGAGATAAAGGATATTTTATATATATTATTTGGGTTAACATTGTGCTACATGTTAAGATCCCCAAATAACTATTTAAAAATTTTAAAATTTTGAATTTATTCTGGTTTGGAATGTCTCTACTAGGGGCATTTAAAAATTTATTCGGGTCTACATCACACTGTGTTGAGATCTCTGAATAAATATTTAAAATTATCAATACAAATATTTATTTATGTTGAAGAATGTAATCTCTTTTTGAAAGTATATACAAGTGATCTTTTGAAAGTTCGGGACACCGCCTTCTCCAACGTAGCAAGATTTGAAAGTAAAGAAAGAGACTTTCATGACTATATACTCCAATAAATTAAGCCAAAATTGCTTGAAGTCTATCAACAGCCTAAACCTTAAGGTTTGAATAGGTGTAAAAAGCTGGATCCAACACGGCCAACTATGGACGGATCATTGGCAGCTCCATCTACTAAATAAGCCATAAGAAAGGACATAGTAGCGGAACCCAAACTTTTTCAACTTATTAGTTGGGACTGTAGGAAGTACGAAGGTTAATTTGACTCAATAAGTTCAAGTGATCGTAGTCTACCAAATTCTCCTAATTAACCAGAGAATCAATATTCTAGTGGGGAGGAAGTATCGTGAGTGACTACAAAATATGTATAGGCTCTAAATCTTCAACCATAAAAGAGAACTCCAAATCAATCAACTTCAATAAAATCAGCATTAGGAAGCACATTTCCCATAGCTCAAATCTAAAGCTTGAATGGGTGTAAGATGTTGGATCCAACAAGCCCAAATATGGTCGGATCGCTGACAGCTCCATCTACTCAATATGCCATAAGAAAGGTCGTAGTAGAGGAACCACCATCTCAGCAACTAGAGGATGAAGAGCTACTGAATCTTAGCTCTCCCAATCTGATGAACTTAAGTGATATAGATTAAAGTCTCCTCAATTGGTTAAGGATCAAGGTACTACCTGCATTTCATACTATCGAATAAATATGAAACCTACAAATCTTTTAAAAAATTCATAAAGCATAAAGTGATGATCGAAGGAACTTTTCATCAACAAGTCCATCAAAGCACAAAGCAAATGACTAAAAAAATATTCTATAATTTATACAAAGCCTAAGGCTAAACTAAGAGGATTTGGTCATCAATAATTTTGTTATACACAAAGCTCTTGGTCGATGACTTTTCACCACCAACCTAGTATAAACCTAGGGTTTAGGTTACCGGCTTCTGTTCCTTCATCGATTCCACAAAAGTAAAAAGCATAGGGCCGAAGATACAAAAATAACTTGATAAGTTAGTAAAGACAAATAAGGTAATTCTTCATCAATGTCCATGACACAAAGCATAGTGTAGAAGGAACTAAAATCTTAGGATCCAAGCTAAAGCTATGAAAAGAAACATCCTAAATGATGTCTACAAGTGTCTTTAAAGACTGAGAGTATTTTGAAAATTTATTTGAGTCGACATCATGCCATCTGTCGAGATTCTCAAATAAATATTTAAAATATATTGTCAAAATTTAGTTAAAGGTGGGAAGAATGGAAGATTCTTAATAGACTGAATGTTCCATCAAAAAGAAGGTATAAATTGGGTAAGATACAATCAGTTTATGAGGTAGCAAAGTCCCGCAATATGATGTATCTACAAAGCTTGGACAAATTTTGAGCAACGCTATATATATATATATATATATATATATATATATATATATGGCAGAAATGTCACATCCATACATGATGGTGTTAAATAAGAGTGTCAAATAGATATAAAAATACTAGAAACTAAAGCAATGATCGTGGCCAAAGAAGAGCAGGAGGTGTCAATAATATATACTACCATTAACCCACAAGGTGATGCTTTAACAACCTAAGTATGAAGTAATCTATCACTCTCTTATGGATCTCTACTTAACAAGATCTAACATATCAATAGTATTATTGACTATAAGTGCATTCAAAGAGCTATGAAGACATCAAGATAGACTCTTTGAGATCTAAAAAATGAAGCCCTTAGCATGACATCCAAGCAATCTTTTGGAGATTTACTAAATGAAAACCTCTGTGTGACATTCAGAGCAAATATATGGAGATCCACAGTGTCATTAAACATGCAACAAATGTGATTTATTTTAGACAAGTATCACATTTATTGGTAGGCATTTATTTACCTCTGTGTAAAGCATAAAAAAAATTAAACCTTATATCCCGTCAAAAATCTCTTCAAAATCTACTCGAAATCCCACCGAATCACTATGCACTCGACACCATTCGCATCTCCACGTGGGATTCCAATTCAGAGCTCCTCGATCGCTACTCTCCAATGTCTTTAAAAGCAAACTGAAACCCACAACCTTATATACTCGTTCATCCACTAGTAAAAGCTCCCAAAATCTTTCTCTATTTCTGACTCCCCCTTCCTTTCTGATATCCTTACCATCATCTACCGATCTCCATAGAAAATCGAGATCAACCACCTTCTGACCTCCAAGCCATCGCCTATGCCAAAATCTTTGACCAAACCTCCACTATGTTCGATTCCATACCCAATCGACTCCACCCTGACCTTTCTCTCTGCCCTAGCTGAAGTACCCGCTCCCATTTCCTTTCTATACCTGCCGACTTAACCTCCCTCGACGAAGTTCCTTCTTCTTGTCGGTTCAAAAGTTACAAAATTTTGATTTGAAATAATGACGGGACCTCACTTGCTCTGAAGGTAACTTTCTCCCTTCAGTGATATTCTTTAGCTAAATCCAGTGAACCTGCCGAGCCGAGATGAGAGTTTTTCTTTATATATATATATATATATATATATATATATATATATATTATTTTTTATCATTAATAATTATTAATTATAATTAAGTATTATTTATTATAATTAATCATTATTTCTTATACTTACAATTAGTTATTAATTATAACAAATTAATTATTATTAATTAATTAATAATTATAATTCATTATTAATTAATTATAATTATTAATTGTAATTAATTAATAATTAATTACAATTATAATAAATTAATCATAATTAATTCATTAATTAATAATTATAATTAGTTAATTAATCATGAGTAATTATGTATAGCTAATTATTTTGAATTATAAGTAATTACTATTAATTAATTATTTAAAATTAATTACTATTAATTATAATTAATCATTATTAATTTTAATTAGTTAATTATTAATTATAATTAACTATAATTAATTATGGTTATTTATGTTTAATCATTATTAATGGTAAAAAAAAGAAGAATATCAATGCTTGCCTTGATCTGGATGCCAACACCGTTGGTCCACTTACAAAGGTATAAGTTTCTAACTTAAATCCTACTCTTGGTGCTTGCGACAAGCCGACAAACCTCCCTACAAGCTCGCGTAGCATGGGGGGCATGGAAACCAGTGCGACACTTGCGACAAGGCATGTAATCCTCGAAGCTCTCATGTAGCGTGAGGGGGATAAAAATGAGTATCCATACGAGGAGAAATGACTATGCTCTCTTTTTAATAGGTACCGAAGACCCCTAAGCACTCATGTAACTTAGGGAGGATTGAAGAAAATTTAGCCGCAATGTCACTCGACATCTACCTGAAGTGCTCATGTAGCATGGAGGGGATGATTGCCTCTTGATTTTTCTCCTAAATGGGGGAGACGCCGGGAGGCTGCTGGATTTTTCAGTAAAAGTAAGAGACTTGGCGCCAAACAAACATGACTTGTGTACTTGAATTCAAATGAACAGTTGTCGACTTGATTGAATTTAAAGGACAATAGGGGACCTATGAAATTGAACTAAGATGAACTCAAATGAATTAAAACCAAATTTGAACAAAATGCATTAAGAATTCAGAATTCAATCTCATAACAACAACTTACAAATTCAAACTTGATTTAAACGTGAACTCTATTGAGCACAATGAACTCAAGTGAATATGAACTTGCAATTTGAACAAATAGGGGACTCTTGAACTCAAACTCAAATGGGTATGGTGAACTTGAACTCTAACTTGATTGAATGCAGGGGACTTTTGGACTTGATTTGAACATCAAATGAATAAGATTTGAACTAAATTAGAATTTGAATTAAGTTACGAGAAATTGAATTCCAATATTATAAATCCTTGAATGAAATAAAGATGCTAAAGTTGAGGTATGATTTTAATTATCCAAGTGCACTCGAGTGTATGTCAATAATCAAATGAAGGAGTTGTAGATTTTCAACATAAACTGCTTACGACTGATGGCAATGAATGTGATCTACCCAAAAGCAAAGATTAATTAGATAAAGAAACAATATACTTGCAATCAAAATACTAGACCTCGATGAAGTATCAAGGAATTGTCGCATTGGTTGGAATGCAAATTGCCAATCAATAATAATGTTGATGTTATAATTCATATCACAAGTTAGATGAAAATTTGTCCATAGCATTTATCTTGATCATCCAAATAAATAACAATGAAAAAGACACAATGCAAGTGGAAAATAAACTCCCAATGCAAGTGAACGCTGAATAAACTCTCAAAAGCATGAACAAAGGATTTGTGGTGTAATGATCTGTCCAATACTACAACAAAGGATCTTCAACTTACACATAAGTATCATGAAGCCTGTAATTTCCAACATAATTCACTTGAAGATGACAAAGTTAAAAGGAATGAATGATTTGGTAACAAGGAAGTATGGAGCCCTTGAAACTTCTTAAGTCACCAACAGATAATGATGACTAGTGTGTAGCACTCATATCAGTTATGCAAGTATGATTACCTACAAATAATGGATAATATAACTGCAGAAGAGAGAATAACTTGGTTGCAAAGAACAACTTGAAAAAATTCTCAATGAATACCATTGATAGCAATGACATACATATAGTGTAGCATAAGATAAGTGCTAATGCTTGTTAAAGACAATAAGAAATTTCTCATATACATAACAAGCCTACAAGTGCTAATTAGCAACAACTAGTGGATGGTACGACACCCTTACAGTCAAGAACCATGCAATGATAGTCGAATGCAATGATCTTCAATAAGTAAAGGCAGGTGGAATGTAGCAGATATAAGCACTTATGAGTTATTATAGGATACTGGCCATATAAGTAATATATTACTTATAAGAAAATACATAAAGAATTGTAATAAATACACCTCACTTGCATCCAAATTTCATAAGCAATGAAACTCAAAGGAGATATATAATTTGATCACAGTTAAAAGAGCAAACATCTTTAGCAAATATATCTCCTACAAATAACGGCATATGATGTGTAACATTTACATAAATCACTCGAGCAAGGATATAATGTTATAATGAATGCAAATGCCTACTGGCGACAAAAAAAGAATGGTTACATACACAACGGCACACCTATGAACCACTGTAAAGGACCTTTAATGTATATGATACATTATCTACAAGTAAATATGGAAAGAGAAGCAATGAAAACAAATAATTGTGTGAAGATGCAGAGGAATTTTAGCAAATGCATTGCCCCATAACCAACAACAATACACAATCAAATGCATGAACTCACTGAATAATACTGTTGGAAGTTAATGTGTGGAGTTCACACGAATCATGCAAAAAGATATGGAAGCCTCTGCTACATCCATATACAAGCACTGATAAAGGGTTGTAGATGTCAGAAGATACAACAGTTTTCCCACAAATTGCTATAAAGGACCTATAGTATACCCCGTGTGTATCCATAAGTAAAAGACAAAGTAACTATATCAAGTGTAAATGCCTGTGAGTAGCACTAAAATATCTGCAATACATATAATCTCTATACGAATACAAATGTATACACAACATGTCACCTATGGGTAGATGTAGAAAGACTTCAGTAAATGTAGTATCATGTAGTCAATTTAAATCTACAAATGAATACATCTACCTATAGCAATAGTGGATGTATTATAAGGACTAAAAATAACAGCGAAATACATAAAGAATGCAGCAAATGCAAGTTCCTACGAGCTTCTACAAAGTAGGAAATTCATTACTGCCCTACAATCCACCTGGGGAAAG
This sequence comes from Dendrobium officinale, assembly GCA_019514585.1. NCBI lineage: Eukaryota > Viridiplantae > Streptophyta > Magnoliopsida > Asparagales > Orchidaceae > Dendrobium > Dendrobium officinale. The sequence goes on from CM033687.1 coordinate 37,011,068, forward strand.
CAATAAGTAGTGCACGACAGTCTACCTATATAAAGCAGCAAACAAATCAATTCAAAAGATGCTACGTCATGCCACCGGATCCTCAATATTCATACAAGCGAACATAAGGCATTTATAAATATTTCAAAATACTCCTGCACATGTACTGTACTTTGTATAAACATAGGTATACAAAAAGGGTAAGTGCAATCAACACCGCATGGGCCCGATGAGCATGTTATTAGTACGCACATGACATCTAGGGATGTTATGCTAGTCAATAAGTGAATTCATGTTTGATCCTGATCCTTCTATACAAGTTAATAGGGGTCGACAGGGTTCAAATCATCGAGCAAATATATGGTGTTGGGGACTGATATATTTATTTTAATACATTCATATTAGGCCTTTAAGGCCTATAAAAAAGAAAATTCATAAACAAAGGCATAAAGCAACAAACTTGATCCCTTATCGACAAGTTAATAGGGTTGATAAAGTTTAGTAAATGAAAATGACTGTACACCCTTATGACCATTGGGGTTAATTCAAAATGTTTCAAATGCTTCCCAAATACCTATGAAACTCAAAACTCCAAAATTCCAAAATCCAATATATTTAAAACATAATCTAACCATTCAAACACTTAAAGCAAAATCTATCCACCCTCCTTAATAATTTGTCCGAGCTAATGCCTTGTTAAAAATATCACTATGATCCATTTTCAAGTAATTTTCTGCCAGTGAGGATGTGGTATGTGTTCTCTAACCGGTGGTTTTACTACCAAATGACACCACATGATAAACAGTTATAACTAGGGGCCCTCTGAACCGAATGATTTTGCCGCCAAATGGCACCACAAAATACCTGTTATAGCTAGAGCCAATACATTCCTTAGTGTCATCAAATCCTTGAGATATGAATCAATAGGATAAAATTGATAGGGCACAAAGTCCTCTATTAGCTAAGGTGGATTCAAATTTATCCCATTAGACAAATATTCACCCTAGGTATATAAGGTCCCCTTGGACAAACCAACCCATGGCTACTAACAAGGATCCTTCGGTCAGGTTTGGTCAACTACCTCCTATGACTAAGTTAGACCATGGACCATGATGGCCCAGGACGATGAAACCATGGGATCTTGATCAGGCTCATCATCCATTTTCCTACCATCCGCTTTAAGTGCAAGATGGTAAAGTTTCAAATTTTAAATATCAAATTTTCATATACCCAAATTTCCAACATCAACCCTTCAAACTCCAAACTCATGCTGCTACTATATGACAGATAATATGTATATTTCTATGTATCTGATTGATGACTAGCCTTAATCGAAAGTTCTTTATCGTTATTAGAAGGGGTAATTAACTATAGGGACTTGCGCCTATAGGAAACTAGAACTCAGATCATAAAGTCCTCACAAAATGAGGACGAAATCTCTGGGTAGTGTCTTATCTACAAACTCATATGTCTTCCAAATTTTACCCCGGAACATATTCCGTTAGAATTCCCCCGAAAAGAAAAGCAAGCGGGCGGAGGCCGGGGCCGAATTTTCGGAGCCCACAACATGATAACATCATCAAAATAAAAATAACATCATATCTATAAATACAAAATATAAATTTTATGACTTAAAAATCCTTTTAATCATCTCTTTGATAGATAATATTCCTGCATAGTCTTTGTCAAATGACTCATCGTCAACTTTGCCACTCATTTGAAACAATTGCAATCATGCTTAGATCAATTTCTAGGACCATTATAACATTTTCTTCCACACTTCCAGCCTCAAAAGGAAGTAAATATCAGACAATGAAACTCATAATTGACTTAAATTCTTCTTTGATGATATAGTCCTATAGATCAATGAAGAGATCAAACAAAAGCTTCAAAGCTTAGGCAAAAAATAAAAAATAAAAAAAGCCAAATAAAAGGTTAAAACAGCATGCTTCATTTTAGGAGCAAATGATCAATTAGCAAAACATAGTTTCCCCACCTATTTCGAAAAGAATGTGCATCTAATTACATTTAATGTTGTACGATCCCCTTAGCAACAGAAATTGATCCATCAAATTTTTTAAAATGTATAAAAATGATATGAACCGCTAAATTTTTTTTCATTTTCATAGCGAATAATTATATTATCTGAGCAAACTGACGCGTTATATCCAACACCATCCAGTAACAATAAAGCAAACTCGCTTATATTACAGAGAAAAACAATATGTTTAAGGGTGCGTTTGGGACGGCTGCAGCTGTCGGTAAAGTAGGTTGTGAAATTGTTGTACATAAAGTTGCTTCTTGAAGTTGCTTTATATAAATAATTATATTTTGTTTGGATAGCATAACTGTAGAACTGCTGTGCTGCAGCTGTATGGGAACAATTTACCATCATACCCTTATATATATTTAGATGAAATGTATAATTTTTTTAAATTTAATTTTTTTTTAATGTATATGATAATCAACTAACATTTCTAAATCAAAATTGTATCACTTCTTAAGTTGGTACAATTTTTTTAAAAAAAAATATTAAAGCTGCCAATTTGTTTTTTTAAATATTGTTGTAAAAAATAAATTTTTATTAAAAATATTTATAAGTCGTACAAAAAATAAAATAAAAATAAAATTTATAATTACGATTTCAAAAAGCTACATAAAAATTTTTTATTCATGCCTTAATGTGAATGGTTTTGATAAATTTTGAATAAAATATGTTAAAATTTTTGTTATTTTACTTCTACGAAGTTGACAAATACATCTAAGAATATATGAATTTTAACTTGAACAAGGAGAAATTAAATAAAAAAGCTGAAAGAAATTAACATTAATGATCATGGCATGTATTAGAGCACATAGACACTTTTGGAATTGAAACCATAAAATTGCTACGATAATGAACGAAAATGACAGCTACAACCTACCAAAGCCTCATGCATCCATGCCGGTGGTACACCGAGGTCTGCAATAAACCTTTTTTGTGTTTCACTCGTCCTCCAGGTCTCACAGTACTGTGATAAAATTTCCTTGATTAGATTGGCCTGTATATATCGGAATTCAGCATTGTAAGGCATGTGGATGGCAACATAAATTGCCCAATGGCATAGCCCTAGACTGCTAGACACAGCAGCTGTGAAACAAAACTTATATCAACAACATGAAGTTCCTTTGAATTGAAAACACCTATCACCTCTAATATAGCTCGTTGATGCCAAATCATGTGGCAATCAAGTGGATCAAATGTGGAAGAGAAGGCGCTAAACATAATTTTTAGAAGACCAAAGGCCTTCACTCCATTAGCATGAAGAAGCATAAGATAATAACCAATGTCTACATACTACAGAAGGTTCATTTCACTCGAAAAAAAAATGCAAAGAGAAATACATACAAGATCCAAATAAAATGCCTTTTGCAGTTAAGGCATATTACATGCTATCAAACATATGAAACTTCCTAATTAATTTCATCCATCAAAGCATCTGTGATTTTCTCTCGTAAATGGACCATCTCCTCTGCTCCTTCACCATCTCGTACCTCCCGATTAAAATCATTCCCTTCCGTCTCTACTACTGATTGCCCAATTCTATACTCATATTCCTCCTCTGGTATATATGTTCCGTCCGCATCACATATATTGAAATCAAGGTCTTCCCGACTAGAATGTCGACGTATGTAATTATGCAATGCCATGGTTTCTATCACTATTTTTATTTGTTTTTTTTTTAATGAATATGTAGGCATATCTCGTAGTATGACCCACTTCTTCTTCCAAACACCAAATGATCTCTCAATTACACCTCTTAAGGAAGAGTGCCGCTTGTTAAAAGTTTCTTTCCTCCCACGTAATAATTGGCTTCTTCTTTCAAAATCAGGGATATGATATTTGGTATCTGGAAATGGCTTCAAAAATCCCCGTTGCATCGGATAACCAGCATCAACAACATAATATTTTCCTGTTATAAAGTACATGTACTTTAGTATAAGTTCTATTACTATTAACGTTACAACTATATAAAATGTACCAGGAGGTGGCATGGGAAAGTTATTACGCCTATTACGAGTTGCAAATTTAAAAAATGCGACTATCATGTGCACTTCCTTCCCATCCTTCCATAACAAAAGTGAAGCACATGTTGAAGTCGCATATAGCCATAACATTTTGCGTCGTCGAACCACATCTTCCTATATAAGCAGCTTTCTCAGCATTCGAAACACGAGCATCCACATGTGTTCCATCGATTGCTCCAATACAGTCCTATTTAAGAACCGATGATTAGATATTATAGTCTTTTAAACATTCTTATAATATGATATTTAAAAAACTTACCTTGAAATATGGCATATATCGATGATCATATAAAATATTCCTTGGCATATCACCAAATTGAGGATCGATAGGCTTGATCACATAACATGAAAATTTCACCAAAGCCTCCAATCCAATAGAGAAATACCTACTGATTGTCAACTAATGTTTTTAAAGAAAAACATAAATATCCAGGAAACTATGATGTTGTATCATTATTTCCGTAGCAATATCGAAGATAATTAACTCTTCGATCAGGACAAATTGACATAAAAATTTATCACTTTGTTGGATCCTCGAGAAGCTTTGTACTAAACAAATACAATGGCATATCTTCAAATGCATCAGTTGTTTCTTCAAGAACTTTAATGGCAGCAGAAAGGGATGGAGTATCAGTTACTGACTTTGATGCACTAATTCCAGAGGTAATATTTGTGCAAGAATTTACAAGCTGGGTTATTTGGCTTCTTAGAAATGTTGAACCAAATATTCTTTTCCTTCTACCAGTTGATGTTGTAGATGAAGGACGTTTCAATTGGCTATAATCATTGATGCTTTCAAGATTTTGTGAAGGATCTTCAAAAGACTCAGAACCTATATCATTGTGTTCAGAATCTTCATTATCATTTTCATGGTTAAGTCCCTGGTTTGGAGTCCAAGCATGATCTCCGGTAGCAACAACACCTTGGAACATAAGATCTAGCTTATCTTCAAGCTCAGGATCAATGCCACTGTATCTAAACTTTTTTGCATTTGGCACTACCTAGAAAGAAATATTCAATTTATGGAATTAGAAGACCTAACATGAAGGTTGAATTAGACTAATATATGAAACGTATAAAATTATTATTTACCTCTAATTTTTCTTTCCACCATTCATCAGGTGCGTCAATGATTTTCTTCCTAGGATCCCAACCAAGTCCAATGGATCCACGCTTCAATTCTTTCCATAATTTCCAATCTTTTTTTAACTGGTCCCATTTATTTTTTAATTGAACTTTATAATACTCTCTTCCAGTTTTTTCAAAAAAATTCTTAATTAAATTCATCCAACCCTCTTTATTGAAGTGTGTAGTAGGTCGATTGCCGAGTTCAATCTCTCTTAGACATAAATCACAAAATATAATCTTCACATCTTTCTCCCATGTTGCGGAAGGCCCGCCATCCTTTGGTTTACCCATTGAATTTATTAATCGCTGTAAGTGGAAGCTTTTATTTTGAAATTTAGGCTAATTTCCTCCAAAATCACAGAGAAAATACAATAGATCACAATCACCCTGCAGATGAGGGCAATTCAAAATGTCATGCTGCAAAAAATTCTCATATCATACGTTTTCAACCAGATCTTATCAATATCTTGGGCAAAAAAAAACCTTTCAACCACTACATTAATATTAAGACTCTTCCTATAGAACAAACAGATCTAAAAAAAATCTAAATGTAAAAAAGATGGCGACCTCACCAATAAAACCTAAAAAGAAGAATACCACATGTCGGGTGCCATGATAGAATCAAAATTATATGCGATCATCTCCACAAACAAATATTCAGACAAAGGCAGCGCATTTAACAAGGAATCCACTGAAACGAAATTGAATATGTTAATATTAGAGACAGCAGGAAGATATAAGAAAATAGCAAAAAGGGCACAATAGAATTGGGAATGCGCTGTCGAAAATCAAAAATACTATTTTTTTGAATTGAACAAACAAGGAAAAGCACCAAATCCTTCAGTTTTATTCTATTGAATCCCGAATAACCCGATGCACCCATGAAACCAAGCACGAAGTTGCACAGAGATAAATGTAGAAGCTTTCGCACCTTTAGTTCTCTTAGCTTAAGATTTGTAGTCATCGTATATCCACGGTTTCTTGATTCTTCCCAGCAACTCTATCAAGATCGAGATCCGAGACAGAGACGACTGCCTAGGGCTTCGGGTATGATAGTTTAAGGAAGGAAGAAAGACTACCTTCACTGCAAGACCTTCTATCGTTGGTTCCAATCGGGTCACAGTGAGCGAACTCCCGTTTTGCTAAACTTCCGATTCAACAAGCATCGAGGGTGGCGGAGATGAGTGCCTAAGCAAACCTTCGCCGCAAGCAAACCTTCGCCGATCACAGTGAGCGAACTCACTTGCTTAACTCCCGATCCGACAAACAGGAACTTATCGAGGGTGGCGGAGACGGAAGCGGAGGAGGATTCGCCTAGTATAGAGGAAATTTGTGAGGCAGTAAGGGCATTACCGTATTTAGCATATCTATGAATAGCGGGAAGCAGGAGAACCGCAGAAGGCTTTTCACGGATGTGAGAAGCAACCACGGGACGTGAAATTGTCGAGAACGGAGCGCCATCAATCCGTCCCAAACGACCTCTCAGTTGTGTTTGGTAAAGCACAGCAGCGAAACACCCGTCCCAGACGCGCCCTAAGTCGATCACTGGTACAAGTCGCTAAAGTAATTTTTTAAGTTCCAAATAACAATTAAGTTACAAATAACATTTACGAAATATTTAAATGATTAAAATTTAGTATAACTAAAGTAAATTTTTAAGTTCCAAATAACATTTATGAATTTGAAATATTAATCATTCAAATGTATTAATAGATCATGTAAGATATAACAAAATAAACTCTATTCATTAAATTATTTCTGTTTTATTCCTTTTTTTTTTTTCAGATAATCATATGCTCAAAAGACAATGAAAAGTTCACTTGAAGAAATTCAGTGTATATTTTAATTTATTATTAAAATTCATATGAGAATTTATCCTTTATCAATAAAGCATAAATTTTAAATATGTGAAAACAAATGGAAAACTCAAATATACATATTCTTATAAATATTTAATATAAACAGAAAAGTATAAATCTAATTTTAATATTTTTAAATAACGGTTTATAAGCAAACACAAAAAAAATAGTGACATAATTCTTTTAATTGGCTATATGATCATTTTGAAAATATAATATAATAATTAAATATTTCCAAAAGAAATCTCGTCCTGCAAAGTTTTACCCTCATTCTCATCTTCAAACCATTCATGGACGCAACAATTAAATATCTCATTCGTATTCATCTTTGCTCCAACAGAGTGTCATCGGGTCGTGCTATTCAAACATGCATTCTACGACTTGCATCATTGAACATTTTTTTGTTGGGGATACCTCGATGCATTTTCATACATGTCCAAAATATTCTGAATAACTCAAGTAAAATCTTCATAAATATATTTCATATGTCTATGCATCCTTTAAATAGTTGAGAGTAAACTTATCTCACTTTTACTTAGAGACAAAAATTATAATATGACTTGATTTGGCCTTATAACTTTATAGATCATTTGATGTGATAGACTATTATAAGCTACATGACATGTTAATGCACAATGAACAAAATGTTATAATGATGTTATGCTCTGAAGGATGTTTGGACAGAGGAATCTAATATCCACATCAAGTATAGAATAATTATTTTTTACAGAGCTATCATATTAGGAATGGACTATTAACTGTTACAAATTAAATACTTACATATTTATTGAATAAATTAATTTAATACAAATGTAATACAATATAATGTACTTAATACGTAATTTAAATCATGTTTTATGTAATAACTTATTTAAATATATAGCAAATTGTATACATATTTAGTATAAATTATTCATAAATGAATTTATAATTATTTTATTTTAATTAAATTTAAAAATCAAACAAGTTTTATAAATAATATACTAATTAAGTTTTGTGAAAAGAAATTATTACTCATGTAGTAAACTAAAAATAAATATTATTAATTTCAATCTTAATTTACAAATTTATTAACAACCAATTCACTTAAAGTATTCTAATTATTAATGATGAAGTGGTAAATAAATAAATTTTTTTACACATTAATTAATTTTTTTAAATATAAGAATAATTTTATTTATATATATGACACAAAATAAAATTAAATTACTGAGATGATATTATAAATCAAATATACATAAAGTTAAACTACAAACCGAATAATCAAAATATTGTTTCTACTGAAATCGGACATTGGAGTATCGATTTCTATTGAAAACAGAACTTAATTATCTGGTTTCCAATTTGGCCATGTTTCATAGCCTCTATCAATGAATAGGCCTTCTTTCAACCGCTATAGGAAAATCCAAATGAAAATTTTGTTGAGATTAAACTCTTATATATCATTCTCCCCTATTATATTCATTATTTGATAATAGTTATCCATATATAGGTCCACTTAGGCTTTGTAGGAGAATATGGATGAGCTATTTTAAAGATTAAACACTTATAATTCTCCTTCTCTTCACTAAATTATATTCATTTTACTTGCAAAGAGAACACCACAAAATAATTTTATTTTGCATAGTGGAAATATCCATCACAGCCCTTACCCCCCAAATATAATGCAAATACAATTCAGTCTTGAACCCCTTACGAACAAATTTTTTTGTTGTGGTGTAACTCTCTTTTTCTCCCTTGATCTTCCTTCTCCCTAGCTTTCTTATCAGATGTTTGCATAATAAGAAGAAGCTTGAGTTGAAAAGTATGTGTACTATTTGAGCAACCCCCCTTTCATTTGCAATATGTTTTCCATTAATTTTTCCACAAGAAACTCATGCTGAGAAGTAAAGGGGAGAACATTCTTTTTAATAGAAAACCTTCATAGAGGAAAAAGTAAGGGACCTAATATTGTTAAATAATTTTTACCACTTCAAAATGAAACAAAAAAGATCATATAGTCCCAAAAAGTAAAAAGAGTGTTAGTGCAAGATTATAAAATAAGCTATTAAAATTACTGTGATGACATCAACTATTGTAATTTTTGTAATTAGATATCCAATTATAATAGATGTTGCTGACAATAATTATTATGAAGGTCTTTTTTGGGAAAACATCCTTACTATTTTTTAAAGTAATTTTCAAGTACAAAAGTATTTTGTAACTATTAAGATTTTAATTATTGAGATATTATTTGTTTTTCCCTAAGCATCCCACGATTTTGGTCTGTTGATGTAACTTCTTAGGAATTCATCAATCCCGCGATTTCTCTAGGATAAACACACTTAACTGTGAAGTTTCTTATTGAAATTTCAAACATTATTTTAAAAGATGTCTCGATGTTTAAGAATTTAGCTTCTTTTGACCTCTGCTAGCAAATCCAAAAGAAACAAAAAATAGAAGCTTAAAAGATGCATACCTCTGCCATGAATCCCAAAAAAATTGTTGAAATACATGTGCTAGTGGAGTCGTTCGTGTCTCTATCCCAGAAATACTGCTAGTATTCTGCGATCCGTAGCCCCTCTGCGTCTTTAAAATGAACTCGAGTCGTAGCCCTTCTTCTTCTTCCACGTGCACAAAGGCTGAAGCTTACCTCCACTTTTTTTATGAGCTCCTTCCAGCCTCTGACTTTCCCTACTCAACTCATCCGACTACAGCAAGCCTAACGATCTCCTTACCTGAACTCCACCTAACTTCTTCCTCCATTCACCACATTCGTCCCAGTCCGACCTCAACCTTGCCTTCTCCCCATTCCTCCCATCACCCTTGCTCTGTTTGTATGCCTGAGAGAGAGAGAGAGAGAGAGAGAGAGAGAGAGAGAGAGAGAGAGAGAGAGAGAGAGATCTTCAATTCCTCCTTACCTCAACCGATATCTTCCCTACTGCCATCTAGCCTAGTGCCTGTAACAGGGCAAATTATTGGGTCAGGTGACCGAACGCAGAGATAGGTTCGGATAATAATAAAATATTATTTTAAAATTAGCGCAACTAAAGCGCAACTAAAGCGCAGCCAAAGCGCAACTAAAGCGCAACCAAAGCGCAACCAAAGCGCAACTAAAGCGCAAGTCAAAAAGCGCAACTAAAGCGCAACCAAAGCGCAACTAAAGCGCAACCAAAGCGCAACTAAAGCGCAAGTCAAAAAGCGCAACTAAAGCGCAAGATGACGCGGCAAATTTTTATTGGCTGTCCGAACTTATCTTTTGGCTCCGGTCACCTGACCCAATAATTTGCCCTGTAACAGACCTTCACAGGGATAGTAGCCAAAATCCATGCAAAACTTACGATAGACCCTCACCTCTTGCTCTTCCCGATCTCTAATTAGCAAGTCAAAGCCCACTGACCTACATACCGATCGATCTGCCCTATCCTGTTGCCGAATCCAAGCCCTGTACCCGTCAACCCCTCTACCAATTCTAAACCCCAAACCCATCATCCACCTAAGCCACTTAAAACTTGCCTAAGGCCCACTTCATTACAAACCCACTACTTTAACCCACTCCAAAATCCATTAACAGGAAGTTCTTTTTATTTATTTATTATTGTTACTATTCAATATTATCGTTTATTAACTCTTATATTAGCTAATGTCATTTACCTTCATTATTAGCTTTATATACATTTATATATGTATGTGTGCTTGTGAGAGGAAGACCAAAAAAAAAAAGAAGGAAAAAAGAAAAAGAAAAGAGAAAAAAAAAAAAGAAAGAAAGAAGGGGTTTCAAGAAAAGGAGAGAAAATACAACAAAAATAAGAGAGATTTTTGTCTACATCGACGTCATCTTCTTCGCCACTCATAAAGGTATAATTTTCTAACTCAAAAATCTCTCTCTCGAAGCTAGCGACGAGCTGGCAAACCCCTGACGCGCTTACATAGCATAGTAGAGAGAGAAACAGGCACGGCACTTGTGACGAGGTGGGTAGTCCTCGGAGCACTCATGTAGCATAAGGGTGATGAAAATAAGTATGCTTACGTGGCTCTATACTTGAGGGGAAAGTTAATTGTAATCTTTTAAATAGGTACCAAAGACCTCTAAGTGCTCATGTAGCATTTTAGGGATTGAAGGAAATGCAGCCGCGGTGTCTACGGACATCTACCTGAAGCGATCATGTAACATGGAGGGGAACGTTGCCTCTTGTTTTTCTCCTAAATATAGGAGACGCCGGGAGGTTGTCGAAATTTTGACTAAAGATACAATGGACTTGAGCAAAATTTGGACTTACATGGGACCTAATTTGAACAACAAGGACTTGAATAAATTTGTAACTTATGAGGACATGCTTTGGACTTAAATGAACAAATATAAGGGGTGTAATATGACTATAATTAAATAAGCAAGTGACTTAAACTAAACTCAAGAAAGAAGAGCCTGAACTTGTTACCTGAGCAAACAAAAATGAGCTTGAATGTGGACCAAAGTTAACAAGAATAAAGGATGTGCTTAAACTCAAACTCAAATGAAAAAGTATAGGACTTGAACACTCACAAAAGACTTCAACAATTTGAACTTGAGCAAAAACTCGAAAGGACCGTGAATGACTTGTGGACTTCAACACAACTTGTAACAACATATTTTCAAGTAAGGATCAAATAAAGAAATGCAATAGTATGCTCATGCTTAACAAAATAAACTCTTTAATAAGCATTAAAGAATTCTCATTTCAATTGACAAGCCAATTCATCATGCATGGTGTTGCGGATCTATGGCTTATGATTTTGATGATAGCAAACATTTTTTGTTCTCTACAACTGCCTTATGTACTGATATTTCAGGTTTACACGATCGGACTGCAATTTGGAACCAGCTCAAGATTGGGTAGACTAGGTCTGAGTCAGTTTGTACCCTTTTTCCTTTCTTGAGTCAATTGTAATTGTTGTGGCTCTTGATGCTTTGTAACGTATAAGAGTTTCTGACTGTTCCCTAGAGTTTACTGTCCAAAAGCAGAAATCCTGATTAGGGCATCCTCATTAAAACAGCTGTCATTATGCAAAACACATCGTCCTGGACGATTTTGTATCGGCCAGAACGATAAGCTCAAAACAGAAAGAATCAGTCACCATAATCAGTTTAGGAATTCTTTGTTTTAGGAAATCAGCCAGGACGATATTCATATCGTCCAGGCTGATCTAACTCAATTATGCCTAAATTGGTCTGGTATCTTTAGAAAGCATTAATGGTTGATTGATACAATCACATCGTCTGGGACGATCGTCGGATCAGCCGGGACGATGTCCTGGATGATCTACATCAGACAGCTTGAATTCAGGGTGATGATCAAGACGATTGAAATCAATTTTAAACTAATCGGGCTGGATGATCGTGTTATCGGCCAGAACGATGTAACCAATTTTCGTCTGATAGTCTCAAATCGTCTCGGGTTGATGAGCTGAATTTGTATTGACCGGCCAGGACGATATACCTATCATCCTGGACGATAATGTCGGCAACGTACGTTAATGAGCTCGTTTTGAGCTTTTCTATTTAAGCTATTACATGACACTTTATAAGTGTCTTTGGCAGCCATTGTAGCTTCATTCTTGTGGGGGAAACTTGAAGAGAAAGCTTGAAAGGGAGTGAGGAATGGGTTAAGTCTGAGAGAGGGAGAAGATCTTGTGAGGGGGGACTCAAGGGAGTGTGGAGGGGGATTCCACACGGTTGCTCCGGCAGGCTTGCACCTTAATACCGTCGGATTCAAGGCTTACCTCGAGGGAAGTTCACCAAAGAAGAAGATCTCTTTAGTGTCAAAGGACCCGGTGATTTCGCCGCACCGGGGAAGGTGGAAGTGATTTTGTAAGGGCTTCTCCGCCTAGCTGTGGGGGATAAAGGAGAGACACTTGTTTTAAGGCAATACTTTGAGGGTGCCTCCAAGGAGTGGATGTAGGTCAAGGTTTGACCGAATCACATAAATCCGGTGTGTTCTTTCTTATTATTTGCTTCCGCATTTAATTTTCGCATTTGGTTTTCTTTGTGATGATTTTGGTTTGAGTTTTATCTTTGGGTTTAAAGTTATCCAATTCACCTCTCTCTTTGTTAGCCTTGGGCCAGTTTATAAGGGCTTAACATCCCTAACAAATTTTCAAGTTCCATCTGAGCACTTTCAAGTGGTATCAGAGCCGTATTCATAAATTAAGTTTTTAAAAGCTTTTTGAATTTTTGATCCATGGCTAATCGTAATGTTGCGGAAGGTTATTCAATCACCAGACCTCCTTTATTTAAAAATATGTCATTTGATTTTTGGAAAACTCGCATGTCTATTTTTTTGCAATCGATTGATTTTTGTATGTGGCATAAGATTTTAACTGGTTATTCATCACCGTCACGTATTGTTAATGGAGTTAAAACTGATATTCCTTTTAATCAATGGAGTAGGGAAGAACAAGTAAATGCTCAATTGAATGCAAAATCTTTAAACTGCTTTTTCTGTGCTTTAAATTCTAAAGATTTTATGTTAGTATTGTATACCAGGTTCATTCAAATTGTAACATCATTGCAAGTCTTAGGAAAAGAATTTTCAAATTTTGAAAAAGTCAATAAAATTCTTCATTGTTTACTTGAAAATTTTGATGCCAAAATTGTTGTTATTTGTGAATCAAAAGATTTGAATGATTATTCTATTGATAATTTAATTTACTCACTCATTGCCTACGAGCAAGGTTTGGGTCAAAGACTTTTGGATGCAGAAGAAACGATTGTTATAAAAACTGAAGATACAGAAAAGGATTGCTTAGTTGGTGACGAATGCAATGACTTGTCAAGCAAATCACAAAACTCACCAAAGCATAGGCAAAAGTGAAAAAAAGGTAAAAGTGGTAAGGATGTCCATATTTCTTCTGACGTTATTTGCTTTCGATGCAGGAATTCTGGACATATGAAAAATCAGTGCCCTAATATAAGAATTCTTCCTACGAAAGAAAAGGGCAAGGCAAAGTAAAATTTAAATTGGGGAAATAATGAAAGGAAAAAAATCTCATGAGCAGATCTGGTTTCTGAAGCATCAGACCAGGAGAGAGATAATGGTTAAAAGCCTTTCGTGTTTTTGTGTTGTGTTTTTATGTTTTTTTTATTTTATGTTTTTGTTTTTTTTATTCTTTGAAATTTTTATTTTCGTGAAAGTTTTTCTCTGATCAACACACACATTCACTTTTCTAAAAATGAAAAATCTACTTCCTATTTTTTTCTTGAAATCTTTGGTAAGTTGTGTTTAACTTCTCTAAAACAGTCAAAAGAAGGAAACTCATATTTTTTATTCTCAATCTCTATTTCCTAAAAGAGGTTATCATACTTTTGATTTAAAATATTTTTTATCTTTTAAATTGGTTTTTAAAACTAAATTTTTTATCTCCTTACATTTTATTTATCACATAGGGATCTTTTGCAAGTTATTAAATCTAACTCATAATTTTCTTAATTAAGAATTCACTTTATCAATAGGATGGGTTTACTTTTATTTTTTAAGATTTCACAAAGATAGTATATTAAAAAAATTGGCCAATTTTGCAAAAAATAAAATTTGCGCAATGACGCCAAATTGAAAAATATACGCAAAAGTGTATCAAAAATCAAAAGATACGTAAAGAGCGCCATTCAAATTGACAAGAGGCATAAAATGAGCCCACAAAGTTTAATGCTTACCATTCTTGTACTTCTTAAAAGCTTAAGAAAACTCTTGATACTTTTGATACTTTAGTTTGAAAATATTAATTCTTGATTCAACAATTCGTGCATTAGATATATTTTATGAAAAGAGTTTTAAAAAATTAGTGTTTCTTTTTCTAATTTATTCTTTGATTTAGATATTGAATTAAAAAGTTTTTAAGCCTTTTTAAAGAACTTGAGTTTGGATGATCAAATTCTGGATTTCTAACCTTTTCTACGCTATGCGTAGTCAATCCAATTCTACTAAGTTTTTTTATTAAAACTAAGAGGTAACTTTCTCTTTTTAAGAATATTTACTTTTTCACTAGATCAGGGAACATTTTTTTTTCTTTTGTTCGTTTTGTTTTTGTGCCTCCTCTCTTTTTTATAATGTCAAAGGGGGAGAACATAATGTTGAATTTGTATCCTTTTTTTTTCTTTTCAAAAAATTAAAAACAACAAAAATATTTTTTATCTCCCCTATTTTTTAAGTGTTATTCTAGTGAGGGGGAGATTAGGAGAAAATGTTCCTTTTTGCAAATTCAAATTGATATGTTTGCCATCATAAAAAATGGGGAGATTGTTGCGGATATATGCCTTATGATTTTTATAATAGCAAACATTCTTTGTTCTCAATAAATGCCTTATGTACTGACATTTCAGGTTCACACGATTGGACTGCAATTTAGAGCTCAAGATTGGGTAGACTAGGTCTGAGTCAGTTTGTACCCTTTTTCCTTTCTTGAGTCTATTGTATTTGTTGTGGCTCCTGATGCTTTGTAACGTATAAGAGTTTAAGACTGTTCCTTAGAGTTTACTTTTTTGTAATATCGCCCTAGACGATATTTATATCGGCCGGGATGATTTTTCCAAAAGCATAAATCCTGATTAGGGCATCCTCATTAAAGCAGCCATCATTATGCAAAACACATCGTCCTGGACGATTTTGTATCTGCCAGGACGATAGGCTCAAAACAGAAAAAATCAACCGCCATAATCAGTTTAGGAATTCTTTGTTTTAGAAAATCAGCCAGGACGATATTCATATCATCCAGGCCGATCAAACTCAATTATGCCTAAATTGGTCTGGTATATTTGGAAAGCATTAATGGTTGATTGATACGATCACATCGTCCAGGATGATCTCCGAATCGGCCGGGACGATGTCCTGGAAAATCTACATCGGACAGCTCGAATTCAGGGTGATGATTAAGATGATTGAAATCAGTTTTAAACTAATCGGCCTAGACGATCGTGTTATCTGCCAAAACGATGTAACCAATTTTCTTGTGATCATCCCAAATCATCCCGGGCTGATGAGCTGAATTTGTACTGATCAGCCAGGACGATATACCTATCATCCTGGACGATAATGTCGGCAACTTGCATTAATGAGCTCGTTTTGAGATTTTATATTTAAGCTATGACATGAACCTTTGTAAGTGTCTTTGGCAGCCATTGTAGCTTCGTTCGTATGGGGGAAACTTGAAGAGAAAGCTTAAAAGGGAGTGAGGAACGGGTGAAGTCTGAGAGAGGGAGAAGATCCTATGAGGGGGGACTCAAGGGAGTGTGGAGGGGGATTCCACACGGTTGCTCCGACAGGCTTGCACCTTAATACCATCGGATTCAAGGCTTGTCTCGAGGGAAGTTCACCAAAAGAAGATCTCTTAGGTGTCAAAGGACCCGGCGACTCCGCCGCACCAGGGAAGGTGGAAGTGATTTTGTAAGGGCTTCTCCGCCTAGCTGTGGGGGCTAAAGGAGAGACACTTGTTTTAGTGCAATACTTGGAGGGTGCCTCTAAGGAGTGGACGTAGGTCAAGGTTTGACCGAACCACTATAAATTTGGTGTGTTTTTTCTTATTATTTGCTTCCACATTTAATTTCCGAATTTGGTTTTCTTTGTGGTGATTTTGGTTTGAGTTTTATCTTTAGTTTTAAAGTTATCCAATTCACCTCTCTCTTTGTTAGCCTTGGGCCAGTTCACAAGAGCTTAACATCCCTAACAAACTTTCAAGTGCCATCTGAGCACTTTCACATGGATCAAGTCATCTTTATATGACACCAAGGTATTTGTTAAATTCAAACTGGACAATCTATGAGCAATAACGTAAAGATCTTCAAATGAAGATCACTAGACTGGTCAAAGCACAATCATCAATGAACTGAGTTATTATGAAATCATGAGTTACTTTGACTAGTGCAAGTAACAATGCACTTATAAGTGACTACGAGGAGCTTGTAAACAACAATAGTTCACTAGCCAACATACATGAAATGATTAGTGATGAATGTAGCAGTGCCTTTTCAATCAACAATAACAGAGATACTACAAAGATGGCCCATCCTCTATGAATACAGATACACATACATTATGCTATTTGCAAGTAATGATGCAGAACTCTTAAATCATCCTTGAGTAAAACTAAACTTAACCATGCTGGTAAAATGGGTAGAGATGATTGTAGCATAGGATTTCAAGCAAATATGTCCATCCTTTACAAGCAATAGGGGTGCAAATAGATGTGTAAAGAATGACATGATGAATACAACAACTACTTGTCAATCTACAGACATGGAAGAATTGGCGAGGAATGTCATTTGCCTGATAACCGATGTTAACTTTTAGAGGAGAAAATATCTTTTGCCTTTATATCACCTATAATTGATGGAATTTGATGTGTAACATTCACATTAGCCATGCATACAACCATATGCTTGTATGTTAAAGTAGAAATGCACACAAGCAACTAGACTAATAGGGAAACTTGTGAATGACACATCACCTGTACAATCAACCACCTTTCAATAGTCAGTGAATGTGCCAGTCTATTATAAGTAAAGGTGGATGATACACAGCAAATACAAATTCCCGTGGGTTGTTGTAGGAATATCTGCAATACGTACAACCTCTCTATGAATACAGAAGTATGTACAACATGCCATATATGGGTAGATGTAGAAAGACTTCAGTAAATGCAATATTCTATAGTCAATTTCAGTTTTCAAATGAATAAATCTACCTCCAATAATATTGGATATATTGCATGGGCCAAACACCACAACAAAATGAATAAAGAATGTGACAAATGCAAGTTCCTACGAGATTTTGTAGGAAACCCTCTATACATTTAACATGCCATCTGCAAGAAGAATTCAAAGGAACTAAAATAGATAGTAATACCTACTAGTGAAAGTAGGAGATTCGTTAGTACACTATAATTCACATATAGAGAGCATCGTGTAGTGTATGACAGTCTACCTGTATAAAGAAGTGAACAATTTTATTCAGAAGCTGCTACGTAACGATACAGAATCCATAACATCTATGCAAGTAGACATAAGGAATTTAAAAATATTCCAAAAAATATCTCCACACATGGACCGTAGTTTCTAAACATATAGGTACACGAAAGGTAAATGCAATTATAAAATTAGTATGGGCCCCAAAGATCATGTTGTAGGCATACACTAGACGTGTAGAGAAGATACGTGGGTCAATAAATTTGAAACCGATCCTCCTAAGCTGGTAGATAGGAGTCGACAAGATTCAATAAATAATTATAAAATGTCCCTAAATACCCGTATGGACCCCGGCGAACATGTTAATGGTACACATATAACTTCCAGGGATGCTTCATGGGCTAAATGATGAATCTAAGTTCGAACCTGATCCGTCTTGTTACGGTTCAAACCATTAAATAAATATATGGTCGCGAGGTTGATTGGTATTTTTTATTTTAATACATTCATATTAGGCCTTCAAGGACCTTTATAAGAAAGATTCATCGATAAAATTATTCACCCGCATGGGTCCTGGAGAGCATGTTATAAGTACACACGTGATGTCTAGGGATATTACATGGGTTAATAAGTGAATTCAAGTTCAAACCCGATCGTTTTACATGATTTAATGGGAGTCGACAGGGTTTGAACTATTAAACAAATATACGGTTGGGACAACTAGTATATTTGTCTTATTATATTCATATTAAGCCTTCAAGGTCTATAATAATAAGAATTCACTAATAAAGGCATAAAGCCTTTGACGAACTCAATCCTTTGTCGACAAACTGATAGAGTTAGCATGATTCAATCAACAAAAGAAAATGACCCCAAACACCCCAATAATGGCCACGTTGAACAGAAAATCTCAACTATAGGGGTCCATTCCTAATATTTTAAAATGCCATCCCAAATATCCATGAAATCCAAACTTCCAAAATTCTGAATTCCAAATATTTAAAGTTGAAATTAAACCATTAATCACTTAAAGTAAAATCCATCCACCCTCCATAATAATTTGTTGGGGTTGACAAGTTGAAAATTATTTTAGCTCACACAGAGCTAATGCCTAGTTGAAAATATCACTAGGATCCATTCTCAAACAATCTCCTGACAATAAGGATGTGGTACATATCCTCCTATCCGTGGTTTTACCACCAATGGCATCGCAAGATAAATGGTTATGACACGGGGCCCTCTGAACCAAATAATTTTGTCGCCAAATGGCACTACGAGATACCGGTTATGGCTAGAGCCAATATATCCATTAGTAACATTAAATTCTTGAGATATGAATCAATAGGATATAATAGATAGGGTATAAAGCTCTCTATTAGCTAAGGTGGATTCAAATTTGTCCCCTAAGACAAATATTTACCCCAGGTCTATAAGGACCCCTTGGAGGAAGAAACCCATGGCTGCTGACAAGGATCCTTCTATCAGGTTAAGATGACTACCTCCTCTAACTAAGCAGACTAAGGATCATGATGGCCCCGGATGTTGAAACCATGGGATCTAGATCAAGTCTATCATCCATTCCCCCACCATCCACTTTAAGTGTACGATGGTGAAATTTTAAGTTTTAAATATTAATCCTTCAAATCCTAACCCATGCTGCTATTATATGCCAAATACATGTATCTCCCATGTACCTGATCGACGACTAGCCTTAATAAAAATTTCTCTCTCACTATAGGTAGGGGTAATTAACTATAGCGGCTTTCTCCTCTAGGAAACCAGAACTTAGATCATAAGGTCCTCACAAAATGAGGGCAAAATCTCTAAGTGGTGTCTTATCTACAAACTCATCTGCCATCAAAAATTTACCCCTTAACTTAAATCTGTTAAAACTCCCTTGACAAAGAAAAGCAACACGGGTGAAGGATGGGGCCGAATTTTTAGACTCCACAAATTTCTGGTGACTCCACTGGAGATTGGTTTCTCTTTCCATCTTTGACTAGTCGTCTCAGTGTTATAGTAATAACTAAATCAACATAGACTGAAAATTCTAAAATTTTTCAAAATGATCATTTAATGAATTAAAATTTTAAAAATCCTAAAAATGATCATTTAAACAAATTCATTAAGATAACACATTTAGTAGCATTTTAATTTTATATTATTTGAATTGCTCGCTAATCTTATCTTCTTTTATTTTTTTATTCTATGCAAGTCTCTGCACTTTGAAAGTTTAGGGGGATATATTAGATTCTGATTATTAACCCTTAATTTTCATTTATGTAGAAGGATCTATAGAATACTCCAATAACCATCCAACTATGGTGTGGCGCCAGTATTCAGCTGGTAAATGCGATCATTAACAATGGAAATACTTGAGTTACCATCCAATTCAGTAGTGTTGATTTTCTTCAGTTATTTTAAGAATTGTTAGAGCTTCTCTCTATTGTGTGCATCTTCCAATGCAACGACCCATTACTAAAGTTGCTATATGCCGGACATATATGCCAATATCACGGGCTACTAATGCTGCTGAAAATCCTTGTAAGAGGGTTTCTGTGTTTGAAAGGTTGTCACAACCTAAAGCCCCAGTCACCAAAAGAATTATGGTTGATGGAAGAATCTTTGTGGTGACTGTAAACACCACCACCCTACCTAAGGAGATTGTTACACCTGGTAGGAATGATTTTAAGGCCTCCTCATCTGGAGAAAGGCTCCCTAAAAGACAGAGAAGGAAGTTGAATGCTGAGATACAAGCTCAGCATCAATAACTCCTTATCTATCCATCGAATCTACCAGCCTAGGAGCTAGAAGCTACCATTCTGACCTAGAAGGGAAAAGAAATCTGGAGGCCAAAGCCTTACAGAGAAGAAGAAAGAAGAACTATTTTCGGTATCACATCTGGTATGACTTCCCAGAGATTCACCCCTGTTTACAAACAACATCATAAAAAGGATCCATAATGACACCCCTCCTGACGGTCGACACCTTGGAGAATCCTCCAAGGGATCCTGTTGCTCGCCATCCCCTCCAAAAGAAGAGACTAACTTTGATTGTAGCCCACTAGACGAAGAAATCTCATTGCCTAATCAAAAACCATAGATTCAGTGGCATTGTCGCTCGGAGATCCGTATAATAGAAGGAGAAGGAGAAGGAAATATATAAGGGGAAGAAAATATGGAAGGTGGAGAAAACATTGAGGAAGAAGAATATGTAGAAGATGAAATAAAGAAATTAATAACTTCATAAATATATAAGTTGTCTATATGGTAACACATATAGATATCGATGATGGCATCGATTATGATGACGGTGAAGATGATGGCAATTGGCAGCTGCAACCTAGATAAGTATATCGATGGCACCGCAAAGATAGGTCCACCACTGGAAGAGGTGTTCATTCCCAAGGAGACGAGGAAGTAGAGGAAGTAGAAGAGAATCCTTTTGATGCCTAAGTATGAATTATGAGCAATAACTTGAAGAAGAGCATGACGTGTAGTTCTTAATGGGCAACATTGATGATAAGATGCAACCCTTCCTTTGCATGGCTACGATTATCACATTTCAAGATTTTCTTGATAGGGTGGCCAAGTTTGAGAAGTTAAACTTATCAAGATAAGAAAGTCACTCTGATAAACCTATTTTGATTGGAAAAATGTTGTAATAGTTTTGAAAAATATTAATTTTCTTTGGGTAAAATTTAATTTTTGGAATTATAGATTTGAAATCTAAAACCTCATTATTAACAATATATCACCTCGGGTGGCGAATATATCATACCCTAATGGGTTCAAATTTTAGAAAGTTAAATTCATCCTGATTATCATAATCAAACTCAAGGAAGAATTATAAATGACCCCAGAGGGTTAAGATTAAGTTTGATCAAGTGTTTGACTCAAATGATCCAGATAAGAGATCATTAATATTATAATCAAAGTAATGATAATAAGGCAATATATCTTCTCGTGAAAAAAGGATATTGTCAATTATCAATTATTTGAATATGACAATAATGATTTCCTTTTTTTGTATTTCCCAAAGAGAATTAATTTATGTTTTGAAAAGTTTTTTTTTTTTTGAAAAATTAGATCTAGATTTCTAAATCACCTGTGAGCGCAAGCCATCGTAGTTAATTACATTGTAGGAAAATTAGAGTTTCCTATGAATATTTTTGATTAAAATAGTTGTAGAAATTTCATTTAAGATTTTAAAATTTGATGTTAAAGGAGGTAAGGGTTGGAAATTTAAATGGGATGGGATCAAACTGGAGCACTTATTTCTAGAGTCAAAGGAGGAATGGTAGGAGGTGCTTTAGGATTATGAAATACTTCTAATGCACCCCAGCCTATTCTAAGTGTTGGGATTTAATTTGATTGAAAGGAATTTAAATTTGAATGATCAATTTTATTAGAAAGTTGGGATTCAATTCCTTAAGATTGGGAGCTTATAGCCTCAGCCTGCCTCAGAACCTAAGTCTTAAGTGGGTACTGAAAAGTAACCCGAACCTAACTAATGCAGTGCAAATCTAGACTTACCCTGGCCTGGATTGGGGAGCCAGCTAAACCACCTAGGCACTTTAAAACCATGTGTCTAATCAATTAATGTAGAGTGGTCGGAACATTATTTAAGAATTTTTTTTTGAGAATATGGTTCACATCTAGAGCACATTCTAATTGGCTCTTTAACTTATGTTGGATATTTGATGCTTAAGCTAAAAATGTAGTTAAAGTCTTAGACACTTTTAAATTTGTTATTAATGCAATGCATGCTAATTGACTCGATTGAATGCATGAATTAAAATGAAGTAGTTTAAAATTTTGACTTAAAAATAGATTTTTTTCCTAGAGATTATACAATATTTGCTTGATATATCTACACTCTCATAGGCCAAATGGTCTGCCAGAACCCACAGGCCGGGAGGTGCCTGATAAGGTAGATAATGTATAATATGAATGCATGAAAAAGCCTCAGTGAGTTTGAGCTTACTTCTTAGGATAATTAGAGTTTTTATCTAAGCTAAATTTTTAATTGGTTTAAGTAAAAGAAATTTTATTGTGCCCTCACGAGCCTATGTTTGGGTTTCAGGCTAAATCAAAATTGACATGCAAGAATCGCCAAAAACCTACTAAAAGCATGCAATCCTATATCAAAATCAATATCAAACATTAATCAAATCAATTAAATTAATATTCAAACTGAAAGTCCATAGGTAAGTGCCTTTTAATATTACTTCTCATAATTACAAAAAAGTAAAGGGGTCGGACACCACTAACAATAAGCCGGATTTCTAATCCTAAGACTCAAGTAACTTTGAGAGTTGGGATTCTTCTCAATCTTCACTTCTTTCCTTCTTACGAGCTTCTTCATTCGTCGGTTTTGGATATCCAAATGAAAAGAAACCCCCCTCGGAAGGGGTGTTATCTTTTCTCTTTAGATATTTTAAAATTATCCAAATTTGGATCTTCAAATGGAGAGGAACTCTCCCCTAAGGGATGTCACTTTCTCTTTGGATTTCAAATTGGATGTTCAACATCTCATCTCAAATCACTCAAATATTTACAACTCAATTCTTAATTCAATTATATTTGAAAATATAAAATTCTAGACTCAAACTCGACCTTCAGGGTTATCCTAATAATCAATATTTAAATAAATATTCCAAGCAGCTATTATTTTGAATTTTATAATGCTCAAATCATAGCCACACTTGGCTATGCTTTTTAATTTAAAGGGAGACTTAGCATTCTGAAGCACCTATGTAAAGCATATTATTTATTTATTTTTTATTTAATGCCCCTTTTAATTTAATTATCCTTTATGAGCATGGCCACCTGCACAAGATTGAATTAGTATAAAGCGTCCTAACCTAAGGATAGATCTAACGCATAATCAAACACATCATAGAGTATAAAAAGTAAGTAAACAAACACATGAATTCCAAGATAGCAAACAACATGCAGTGAAAACCACGAAAAACTTGGCACACAGCTGTAGAAAAATAAACACAGGCCTAGCCTAAAATAAGAGTTGGTTTTCTTAAATAACCATCTAAAGTGTGCATAAAAGGCTGTGTGATTTGGATATATCTTATATAGGATATTTGATTGAAGTTGCTTAAGGTTTGATTGGTTGGAATGCTTAAGGGAAATATTTTTAATTAAAAATTAAGTATTAATGATTTGAAATTAATTTTAAGATTAATTTTAATTGTTTATTGGATACCACCTTTGTTGCTCATCAAGGCCCTAAAGTTTATTTCACCTTCCTTGGGGCTAATTTAATAGCCTCGTTGGCTTGAGTTACCTAGTGGTACCATATATGATTAAGTTATTTGATTTGATTTAAGATTTAAAAGTTAATAAATTTTAATTAAGGTTGATTGATTATTGATTTTAAAGTTAATTTAAAGTTTTTAGGATTTTTAAAGTGATTTTTTGTTTTTAAAATTTTTTTGGATTATTTTAATCATTTAATTAAGGGGTTAAAATTTGATTTTTTAATTAAGAGTGATTTTTGGAATGTTAGTATTTTTATAAAATACTAGACCTTAAGATGTGTTGTTATATACTAAGTTTGCTAGATTTGAATTTTTTTTTTTACAATTAGTTATGATTTTTCAAAGTTTGACAATTATTTGAATTTTTAAAATTGTCTAATTAAGGGGGGTTTTAATGTTTTGAGTCCAAATGAACTCCAAACTTCTTGGAATTGCCTCCAAAGATTAGAAATGATCTAAGGAGAGATTATCAAGTGTTTGATTATTTTTTTTTATTTTTAATTATTTTTAATTAATTAAATTAATTAAATTTTAAATTTTAATTAAAATTAAATTAAGTTCAAGTTTGCAGTCAAATCAAAGGAATTTTATTTTTCATTGATTATGGTTTGAATTTTGATCAGTTAGAGGAATTATTTGTATTTTTTTATTTAAACTTGATTTATTAAACTTTTGTTACATTTTTTTTTTAGGGGAAATGCAATTGCATTAAAAATAAAAAGAAGGAAGAAACAAACAAATCAAGACAATCCTAAAGCATCGCATTCCTCCTTCAAGCAAGACAAGAATGAAGGAGGAATGTCTTTATCCCAAAGATCTAACCAAGTAAAGGAGTTATAGACTCCCAAATTAGCACAAATATCCGCTAATTTGTTACAATTTCTACTACAAAAAGAAAATAGAACTAGGTTGAAGTCATTAAGAAAAGCCAACCTTTCATCTGTTATGTCTTTGTTCTTCCTTTTCTTCCATCCTATTTGGAGAGCTTTGATAATATTATAATTACCACCTTCAATAATCACTCCTTGATATTCAAACATCCAATCTTTAACAATGTTTTTAAGGAAGAAGATAGCCATTAATTCCACTTGAGAAATATCCCAATGCACAAAGTCAGCTCCAAAGGCAAGTAAAAACCGACCTTTCTAATCTCTAACAACTCCGCTGACTCCTGCCATATTGTTGCTTTTGAGTGCAGCATCTACATTAATTTTAATCCATCCGGGTGGAGGAGGATGCCAAGAATTAGACAGCATAAGCTGGTTAACATCCCAGTTGCCCGAGTGAGTATTAATGAATTTGCTCACCGAAGTTAGAGAGATAGAATTTGATGCTATAAATATATCTGAGTCTTCCACTCCTTCATGAATCAGTTTACATCTACTTTTCCAAACTAGAAAAATAGTTGTACAATAAAGATTAGCTGAAAAATAATTTTTCTTTGCATACCTCTCAAGCTCCTCCAAACATGAGTTGAAGTTAGAGAATAAAGGGACCTGGAAACCCCAAGTATTAAGCAAATTAATCACCTTAATAATTTTTGTACAGCTGCCAGCAATATGCCACTTGCTTTCTTCTTCCTGACATCCTCTCGGGCAATATGAATAATCTCGTATTTTTCTTTTCATTAGGAAATCATTTGTGGGCAACACTTCATTATAAAGCCTCCACCAAAAGAGTTCAATTCTAGGATTCAGTTTTAAATATTTCATCCATTTCCACAGGTTGTTCTCTGTTTTCCGATCTAATATGGCTTCGGATGACAGGGCAGCGATCGATTTCCCATAATTGTTATTTTTAAGTTCCAAATGGTCGCTGCAATAGTATGTTTTTATTGGAATTTTTCTGATAAGTTCCACAGGTGGATCTCCAAAAAAAACTTGCAAGAGATTTAAATTTCATCTACCTTCCATAATAAAAGTGCATAACCTGTAGTTGGACGGCTCTAACATATTAATGAATGTAGGCCATTTAGAAAAGCTTTTGTCAAGGAACCAAGCATCGAACATCCAGTTAATAGATTGTCCATTTGAAATATTCCATCTCACAATGTTTTTAAGAGATACAACACCTGTTGTGATAATCTTCCAAGTAGCTGAACTAGCACTCTTCACCAGTTCATTCCAAATATTCATACCATATTTGTTTCTAAGAATCTTGTAAAGCACTGAGTCCTTCTTCATGAGGAAATCCCAAGCAAATTTCGCACGAAGAGGTCCTACCTTAGAGACTGCTGAGTAAAGTCCACGGCCTCCATCCTCTTTAGGCTTGTAAAGCAGCTCCCAAGATGCATAGTGCAATCCAGTATTACCATTACTCTTATTCCATAAGAATCCTCTACACATCTTATCAAATTCTTTGAGAATGCTTGTAGGAACCAATGTGAGAGATGATAAGAACATTGGAAGAGCTAGGAAAGCTGATTTTACCAAAATTAATTTCCCCTCCAAAGACAAACAGTGCTTTCCCCAAGTGTTTAGTTTGTTGGCCGCAATTCCAATAAGATTTGAAAATCAGATTTTTTCAGTCTTCTAATTGTTAACTTTACACCAAGATATATTATCTCATTAACAGTTTTATAATTGAGTATTCTACCAATTTTCTTCTTCAGCCCAATCCTAGTATGTTTACCAAAAATAACCATGGATTTGGATTTGTTTACTCTTTGACTTGTCCACTTGCAGTATAGTGAAATAATGTTCTTCAATTCCTTAATAATTTTCACATTGGCTTCCGAGAAGATTAATACATCATCGGCATAAAGCAAGTGTGAAATTTTGGGTTCTTTAGGAGCCATGGAAATACCGAAATAGTTCTTCTTCTGGTTTAAAGCATCTGACAAAATTTGAGAACAAAGTATAAATAAATATGGAGACAAAGGACATCCTTGTCTAAATCCACATTTACCATTGATCCAACCCGGTTTCTTTCCATTAATAAGAATGCAATATTTAGGATCACTAATGCATTGCATTAAAAGTTCTCTAAATTTTATAGGAAACTTGAAATTGGTAAGTACTTGCCTTAAAGTGCTCCACCCCATGCTGTCATAGGCTTGCTCCATATCCAACTTGATTGCCAAGAGACCTTTTTTAGCTTTAGAGTATCTGAATTTGTTGAAGAATTCTTGAGCTAAGAGTACATGTTCTGATAGAGATTTACCTCTAATGTATGTAGCTTGTTCCACTGAAATGATTTTATGAATAGCTCCTTCCATTCTATTCAAAAGCATTTTAGCTATCACTTTGTAAATAGTCATGCAAAGACTAATAGGTCTAAAGTTGGATACCTCTTGTGGATCCTTGACTTTCGGAATTAAAATAATTAAAGTTTCTTTCCATGAGGGATGCATACTACCGGAAGAAATAAAATGGCTCACAGCTCTCCAAACATCTTCTTTAATAATTAACCAAAAATCTTTGATAAATGAGAAAGTGATACCGTCCAAGCCTGGAGAAATATTTGAACCAGAATTTTTCAATGCCTCATGCATATCTTTCATGGTGAACTCTGATTCCAGGAATTTGCATTCATCTTCTCCCAAGGTATTCACCGGATTTGGCCATCCTTCCAAAAGACATTCTCTAAACTTCCATTTCTGAGAATAAAATTCTGTGAAAATGTCCTGTATTTCGGCTGAAATTTCAGTCGTAGAACCATGTTTATTCTTGATATGATTGATCCAATTCTGATTCCTTCTTGAGTTTGCAAATGCATGAAAAAAAGCAGAATTGGTATCACCAAGCTCTAGCCATTTTGCTTTAGCCCGCTGCCTCCACCAAGCATTGAGCCTAGCCAATGTAACATTGAGTTCACTGACTTTGAACCTGAGTAATTTTAGCTTTTCTATGGAAAGACCACTATTTGCTTCTTCCACTTGAATCTCGAAAATTTCCTCCTTCAATATATCCCTTGATAAGTTCAAATTCTTGAACTTTGCTCTACTCCAGAAGAAGAGAGCTCTTAGGGTCCTTTTGAATTTTAAGTTTAGAGAATTGGCCGGATCTAGCTCACCTTTCTTATTCCAAACATTTTTCACCAAAGCAGTAGCTCCATAGTAGGAATACCAAACATCTTCATAGCGAATCTCTCTACGAAAAAACTCCAAAGGCTTGAAGATTTCCAAAAGGATTGGGCAATGATCCGAAGCTAACCTTGAAAGATGTTTCACCTTAGCCAAATGAATAGCATTCAAAGCCGTAAAATTGATAAGACATCTTTCCAATTTCTCTAGAATTCGGGCCCCTCCATCTTTGTTGTTGCACCAAGTGTATTTGGGTCCCATTGATTTAACTTCATGGAGATCATTATGAATCATGAAATTCTTCATATTCAAAGCTCCTTGAGACATTATGAATTTCTTTCCTCCTCTTTTTTCCTCCTGAGAGAGCACACAGTTGAAATCTCATCCAATCACCATGTGATCATTAACAGAGCAGTGTTTCTCCAAAGATTCCCATAATTGTTTCCTTAAATCCACTTTAGGACTTGCATAAACCGATGCCACCTTCCAACAACCCTTATTCAGGATTGTTAAGTTACCAATGTTTGCTTGTGAAGAATAATCTATGACCGAGAATTCTGATATATCCTTTCTCCATAGAACCATCAATCCGCCTGAAAGACCTTCAGAAGGTACCACAAAAGATTCCCAATTTTCCCCCAAAAGGTTTAAAATTTGGTATTTCTCAATTGAGTTTAACTTTGTTTCCAACAAGCCTATAAACAAAGTATTGTTGTCTTTTACCACATCTTTGAGATATAGAGCGGCCTCAACTTTCTTGGCCCCTCTACAATTCCAAAAAATCAAGGAAATCATTGTAAAAGAGTAAGGGTAGGACCCCCAATCTTCTTAACTTTCCCTCCTTCCAACTTTCTATTTTGAGCAATGATGTTTGAAGAACCCAAGGATTTAAGCTCTTTAAGCAATTTAACCTTCTTTTTACCTGAAGATTCTGTGGAAGTATCCTTCTTGGATTTTTGTTTCATCAGCATTCTGTCTTTTACTGGGTTTTCTAAAAGACCATTGCTGTCCCATTCATTTTCCAAAATTTCTCCTTCCTCAATACAAGTATCTGCCATAGTAGCCTCTGATAATAAAATATTTTTCTCCATACTCTGAGCTTCTGCCTTATTCATGCTATCTGCAGTAGAAATGGGAATACCTGAGTTCGCTAGCAATTCTTCCTGAATTACTAGAGTTCGCAGGCAACCCGCCATAGCCTTTTTGAGATCTGGTACTAGATTACCGTCCAATGTAACATAATTATTTGCTGAAAAGTTTTCAGGAATTTTCATTTTAATAATGTCTTAAATCTCCACCACATCCTCTCCTATAACTGATTTAAATTCCAGCTCAATTATTTTGTTAAGAACATCCTCCTTCTTGTTAATGATTTTCTGATTAGCTTCTCCCTCTGTTAATTGAAAACTTTTATCTCTTGTATCCATATCAGCTTTCTCTGGGTTGCCCATCTTCTGAACCGGTTGATAGATTTTTTTGAGAGGAAATTTATACTTTGAAACATTTCTATTCAAATCTTCATCATAAAATTTAATCTGATTTATCCTTTTGCTCTTCTTACGGTTTACCATGACCCAAGGTCCATATGAAGAAGTTTTCAACCTTTCATCCTCATTAGCAAGATTACCACCCTTTCCATCTTCTTTGCTATCCACGATAGTTTCCTGAGATTCATAATTGCTCTTATTACAAACCTCTTCACCATGACCAATCCTCCCATAATGGAAGCAAAAGGAGGAAATTTTTTCGTATTCAATTCTTTGAAAAAATCTTCCTGAAATACTATCCACCCAAACACCCACCGGAAGCTTCTCGTCAATCTTCACTCTAACACATATTCTGGCAAATTCTCTCCTTCCCCACTGGAATAAATTACCATTTAACATAAGCGGAATACTGATCCTGGAAGCAATAATTGAAATATTCTTTTCATCCCAGCACTGTAGAGGAAGGTGTGGCATTCTGATCCATATTAGTGAGGTCAAACCTTTTAAGGGTGATGTTGAGAAATCAGGATTCCATTTTTCCATGCCTATTATGTGGTCATTTACGAACTAGGGTCCCCCTGATAGCACTGCCTCCATAGAATAAAGATCATCAAAAGAGCATAAAAACCATCTTTCACCAATTGTTGTAAAATGGAATTTGCCCAGCTTATTCCATTGTTTCCTAATTTCCCATGCCACCACATGTGGAGGTAAATCCTTGACAAATATTTTTATTACCAACGATTTCAACAATCTATTAGCATTGGTAATTTCAGTTGCTTCACAAAGTTTCACTGCCTTACCATCTTCAGACAATGAAACATCTTCCTCTCTGAAATTCAACTTGATGTAAGGTTTCATCAATCCATTCCTGGATTTTTGTTCAAGACTTGTCTTCTCCGGCAATACACCAGTGACCTTGTCCGCAAATGATATTCCCTTGTCAACTAAGGATGATTTAAACTGCTGTGTAATACTTCCTTCCCTACCAGCTTGAGGAGGATTATCATTGCAGCCTCCTAAATCAGCTGAAGTACATTGTTGGACTTCCCTTAAGTCCGAATTAGAATCCAACTGAAATTTTCTTCCCGTCAGATTTTCACTGCAGTGATGCGTGGAAGTAAATTTCTCTATGGAACTAGGAGACTTGATAGGAAATTGAATTTCTCTGTTTACCGAATTTAAGGAATTCGCGTTTATCTTGCTGCCAGGGACAGAGATTGCACTTGAATTCCCAAATCGATTCACAAAAATCTTCAATCCTAAAGAGGAAGCCTCCTGAACTGGAGAGAAATTTTGATCTACCGCAACTACCTGTTTACCTTTACCTTCTACCAGTGATGACTTATCATGTTTCTCAGGCAATCTTTCTGAAATGACAAGTTCTCCCCTGGATCGACGAATATGATCGATTTCAATTTGACGATCAGTTGCTGCTTGAAGATGTCGAAGTTCCAAGGACTCCGACGATGTTAGAATAGTCCGGCGGCCATCCGCCGCCATGCCTACCTCCTTCCGCAAAATGAGACGGAAGAACCGCGAACGAGTAAATTTGAAAAAAAACGGAAATTCTCTCTCTAGAAATCACAGAGCTTCTCTCTCTATCCCTAAATAGCATATAAACTTTTGTTACATTTCAAGGACCTTAATGAGGTTGATTTTTTGAATTGTTTAATTTTCTGAACTAATGAGCTCCAAATTTGGTGAGATTTTAATCTAAGGTGTAAATTGTCACTAAGTTTAATGTTCTCAAGTTTTATCTCTATTAGGTTTGTGTAGGATTTCTTAGAATTTTTTTAAGTTGACTAGAACTTATCCTTAATTATTTTTCCTAGGTGACACTAGTGTTCAATTAGGATTAAATCTCTTGTCACCTAAGCCTTAGACAAGTTCAAATATACCACATCAATTAGGAAGCCTAGTTATACCAATTTGGAGAGTTATGAATTTTCAAAGTAATTTCCAAAATTGATCCATTACTTTGTAAATTCATCTCGTAGCAATCCATTTGACATCTGGACCTAAGAAAATTATAGATGATGCCTAAGATGTCCAAAATTATTTCACAAAAAGTTGTATTCTATTAGACCACTAGATTGTGAGGAACATGAGAAAATTGGATTTTAAACAAACATAAATATCTCATAATATAGTGATCAAAATATTTCAAATTTAAATTTAATAGATAACAGAGATAAGGAGCTTTCCAACAAGCCCAAGAACATTAAATTTAGTGAAAAAATGTATTTATTATGAATTTTTAAAGTTCTGGCCATTAAAATAATTTTTTTAACTCAATTTCAGTCGGCGCCAATCATATCAATGATTGGTCATTATCAACGATTGGCGCTGAAATGGCAGTGGAAAACAGTATGGTGACATGTGTCCAACACGTGGGGCATATCGGTGAGCCAGTTAAACACGTCGGACGACCATATAAGCCGTCCGATCCACTGTAGTCTAAACAGACGGTCCATATGTGGCTACGTCAATCTTGTGGTTCCAAATGGCCTAATCTTCTAATGCCTTGAGTTTGGAGGCTCCATGTTTTGTAGATTTTCTACATTTCTAAATTTTATTTTTGACTTCTTGGGCTTGCTAGAAATATGGAGATGTTCTCTTAAAAAATGGGAAGACTTCAAGGCTTGATTATGGCAGGATTGGAAGATAGATTCAAAATCTCACATTCACTCTCTATTCTCTCTCCCTTCACCAAAACATGGTTTGGAGGCTAGATTTTTGTGGGGAAAAGCTTGGGGAGGCTATATAAATTACTAGAGAAGCTCTCAAAAAAACTTGGAAGGCTGGAGGAGAAGAATTAAGTGAGAGAGAGTTAGGGATTGGAATGAGGCTTGAAATGGACCTTTTGCTCTATTCAAACGTCCCCTACTTGAATGGAGGGCTAGGATCAACTGTGGGAGATCCTAGATGTTTGCCACCTACCCCTAGGGTGGTTGGAAAGCTGGGAGCAAGGACAGACCAAGGACATCCATATGGAGAGGTGTTATTGGCCTCACATGGGCTTTAGGACCACATGGGCTGGTTAGGCTTTAAACTAGGGATTAAGGAGGCTTTAATAATCTTTTAGAAGTTGATTAGGACTGCTGGAGATGTTAGAGGTAGAATGGATTAGTCTTAAGAGGTCATTTGACCAACTTTGACCTTTCCATTTTCTTGGTTTAACTGCTTGATCAGTCCAAAGCCATTTGGACTATTGAGGTGGCATAGAGGAAGCCTTGAATGCTGGTAGGATAGATTAAATGAGGATTTGATGCCTTGATATTGGAGTTTGAATGCTTGGAAAGGGATTTGAACTACATTGACCAAATCTTATAGTGTTTACTTAGTCAACTTAGCTTGAGTTTGACCCATAATGAATCAAAGAATGTTCAAAGTATTGAATGGAGTGTTCTTGAAGTCTCTTGAAACAAATTGAATAGAAGGACATATGAAAGATAGGATTTAACTATGGGTTTGGATTTGACTAAGTTAAACTCAAAGTGATTTGACTTCAAAACGATTTGAAAATATTTGAATCATATTTTGAAATGAATTTGAGGGCTTTGAAGAGCTTGATTTGGTTAAATGGATTGGATAGGCCCATTTAAACCTTAAGAGATCATTGGGTCAATCAAGCTTGAGTTGGTCAACCATATTGATCTAGGGGTTGGTTCTAGTATGGATAGATTTGAAATGACATTTGGAGACCAGTGGAGGTGGTCCCTAAGTCTAGGGATATCAATTCAGTCAAAATGACTATTTAAACCCTAAAGCTTGTTTGGTCAACCTAGGTTGACTTTGTCAACTAGGTTGACCCAGGATTTGGGTTTGCATCTCACAGGTTTGGTTTGATATTCAAAAAATTGTTGGAAGTGGTTCCATGCAATT
Organism: Dendrobium officinale; assembly: GCA_019514585.1. Lineage (NCBI taxonomy): Eukaryota > Viridiplantae > Streptophyta > Magnoliopsida > Asparagales > Orchidaceae > Dendrobium > Dendrobium officinale. The sequence goes on from CM033687.1 coordinate 37,044,690, forward strand.
TGGAGGTCATTTGGTTTGAAATGGGTATTCAAACCCTTAAGGGGTATTTTGGTCATTTTGACCCCTGGTCAATTGGGGGTCAAAGTTGGTCCACCAAAATATAGTTTACTTCTCAACATAATATAATCAAGGGTTTGGAAGTGGTTAGAGGCTTTGGAGAAGGCTCTAAGGTTAGGATCCACTATGTGGCATGTCTAGTGGAATAGGCTATAAATACTTAAAGGTTTAACAACTTTTGGATTTTAATTCAATTTTTGGGATTAGAGGACTTAGAATGAGCTCAAATTTAAAGGATTGCCTCTAGAGAAATATCACATCAATATTCAATTGATATACTTTAATTCAGAGGTCATTTGATTGGGGTTTGAAGTGTTTGAAAATTCACTGAAAAAGGCTTTCAGGACTTAGCCTTTTACCCTTAAATTTTGGCTTGAATTTTTTAGTTTGATTTGGAATTCTAATTTGATTGTTTGAATTTGAATTACCCTCATCACTCATAAAGATATGGGTGATTATGAATGATTAGATATGATTAAATTTTGATCATAGTTTGGATCAACGTTTGAATTGGAGTTTAAGATCTATATATGTTTAAAGTTTGGGTAGGTTTGTAAGTCTGGATTTGATTGAAGTTTGAATGAAATTGAGATTTGAATTGGCTTGAGGTCAGGATTGATTTGAAGTCTGGATTGATCTAAGATCTAAATTGATCCTAAGGTCTGGATTGATTTAAGGTCTAGGTAGATCCTAAGGTTTGGATTGATCTAAGGTCTAGGTAGATCCTAAGGCCTAAGAAAATCATATGATATGAAGTTTAGGAGGATCCTAGAGTCTAGAGTCTAGAAAGAGCTTAATGTTTAGATTAGTATAGAAGAATCTAAGGACCTAGATATATTCTAAGGTCTGGATTATTTTGGAAGAATCCTAGGGTCTAGATAGATTCTAGGGTCTAGATTCTTGGAGGATCCTAGAGTTAAGATTAGTTTTAAGCTCTGGATTAGTCTAGAAGAATCCTACGATTTAGAGTAGATCCTAGGGTTTGGAGTTTAGAAGGATCATATAGTAGATCGTAGGATCTGGATCTAGGAAAATCCTAGAGTTTAGAGTGGTCTGGAGATTAAATTGATCTGGGGTCAGGATTAATCTAGGAGTCTAGGTTGGTCCCTAGTGACCTCATACAAAAATGAGATCAATAAGGCCTAAGAAGGCTAAAGCCTCAAGTTCTAGAAGAGGTGAGGCTAACTCAACTTTTTTTTTTCTAGAACCAATAAAGAAAAATAGGTGGTTTATAACATAGATAAGGGAAAGCAGCCAATGTAGTATGAAGAAAATTCCAAGCAGGCCTATAACCCTAACCCTCAACCAAAGTTAATAGTCAGGGAAACGATAGGCCACGAACCTTCCAAAGTGGAGGAGAATGCCCGAGACAAGTAATGAGAACTTGTGATAGAACGTTCCCATCTCTCAAAGATAAGATGAATAAAGAATATTCATTTAAAAGATAGAGCGTCGCGATGTTGTTTTGAAAGGTAGTGAAAGCGAGCTTAGAATTTCCAAAATGTAAAAGGCCTGAGGATTCAAAACATATGAGCGACCCAAATTACTGCCAATACCTTTGAGTACTCGGTCATCCTATTGAAGATTATTACATCTTTAAGGATTGGATCGAAAGAAAATACCAAAAGGGGAAACTCACATTGTCAGATAATGTGTTGACTCAGCCTAGAAAATAATCAACTCGGGTGGTCACATCCTCTTCCGTACCCCCATTTAAAGAAAGTATAATGGAAAAGAAGTTGATTCAAGAATAATAGTGGGATACTGCAATCTCTAAAAAGTCTATAAAAATACTGAAGCAGCTCGAAGTTGTTCCAGGAAAAAAATGGAAATCTCCTGAAAGTGCTCAGATGACACTAGAAAGTGCGTCTGAAATCACTTGAAAGTTTGTTAGGGATGTTAAGCTCTCATGAACTGGCTCAAGGCTAACAAAGAACAGAGGTGAATTGGATAACTTTAAAACCAAAGATAAAACTCAAACCAAAATCACCACAGAAATTAAAGTGCAGAAGAAAATAATGCGGAAGCAATAATAAGAAAAGAACACACCAGATTTATAGTGGTTCGGTTAAACCTTGACCTACATCCACTCCTTGGAGGCACCCTCTAAGTATTGCACTATAAAAGTGTCTCTCAATTAGCCCCCACAGCTAGGCGGAGAAGCCCTTACAAAATCACTTCCACCTTCCCCAGTGCGGCGGAGTCGCTGGGACCTTTGACTCCAAATAGATCTTCTTCTTGTGTGAACTTCCCTCAAGATAAGCCTTGAATCCGACGGTATTCAGATGTGAGCTTGCCGGAGCAACCGTGTGGATCCCCCACCACACTCCCTTGAGTCCCCCCTCACAGGATCTTCTCCCTCTCTCGAACTCCACCCTTTCCTCACTCCCTTTCAAGCTTTATCTTCAAGTTTTCCCCACAATAACGAAGCTACAATGGCTGTCAAAGACACTTACAAAGTGCCTTGCCATAGCTTAAATAGAAGCTCTCAAAACGAGCTCATTAATGCAAGCTGCCGCCATTATCGTCCAGGACGATAGACATATCGTCCTGGCCGATTAGTTCAAATATGAGAAAAATCATCCTGAATATCACCCTGAAATGAAGCTGGATGATGTCTAATCGTCCCGGACGATCTTGTGATCGGCCCGGACGAAATCACCATTAATTGCTTTCCAAAACTGCCTGAGAAAATTTGGAAAAATTGTCCTGGATCGTCCTGGATGATATTTTATAGTCCAGGCCGATATCCAAAAATAAGAATTTACTAAGTAGATATGGCGGCAGATTCTTGCTGAATTGAGCCGATCGTCCTGGCCGATACAAAATCGTCCAGGATGATGTGTTTTGTATAAAGACGGCTGCTTTAATGAGGATGCCCTAATTAGGGTTTTTACTTTTGTCAGATCATCCGGGACGATATAAATATCGTCCTGGACGATGTTACCAAAAATAAAAATCTTTTAGGGCACAAAAGAAAATCTTCCAAGTTACAAATCATCAGATGCCACACCAAATACAACAGACTCAAGAAAGGAAAAGGATTACAAACTGACACAAACCTAGTCTACCCAATCTTGAGCTGGTTCCAAATTGCAATCTGATCGTGTGGACCTGAAACGTTAGCACATAAGGCAATCGTAGAGAAATAAGGAATGTTTGCTATCATCAAAATCAAAAACCATAGATCCGCAACAATCTCCCCCTTTTTGATGATGGCAAAATATTTCAATTTGAATTTTTAAAAAAGTAAATACTCTTCCTAATCTCCCATTTACTAGAATAACTCTTTTTAAAAATAGGGGAGATAAAAATATTTTTATGTTGTTTTTAATTTTAAGATACAAATACGAAACAGTACAAAAATTCAACAATATGTTCCCCCCCCCTTTGACATTATCAAAAAGAGAGGAGGCACAAATAAAAACAAAACGACCAAAAGACAAAAACATTCTCTGATCTAGTGAAAAAACAAATATTCTTAAAATGAGAAAGTTACCTCTTGGTTTTAATCAAAAACTTAGTAGAATTGGATTGACAACGCATAATCCAGAAAAGGTAAGAAATTCATAAATTGTTAATCCAAGCTCAAGTTCTTTTAAAGGCTAAAAAAACTTTTTAATTTAATATCCAAATAAAAAAATAAACGGGAAAAAGAAACATTAATTTTTCAAAACTCCTTTCATAAAACATATCTAATAGAAGATCAATGCACGAATTGCTGAATCAGGAACAAAGATTTTCAAGCACAAGTTTCGAACATATCAAGGATTTTCTTAAGTTTTTAGTAGTATAAGAAAAAATAAGCATATTTTTTTGTGGGCTCATTTTATTTCCTTTATCACTTGAATGGCTCTTTGAGCATCTTTTAATTTTTAATACACTTTGTGTATTTTTTTTCAGTTTGGCGTCATTGCGCATCTTTTTGTTTGGCATCATTGGCCACTTTTTTTTAATTATTTTCAAAAAATATGCTTTCTTTCTTATATTTTTAAAATCAAAGTAAATCCAAATTATTGACAACACGAACAACTTGATTATAAAAATTTTATGGTGGATTCAACAATCTTGCAAAAGATTCCTATGCGATAGAAAAAATGTAGGGAGAAGAAAAAAAGATCAGTTTCAAAATCTAATTTAAAATATGATGAAGATTTTAAATCAAAAGTAAAATAACCTCTTTAAGAAGAGAGAAAGAGAAACAAAATCATGAGTTCCCTTCCTCTGACTGTTTTAGAGAAGTCAAACACAACTTACCAAAGATTTCAAGAAAAAATAGGAAGTAGATTTTTCATTTTTAGAAAGGTGAATGTGTGTGTTGATTTAAAAAAATAAACTTTCACTAAAACAAAAAGTTTCAAAGAATAAACAAAACAAAATAAAAAATAAAAAAAAAAAACATAAAAACAAAAACACAACATAAAAACACGAAAGGCTTTTAACCATTTTCTCTCTCCTGGTCCGATGCTTCAGAAACCAGATCTGCCCATGAGATTTTTTGCCTTTCATTGTTTTCCCATTTTGAATTTTGCTTTTCCTTGCCCTTTTCTTTCTTAGGAAGAATTCTTAAATTAGGGCACTGATTTTTCATATGTCCAGGCTTCCTGCATCGAAAGCAAATAATGTCAGAAGAAATATGGACATCCTTACCACTTTTACCTTTTTTCCACTTTTGCTTATGCTTAGCTGAGCTTTGTGATTTGCTTGACACATCATTGCCTTCGTCACCAACTAGGCTATCTCTTTCTATATCTTCTGCTTTTAGAACAATCGTTTCACCTGCATCCAAAAGTCTTTGACCCAAACCTTGCTCGTAGGCAATGAGTGAGCCAATCAAATTATCAATAGAATATTCATTCAAATCTTTTGATTCACAAATAGCAACTACTTTAGCATCAAACTTATCCAGTAGACAACAAAGAATTTTATTAACTTTTTCAAAATTTGAAAATTCTTTTCCTAAGGCATGCAATGATGTTACAATTTGAATGAACCTGGTATACATGTCTAAAATCGTTTCAAAAGGTTTCATGGAAAACAGTTCAAAATCATACATTAACATATTCAACTTGGATTGCTTGATTTCATTAGTGCCTTCGTATATGGTGAGTAGTTTATCCCAAACTTTCTTACCAGTAGTGCACGTGGATACTAACATAAAATCTTCAGAATTTAAAGCACAGAAAAAGAAATTTAAAGATTTTGCATTCAAATGAGCATTTAGTTGTTCTTCCTATTCCATTGATTAAAAAGAATATCAGTTTTAACTCCATTAACAATACGTGATGGTGATAAATAATTAGTTAAAATCATATGCCACATGCGAAAATCAATCGATTACAATAAAATAAACATGTCAGTTTTCTAAAAATCAAATAATATATTTTCAAATAAAGGAGGTCTGATGATTGAATATCCTTCCGCAACATTACGATTCAAAAAATTAGCCATGGATCGAAATTCAAAAGCTTTTAAAAACTTATTTTATGAATACGGCTCTGATACCATTTGAAAGTTCTCAGATGACACTAGAAAGTGCTTCTAAAATCACTTGAAAGTTTGTTAGGGATGTTAAGCCCTCATGAACTGGCCCAAGGCTAATAAAGAATAGAGGTGAATTGGATAACTTTAAAACCAAAGATAAAACTCAAACCAAAATCACCACAGAAATCAAAGTGTAGAAGAAAATAATGCGGAAGAAATAATAAGAAAAGAACACACCGAATTTATAGTGGTTCGGTCAAACCTTGACCTACATCCATTCCTTAGAGGCACCCTCCAAGTATTGCACTACAAAAGTATCTCTCCTTTAGCCCCCACAGCTAGGCGGAGAAGCCCTTACAAAATCACTTCCACCTTCCCCAGTGCGGTGGAGTCACCGGGTCCTTTGACTCCAAAGAGATCTTCTTCTTTGGTGAACTTCCCTCAAGACAAGCCTTGAATCTAATGGTATTCAGGTGCGAACTTGCTGGAGCAACCGTGTGGATCCCCCACCACACTCTCTTGAGTCCCCCCTCATAGGATCTTCTCCCTCTCTCAAACTCCACCCTTTCCTCACTCCCTTTCAAGCTTTCTCTTCAAGTTTCCCCCACAAGAATAAAGCTACAATGGCTACCAAAGAAACTTACAAAGTGCCTTGTCATAGCTTAAATAGAAGCTCTCAAAACGAGCTCATTAATATAAGTTGCCGCCATTATCGTCTAGGATGATAGACATATCGTCCTGGCCGATTAGTTCAAATATGAGAAAATTCGTCCTGAATATCACCCTGAAATGAAGCTGGACAATGTCTAATCGTCCCGGATGATCTTGCGATCGGCCCGAACGAAATCCCCATTAATTGCTTTCCAAAACTGCCTGAGAAATTTTGAAAAAAATTATCCTGGATCATCCTGGATGATATTTTATAGTTCAGGCTGATCCACCAGACCGATATCCAAAAATAAGAATTTTCTAAGTAGATCTGGCGGCAGATTCTTGTTGAATTGAGCCGATCGTCCTAGCCGATACAAAATCGTCCAGGACGATGTATTTTTCGTAAAGATGGCTGCTTTAATAAGGATGCCCTAATTAGGGTTTCTACTTTTGTCAGATCGTCCAGGACGATATAAATATCATCCCGGACGATGTTACCAAAAATAGAAATCTTTTAGGGCACAACAGAAAATCTTCCAAGTTACAAATCATCATATGCCACACCAAATACAACAGACTCAAGAAAGGAAAAGGATTACAAACTGACACAAACCTAGTCTACCCAATCTTGAGCTGGTTCCAAATTCAGTCTAATCGTCTTGACCTGAAACGTTAGCACATAAGGCAATCGTAGAGAAATAAGGAATGTTTGCTATCATCAAAATCATAAACCATAGATCCGCAACATCTCCTACCGAGCTAGTGCTCGATCAAAAAGGATTACCTAAAGTACATGCATCTACTTTTAAGTAGTCCCTTGGTCAGGTTGGTTCATCAAAATCTAGTAAAATGATAGATCCAATAAGAAAACGAAGTTGAAGAATCCCAATAAGAAAATGACACAACTCAAAGAGTTGTCTACATTTTGGATGAATATTACCAGACTGTCAGGTGACCTATTAAGCTCACTAACTTCATGTCAGATCTTAAAATAAATGAAGCCGAAGAAGTTGATGAGGATTCTCTTTCGATAGAAGTATGTCAAGTTATATTAGTGATGCCAAATGTGTTGATAAAAGAAGAATGCACTAAGAAGGTAGCCTCTGAATCATATGTGATGGTGTTGCCGATTGATTATAGTTAAGAGGAGGATATGTATTTTCCAAAAATAGATGAATTAGACCTCAACATAGTGTTACATATGGGACATATAAACAATTATGGTGAGCTTGAATTAATGGATGAATCTTGGATGCGACAATACCTGACTCTGAAGAAAATGTATTGTCAAATGAGTCCGAGCCAGAGGGAGTCACCCAGGTGCAGTTGAAAAGTGGCAAGATATTACCATCTCCATCAAAGAAAGAAGTGTCTAATAAAGATAAGGGGAAGGAGATAATTGTCAATGAAGGCATTATCCCCAAGGACCCCAAGAAGAAAAATGTTTCAGCTAGGGGGATAGATTATAATATCTTATCCCATTTGAAGAAAATTTTGGTGCAACTCAGCATATACGATGCTTAGGGATGTCCAAAGACCTTAGGTAGTCTTTGATTCAGCCTCTCAAAGATCCCGAATGGTACGAGGTACATTTTGCTAAGCCCAACCTAACTGAGGTATTACAAGCTTGTAATGAGCCATTCATCACTCTCTCTAAAGAGGATATGATGATCAAAATGACAAATCATAACCGGCCTCTATATGTTACTATAGAAAGTGATGGGATGATTATCATTCAAATCCTAATCGACCAAGGGTCATCCATAAATCTAATGATCTTGAAAGCACTAAGATTATTGTGCATTGATGTGGAGCATCTTGGGTTAGATAAGCTAATGGTATATGGCTTTAACGAGAAGACACAGAAGACCCTAGGATCCTTTACACTCTCCCTTAAATTTGGAGAACTCCATACATATGCCAAATTTTATGTGATTGATACAGATACCATATTTAAGGCGCTTCTTGGTTTCCCATGGTTGCATGAGTACGACATCATCCCATCAACACTACATCAATATATGAAGTACCTCAGGCATAGAGAGGAGTTCAAAATCTCTGGTGACATTCAATCCTTTATAGTCCATGTAGTAATAATTTTTGAAGATGTCAAATACTTTATTCAAAAGAAGCTGAAGTAGTCGAGCTCTCTTGAGGCTTAAGCATCAAATCCAAAAAAATATAGAGCAACCTAAATAAGAAAGTAAGAAAAAGCAGGTGGAGAGAAAGAAGGCAATGCTGACTCTTTCCAAGGCACCAACCTTCCCGAAAGAATGGAAATACATACCTTCTTTAGGGAGTGATAGAGATGAAAGTGATGCCACCCCTATAAAATCCTGGAGGATATGCTAATTAATAGCCAAATTGAGTAAGGAGGTTGAATATTCAAATGAGAATTACAACTACGACTCTAACTACATGAATATGGTGTAAGGTATATTCTCTGTAAGAATAAAAAACTATCAATCTCAGATAGTGTACTTGTAGTCATACGTATTCCCCTACAACACTTCAAAGAAGTCATTTCGTGAGAGGTGCGTATTATTCTATGTACCTCCCCAAGAAAAAAGGGTGGACCAACAAGCTTATTTTATTCAATTGGAAAACTTGAAGAAGAAATAAATTGCAACTGGTTTTATATGCTCGTCAATTTTGGGGAATTAGTACCTACGATATTTTCTAGGTATAATGCCAAAAACATCCAAAGAATAATACAAAAGTAAGGTTAAACTCATTCCTCCAAATAACAAGTTCATTTCTGATTGAGCCTCTGGTATCAAAGAAATCCTCACTCATTGAAGAAGAAGGATATTTTTTGTGAAAAAGGGCCTAGGGTTCATCATACTGAAGTACCTCCAAAAGGAAATTTATCGAGCAATCTCATGAGGGGAAATCAAATCTAATGAAAATGGTGATGCGAAGATAAATGAAGTTGAAGCCTATAATAATCAACCCGTAGAGGCCAAGCCCGCACTAGAAGAGAAGGAAGATGATGAACAAGCTTCTACTATGGATGAGCTAAAAGAAGTCAACTTGAGGACTGAAGAAGATTCTCGCCCAACCTTCATTAGCTCTCTTTTATAAGAAGAGCAAGTGAAAGAAATGAAAAAACTTCTATGTGAATTTAGGTACTAGTTTACCTGGAAATATGCTGAGATGCCTGGCTTATCCCTTGATGCAGTTGTTCACATATTAGCCATTAAACAAAATGCAACACCCATCAATAAAGCTCCAAGGAGAATGAGATTGGAGATTGAAGAGCAAGTGATTATAGAGATGAAGAAGCTCATAGAGGCGGGCTTCATTCATGAAGAGAAATATGCAACTGGATTGCCAATATTTTCCCTGTTAAGAAGAAGAATGGTCATATATATATATATATATATATATATATATATATATATATATATATATATATATATATATATATATATATATATATATATATATATATATATATATATATATATATATATATATATATATATATATATATATATATTTAGGACCTCAATAAAGGGTATCCAAAAGATGATTTTCTACTCCCCATATCCAAAATCTTGGTGGACAACACATTAAACTATAATATATTCTCCTTCATGGATGGGTCATCAGGATACAATCAAATCAAGATAGCGTTTGAGGATGAAAAACACACATTATTCAGATTGCCCATTGGTATTTACTGCTACACAGTTATGCCCTTCGACTTGAAGAACACTGGTGCCACCTACTAGTGGGTAATGATGCATGTTTTTGATGAGTTAATACATCAAAAGGCTGAGTACTATGTAGACGACCTTGTTTTCAAGAGCATAGACCAAAAAGACTACCTGGAAGACTTGAGGATTATATTTGAAAGGATCAGGAAGTAAGATCTAAAGATGAATCCTCTCAAATGTGCTTTCAGGGTATCCTCTGACAAATTCTTGGGGTATATTATTCATCACCGAGGAATCGAGATCAACCCCAATAAAATCAAAGAAATCATGGAGATGCCACCACCACAGAACCTCTGTCAGCTCAACTCCTTACAATAACAACTAGCTTTCAATTGACGATTCATATCGAATCTGTTAGCTAGGTGCCAGTCATTTTCAAAATTGATGAAGAAAGATGTTTGTTTCAAGTGGGATAAAGAATGCTAGGAAGTGTTTGATAGAATCAAGAGATACTTGTTAAATCCTCTCATTCTCGTAACTCCAATTCCAGGGAAACCTCTTATATTATACACATTAGCACTAGAAGAGTCCCTCTAAGCATTATTGGCCCGACACAATAGAAGGAAAAGAGAATGCGCTCTACTATATCCGTCGAAGGTTGATAGGAGTAGAAATCAGCTATTCCCCTATTGAAAAGCATTGTATGGCATTGATCTATGTAGTTCAAAAACTCTGCCACTCTATGATGTCCCATAAGATTACCTTGATATTAAAGATTTATCCACTGAAGTTCTTGATGATAAGACTAGTATTGATAGGCCATTTAGCTAGGTGGGTAGTATTATTACTGTAATTTGATATCACATACATTCCTTAAAAGGCGATAAATGGATAAGTGTTGGCAGATTTTCTCATCGTACATCCAATGTTAGTAGACTTCCCACTTAATAATGATTTATTTGAGAAACAAATCATGCAGGTCTAGGAGAATAAAAAGTAATCATTCTGAAAGATGTACTTTAATGAGGCATCGTCAATTAAACATGCCCGACCTCCAAATCTTACAAAGGCCCGAGCTGACATTGGTCTCATTTTCATAGCACCTGAGAAAAGACATAATGAGATTATCATTCAGTTTGATTGAACCTCAGACCAATACTGAAGCCAAATTTGAAGCTCTAATAGTAGGGTTAGAGATTGCGATAGATGTCAAAATTTGAAATCTTCAAATATTTGGCAACTCTCAACTTATGATAAATCAAGTCTTGGGCATTTATAAGATTTATAAGGTTGAGTTGGGTCATTACCATTGGAGGACCCTTGAGCTCCTGAAATAGGTGTTGAATGTTAAAATAGTTCAAGTTCCTGGAGGATAGAATGTCAAAGCATATTGCTTGGCCAAATTGGCTAAAGAAATTCTATTCATAAAAGTTATGTATGAGCATGTGATCAATTTCTTCACCCATAATGTAATCCACATAATTGGTATTCCATGCCACATAATCTCAGACAACGGTACTGCATTTAAAAGTACAAAAAATTATAAGTTCATTGATTGGCCTAAGAGCAATTGACAGTATTCGCCAATATGTAATCTAAGAACAAATGGTCTGGCAGAGGCCCTCAACAAGATGTTGGTGAAATTGCTGAAGAAGATCCTCACAAAAATAAAAGAGAATGGAATACTAAGATGACAGAAGCATTATGGGCATACCATACTATATATAAGATGCCAATCAAAGCCAATCCTTATTCACTGGTGTTCGGAGTTGAAGTAGTATTGCTACTAGAAGTTGAACTACCATCACTCTGAGTAACAATCCAAAATGATCTCACTCAAGAGCAAAATGCTCGTCAGATAATAGAAGAGCTCGATGCACTTAATGAACTCAGGATATAAGCTCAACAAAATTTAGAAATCTATCGAGAAAGAATGCAAAAATCCTTCGATCGTATGGTGCGTCCTCGGGCATTTCAAGAAGGGAAATTGATCATGGTGCTGAGAACACCAATCATCCCATACTAAAAAATCGATGATAAATTTGTATCCAATTGGGAGGGTCCCTTTATCATTGAGAAGATATTTCAAGGAAGTGCTTATCTGTTAATCGATTTGGAAGGTCAGAGACCTATATTGCCGATCAATAGTCGATATTTAAAGAAGTACCAGTATAAAATTACCCAAAAAATGGTATGTTCACTGTATTATATATTTTATACATGCCTATTAACATATATAAATATATTATATTTTAAAATTCTCTTGTATACCGAGAATGTATTTTAAAATCCCTTATCATATTAGGGGTATTTTAAATATTTATTCGAGTCAACATCGTGCTGCATGCTGAGATCCCTAAATAAATATTTAAAATCTTAAAATATAAAACCCATTCAAAAATTTTCTTATAAAACAGGAGGCATTTTAATTATATATTTGGGTTGACATCATGTTATGTACCGAGATCTCCAAATAAATATTTAAAATCTCAAAATTTTAAATTTAGTCTACTCTAAAATGTCCCTGCGAGATAGGGGACATTTTAAATATTTATTCAGGTTGACATCACGCTGTATACTGAGATTCCCGAATAAATATTTAAAATTATCAAAAAAAATATTATTTCATTATGATGAATATAACAATCTTCTTTTCAAAGTATATGCAGGTAATCTTTTAAAAGTTTAAGACATCACCTTCTCCAACATACAAAGAATCAAAGGTCAAGAAAGAGACTTTTATGATTCACACTCCAACAAATTAGGTCAGAACAGCTTGAAGTCTTTCAACATCATGAAGCATAAGGTTTGAATGGGTGTAAAAGGTCGGATCCAATATGCCCAAATATGGCCAGATCGCTGGTAGCTCTGTGTACTCAACATGCCATAAGAAAGATCATAGTAATGGAACCCCCGCTTCATCAACCCGTCAGTAGGGATTATAGAAAGTATGAGGGGTAATTTGACTCAACAAGTTCAAGTGATCATTATCTATCAAATTCTCTTAATCGATTGGAGAATCAAATTTCTAGTGGAAGGAGGAGTTACGAACAACTATTGAATACTCGTAGGCTCTAAATTTTCAACCATAAAGGAGAACTCCAAATCTACCAACTTCAATAAATTCAACATTGGGAAGCATATTTTTAGTAGCTCAAGTCTAAAGCTTGAATGGGTATAAGAGGTCGAATCAAACAAGACCAAATATGACAGGATCAATGGCAGCTCCATCTACTCAGCACGCCATAAGAAAGGTTGTAGTAGAGTAACCCATATTTTAACAACCAAAGGAAGAAGATATATCAAATCTTAGCTATTCTAATCTGATGAACTCAAGTGACTCAGATTAAAGTCTCCTTAAGTGGTTAAGGATCAAGATACTACCATATTTGATAGTGTCAATCGAATCTGAAACCTATAAATCCTTTGATAGATCCATAAAGAATCAAGTGAGGATTAAAGGAATTCTTCTTCAACAAGTCTGTCAAAGCACAAAACAAACGACTAAATAAAATAGCCTATTATTCACATAAAGTCTAAGGCTGAACTATGAGGATTCCATCATCAACAAGTTCATTATACATAAAGCTCTGGATTGATGAATTTTTTCCACCGACCAGATATAAACCTAAGGATTTAGATCGCTGGCATATACTCCTTCATCAAGCCTGCCAAAGTAAAAAGCCTAGGACCAAAGGTACAAAAAAATCACCTAATAAGTCGGTAAAGATGAGTCAGGTAATTCTTCATCAATGTCCACAACACAAAGCAAAGGGCAGAAGGAATTAAATTCCAAAAACTCAAGATGAAACTATGAAGAGTATAAGTACTGATTTTAACTTAGGATCAAAGTTATAATGCTCAAAACTATCCTTAAAAATTAGGAGCATTTTAAATATTTATTTGAATCGACATCGGGCTACATGTCGAGATCCTCAAATAAATATTTAAAATTATCTACAACATCATCAACACAACTCAGAGTACAACTACATAAGTCATAAGAGTAGTAAAAGTACAACTCATCAATAACTAAATTTATGAAATTACTTTATTTTATTCATTCAGAATTAATATACAAGTTTATAAATCTCATTCTCTTATAAGTTTACATCAACCAACAAAACAAAAAAGGATACAATGTCCTTCATAGAGAACTAAAATCTCACCTAAATTTATGCCTAAAAAGGAAGTCGACATCTTTGCTTTACTCCTTCCAAAGATCATGTATTATGCACTTCTAGAACATGCACAAAACATTAAAAGTGTCAGTAAGAAAGATAAAGATTATGTTGATATATATAAAGTTACAAAGGAAAGGTGTACCTGAATAAAGGTCTTCTATAGTAGCTAACGAACTGGTGTCCCGCTTTTGAAACTTGTGTAGGGCAACAAAAGTGTCAATAAGTAGCTAAGGAAAGAAAGAAACTATAATAACAAAAAAAAACATACCTGAGCCAAAAGCCTCTAGTGGTAGCTAACTAACTTGATCATATTCCTGTAGTAACCTACAAAAGACATAAAACATCATCATCATAAGCATTATTTAAGACTAAAAACGAAAAGGAAAAGGGCATACCTTAGCTGAGATAACTATAGAGAACATGAAATGATAGAAGACCCGCTAATCGATGAATCTATAAAGCACTAGCAAATTCTTAATGATACAAGCAGTTATATGGTAGAAATATTATATTCATATATGATTGCATAAATGATGAGTGTTGAGTACATATGAAAATGCTAATGGCTAAGGTAAAATTGGTGCCAAAAGGAGAAAAAAAGGTGATGGTGCTATATACTATCATTAATCTATGAAGTAACACTCTAAGAATCTGAGTATGAAGTACTCTATCACTATCCCATAAATATCTACTTGACCAAGAGTGGATATATACTCTATACTGAAGATTACAAATACATCTAAAGATCCACAAAGGTATAGAGATAGATTGTTGGAGATCCACTAAAGAAACCCGAGTGTGACATCCAAGCAAATTTTTGGAGATCCACTAAATGAAAATCTTAGTGTGACATCCAAGTAAACTTTTGGAGGTCCACTAAATTAAAATCTTAGTGTAACATCCAAGCAAATTGTTTGAGATTCACTAAATGAAAATCTTATTGTGACATCTAAATAAATTTTTAGAGATCCACTAAATGAAAGTCTTAGTGTGACATCCAGATCAGATATCTAGATATCCATAAAGTTAATCAGCATACAACAAATATGATTCACTCCAAATGCGAACGACATTTATTAGGGGGCATTTATTAACCTCTACTAGCAAATCCAAAATAAACAAAAAAGAGAAGCTTAAAAGGTGCATACCTCTTCCATGAATCCCAAAAAATTCATTGAAATACTTGTGCATGCAGCATTGATTGAGTCTATATCCCAAAAATACTGCTCATATTCTACGATGAATAACCTCTCTATATAATTAAAATGAACTCGAGTCGCATCCCTTCTTCTTCTTCCACGAGCACAAGAGTCGAAGCTTACCTTCACTCTATTTATGAGCTCCTTCCAGCCTCTGACTTTCCCTGATCAACTCATCCGACTACAGCAAGCCTCACGATCTGCTTACCTGAACTCCACCAAACTTCTTCCTCCGATCACCACATCCGACCCCTAGTCCGACCTCAATCTTACCTTCTCCTTATTCCTCCAGTCAACCTTGCTTGGTTTGTAAGCCTCCGAGAGAGAGGGAGGGAGGGAGATATATATATATATATATATATATATATATATATATATATATATATCTTCCTCCTTACTTAAGCCGATCTCTTCCCTGCTTCCATCTCCCTAGTGCCTGTAACAGATCTCCATAAGGGATAGGAGCCAAAATCCTTGCAAAACTTATGACATACCATCACCTCATACTCTACTTGATCTCCAGTTAGCAAGCCGAAGCCCATTGACCTGCATACTCGTCGATCTGCCCAATCCCATTTCTGAATCCAAGCCCTGTACCCATCAACCCCTCTACTTATTCTAAAGCCCAAACCCATCATCCACCTAAGCCACATAAAATCAGCCTATGGCCCACTTCATTACAAACACACTTTAACCCACTCCAAAATCCATTCAATAAGTTCTTTTTATTTATTTATTATTATTATTATTCAATATTATGGTTTATTAACTCTTGTATTAGCTAATGTAATTCACCTTCATTATTAGCTTTATGTACATTTATGTATGTATTTGTGTGTGTTTGTGGGAGGAAGACCAAAAGAAAAAAGAAAGAAAGAAGGGGTTTCAAAAAAAAGGTGAGAAAATACAAAAAAAGAAGAGAGATTTTGTCTACTTTGTCGTCATCTTCTTCGCCACTCGCAAAGGTATAATTTTCGAACTCAGAAATCCCGCTATCGAGGCTAGCGATGAGCCGGCAAACCCCTACGTGCTCACATAGCGTAGTAGGGAGGGAAACCGGTACGACGCTAGCGATGAGGTGGGTAGTCCCCGTAGCGCTCATGTAGCTTAAGGGAGACAAAAATAAGTACCCGCACTCTGCTATGTACCTATGGGAAAAGTAAATTGTAATCATTTAAACAGGTACCGAAGACCCCTAAGAGCTCATATAGCATCTTAGGGATTGAAGAAAGAGCAACTACGATGTCTACACACATCTACATGAAACACTCATGTAGCGTGGAGGAGAAGGTTGCCTCTTTATTTTTCCCCTAAACGGGGGAGTCGCCGGGAGGCTGCCGAAATTCCGACTTAAGACACAGTGGACTTGAGCAAAATTTGGACTTACATGGGACCTAATTTGGACAACAAGGACTTGAACAAATTTTGAACAAATGAGGACATGCTTTGGACTTAAATAAACAAATACAAGGGGCTTAACATGATTATAATCAAATAAGCAAATGACTTAAACTAAACTCAAGCAAGAAGAGCTTGAACTTGCTACCTGAATAAACAAAAGTGAATTTGAATGTGGGCCAAAGCTTACAACAATAAAGGATGTGCTTGAATTCAAACTCAAATGAAAAAGTAGAGGACTTGAACACTCACAAAAGACTTGAACAATTTAAACTTGGGCAAAAACTTGAAAGGACCGTGAAAGACTTGTGGACTTCAACATAACTTGTAACAACATATTTTCAAGCAAGGATTAAATGGAGAAATTCAATAGTAAGCACATGCTTAACAAAACAAAGTCTTCAATGAGCATTAAAGAATTCTCATTTCAATTGAGAAACCAATTCATCATGCATGGCTCAAGTCATCTTTATATGACACCTAGGAATTTGTCACATTCAAACTGGATAATCTCCTAGCAACAATATAAATATCTTCAAATGAAGATCACCATACTGGTCAAAGCACAATCATCAATAAAATGAATTATTATAAAATCATGAGTTACTTTGACTAGTGCAATTAATAATGCACTTATAAGTGACTACAAGGAGCATGTAAACAATAATAGTTCACTAGCCAACATGCATGAAATGATTACTGATGAATGTATCAGTGCCTTTATAATAAACAATAACAGAGATACTACAAAGATTGCCCATCCTCCATGAATAAAGATACATATACATTATGCTATTTACAAGTAATGAAGCATAACTCTAAAATCATCCTTGAGCAGAACCCAACTTAACCATGCTAGTAAAATGGGTAGAAATTATTGCAGCATCTAAAGACATGGAAGAATTGGTGAGGAATGTCAATTTTCTGATAATCAGTGTTAACTTACAGAGGAGCAAATATCTTTTGCCATTATATCACCTATAAATGATGGCATTTGATGTGTAACATTCACATTAGCCATGCATGCAACCATCTACTTGTATGTTAAAGTAGAAATGCTCACAAGCAATGGGACTAATAGGGACACTTGTGAATGATACATCACCTCTACAATCAACCACCATTCAATAGTCAATGAATGTGCCAGTCAATTGTAAGTAAAGGGGGATGATACGTAATAAATACAAATACCCGCGGGTTGTTGTAGGAAGATCTATAATACATACAACCTCTCTATGAATACAAATGTATGTACAACATGCCACCTATGGGTAGATATAGAAAGACTTCAATAATTACAGTATCATGTAGTCAATTTCAGTCTGCAAATGAATATATCTACCTCCAGCAATAGTGGATATATTGTATGGGCCAAAGATCACAACAAAATGCATACAGAATGTGAGAAATGCAAGTTCCTACGAGCTTTTGCAGGAAACTCGCTATATATTTAACATGCCATTTGTAAGAAGCATGCTAAGGAACTATACTAGATATCAATACCTACTAGTAAAAGCAGGAGATTCATTAATACACTACAATCTACATGCAGAGAGTAACGAATAGTGTACGACAGTCTACCTGTATAAAGCAATAAAAAAATCTATTTAGAAGCTAATACGTAACGCCACCTAATACACAACATCTATGCAATCGGACAGAAGGAGCTTAAAAATATTCCAAAAATATCCTCACATATGCATCGTAGTTTGTATACACATAGGTAAAAAAGCGGTAAATGCAATCAACAAACCTACATGAGCCCCGACGAGCATGTCGTAGGTAAACATGTGACGTCTAGGGATGCTACGCAGGTCAATAAATTTGAACTCAATCTTCCCAAGTAGGTACATAGGAGTCGATCTGGTTCAATAAATAATTATAAAATACCCCCAAATACTCGTATGGTTCCCAACAAGCATGTTAATGGTACATACGTGGCGTTTAGGGATGCTGCGTAGGCTAAATGATGAATCTAAGTTCGAATTTAATCCTTTAAGATACGGTTCAAACTATTAAATAAATATACGATCATGAGGTCGACCGGAATATTTATTTTAATAAATTCATATTAGGCCTTCAAGACCTTTTATAAGAAAGATTCATCGATAAAATTATTCAACCGCATGGGCTCCGGCGAGCATGTTATAAGTATACACGTTACGTCTAGGGATGCTGCGCGGGTCAATAAGTGAATTCAAGTTTGAACCTGATCCTTCTAAACCGATCAATGAGACTCGATATGATTTCAACCATCAAACAAATATATGATTGTGGAGACCACTATATTTGTCTTAATACATTCATATTAGGCATTCAAGATATATAACAATGAGAATTCACTAATAAAGGCACACTATGATGAACCTGATCCTTTCGACAAATTGATAGAGTTGACAGGATTAATCAAAAAATGGAAAAAATCTTAAACACCTCGATGATGGCTGCGTTGAATAGAAAATCTCAACCGGAGGATCCATTCTAAATATTTCAAAATGCCATCCCAAATACCCATGAAATCCAAACTTCCAAAAATCTCAATTCCAAAAATTTAAAATTGAAATTCAATAAATCAAGCACTTAAAGAAAAATCCATCTACCATCTGCAATAGTTTGCCGGGGTGGACAAGTTGAAAATTATTTTAGCTCACACAAAGCTAATGCCTAGTTAAAAATATCACTATGATCTATTCTCAAATAATCTCTTGCCAATAAGGATGTGGTACGTGTCCTCTGACCAATGATTTTACCGCCAAATGGCACAACAGGATAAATGATTATGACCAAGGGCCCCCTGAACCAAGTGATTTTGCTGTAAAATGGTACCATGAGATACCAATTATGGACAGAGCCAACATGTCCCTTAGTGGTATCAAATTCTTGAGATATGAATCAATAGAATACAATCGATAGGGCATAAAGCTCTCTGTTAGCTAAGGTGGATTCAAATTTGTCCCCTTAGACAAATATTCACCCTAGATCTACAAGGACCCCTTGGACGAAGCAACAAATCGTTGCTGACAAAGATCATTCTATCAAGTTGGGTCAACTATCATCTCTAACTAAGCAGACCAGGGACCATGATTGTTTGGAATGACAAAACCATCAGATCTTGATCATGTCCATCCTCTATTCCCCCGCCATCCGCTTTAAGTATATGATGGTAAAATTTTAAAATTTAAATATTAATCCTTCAAATCCCAACCCATGTTGTTACTATATGCTAGATACACGTATCTCCTACGTATCGGATCGACGATTAGCCTTAATTGAAAGTTCTCTTTCATTATAAGGAGGGGTAATTAACTATAGGGGCTTGCGCCTATAGGAAACCAGAACTCATATCATAAAGTCCTAACAAAATGAGGGAGAAATCTCTGGGTATTATCTTATCTACAAACTCATCTGCCTTCCAAAATTTATCCCAGAACTTAAATCCGTTAAAACTCCCTCGCCTAAAAAAAGCAACATGGGCGGAGACCGGGGATGAATTTTCAGAGCCAACAGCTTCTTTTACTTAAAAGCTTTCATAATCTTCCCCATTTTAATAACTGACATTTTCAGTAGCATCTTTATCCCAAAATTATTCACCAGGCATATAGAAATCTAGAGGTGGCTTATACAAGTTTAAGTGATGGCTCCCATCAAGTAGCACTTTGTCCCATATATGATTCAAGAGGTGACTACGATGGCATAACACTTTGTATTGTGTGGCACTTAGTTCCCATCTTCTCACCGATGTATTACTCTAATATCATTTATAACAGCTCAAACTCTTAACTATTGAGATATTGTCCGCTTTGGCCAAAGGGCCTCACAATTTTGTCCAGTTGGTGTAACTTCTCAGGAGGTCACCAATCCCAGCATTTTTAGGGGATGAGAATATTTTTAACTGCGGAGTTTCTTATTGAAATTCCAACAATTACACCAAAATGCACCTCAATGTTTAAGAGTTCAGTTTCTTTTACTCAACGAGTTTCACATTTTTTATTCAAGAGATTATTGTATTAAAAAATAATTTTAGAAAGCAATAAAAAAGTCGCCTCAAATGAAGCCTAAATAAAAAAAAAAGTGACTATCATTAACTAAAAAGGCAAGGGCTATAATGCAAGCTTGAATACATCAATTTGGCCAAAGAAGCGTACAAATAGAAGGAAAATAACCTTCGCAAAGAGGAAGATCTTGTTAGTTGTCGTCATCGTTACTTCCGATCGAACAAATGAAACGCGACGAGGTGTGATTTCATATCTGAAAGAAAGAAATTTCATCTAAGGAGGTGAAGAAGTTATTTAACGACTCATTCAAAACTCTGCCTAACTACTTGTCACATGAAGGAGATGAAGCTGAAGAGCAACAAACAATGGAGACGGGGAAAAACAAACCTAGCAAATCTACTGCTTTGATTTTGCTCTCCCTCTCTCTCAAGCTTTGCCTACTAGCCAACGAGCCTTTTAATTTTGAAGTGTTACAAAATGGATGAGCATTTAATGGAGAGATGAAATTATTAAAAATAAAATAATATTTTCAGTAATATTTCAATAAACGATAAAAAATTAAAAATAAATATATGCCAACATAAAATAATGCAAATAAATTTATTAAATAATCAAACCTTACAATAACTTAAGGAATTAATGAGGGCAAAAAAAAAAAAGGTAGAAAATGATTTAATGAAATTTTTGGGCAAAAAATATTATGAAAGAGGAATTTCAAATCTTACAATAAGAATGGATCTCATGGATTGATGAGGTGTAGTAGGGATCTAATTAATTTTTTTTTTTTTTAAATAAAGGCATTTAATAGATGGGTTTCCTAACATAAAATTCCTGAGAGATTTGAATTTTTTGTATGGGAGTAAGTTGATTAATTAACTTAATTAAACTCCAAAAGGTTAATTAAAACACTTAATAATTAGTTAATACAACTCGAGCTTGAGCATGATAAACTCAGCTCATGAGCAAGTTATTAGGTCGAGCTCGAGTAAGCTCACAAGCCGGCAAGACTTGTTTGCACACCTAATCACAGCGGCTTGCAGTAGACTAATTAAATTCTTTGTAAAACCCATTACATAGCTTAAATAAATCAGTTAAATTGGCAGCTTATGCTTCAAATTAGAATTAAATGGCTCCAGAATTAATAGAGAACCAGTTCCTCCCACTGATCTAATAATTTCAGCTCTCCTCGTATTCCTGTGAATTTTCACAGAAAATCTACATCATCCACCAGAATCGTTTATACTAGTTAAAAATACACAAAAAAGAGAAGGCATTAAACCGTTATGAGGCCATGTGAAGAAAAATACATAAAGAGCCCTAAAAAGTAACATTTAAGAAATCTCAAGCAAGGTGTAATTGAATTTTGTCATGGAGGGTTACCACCAGATCATGGGCATCATCCAAGAGCCTCCAAAACATCCAGTTTCCCTGCCACACTATTGCACTCCCTCATGATCTCATCCATGCTGCTGTACCTCTCTATGATTAGTTTCCTCCTCTGCAGCACAAAGGCAGCAATGGCATAGAGCAAAAGGTCATCCGTAGGTGGTGCTTGCAGCCTCATTCTACCCCACGCTGACCTCCCAATCCCTGCTCGTATTGCTGCCTGGTCGGCCCACATCACTTCCCACAGGCAAAGAGTCTGCTCCAATGTCAGCTCTCTCTCCTAAACAGAACCAATACCAACCTGTACGCAAAGAAGCAGTCTTCAGCCTGGAGCTGCTCAAGATGGTGGTAAAGATGTGCGTCCTTGGAACGGATTATCCGAGACACAATAGCCAGCTGCCTCCTGATGCCAAGCTCATCAAGCCGAAAGTTATGCCGTGCCTTCTTCATGAAACCAACGAAACACCAAAAGGCTTCACAATCGTCTTCTATCACTGTTAATATTGGTGACAGGAGATCACTCATCCCCTGACAGTAGCCTATTTCTGGGTCATATATTGCATATGCCTCGAGCGCAGCAACTAGACGAGAAGCATGGTATATCATGCATGGCTCCAGGTGATCAAAATCTTTCAACCCAACAGCTTTGGCATATCGCTTTGCAGCCACCTCAGATATGCCAGCTTGTGTTGGGGAATAGATAACCCACTCAGGATCAGCTCTGATCGCATCGAGTCGGACAATTCGCTGCCATGTTCTAAAGTCTTCGATTGTCCGATTGGAATTATCGATTTTGAGGGAAGCACTATTGGTTAGTTTGGAATAAGATTCTCCAGTTCCAAGTATTTCAACTGAGTGATCAGAATCAGATGAGTCTGTTCCGGCAAGGAAAACATCTAAATGAGTGATCACACTATGGCCATCTTCCCCTCCCAAATTACTGTTAGCGTCTGGACTCCTGTCATATACTGGTCCATCTTCATTGCCACTCCATAAAGAAAGAGAGAACGCTGATGTTCCATATTCAGAGATTTTTGGAGAATATGGATCCTCGATAAGATCAAGCCACGCTTCACTATATATCTTGTCTAAGGTCAGCAATGAGTTCCCCTGATTGGAAAAGTTTGAGATCTTACGGCATCTTATCCTCAGGTTCTCATATTCTATCCTGTATGGCAGTAAAAAAAAAGACAAAAAGTCATGGTTCAACTCTACCCTAATGGAAAAATAAACAGACACTTGTAATTCCTAATTGCCAAAATAAACTAATCTATCACATTATATAAATCACTTGAGTGCAATTAATGCTACACTTCATGTACTGCGCTACACTTAATATACTCAAGAAAAAAAAAAAAACCAGTTCAAGTACCTCTTCCGCACTTTAACTGCATTCCTTTCCATCTCTGAGCTGTTTAGATCATATCTGTAAAACCAAAGCAACAGAGTTCAGAAGCATAATCTTATTGGCAACTTGATTATGTTGTAACATAGACAATGAAGAAATAACAAGATGCTGTCATAGCAGCATTTTTCTTGAAGTTGAAGGTGAGCATTGATAAACAAATATATAGGATTGTTCAGCATTCCATCCAAACATAGCGTGTAACGACTACAGAAATTTCAAGAGTTTAGGATAAGAAGGAACTGATTATATGATTTCATTCTGTTATAATTGATTAATTCTATGAACTATATAATAAAGCCTTTATATAAGCATACCATTGCTCGCATATTAGGAAAATAATCACAAATATGGAATATAATAATGCTGGCAACATAAGAAGTCAAATATTAAAAATTCGTTTTAAAAGAAAATAATGCTTAGGTCACACAAATTTAAATTACTGGGCAATGTCATTAATTTTACATTGGGATGATTTGTTTGACTTTAGATGCGTTTAGTGAGGCAAACCATCCAAGATAAGTAATTTTACTAATCTTATTCTGCAAACCTAATATCATTTGTAGCCTTACTAAGCTTTTCTCTTGATATAACAAACATTAATTTTCTTTCCCTTAGCATTAGTTTTTTAATAGTTGTAATCATGTTTTGTCTCACATTTTACGACTACAACGCAATGTATCTTAAGATGCGTCTGGCATTATATTTTCAAGATTTTTCATGTCGCTTTATTTGTGTTTTATAATGTCCATCCATCATGTTGCCTCCATACACTTCGTAAATTTCTACCAAAAGATTTATTTAGACTTGATTCAAGTTTAGCCAAGTCCTACACATTACAACAGCATATCTCACAGTCAGTCACAGAGACGTTGGAACATTAGAATAGTGCGAATATAGGACACAGAGGTTTGCTAGCATATAATAGTTGGAGTACAGGAAAGGTTAGCCAGTAGATATTTTTTTCAAAATGATATGCAGTATCTTTTATGATGCTCAATTCTTTCAGATTGTTTCAACATTTTATTCAATTTTTGCAAGAATGTCAGTGATATAGTGCAGACAACAAATCAAAAGACCATTACACAGACAAGAATAAGGCAACTCTTTAGCTAATCTTAGCTCGCACTAAATTAAGTTGAAATTTTATCGTACATTGTGGAGTCACCGGTAATTCAACATGCCAAGTACCTTAAAAGAAGAAACAAATAACTAAATTTGCTCCAATGTTTTCCATGTCTTTGGAAAGCTTTACTCTATCATACGCAGCAAAACGGGGAACGTATTTCCAGCACTCCATTTGGCCAACCAAAGTAATTGCCGTAAAAAAAGCCATGTGCTCAAACACTAGTGATGTTAGAAGAAATTTAGGATAACTAGGCAACCAAAACTTGTTCTGGACATTTTTTTTGTTGTGCTTGTTGAGTGTATGTATGCTAAACTATCTTTGCACATAAAATAAATTTTCAGACACTTCGTATATCACAATTTTAAGATTTATAGTATCGAAGGACATTTATCTGCTGTGTACTGGGGTCAATTCCATCTTCATGCTTCATGGTTGAAAAGTCAGCAATGCCATAACGAATTTATCATTTTTCGTCAAAATAAACATGTTTCTTTAGTCTATCATTTTGAAGTCCTTCAATTTGGCATCGCTGAACACAATATATGCAAGCCTTAGACCACTATTGTACATGGTGGACTTTCAGGTCACTTGTCGCACATCATATGACTTGATATTAGAAATCTTAGGATCTAGGAAATCATGATGCAGATCAAATTTGAAATATTTGAATTTATGCATTCAGATTCAAGTTCCCAATCCATAAACCCTTAAATTAGACAACTTTTAACACAAAAGATAATTTATTAGACAATCTATTAGAAATAAAGAACAGAAATCAAGAGGCTTGGAAAATCATAGGCTAAATTGAAAATCATGTAAATAATCATGTCGCAATAAAAAATCAGATTATACCAACTTTGATAAACTCAATCACATATACATACCAATAACAAGAAATTAGATATTATTAAAACAATGGTGAGAGATCATCAAAAAGTAACATAAAGAGTCCCATGACTGTATGAGGATGTAACTTCCCCTAAAAATTTTCAATCTCCACTTGCACTAGGAGAGTTTAGAAGAAATAACATCTAATAAAAATTTTATAAATCTAAGCAGAAAGTAGAATGTTTTGCACATGCCTCTAAGCTCCATATTCATAAATAGAAAGCCTCCCTAAGTTATAATTTAAATAATCAAAGGATAAGCCGACAATCTTATCCGGAAGCTGAGAGAATCATAAGAATGACACAACTGCCAATATCCAATAACAGAAGCTATAACATCAATAGAAACCTTGATGGTGAACCATCATGATCTAATAATAAACTGCTAAAGACCAAATCCTACGAGTCAAATGCACATAAAAGAAGCATGCAAAAAACAAAAGCTGGTAATTGAAAGTCTAATAACAAAAGTATTCCAAACAACTACATACTTACTATGAAGATGTCCTAACGGCTGAAACTAGTTCAACAAAATAGAGACGTGACGACCCAAACAGAAAAACCTCTAAAGCAGTCAAACAAAGATGCTCCAAGGATGAACCAAGAAACAAGAAAAATCATAAAATACAACCCATTCTCTTAAGAAACATCATAGACATGTTTACCGCTACTAAATAAAAGTTACAAAACTAATATTCTACTAATAAGACTATTTTTTGTACATGGCGAGTGCCAAGGCACAAATTTGATACAGGAGGGAATGAAACCCAAGACAATAGTAACAACTTCAAATATCTTTACCAATTAAGCAAGCTCATACCACAAAAAACAATAAGCCAAGATTTAAAATTGTACAATCGGGTTATAAGACATTTTCTTTTCATGAGGCAAGACATAAGCCTCTAGGAATTTTAAAGCGTAACAAACAAATTAAACTAGTAAAGTAACTAAAAATATGAAAAATAAAGCATTTGAAAGTAATCCTCTCTATAACTCGATACAAAGTAACAAGAAGTTCAAGATAACAAGAAGTCTAGAATAAGCAAATAAACATGTTCTGCAATAAATTAGTATGGTTTAGGACTCCAAAATTTAAAAATTTATCCCACTCCCATCCATTAGAGGGTCTTTGTTAGAATCATCACCATAGTTGATTGCTTTTTCGTATCCCTCATGCTCACTTGAATCAATATTCTCCTATTCTTCTTCAATCATATTCCTCTTCCCTAATAAATATAATCCAATAAAAGTATTAAATAAAATAAAAACTATAGTAGCCCTTAAGAATTTCTATTATATAAAATTATATACTGATCTTTTTCTATTACTTTCCTGTAAACTTTTATTATTATTGTTCCTTCCTCCATAAAAAAAGCATTGGGATAATCCTTTAAAGTTAATAATGCAACATGGGCTTCGGGATGCTATCGTGCACACCTCATTAAATGTGTCTTAAGGCGCATCTCAAATAATTAAGGCACACCTAAAATAATTAAGGCATACGCCTCTTTCTCCCATTATGAGATGTAAGCCTCAAGGCACTTTGCAAGAGTCTTGCATTAGTGCATGTGGGCTCCGAAAATTCCATATTGTGTGTCCGGCCTTTCTGCGCCATCGGTCTCTTTTGCTTATTTGTTTTTGACGACGACAGAGAGTTTTAACGAGGTTCCAGGTAAATTTTCAGAAGGCATATTAGGTTTTAGATAAGACACTACCCAGAGATTTTTCCATCATTTTATGACTTTTTTATTTGAGTTTTGGATACATATAGGCGCAAGTCCCTATAGTTAATTATCCCAACCTGACAGAAGGTATCTTATCGGCAACCATAGGTTGCTTCATCCAGGAATCTTTTCCAATCTTCCAAAAATTCGACTAAGTCAAATATTTTTGAGAAAATTTTGGTAGTCTCCCGGAGTCCCCTCCCCGGCATCAGGAAGTAAGGAGGGTACTTGCCCTTTCAAATCCACCCAACCGGAAAGATAGTCAACGACCGAGGGCTTCAGGATTGGGTCAGGTAATTGGTCTTCAGAAGCTTTAATTGATGAAGATTCGTCTTAGATCGAGTGGTTGCGGATGATTGTCGACGATTGTCAATTGTCAATGCACAATTGAAGATCCCTTTTCCCTTTCTTTTTTTAATTACATTAATTGGTTAAATGAACTTTAATTGAAATTAAATTTTGGTTTAATGTTTGTTCAATTTAATTAATTCCAAGTTAAACCAGTTAATTGCATGTTTCTCAAATCTTTCAAAAATTTGGCTAAGTCCAGAATTTTCAAATAAATTTCGGCAGCCTCCCGACATCCCCTCCCCGATACCGGAAGATAAAAAGGGCACTTGCCCTTTTAGCAAAACTCGGCAGTAGCGAATCAACAACGAGGAGATTAGGAAAGCGATTGAGTCTTCAAGTCTTCAATCCCTTGGCCGGATCAACTCACGGCCAAGGGCTTTGGGGGACCGTATCAACCCCGAGACTTCCTTCAAATCTTACTGCTGTCGTACCCATTGAAAATCCTCTCACCTCTCTTTTCTTTCTTTTTTTATATTATATAATTATATATTATATTAAAATAATATATATATATATATATATATATATATATATATATATATATATATATATATATATATATATATATATATATATATATATATATATATATATATATATATATATATATATATATATTATAATATAAAAATTTATTTTAATATAATATAACATTATATTATAATATTATAATGTTATGTTAAAATGTTATAACACTATATTAGTATAACATTATATTATATTGTTATATTATACTATTATACTAATATAGTAATTATAATATAACATTATCTCTCCCTCTCTCTCTCTCTCTCTCTCTCTCTCTCTCTCTCTCTCTCTCTCTCTCTCTCTCTCTCTCTCTCTCTCTCTATATATATATATATATATATATATATATATATATATATATATATATATATATATATATATATATATATATATATATATATATATATATATATATATATATATATATAAAATAGAGAAGTTTAGGGCCGGAGCGGAAGGCGGGCATCAGAGACTGACGTCGGGTTGGAGTTGCGACAGGAGACAAGTGTTGGGTTGGCGGTTGGAGGGAGTTCGGCCGAAGTAGGTGCTAGCCGGCGGCACGGGTGCAGGTCGGGTCGGCTAGGGCATGGTGGGTTTGATTGTTGGAGCAGATGGAGGCCGACGGGATCAGGAGGAAAGGTACGACCGAGAGCACAACTATCTTCTGAAATCCTTCCTTTTCTGTGTACCTGTGAGAGTGAATGAGAGGGGCCTTCAGTTTTGTGTTGCAAGTGCTGGTGGTTGGCGATCGTTGGACATGGTTGTGTGCAATCGTGGGGATCATGGTCGGTCGGTCGTTTTGTCCGATTCGTTGTTACAGTCAACAGGGCATGCCTCAAAGTGCTCAATTTTAAGTAATGCAATAAATTATTAAAATAAAACATTTCTAAAATTTCTCAATTAATTCATCCTAAAACACACATCTTATGTTTTTTATGGCTATAAACTTTGAGGTTTGCATCATGCTTAGATATTTTAAATTGCACATAAAT
Organism: Dendrobium officinale; assembly: GCA_019514585.1. Classification (NCBI taxonomy): domain Eukaryota; kingdom Viridiplantae; phylum Streptophyta; class Magnoliopsida; order Asparagales; family Orchidaceae; genus Dendrobium; species Dendrobium officinale. The sequence continues at coordinate 37,073,722 of CM033687.1, forward strand.
ATACATGATATTTTATTTAGAATAATGTAATTAATTGTCATAAATATATCATACAGATTGAGATGAAAGCTGAGTAGTCAGTGTCATAATTATTAGCTTTATGCCATCTATCCATCATAAGATGTTTGAACCATGCTCATGCTCTTTGAGTGAAGCTACATGAGGTGACACTCTATCCTACGGATCTTTACTATTTCTAATTATATTATCCTTATTCCTTACTAAAGCACTTTTTTATTAATCCTTTATTAGTTATTAATTTATAGACATTATACAACATCTTTTGGATTACTCAAATAACATGAGCATAGGTTACATCATGATACTAATGTTTCTCAATATCAATTTGGATTCAAGTCGGGTAGGTCTACTATAGAAGCTATACATTTATTGAGAGATTTGATGCAGAAGTATAGAGAGAATAAGGAGGATCTTCATATGATATTTATTGATTTAGAGAAAGCATAAGATAAAGTTACGAGAGAAGTTCTATAAAGAGTTCTAGAAAAAAAAAAGGTAAATAATGTTTATATTCAAGATATTAAGGATATATACGCGGGAGTTGTTACTTGTGTTCAAACACAAGGTGGTTTGACCAAGTATATTCCTATTTCTATTGGATTACATCAAGGATTAGCCTTAAACCCATATATTTTTTCTTTAATCATAGATGTTCTCACTAGACATTTACAAGAGAATGTACCCTGGTGTATGATTTTTGTTGATGATATTCTTCTTGTTAATAAGACTAGAGAGGGAGCTATAGGTAAACTTCAATTGTGAAGATCGACCTTAGAGTCTAAAGGTTTTCATTTGAATATATCTAGAACTGAATATATGGAGTGTAATTTTAATAGTAATAGATTTAATGGAGAGATTGGACTTTGGGAGATTAAGTCATTAATAATAGTACACATTTTTGATATATTGGGTCTATTGTTCAGATTGATGGTGAAATAGATGGGGATATAATTAGCAAAATTCAAGTTGGATTGTTGAAGTGGAGAAATGCAACAAGCTTGTTGGTGATAGAGAAGCCCCCCTCAAACTAAAGAGAAAATTCTATATGATGGTGATGAGACCTCCAATGCTTTATGGTACAGAATGTTGGCCATAAAAGAGAAACATAATATTAAACTGTTGCAGAGATGACGATGCTCAGATGGATGGGTGTCTTTACTCTTAGATACAGAATACGAAATGAGCATATATGTGAAAAGGTTGGAGTAGTTCCAGTGGAAGATAAGATTAGAGAGAGTCGCATTAGATGGTTTGGTCATATAAAACGGCGGCCTTCCGATGACCCGATTAGGAAAATAGATGTATTAGATTTGGCTTATGTTAAGAAAGGTAGAGGTAGACCTAAAAAGACATGGTTAGAAAATATTAGAAATGACCTTTATTTATTAGATTTAAATGAGAATTTAACTTTTAACATGACACAATAGAGAAAAAGGAATTATGTAGCCCACCCCACGTGGTGGGATAAAGACTTGATGTTGTTGTTGTATAGTGCATCTTTTGTCATTCACTTACAATACAACAACAACAACAACAACATCAAGCCTTTGTCCCACTACATTGGGTCGGGAACAAGAATCCTTTTTCGCCATTGTGTCATGTTAAAAGTAAATCTCATTTAAATTTAATAATAAAATATTATTTCTAATATTTTCTAACCAAGTCATTTTAGGTCTACCTCTACAGTTCTTAAGTCAAATCTAATACCCCAACTTTCCTAACCGAGTCATCGGAAGGCCTCCGTTTAATGTCACCAAACCATCTAAGGTGACTCTCTCTAATCTTATCTTCCACTGGAGCTACTCCAACCTTATCTCATATATGTTCATTTCGTATCCTATCTCTAAGGATAAATTCATTCACTGACAATGCACAAATTAAAGAACAATTTTCATTATCTTGTCTTAAACACACAACTCACTCTATATCAATCTACCAAGAAAGTTTTCATGCATGTTTCCTTTTAGAATAATACATAGAATTCAAAGAGAAGTTCAGAATGCAACATGTTTTCATAGGCAAATATATACTAAAAATGTCAACCAAAGTTCATACCAACCAAGGATGTAAATAGAACGGCATGCAGTAAGTTCAAGATATTGGTTAGAGTTCTTACACTCCAAGGAGGAATGGCCAAACATCTGACCTAATGCTTGGATCAATTCCCTAAACAAAAGAAAAACAATAAAATTACTCAAATGCCACTGACAAAACTATTATAAATCAAGTATTAACAGCACAGCACAACAGACAGTATAAACTACAGTATATGGTGGATAAAGGTCGAAGAGAGTAAGCGCATACTCTATTTCTGGCCTTCTTCAAAAACTTGATGCCACCATCACGAAGCCTTCCATTTGCTGCAAATAGACTATTCCAACAACGGCGAGAAAGTGCTGATCGTTGTCTTTTCCTTTGAGACCATGGGGATTTTAGATTACCTCTGAAAGAAAAAAAACCTCATAAGAAAATCTCTAAATTAGAAAGAAAGCTTAAGAAAAAGAAGGAACAACATACAATCTTAGGTTTCGGTCAAACTACAAAATGGCCAGCAGTCGTTTAAGATAAATTGAGAATGAACAGAATATCAATACACTAAAAATCAAGGAATAATGGTTAATCTAGACATGGAACAGGAAGAATCATATATAAGTTCATAGTGGGTTAGTCTGAAGGACAGAGAAACTGAAGGAGATGCGTTAGAGCAGAGAATCTGAGGAAAAAAAAAAAAGATCTATCAGGTTGAGTCCTCGACATAAACTCGACGATATGATAAAAATAAAGAAAATAAGCCTCCAAAACAGAATTTAGAGTAGCATAATTTTCTAGCAAAGATGATGGCAGAAGTTGAACTTTATGGAAAAGCACAATTTTGTTTGAAATCAGTAGCTATAAGGCAAGTAAATTAAGAAGCCAGTGAAAAAAACTACAGTTGCAAGTGATAACTAATTAGTGCGACACTACTCCATTAAATTACCTCTCCACAAAAGCATCCTTAGAATGGTTTAGATCTGTAAAAAACATCCAAGCTGTCCCACCGTGAACAAAGAAAGAAAATAAAAAAAGAGATCTTACAAATAGAAACACGATAAAATGAAAATCATTCTTCTCTCAAGAGAAAATAAGTCCACACACACAATCATTGCTGTTGTTCAACACAAAGCAGAAGATTAAACTACTGTTAGGTAAAAGGAAAAGGAGACGGGGTAGGACGTCATTAACATATGCAAATGAGATGAAAGTTCAAAGAAATTAACAAAGAACTTGCTGGTGAAGCAAAGAAGCAACATTCATAGAATAAGGAATTCAACCGTAACATACAAACCCACCGATCGGGAACTGTGGAAGAGGACATAATGAGAAGCGACCGCAATTGAATCCATGACAACGGAAGAGACGACGAGGAGGCCCGGCTTGAAGAAGAGGTGTTGGATCGTCTTAATGCTTTCATCTATTGTCTGGCTTCCTAACCCCCTATTTCAGAAGAGTCAAACGAAGTCTACTACTCTATATCAGCGTTTTGTTCTAGTCTTTTCTCCGCCGCGAAGAAAGCACGAAGCAGGCGGCGAGGGCAAGCCGGCTACCGCCGCCACTACCGGTGTCACCACAGTTATCACCGCCCACCCCCGCCGCCGATCAAGACCTCCAATCAGCTCCAAACTACCGTGGACCTCACAGAGACTTAGTCTCTTCCAGCGCTCACCTATAGAAATGGGGAGAATCCGGCCGGCACGCGGGTTGATGCATGCTCTCTCTCTCTCTTTCTCTCTCCAACTTTGGATCAGTAAAGCAAAGAAGTGGTCATGGAATCCGTGACATGTGACATAAATAAGTTTATCCCGTCGACAAAGAGAGACAACGGAAGTGAGGCTGGGATTTTGATACAACAAAAAAATATAAGTCTTTATCCCATTATGTGGGGTTAGTTACATGAATTTTTTTTTTATTGTGTCCTATTAAAAATCAAATTCTCATTTAAATCTAATAAATAAAAGTTATTCCTAATATTTTCTAACCAAGTTTTTTTTAGGTCTACCCCTACCTTTCTTAACATAAGCCAAATCTAATACCTCTACTCTCCTAACCGGGTCATCGGAAGGCCGCCGTTTTATGTGACCAAACCATCTAAGGAGACTCTCTCTATTCTTATCTTCTATCGGAGCTACTCCAACCTTTCCACGTATATGCTCATTTTGTATCCTATCTCTAAGGGTAAAGCCACTCATCCACCTAAGCATCCTCATCTCTATCACACTTAACTTAGTATTATGCTTCTCTTTTAATGGCCAACATTCGGCACCATAAAACATTGTAGGCCTCACTACCATCTTATAGAACTTTTCCTTAAGTTTGAGGGGTACATTTCTATCACATAACAAGCCCGATGCATTCCTCCACTTCAACCATTCAACTTGAATTCTGCTGATAATATCCCCATCTATTTCACCATCACTCTGAACAATAGATCCAAGATATCTAAAACGTGTACTCTTATTAATGACTAGATCACCCAAAGTCACAATCTCATCACTAGGTATATTACTACTAAAATTACACTCCATATATTCCGTTTTAAATCTACATACTCAAGCGAAAGCCTTTATACTCTAAGGTTGACCTCCATAATTCAAGTTTACCTTCAACTCCCTCTCTAGTCTTATCAACAAGAAGAATATCATCAGCAAAAAGCACACACCAAGGTACATCCTCTTGCAAATGTCTAGTGAGAACATCCATGACTAAAGCAAAAAGATATGGGCTTTAAAATCCTTGATGTAACCCAACCAAAATAGAGAAATACTTGGACAATCCACCTTGTGTTTGAACACAAGTAATAGCTCCTACATACATATATTTAATGATTTGAATATAAGCATTATTGACTCCTTTCTTTTCAAGAACTCTCCATAGCAGTTCTCTTGGAACTTTATCATATGCTTTTTCTAAATCAATAAATATCATATGTAGATCCTCCTTATTTTCTCTATATTTCTCCATCAAACCTCTTAATAAATGTATGACTTCCATAGTCGACCTACCTGGCATGAGGCTGGGATTTTGATCTTATGCAAAAATAAATAAAAATTATATTTCAAGAGAGTTTTATATCCTCAAATTACCTTTCTTTGGTTTGAAATTGTTTGGACCCATCAATTATAAAATCATGAGCCTTAAATAATAGTTTTTTTATATAAAAAAAACATGAATACATTCATAAAAAGAACAGTACAAGGGAAAACCACATAGGTGGCCACATCAAGAGATTATAAGAAAATGGTAAAAACAAAGTAAAGACCAACTAGGATAAGGGTCGATAAAGTCGGACTCAGACTAGCTTCGGGTTGCCAGGGCGGGGCCATCCACTGGACAAAGTAAATCAAAGGACTGACCAGGTTGCCAACCAACCCTGGCCATCCACTATGCTTGCAGCAAGTTGCTTCCTCATCATCCATATCAGAACCACTTGAATAGAACCAACACACCAACGAAGCATTCCAGCAATAAAAAACAACCAAAACAACAACCCAAATACCATAATCAGCGACCACGCCTGCCCCAGCCACGAGACCTACCACGAGATGCAACAGAAACAAGAGGCTGATCGCGCAGTAAATTAAAAGAATTCTTAGGATCCCCATGACCGATTGAATCCACAGAATCAGATCCAGATTCAGAAGCCGAATTAGAACTATAATCATGAAGCCAGTCCAGATGAACCCGCAAATCAATGCCCGAATTATCCTTAACATTATACAATAAACCTTGAGGCTCCATAAAAGTGACAGGAACATCAACAAACTCATTACAAATAGGGGTAGACATACCAGAATCAGCCACCTTACTCACTTCCTCACCTAAACTCGTCACAGTAGTAGGTTGGGCAAAGCAATCCAATGTCTCAGAATTTAAAGAATGACCATCAAAAGTAGCAGGGGCCGACCTCACAGACACCAAAGGAGCCTCACGAGGAACGACCACAACACTCAAACAAACACGATTGGAGGACAAATTTAAACCCAACGGAATAAAGGGTTGAGCATCGGGAGATAAAGCATCCAAACTATCCACCTTACCAAACCCAGCACTAAAAACACCATCAACCACCACACAATTCTCCTTATTCGAATCCAACCCCAAGGGGTCCCCAGACCCCGTACAGGCTACAGCATTATTATCAAACACAACATCAGAATGAAAAACAGAGGCACCAACCATCCACATCATTGACCACAACGGAACCCAAAACCTGCACACCAGCGCTGGCACCAGAAGAAACCACAGCAGGCACGCCCCCAACCATGGCAACAGGCGTAACCTCCCCAACAGCCTTCCCATCCCC